>OX104061.1:32656761-32684742 GCA_944474145.2 Dicrocoelium dendriticum
CCGTCAACCTTGCCGCAATGGCATCGGCCCAGGCTCAAGACGAAGATATACAGCGCACTCTGCAGTCCGCTTCGCTGCATGTGCAATCTCTTCCTCTCCAAATCACGAAAGGAACCATTCTCTGTGACACTTCCACAGGTTGTCCTAGACCTCATGTGCCCGTCTCCTTCTGACGCACAGACTTTGACACACTGCACTCACTGTCACATCCCGTTATCCGTCCATCTTTGAAACTGGTCACCGAACATTTCGTTTGGCCACGCGTACACAAAGACATTCGTACCTTGGCTCGCGCCTGCCTTCAATGCGAGCGCTTTAAATACATCATCACACCCGCAGTCCTCTTGATTCATTTCCTGCCCCGGACTCTCGGTTCTCGCACGTACACTTAGAAATAGTAGGTCCTTTGCCTCCTTCACCGGGACTGGTATACATACGTACATGTGTCGACCGATTCACCAGATGGCCAGAAGCCATTCCCGTAACAGATTGCACAGCTGAGACTGTTACCTGGGCCTTCTTGGACCGGTGGGTCTCGAACTACGGATGCCCATCCACCATCACAACTGACCGAGGAACGCCTTTCGAATATTTACAACTCGATACGTTCTGCAACTTTTTAGGCTGTCGCCGCATTCATACCACAGCGTATCACCCAGCAGCCAACGGGTTAGTTGGACGTTTTCGGAGACAGATTGAAGCCTCTCTCTGCGCCTCCTCCGACTCCAGCTAAAGCGAAAACATTTCGCTCGTACTCTTAGGCGTTCGCAGCAACATCAAAGCAGACTTGCAATGTACACCAGCAGAGCTGCTTTACGGCATGACGCTCAAGTTACCAGGAGAATTTGTTTCACCTCCCACACCGTCGGGTATGCCTCCGCTTAACTTTGCGTCCTCCCTAGCTCAACGCATGCATTCACTACGCCCGACCTCGCCCCGTGAAAAGATTAGAGATATGCAAATGCACAGCGGACTCTATACCTGCACTCACGTCTTCCTCCGCACCGACGCAGTGCGGCGCCCTCTCCAGCCTCCTTACACTTGCCCTTTCAGAGTTCTGCAACGGACTCCGAAACATTTTACTTTAGACCAGAATGGTCACCAAACAACTGTGTTCATCGACCGCCTCATAGTGGCTTTCTTTGACGAGCCACTTGCAACCCATCCTGATGCTTTCGCACAAGCACCCGCACCTGCGGTGACTTCCCCAGCACTGGATAGCTTGAAACCTTCCGTACCCCTTGACCCTCAACCTATCCCGCCTCAACCCCAGGCAACCGACCGACCCGCCAGATAGGTCAAACGTCCGGTCCGTTTTTCAGATTTTGTAAACGTTTACTATTTCCATTAAAACGCCATTTTTCGTCTTTAGTGGTTATCATGCGTCTTGTTCACAAATGTTTTGCAAAATCGAAACAGCCCAAAACATTTTGAAAGCATGAAAGCGTATTTGGTTTTATCATGCATGCCATGTTCCCTCTCCGGCATCAAGCCACTTCCACGTACCCTTGCCCACCCCTCCGAGTTCTACCTTTCAGAAACTCAACCGCAAAGCTGCCAAGGCAACTCTCGAGTGATTCGCCAACCAAAACAACGCCACCCCCGAATGACTCGCAAGCCGATCCAAGGCGCCTTTCTGACCCAAAGAAGTCAGTTGCCCTCGGCCGCAGACAGCTACGAAGGGTTGGTCCCTAAACGCCTAGCTAGGCGTTGTCGACGAAGACGCCGGGTTTCGTCGTGGAACTAGGACGCCCGAATTTCTTCTCGGGACGAGGACGGTGGACTAGAATGCGGTGGGGAAGTGACACCTCCCAAGCGCACCGGCGGGTCTGCAAACAAGGGAATGTCCTGTCGGCCATTTTCGGGACTATCCAGTTATTGTTCAGTCCGACCAGCCCGCCCCGATCGCCCACCGATGATGCATTCTGGTCCACACGATCATCATAAATAACCAACAAAAGCCTGGACCCAGTGAATTTTGCTACACACCCCACTTTGGAAGAACTTAGTCAAACCCATGCAAGTATTCGCAACCATTTTTACCTTCCGTTTTCCCTAACTAACAGCTCCATCGAAGGCTTCCAACCTTCAGCCTTATAGGGGGAGGCCCTTGTAGTGTACCCGAAAACACGCTCTTTCAGTATGTTGCAACCTTGGATTTCACGTTTGTTTTAACCTTCAAAACGTCCATTTGTTTCACTGACTGCACATCTTTTGACACAAAACGTTTTGGTGAGTACCATGCTGAACCGTTTCTCCCTCTGGCTGATTCGCCTCCTATGTTTGTAGCCTGCACCATATACGTTGGGTTCTGTCTCCTCCAGCTTCTATACTGTCCCATATTTGATACGTCTCTTGCGTGTCATTCCTTACCCACTAGAATCACAGGCTCAACCCAACAAAGCCTTGCTTTTTGCCCGCACTGTGCCATCTTTCGATCGTTTTGTATATGTTGCGATTTCAGGTTAGCATCAAGTTATACTCTGAGCGAGAAATGCATGGAGATGCAATTTAGTTTTTTTCAAACTAGGTACACGGACTTGCGTACACAAGTTTTGCGGCAGCAGACGTCTTAGATTTGATATTTCGCTCAGGGTTATCCACCAAGTCAATAATTCTATGAAGTTAAATTGCATGCTCAGATCTGCTGAAATTCCATCATTCACCAATAACCTAAATGCCTTCGAAGTATCACTGATCACGATGAACATTTATCATGCTTCGTAACAGGAGTGGTTTTAGCCAAAAGAGTAAAGTTTACTGGTCGATACCTAACAATGCATAACTCCTCTGGAGTTTTGAGCAGCTGCGCAAATGTAGCATGCTGAGTTTGGTCGGCTGTAGGGGCCCGGTCGATAATTTGCGCTTGTGTACAACCTATCAGTAGCATTAGCTAGACAATATTTCGGAATCTATTGACTCCGGCAGTGCATAAGTGATTCTGTTTCTGGACGTACACCAAATATTCGATCGGGTACCACACAAACGATCATCAAATAGTTATTTGCCCATGGGATCCTGGATCCATTAGTGGATTGGCTATCATCATACTTAGTGGTCACTGCCTGGTAGTCACTTTAGATGACTATCTCGTTTCTCCACATGCTATCAACAGCGAGGTCATCTAAATAAGTTTTCTCGGTCCTGTACTGTTCCTACTATATACCCTCAAATCTGTAAAATATAATCGGTCATTTTTATTTGCCGACGATAGCAAGATCGCTCAAACCGTCGACGTGAGAGATTTCAGGGAAAGCTTCTGCTCCTTAAAGATGAATTATATCCCCTTGAGGCATAGTGCAACACGTGCATGATGAACCTCGCAGCTAAGAAAGCAAGCATTATGCCCACTGACTGTTCCATGCTTGTGGGATTATACAGCAGAACACCGAACATGTCCACATACATCTGTCGAAGCGCAACCTCTGAAGTAGCTACTCAGCTATATTCAACTTCATCGAACATTCCTTATACGAGGTATCACGTACTATACAGCCTGTGGTTAATGTCTCTAACAAAGCCCAGACGTTTCTTGCTAGAGTTGAATTTTTCAAGTTACCCACCTGCATCATGTTCGACTACTCTAGAGTGGTATAAAGTATAATGAGAAATAGCGAAAGAATTGCTGTGGAATACTTGCGAAGTTCATTTAATAAACATCTGATTGGTAAGCCACCTACCACGAAGTACCAAGAGCGTTGTAACCAAATTCAACTCAAACCACTATGGATGCGAAGATTGCAGCATAAGTTGGTGCTGCTATTTAAACTGCTGCATAAAAGACCTCTTTTGACCTACCTACGCTCGAGCTGCAACGTAGCTCAGTCCAAGATTTTCGCAACAGAGGCTCGAAATTGCGTGTGCTCCACTTTCTTCTTGGTCAGACATAGCTATATGTTCAGTAAACTGTCAATTCCCCCGAAGACTTGTGTTAGTGTGGTAACATTTAGCAACAAGCTTGCAAGTAGCTATAACCTAAATTCGTTTTTGACAATATTCATGTGGGAAAATCCCCTCGATTAACTATTTCAAGATGGGTCTAGAACCATCCAGACAAACCTTGGCTTTCGTCTTATCTATCCCATTAAAGGGCATTATGTGAAACTTACGTGCCATTGCGCTCTTGTATATCGCCGATGCAGGAGCATAGCTACTTTGCACACCGATCTTTGCCGTTAAAGCATAATATTCCGGAGCATGAGCAATATACGTGTTATTATTATTGGTGGTAGTGTTATTAGTAGGTTATAACACTATTTATTATGAAGATGTGAGGTAACGTCTTTTCATTGTATAAGGGTATACAAAAAATTGTTCACTTAAACCGTGCTCTTTTGTACTGAAACTTTCTTTCAGATACTAAACGCGTGCTTCACATAACAAATCAAAAATGTTGTTTCGATCAGTAGTAGTGTAAAGCTCTTAAGCTTTACATCACATGGTTTACAAAAATTCCAGTTATCTGTCTTTTTCAAAGAAGCGCTTTTGGTTCCTTTTTATACCTGCCCATTTAACTAGAAATAATTAGTCATGCAGTGATGCAACCTTTCTCGTAAGAGTTCAAAAGCCAGTTGTTTATCTACTAACCCGAATACGGATCTCAGTCTCGGTCGCCTAAATGACCAATCAAGGTTACACAAATCACAAACCGCTACCCGACGCACACCCAATAACTCTCCGTCACACAAGAATGCGATTGTGATATCACCTTGGTTGCTGGAGCATCGTTTGCAACATAATGGCCAAACTTAATTAGCACTGAGCCTACTAACACAACAAACTAAACCAACAACATGCTTCTGCATTGATGCTATATGGACTGTCGAACAACTACTACGGTTGCATTCTGTTAGAGATCATTCTGTTAGAACTCATGTCGGAATAAGCAAAACAACAAATCAATATTTTAGGTGCATGCTAGGTGACTGGATGCATCTCGTCGGCTGTCTGCAAAAATAATGACGTAAACACGTGCTGTAGCTCTCGATCACTTGATAATAACTTAAGTAATATGCGAGCCCACTACAAGCTGAAAGCATAAAACTACGTACTAATTATAGCAGAGTGGAATTCATTGTTATGTTCACATTCCATTGACGACGTGGCTGATGGTTTGTGTGGTACACCGTAGTCTCGACTATATACTTCGACGGATGCTTGTAAAACTGCATGATGTTACATACTCGACGCACATCAGTCATTCGCTTCGAAGACTTTCTTGCATATCTGCTTACGCTGAAGACCAAATACAACTACAAACACAGTGCCACATTAACAAATCCAGCAAGACAATTACAAAAAGTTAATTGGCAGCATCCGGTTCCAGAGTTGCATTTCCCCGATGCCTCCGCAGAATAGCCACAAGACGCCTGCGCCTACTAAGGGATCACGCGGGGCTTACGCTGCATCATCCACCCACACATATTCGGTGTAATCCAGAAGGAACTGAAGTGGGTAGCATGTGGATAGGAGTCATGTTTCGTTGAAGGTTGCCACACTCCTTCAACCCGCACAGCAGAAAATTGCCAGTCAATATATTTAGGGAAGTAGGCATACCAGACCATTGCAAGGCGGTGGCTGGGTCGTGGCCTGTTCTACACTAGATGCATGGAACAGCACTTTGAGTTTAGCCCAATTACGAAAGTGGTGCATTCCAGCTGGAGTAGGTAATCCAGATGGTTTCTTGACAGGTAAGCACTTTGTCAACATTCATATGAAGCGCAGTCAGGCATTGCATATCACACAGGATGTTTTCAGGATTTAAGGGGCACGTCCGACAGGCATTCTGTCGACCTGAGACCGAATGAGACGACAAGCACACAATTTGCATCGTCAGCATCCGACTAATCAACTGCCTAATGACGGTGTGAATTCTGCGTAATCACATAGAAGCATTTCGCACATTTGTATATGAACTATGGCAAACCGAAAGGAATGGTATTTAACCTCATGGACAATCCTAGTACTTACTTGCGTGGGTCGGGACTGAAGTTAGTAGTCACTTGAAGATTCGTTAGCTATTTGTGCTTTGTACACAGCCTAATATTCCATAGTTGTCGCTTCATGTAATTTCAATTTAAGGAAATCAGCATCCAGATACTTTTTCGATTAATTGGGATCCTCAAGACATTAAATTAGTGTAGTTGCTCAATGATTTTCAAAGTTGGTAGTCCTTGAAATACCATTTATGTGTCTTAGCCAAAGACCTTTATCTTTCACGTATGTGATGAGCAAATTCCTTAGGAAATACTGGCCTAAGTCAGGAAAAGCGCATCCTCTTTCTTCGGAACAAGTCCTTGATAAACAAAAACTAATTTTTAAAACTACAACCCCCTTGCAAATATATAGTTGCAAGAACATCCAGGCTCTAGACAGAAGTAACTGCATTTCGGCCATCTTCTTCCCCATCTTACTAAGTGGGACGGTGTTTGAATGTGCATGTTCCCGTATGTCTCTATTACTGTCATCCGTCGCGTGGGTCAAATGTATAATTTGCCTAGAATTTTCGCCAAGTGCATATTTATAAGCATGCTCCCACGGTGGTGCGTACACACTGTAGCAAAATTTGATGCAGTTCTAATCCCCGTCTGGAAATCGTTCCATCACTAACGAGTGGTGCTAACTGGAGGTAGTGGCAGAGGTTTGCAGCTAACGCCTGGGTGGATTTTGCACGTGACTTTTGCAAATTGCTCATAACCTTTCTATAAGTCAACCGCACTAGAGAAATAAAACATTATCCATAAGTCATTCACTTATATTCGGTAATATACCGTATATATAACATCCACAGTCCAGGAAATGGACATAGAGTAGTCAAAAACCATGGTAATTAAAGGAAAGTACAACCTGACAAAATACTTTTGGTACATTGGCAGTTTGTCTTTTTACATGCCGACTTCCATTTTGTGCCATTGTCAATGTTTAAATATTGAACATGTGAATCACCCACAGTTCTGTATACAATTCCTTTACTGATTCCGGTTGCAGGCCATGTCTTCAGGCGTGTTAAAACATTGGCACTCCTCATCCTTGGGTCCAACAACGGGCAGTGGCGACCTCAGCAAATTTCTGTGTTGTCGACGAGTGGCTGTATGTCCATCGCGCTCTCGCATCCAAATCGGTCCTTGACTAGAAAATAGACGCGGCGCGGCAAACGCACAGGCGGCATGCGAAGGCTGTCACTGAACCTACTCATTTGGTGCAGCAATATCTGCTTGTTGAATGAAATATTCGCATTCTCCAAGACGAAACGCCGAACGTCATCACCATGAATTCGATGTTGTCACCACACACAAGCGATCCCCCCCAAACCGCATTTGTCGAAGGCGGAAAGACGACGCATGTTTTCCAAGTAAATTGGCCTAGGACTCACTCTCATACAAGTACTGAACGAACACAACCACCGTAAACACGAACCTTTGTCGAGAATGAGGCGTCCCGACAACGCCACAAGGGCCTCAGACTGACAAACGCTGATCGGTATTTAACGATGCGAAGAGAAAATTTCTTGCTGATAGTGCCGCCTGTATAATCACTGCTCCCAATGTAGCCGAGGCTATCTACATGTTCAGACTGTGTATCTTTAAAAGTAAGCACGGGAGCAGGCGCGGGCTAATCCTTCAGCAACACGTTACACTTCCATGGGACGAAACTCAAGCCATACTTAGATGCTTCAACTGCCAAACGATCAAGAATGCATTCCATACTCAAAACGATATCACCAGTATAACCTAAATCGATCGCGCGCTCACATTATATATTCTCAAGACTAGTCTTGTGTAAACCTTGTAAATGTCCGAAAGGACGTCTTCGATAGTGAAGTTGAAGAGGAATGGGGACATAGGACAGCCATATCGCACATTGCTATTGACAGAAATGGGCGAAGAAAGCTTGCCGTAGACCCTCACTCTGCCGGAGATATGAAGGCAAAGTTATCGTACGATGGCAGTATACTGCTTTGGCTCCCTGTTCTTTAGCTAGTAACAACATAAAACAGGTCATTCAAAGGAGTCAAACGCAACGTCTATTTCTATGAGTGTAACGATACTGGGCGTGTGAAAAGTGTAGCGATGTTAGAGGATTAGGCGGAAACCACGGAAATCAGTTGTTTTTCAGGGTAGTATGATTCACGAACTGCGGATAGTCTATGAAATAAAATGGCTGCCAATAGCTTTGAGACAAACAAAAAAGACTAATACCACGACACATGATGTGCCGGCGCCCTCCTTGAAAGTTGGGCCAACTAATGCTACACACTAGGAAGAGGTCAATTTTCTTCACGCCAGATTTTTGGGAACATTTAGATCAGCTTGTTAACGATCGCAACGCCGCCGCACCTAAACAGCTCCGGGGGAAGTCTGGCTGAGCTGGTAAACATAAATGGCTTTAAACGACAATGAAGGAAGCAGACTTCCGCTTCGCTGGCCGGGCTCAGTGAAACGATCAAGGGCAGATGGTGGCTGCCAGTTGAATTGCGAGTGTAAGTACTCGGCCCAGCTGTTTAAACGCGATTGTTGGTTGGAGATCGGTGTCTGATCTGCCTAGTCAATAAGCCTACTGACACCAGGCTTCCTGAGACCAGTGGACCCAATGAGTTGGGAATGACTGCGTGTGTTGCCAGATAGAGCAGCAGCCTCTAGAGTTAAAGCACTCCAAAACCACCAATACTCGCATTCCTTGTGCACGCTTTGCTTGAGCGGTTTGTCGAAAGAGTGGCGTCGCTTCTTGCAACCAGAATTTTCCGAGATATCTCTGCAGCTGTCAAACAGTCCAGATAGCGAGCAGAGATCCAGAACTATAAGATGCGTCGGGCTAAGCCGCAGCTTGACTGTCCAGAAGTGGTCATCGCCCTCCAGATAAAAGTACGCGTTGTTCCATGTCTTACGATGTATTGCAACTGCTTGCGTATACCAATGGCTACTGAAAGCTCACATGGACCAAGAAGTCGTTTAGTCTGTCTGCGTCAATATTGCGGTGCTTAGTTTTTTGGACCCCTGAAACTCATGTAGATTTCGCGCAGATAGTTGTCAATCGAAGTTGACCAAATCCTTCAGTCCCGAACGCTGCCACGCCTTCTAAAGCCGATTGCGATGTGATCAATTTGAGATAATGCTAGTTTTGGCAAAGGTGTCGCTGGGTTACGGAACGCTTCTTTGTATGCCTAAAATTGCTGATTGATAGAAACCGATGGTTGTCTTGTGAGAAGTATGGTAACACTAGGTCCATGCAGTGTTTTCCGAAGAGGACCAGTATGAAAACGAAATAACATGTTCAATTGACTTTTAGATAAGTTATACTATCTCTGGAAAAACCTTTAGTTTGTTACTGTTTAAAGATACAAAGCTTACGTTTTTAGTTAATGCGCTGTCAGTGGTAGAGTACCGGGAGTACCTTTAAACATGTTCCGTGTATAACTAACTTGTTCTATTTGAACCCGCGCTTCAACAAATAATCACCGTGTCAGCTGGCGTTTGAATTGATTCCTTACCGAAATAGCTGACGCCATTATATGCAGGGTTGGTATAAAATGTTCCCAAATAACCATATCCTTCGTTGTGCTATGCATTGAGGTCATTTTTCTCAACCTAACCTGTTTGACTATAGTGCAACATCCGTCCATCCCGTGGGCACTACAGCCAATAGTGTTTTAAAGTCGTTCTGTAACCTTTAGTTACCGGATAAATACCACTGCGTATATGGTTCCAACAACAATTTGTTCACTTCGGTAACAGTAAACTTTGCGACACTTTACGATTATATATTAACTTACTTCATAACTATGCAGATACGGGGAATTAATTCAATACCATTACACTCAGAATAGCGTCTTAGTTGATAGTAAGCATAAGGCTACTAAACCAATCGGACTGGACTCCGCACACCGTAAACCTCTAGGCTAAATATATGGGTATTTTTGTCCTTATTGAAATGAGTTTACCTCATCGAGAATGATCGTGGACCTTCACTGGTGAAGTAACAAGTTGATGAACCTCGCAATAATATAGTAACAGTGTTAGGTTCAGCTGCATTACCGCGGTAACAGGCATGTTCCCATTTTCGTTGTCACACTGTCTCTGAAAAGCTAGACGGTGGTGAGGCAGACTAAGTGAGTTGCGTGTCTGAGCATATAGCGTTGTTTTGTAGCGTTTTAGATGCTGACGTTGGGACTACTTTATCGCGGGCAGTAGTATTGTTGCCTGTATATGACCTGGAAGTTCTTATTACATATTTTTCTGCAAAGTTAACGTTCTTCTACAGTGCATTTGATAAGAGTCTTTCGTTTTTACTCAGCCGCCGCGCAGGTCAGGGGTAGATTAGAGCGCACTAATTTGCCGACCCACCAATGGCATGTAAGTCTACTGTATTTACTCATCCACGCATGTCTGGGGGTGTGAATACGACGTGAGGACGCATTGCGGTGCATGTGTCCTTGAAATATGTTAATGACCCTCGTCGATTTCGACAAAGGCCAGCTCAGATTGGGTCGATGCCGACGTTTTTGGCTGGTGGTTTGCAACATCTCGACAGCAGTGCATAATGCACTGGCTACCGTGTTCAAATGTTGGTGGCGCTTCGACAGTTGCTTAATGTTATCCCAGCAAATGATGAAAGGGTTAGTGACAACGCTGTTGTAGACTGAATGTTACCTTCACATAAACCACCTTAGCAAAATAAGAATTCGTAACAATTAGGCGGTGAAAATATGAGATGCTACTTCTGCATAAATGAGTCCGGAACAATGTCTACCAGCTACTGGAGGCTCATCGGATCTATTTGCAAGTGCGCGGCCGCCTAAGGAGTTAATTCCAGCAGAATACAGAAATAAAAAGAAAGCTGAGTGCAGTGCCTTTTGAACAGATTTTATCAAATCTCATTTTATTCCATCAGCTTGGAGAATTAAATCAAAATCAGTTTCGCAATGAGCACGAGAAGGAATTTTACAGTATTGGTATGGTAAAAGAATCCTAAAGTAGATAAAGAAGCGTTTAGGTCAAATCTAAGCACCCATTTTAGAAAGAAAGGTGATGGAAGAATCCAGCGCGTACGATGCATTTATTTGATTAAGCCAGTCTGTTTACGGCTGAATATTCAAGCGTTGTTGGTGTATTAAGCATTTTATTGACTTGACTTGAGTTCCCCGCCTTGGCAGACTTGAATGTTTAAATATTCCTTATCGCCCAGATACGTATCCGGCCAATTTGGAAAACCTTAATATGCCATGGCACTAGAATTTTTGGTATTTTAAGTATCCATGGAAACTGTGTAAATAGATCACTGAGGATTCACGTTCAACCGTTTGTTCCACGGTCATGACACATTCAGTAGTTGCGAATGACTTAACAAGCGTAAAAGTATTGCCCATTAGTTAATTTCCGGTGGCCGGTGGGACTCTCTGGGACTCTTTTAACTTCCGATATAATTCCACGGGATGTACAGCTGAGCGGCTAATCGTACTCCCACAACGACCGAACAACAACAGATCATGGTGACAAGTTGTTAGCAGCTCGTCAACTTCAAATTCATACATGAGGGATCTGATTGCGGTTTGGTGCGAGTCCACCAGCATACGTGTAGTGTTGCCCCAATCTCAGATATTATCTCCGCACTCTCTGCTTCCAGATCACTAGGCCTGCCTGTAGGGAATTTGAACCCTTGTTCTATTTCTTTGACGTGTCAAAAGGACGTATGAGCTGAAAGCGATTACGGTTCATTTTGTCTTGGATATTTTGCAACTAGTGCAAACGGCAGCTTCACATAAAACAGTAAATCTCACCCACCCACATTTCGCCAACACTCAGGTGGATCGAGCTTTAGGGCACACGTAGAACATCCGCATTGCTATTGGTAGCAGCAGTCTAACGAAATAGGAAAACAAATCTATACCAGCACGTCACCATGATCTGTTGTTGTTCGGTCGTTGTGGGAGTACGATTAGCCGCTCAGCTGTACATCCCGTGGAATTATATCGGAAGTTAAAAGAGTCCCAGAGAGTCCCACCGGCCACCGGAAATTAACTAATGGGCAATACTTTTACGCTTGTTAAGTCATTCGCAACTACTGAATGTGTCATGACCGTGGAACAAACGGTTGAACGTGAATCCTCAGTGATCTATTTACACAGTTTCCATGGATACTTAAAATACCAAAAATTCTAGTGCCATGGCATATTAAGGTTTTCCAAATTGGCCGGATACGTATCTGGGCGATAAGGAATATTTAAACATTCAAGTCTGCCAAGGCGGGGAACTCAAGTCAAGTCAATAAAATGCTTAATACACCAACAACGCTTGAATATTCAGCCGTAAACAGACTGGCTTAATCAAATAAATGCATCGTACGCGCTGGATTCTTCCATCACCTTTCTTTCTAAAATGGGTGATTAGATTTGACCTAAACGCTTCTTATCTACTTTAGGATTCTTTTACCATACCAATACTGTAAAATTCCTTCTCGTGCTCATTGCGAAACTGATTTTGATTTAATTCTCCAAGCTGATGGAATAAAATGAGATTTGATAAAATCTGTTCAAAAGGCACTGCACTCAGCTTTCTTTTTATTTCTGTATTCTGCTGGAATTAACTCCTTAGGCGGCCGCGCACTTGCAAATAGATCCGATGAGCCTCCAGTAGCTGGTAGACATTGTTCCGGACTCATTTATGCAGAAGTAGCATCTCATATTTTCACCGCCTAATTGTTACGAATTCTTATTTTGCTAAGGTGGTTTATGTGAAGGTAACATTCAGTCTACAACAGCGTTGTCACTAACCCTTTCATCATTTGCTGGGATAACATTAAGCAACTGTCGAAGCGCCACCAACATTTGAACACGGTAGCCAGTGCATTATGCACTGCTGTCGAGATGTTGCAAACCACCAGCCAAAAACGTCGGCATCGACCCAATCTGAGCTGGCCTTTGTCGAAATCGACGAGGGTCATTAACATATTTCAAGGACACATGCACCGCAATGCGTCCTCACGTCGTATTCACACCCCCAGACATGCGTGGATGAGTAAATACAGTAGACTTACATGCCATTGGTGGGTCGGCAAATTAGTGCGCTCTAATCTACCCCTGACCTGCGCGGCGGCTGAGTAAAAACGAAAGACTCTTATCAAATGCACTGTATAACGAGACACCGAATTGCTGCGTTGTGTTGCGCAACTTGATTCGGTGGACAGCATTCTACCATATCTATTATGATATGGAGAGCTGTAAAACGACAGAATATGTCATTCAATTTTAACCTTCTACTTGCTTCTCGCTGGAAATTTTAGTTAATATTCCGCAGAAGTCGTGAAGGAGAATGAGAAGCAGGTTCAGATCTAAGCATTTAGAAACTCACAGGCAGCGGTCCGTTTCATCATCACACGGTACCTAGCACAATGGAAAATAGTTTATTTACTGACAACAAAGGCGTGATACATATGCTTAAAGACATTCCCCGGTTATTTGGCACTTTGCGATTACAGAGCTGTTACTGCTCCTTAGAACTTGCGGATTTTACATATCCATTTGAATAAGATCTACATTTTCTATGCGTACCCCTCACGTACACTGCAATCTAAGTAAACAGCTTTTCCAGTCCAAAACAATTATACCATGTCAAAAATTTACAAATAACAAATAATAATAACTAATAAGCAAATAAGTAAGTATATTTACTCACGTGGTGTTCATACTTTCTCGCATTGGTAGTAGCACATTAGTAACCATTTCTAAATTTCGCAATCTACGTGAATTGAATATAGCATACAGCGTGCAGTTTCATGAAACTTGTGGTCACACTTCCACCGACCCAACAGCATACTATAAGCTCTGTTTCGCTGTTGTGAAGCGAAATGGCGCAGACTCACAATGTTGTCCACGTATAAAACGCGTCAAACGTCGACAAATCCGACGAATTTTTAATACACTTTTGGGTTTGCCGAAGCAGTGTATTATTAGTTCCACCATCCCTATCCGCAAATACCTTCATTTATGCTGACAGCAGACAAGTGCAGATTAAAAGTGATAGCTTAAACCAACACGCATAAAAGTGACGTGATTAATTTTCGCACAATGAAGCCACTCTTATTTTAATTAGCTAACTTAGGTTTAACATTTTTATTGTGTATCAGATTAAAGTGAAGCGCGATATTCAGCCGCGCTTCACTGCACTCGTCTGCTTCATTATTACATTCTAACATTTTTCAGTTCAAATTTGACAAATTATTTTACACTGACTGATAATGCGATTTTCCGTCTGAATATTTCTTCTGGTCTAGGGCCTTTGCATGCCTGATGACACTCTTTTCTCATTTATAATCTTCCTGAATAAGAAAGTTGTTCTTCAGTGGCTGGACAGTTTTCTAACATCATAATTAACTTAACGAGACTATTCAATTCACTTCGAACCATACTTTGTACGCTTCATCGCGTTGTATTGCTCTAAGTAAAGAGACCGCTGAAATTAAGTGCCCACATTGTGTAAAGCTGTGGAGTTTCAAATGCTCAAACTACACCTCAAGTTCTGCTATTATCGCTTGTGGGAACACCTTATTTTTGTTTCCGCCAAATTTAACGAAGTCCTGCTTTAAGAAAATGCGTCATCGGAATTCATGGACGGATTAGCCGATATCTTGGGTAAACATTTAACCGAAAAGAATTGTGTTATTTCGTATCTCACATCCAAATAACCTAGCCTTATTGAACTCAATATTGCATTGGTCATTAAACTGAAAGCCTTACACAAGTAGTGGATATAATTTCAGGTGCCATGACAGGGTATAAATTGTGAAAGCCTTAAAATAACAAATACGATATAAGGTAAATAGTTCAGAGTACTTTTTATTAATGAAACCGTGAACATTTTTTGTTGGACCTAATGTTTGTAGCTGTCTTGCCATTGTTTGTTATAAAGGCAGTAACATAAGAGGGAAGACAGCGCTTCTATTTTGACAACGGGAAAAGCAAATTTTTAGCGTCAGTGTTGCGAGCCTGCTATCGAAAACATTTCATCACCCAAGATTCGATGAGTTGCAATGAAAAAATTACGTCAGCGGGACCAAAGCATTTGAATGATAAATTGGCAGTTATGCATTTCCAAGGAGTTATTTATGATGGAGTAATTGGCTAAAATTTAGCTTTCCTATGTAAGGATACGTACACACTGTTCTGGGTTCCAATTCAAATTTACGCTGTGAATAGGCCATTCATGTTCTGCAATTTGTCTTATAAGATTGTTAGGTTTATTCATAAGTATACAAATGCAAGAAATATTCTTGTTTAAAAAAGAGCTAGTGTTTATCACTGATACCCCGGAATCTTTCATAAACGCATTTTGCTTAACAATTGCTGTTATACAACTGCAGTTTGATTTGACGACAGCCTACTAGTATAAAGGCTAAGAAAAGTGCAAAGTTTTCTGAAATGACGAATGAAAGTTACTTTCTTTTAAAAACCCCACTTCCTTTGTAAAATTAGCAAGTCAAATGTAGACCGATTAATACGTTTCCTGTATAAATTTCAATCGACGGAATCAGGTGCATCATGTGGAACGTGCACCAACTGCTACCAATGAACGTAAGCTATGCCGTCGAAGTGGTAACATGTACATCACAGCATTAGCAAGATGCAATCCCCTGCAATTAATGAGTCATCCTCTCTTCCATTTGACAGTGCAGTTGCTCACGATGGCCGCTGACTCGAAAGCTTATTCCAAACACCTGCTTACATTGTGTCAGTGCTTTGCCAAAAATTGGGAGGGGCCCTCTAACATCAGCGCCCCATTTGGTACCAGTTTCTTTAAAAGTAAGCCGTAAACATCTATCCAGTGGAAACCTAGTACAGCACCTAATTTATGCTAAGTTAAGGCTTTAGCCTATTTGTTTATAAGTCCACGGTTTTATCACAACGCACCTAACTGCCTCTTACACAAGCCGGCATTCTATGAGCACACACATATACATAATCTGTGTTTGATAGCGAGTTTGAGGAATGACGCATGTATGGAACAGAATGCCACAGTAAAGGAATACGTGCCCCTATTTCCCCGAAAGATCTCAGCTATTGGTTACAATATGATACTACAAATTCACTTTCCTTGGGATAAAGGTTAAGTTAGGATGGGTTTTTTTGTCAGACACGATTGATGCAAACAAAATGGCAAAGAAATAATGAATAACCGTCTCTCTGGAACCTTTCCATTACATGGTTAGTCAACTCTTTAACATTCATTTGATTCAAACCATAGAGCTCAAGCAAAGTTAAATCGCTACTTGCACTGGCAATAAATAATATAAAATTCACGGTGAGGATGGCATCAAAAGTGAATCCATTTTTTGTACATGCGGTACAATTTCCAAAGTTGACCACCACTATACACTAACCAATTCTCCAATTTAGTCGTTTTCCTTTTCAATGCCTGAACGATCACCATATATATCTTATTGGATCAGGACCTAAGTATGTGGAGCATATCAGTCAGTTCCTTGAGGAGTTAAATTACTGGGTTTCTACTTTATTCAAAGAATATATAAAGCATTCGGTTGAACATAAACAGTAGAAGCATAAACTTTCCAATTCACTGCCGTGACACCACAAAACCCTTGCCCTGAATTTATCAAGATGCAGGACAAATTCTCCGGTTAAATTCTTTCTGACCTGATATACCGCTCTGTGGAATAGGCTTGCAGTCACAATCAGATTGTGTGAGAGTGTGCAGTCATTTCGCGGCAAAAAGGATAGCTAGTTTAACCTGGAAAATATTATGTCATTTTGATCGTGGGGACGTTTACTTGGTGATATATTTAATGAAGGACCAGATGACGTCTAATGGTTGTAAAACACAACCTTACGTACAACAAACAGCACTCATTGTTTGAAATGCACTGAAACTACAAACGTGTCTCCTACCTCGCGTAAAACGAAAACAATTGTGACATATACCTTGACAGAATGACCGACAAATATCAGAAAACAACTTTCCATTACCCATCCAAGATATTGATATCACTTGTAAATATATGGTAAATACACGGACGCCGCTTCGCAACAGATGAAAAATGAAGCTATTATTATCAGTATTCTTATTATTTAAGAATTCCGGTTAACGTTCGAACTCTTCGTATGCGTTGTTAATGCTAGGCCCTATCTTTATTTTGATCTAGTTGAGAAGGTTGAAAGTTTAGACAATCTATTAGTGTGTGCTCATAAGTTATGAGAATATGAAATTCGTGCCATGATTTTACCGTTTTCATTTGTGGGCCTAGAAACCAAAGTAGATGAGCGCAAATTAATACCCGCGTGAATGAATCATTTTTACTTGTGTCTTCAAAATTTGGGGGTGCTCGACATTTTTAAAGGAAAGTTTACACGCAAACTGCTTACCATCTTTGAAATACTTATATTAGGATAGCAATTTAGAACTGAAAATTGACGACAACGTTCAGCTACATCCGTGAGTAAGCTCTCAGTCACACTAACTCAACATTCTGCGCACAAGACCCAGACATTGCATTTCTAATTGAATGTCCTTATTCGTTGTTTAATGTATGGTTTTCTTACATGGAATGCCATGAATTGGATGTGAAATCAATAAAACATTTACATCTTATCACGCATGAAAACGCTCCGGTGTGTATGTATAAATTTCAGAATCAACGTTTGTTTCACATAGCTAGTGCTGCTCTGATTAGACCGCGCCTACAACTAAAACAAAGTTAATTGGTGCCACTCAATCACTTCTTGTTCAATCGTCGGAGGAAAATCCACAAAACAAGCGCTTCTACACTCTAGACCGTTTTTAACCCCTTACATAGAATTAATTGCGTTTGACTGTAAAGTTAGTGTTTATAAATCATGAAATCCAGTATTCTTTGCTTTACAGCGACGGAGAGATATTAGTAAAATCTGCCATTGCATCTTTCCTATGCTAGCCTTAACCTAACAGTGTCAAACCGCATTTATTGCGACTAATTGCTAAGAACTATTATGTATTTGACCTGAACCCATGCTCTAGCGGACGAAGGCATGTTGAAAATTTGCCAAGCATTTACTTCCCTTTGTGGACTAACCGGCCTTATTCAAGTAACTCTGCAACTTGGATGCAGTTCACAAAGCGATGATGGGTCGATAACATCTACAGTAGCAAAAAGCAGCAATGTATGTTTTGTAGTTCAGTTAGGTTTTTGAACAGATCCACTGGATTGCTGTTACATTGATGGAGTTGTCTTTCTCATTGGCGAAATGGATCTAAATATGGCGGGCATTTATTCATTTCGCCTCCCAGTTTCAAATCAGCCGGGTAAGAGTAAGAATGCCTTGAGCACTTCATGGTAGAGACTGAATCATTATCACCCTTAATTTCAGTTTGTGTTGTAACGCTGCCCTTGCTTCTGCACTGCGCCGCCAACCCAACCGCAGAAATATAACCCGAGACCTTCCAGACCGAAGTGCATTAGGAAGAGAACAAGGTTAATGTTAAAGGTCACATGGTATCACCTTCGGCTGTACCTGTCTAGGCTGACTCTCGTCTTTTGTGTAGACAGATCGAAACCTGCTATCAGTCTTCACTGGTCAACTGTTGTCGTGCCACTGCAGGCGTGTCATGATGGCGAACTGGTTTCATCAGCTTTCCGCGTGACTTGCCGCAGGCCCACTTCACGCCATGAAACCGAGTCCCAGAGTTCTTTCGATGCTGCCTCTTAAAAGTGTGCCGTGTAAATAAACGGTTTGTAGATCAGTATACGTAGTATAATCTAATAGAAGTGGAGATTGCAGCCACATATTTATACATGAAAATTTAGACGTTGGCAACAAAGAAAGGTTGGGTAGACTTTGTTTGCATTTTGACGCAATTTTAGTTCCTCTACATCTAGGTGACAATCTTACTGCCTCGTAGTCCGGTGCCAAATTTACCTAAAAATTCTAACCTCATTCTGCATTAATTTGCGGTACCCGTAGCTTTCTCTCAAAGTGAAGAAATAAAAGGTATATGTTGCGCGCACACACCACGCACCTGCAAACTGCGTCGCTGTTCTTCACAAACACGACCATTTGGAGTATCAGCAAGTCATGGCTTTGGCAATTGTTTGCGCACAACCTACCCTAATTATATTTTAAAGCACACACGACTCTGTGGCAAATCAATCCATAAGTAATGGGTACACAATGTAGATACATTAATGCATCACCATGACCATGTGCAAAACATTTCGTGTTGGTACAAGCAAGCCTGCCTCCTCGCGTATCAGAGCAATTAAAAACGAACGGAGACTGAAATGTGTCTCATAATGATGCAAACATAGCCCAAATACTTGCATGCATCGCCCATCTGACATATTCACTAACATATTCACACCAAATACCAGCAATACGGGTACTCATACCAAACTGGTTGCTTGATGGGGACTGAGGCCTGGTTTCTGGGATTGGGTAGTTTCAAAACTTGCTTAGGAATGCTTCATGAGACTGAAGGTTGCAAATTTCCTGCTAATCATTATCCGTCGATGTACTTATTGAGTATCTGTTGAGTGTTACGTTGATTACAAGTAATATCACAGTTGCATTCACTGCGTTGCCTGTACCATTAATGTTTGCAATGTCTGGTTTGGGTAACAGGTTGAATGCTGTGGACTTGAGCCGTTTGATCGCGGGTACTATCAACCAGAAAGCAATACTGAAACATTGCAACAGTAATTAGAAACTGCTTGCTTTAAAAAACGCGAAATTGTCTGGGATTTTCTGGACCACGTCACAGTGGTAGTTTCATTTGCGCTCAAATGTGGAGAGGAAAGTATCCAATTAGAGTGATCAGTTGGTACCAAAAGTCACAAACCTGATCAAGTTAACTTAAACCTAACTAATTCCTTCAGTGAGCTCGGAAGGCGCACTTGTCTATCTCCGCGGCTCCGCTGATTATTGCGCGCTACGTGGAGTTGCTATCAGCGCCTTCAACGTTTGCTCAATCTTACAAAAGGGGAATTCTAACGATATCAAAAACGCCGTTATCAAAAATGTGAGCCAACACTACGAATCAGAGCAATTTGTGAGTAGGACTAGCTACGGCTTTCACAGATTTTATATACTCGGACAGGAGGTTTGTCCATGAAAGCTAGAGTTCTGCAACAGGTTTGATTAGGGTGAAACTGTTTGCAACTGCATTACTTTCGTTGCGAAATTATTTAAACAGAACGCATCATAATCATGCTGTGTAGAACTTAACGCATCGGAGTTCCACTAATTTTTAGCACAGCATGCATTTGACAGAACGCATCCTGTATATTTCCCAAGTAATGGTGTGTTCAAAAACAGCCCACATGCTCTCGTGTCAGGCTGTAGTCCCCCGCATTACTTTTAGTAGCTTTTGCGTCAACCAATTGTTGGCATATGTTTTGTCCTTTATTATCACGAATTTATATCTTATTCGGTTGCAATTTCTTTTAAATTAACTACCAAACAAGTAGCAGCAAGTCTAGCGTAGTTCTCATTCAAGGATATTCCGATCTGAGTTAATTCGCCGCAGTCCCTTCTAAGTCAACAACCTTTGACAAGTCTGAAGAAGTAACAGACAGTGCCATTTCGATCTTCTGTGTATCGTGAGTGGCGGGCTTTCCTCGGACCCCTACCGGGTTCCGACGCCATGACCACCGGATATCAGCAGCTTGTGCAACTAAGCTGCAGGTGACGGCGGCGGAGCTGCATGAAGGACAGTTGCCTACGATGTAGCTAGGGTCGTGCTCCACTACCATGTTAGTAACAAATCTTGCGGAGGACAACTGTTGACCCTACAGAGCTAGGAGTTGCTCCATAGTACCTGTGCATTGCTAAGCCATTAGGAGCCATACAGACAGATTTCAGAGTACAAATGAGTAGTGGGGATTTTGTATATTTCAGGGGTAATTAGTCGCAGTCCTATCTCAGCCTAGATTGTTTGACACCGCTGGAAAAGCACCAGACAGTACTATTTCGGCTTTTTGGGTATCGTTAATGGTGCGCTTTCCTCGGACCCCTCTCGGGTTGCTACCACCTGACTTCCTCTTATTTTGCTCGAAATTCCACTTATCGTCAGTAATCTAAAATCAGTCAAAAGGATTTGGCGAAATTTTACTTGGGTGTGTGCTGGATGGGGACCGCTGCCGCGGTGCAGCAGGCTGGCCAGCGCCAATTAACCTTTGGTCACCAGTGTTTGGCTAATGACGCTACTGTGAAGCCGAGTAAATCCACCAGTTATATTTAAACGGTGAACGCGAGCACGCGATTTGGTAAGTGGACTGCAACACACAGTTGCACTGTTACCAATGGAATGCTCCGAGAGTCAGAAGGACAAGTTAGTTTTGACGTACTTGGGGTTTGCAAATCTCTCCTCACTACCGGAGAATGGTAGCTTGGAGATACACATAAAACCGATTTATGAAGTGTTACCCCCTGTTGAATATACGAGACGTCATCATCTCGCAACAGCCGACTAGGCACTGTCATAACTCATGCCCTTAAAAAGTGAAAGCCAAGCTTGCATGAAGGCAAATGAAACTGGACATTAGGGCAGTCAGTGCGACACGTCGCAATCTTGTGTGAAATATGTTGTCTGCACTGCCTTGGTCCACTTGCCCAAACAGTCATTGCAAGAACTCTTCTGAGTCACCGAAAAAGCGGTTGTTTGACTTGTCCAACAAGCACAGATTTTGCTGTTCCAGTGCAGTACTCCGAGCTCCATCTACATGATTCATTTGTGGATGATCCAGAAAGCATTCTCATGTTAGTTGAAAAGAAACTTATACTTGCACTATGCGCAGTTGTCAGTTACGTAGACGACACTTTGGATTACTTTCGTAACATGTTTTCCAAGCCGTATATGTGGTACGCCAACAAGGTTAAAATTTATCCCGCTTGCCTTTACATCCAGTTGCATACAAAGGATTCATGGACGTTGACGAGAATGTTTGAAATAATGCAACTACTGTTACCGCATTCGATGCCAAGAAAAATGTTGATCGATTTTCAGAAGGCCTCTATTAACGCTGCAAGATTCCCATTTCTCGACGCAGGAATAACAAATGCTATTTCTGTGCACAAATATCATCAGAAAAGTCTGCGTCGTCAGCCTAACGGGTGCTTTTGAAATGGATATCAGTATTCAACCAAATCTTAAGTCACTGGCTGCACTTTCCCTTGTCCCAATTACTGAAGTGAGAGGCGTTTTTGAAGAGCTCGCCAGCACATTTCTAAATGACGAAGCATACTATGCGATGCTCACTTATTTCTTCTCTACTTACATTGAAGAGGTAACAGACCGAGAATCACAGTTGCTAGTGCATGTATGGAGCCATCACGCTGCCGCTCATGACAGATAAACTAAAACCACTACTAACTGTGAAGAACTTCAATATACTTTGAATTCCTTATTCCAACTCAGTCATCTAATCGTATGATATGTGTTTGATGGACTGCAGAGGGATTTGGCCTCCCATGGACTTACAATAACCAAATCGCGTGCAGGTGGCTTGGAGTTGAGAAAGGAACGCTATGATGCGTTGCAAACTGTCATTGCTACTTGTATTCGAGATTAGGAGTCAACAGATAGAAGACGAAAGCCATCAGCAGTACGCCGGCACACTCTGCCGATGCTTCGCTTCCATGCGACCACCACCAGTGGCGCGTGGGCTGAGTGTATATTAAGGACGCCAGCCCCTACGCGGATTCGAACCGGTAAGTTAGGTGTAGCAGATCTGAGCGTGAACATGCGGTGATCCTTAGGATAAGAAGATCGTTGTGCCTTGGTTAGACGGACATTAAATCTTTCTCATCTCTTTACATTCACGTTTGGTTTACTGTGGTCCCATACTAGGTGGTTTTGATATGAGCATCCAGCCACCTACGAGGTATATGCCTACCACTGCAGCTTCTCAGGCTTTGTTAGGACCTACATACGCACCGGAAACAGAAACCATCGGAATCCACGACCGCACTCATACTACATATTTGGCGACCCTGTCAGTTTCCGACAACAGCATCCAATAGCTGGATGCTTGCCTTTGAGGCATTCATTAACTTTTCTGTAAGCACACTGCTTGGCGTGGGTTCACGAACTTGGCACACCGTGCTCAGTTGTACATCAGCAGGTCGTAGACCAGACGTTTGTTACACATGTAGCTATACTACCTGTTCTCGGCAGCAGTCTCTGATGGTGGATGGTTGCCCTTCGAGGCGATCCTCAACCTTCCTGTGACCATACTGATTATCGCGGAATCTTCCGGACCTTGCACACGGCGCTGCTCACTTGTTTTTTGCATCAGCAGATCCTCAATCAGAAGCATATGAGATACTGAGCGATTCTGCCTGCTACGGACAGCAGTCCCTGAGGCTTGATACATTGTCCTTTAGGCCATCATTGACTTTCCTGTGACCCCACTGCTTTTCCGTAATTTATAGAGTGTAAACTGCGCTCATCAGTTGCCCATGACATCAGCAGGTAGAGACCGACTAGGGCTTCTGTAGGCGCTGAGGACAGCGCCTGCCGACAGAAGGAATAAAGTAGCAGGTCGGTGCGTAACCTTGCGGTGATCGCTAAGCTAAGGAGATCGTTCTACCTGGTTTAGACGAGCATCGTTTCTTTATCTTCTCTTTGCTTTCAAGTTTCGTTAATGTGGTCTCGTACTAAAATGTTGTGATATGAGAATTCAGCCCCCTACGCAGTATTTGCTTTCCGTTGCAGCTTCTCTTTTCTATTGCGAGCTATATACGTATAGGACACACAAACCATCGGAATCCACGATCGCACCCATACTACACTAATGATTGCAAGCCAGGCTTGCAAACATTTTAGGCAACAAATATCAACGGAAGACCGGCTTGAATATTTGCGAAGATTAGCTAAGTTGCAATAATGGTCCTTGTTGTCTTTGACAGTGTTAAACCTAGCAGGAAGCTATTTGCGCGCATTGGCAAACTCTGCCTAGACGAGCAAATGTCATCGCAAAGCGACCAGACTTTAACTTGGTACGACGGTTTGCATACCCCGTTGACTCTTTGAACTAAACTGGTTGATGACCCCGGGCACATTGATAGCTACTCCTACGACGTTGGTCAGTGATGAGAAGTCAGGCGAACTTAGTCGCCTGCTCCTCCACTTTGGGGCTTTGAAAAGGGATAGAACCCATTTCTGTAAAGCTAAATCATCGCCACCTCTTCGCTGCTTTGCGCACAAACGTTTAAGCCAAATGCTTTGGTTGAGGACCTTAATCGTCCTCAAGTCTAGATCTGGGCGCCGTGGCAATATCTCACCCCAAATACAACCATGACTTTTCTTCAAACATAAACTTCATCCTGCATCGAACGTCGCGCAGAATATCAAAGGTCGCCTTATGAGCTGCTTACAGCAGGGCGGGTAAGCAAAAACCTGCAATGCTGGAGACTCCATTCTTTCTTTTCCACCTGTTTCTCTTACTCACATCGCGACCCCCATTAACAAACTTCCTTTTATAATTCCCAGGTTAATTGACAGCAACCGAAGTACCACTGGTGTAGAACCATTTGCAGCCACCATTCCACCACACCTATTGGACGCCTATCGGCAACAGTCCCATATAAGGCCACGCTGTCCTGTTTCATGGCGGCGTTCAGCGTTTACACTCCAAGACAAACAGGTCGACAGTCGCACTCGCACGCACCTTGGACACACTGGGTATTGATGTGTGTTGTGTTTTCGAACCTTGGAGCAATGACCCTAATGGTGTTGTTGAATTAACTGCACCCGACTTATCCTCTCGTTATTGGTTGCACACATCCGGAGACGCCGATGCTGCACTCACGGGTCAAGTTGGCATAGATATGCTTCTAAGCTTCAAGGCTGAGCCATCGTTGGTTGATTGGATTCCGGTGAACAGTCGTTTATATGCAGCTCCTTTGATGACAACGGCTAAGGTTGATTCACGAAGTAGTACAAAACGCTGTTTGTTTGTGGTTTCCGCTCATGCTCCCCCCGACTGTAATTCTAATGCTGTCAAGGGCACATACTGTTTCGAACTGAAAGCGCTACTAAGCAATGCTACTAGTTCAAATACTACAGTACTTACAGGGGATATGACATACAAGTAGGGTGCATGAGCTCTTCAGTAGCTCAGCTGGGTCGTAATAATGGACGTAACCCCCTACGGGCTGACAACGGCGAGCGCCTGCTGCAACTATGCGTGGAGCACCAGCTGTTTCTTAGTAGCCCTGCTTTTAGACAAAGTAGCTACTAAATGCTACTTGACCTCCTCTTGTTGATGTCCAGTGATCGAACAAAATTGACCACATAGCCATAAGTTACATGTGGCGTGGATTTATGCTGGATTGCCGCTCATACTGAAGTACCTGCGTAGACTCTGATCATGCCTTGATACACTATCTTTCCTCAAGTAACTTTACCGGGAGGCGCACCAAGCGTCTCCTGCGATTGGCAACTCAGAAATTGTCTTAGCCTTCGGCCAAGCAAGCCTATCAAAACGCACTGCGTACTGAACTGTCTCTGTCTTGTTCTAATGACACATAGCTCCAGTGGAATAGGAACTCGGCCGTCATGCACAACACAGGAGCATCTGCTTGTGGAACTATCAATCGTCACCGCACCAGTCACTGGATATCAGAGAGATCGGTGAAGCAGTTGGCATCTAGAATACACTTCCCGGCTGGCTCCGAACACATTGTGACCAGAAGGGCTATTACGCGTGAACTAAATCAGAGCCTACGTCGTATGGCTCGTTGGACGGAACACTTTCAAGATCAGTTCAGCTGCCCTCCTGGTCCCGGACCTCTTCGTACTCAGGTGATGCAGGACGAGCCATGGACGGTTAGTTTAGAGCCTTCGTCGAACGCCGCGTTCCGAAATGCGATTACAGCCTTCGATCATTTTCGTGCCGCAGGCCTGAATTCCCTCCCAACTGCACTAATTAAGGATGGAGGTGAGGTCCTCTGCAAAGCACTGACCTCCCTATTCGAACATATCTGGAAGGAAGAGAGGGTCATGGCCAATTGAAGAGAATCGATTCTAGTGGCAATATACAAGAAAGGCAGTCGCACAGATTGTGCTAACCAAAGGAGTATTAGCCTAACACCAGTTGTGACAAAAGTACTGACCTCGATTCTCATCCATCACTTCACTGTGGAACGAAAATCTCAGATTAGCGAAGCGTAGGTCGGTTTCCTCCAAGGCCGTGACCGTATGGACCACTTATTTACTCTGCGGTAGACGTTATAGCAACGCCACGCATACCACAGACTGATAATAACTGTGTTCCTTGATTTCAAGAGTGCGTTCGATTCAGTTGATCGATCGATTCTGTTCTAAGTACTTGCGCGGAAAGGTGTTCCCACGAAATATGTGAACATCCTTCGTGCTCTATACTTGAACACAACAGGCCGCGTCAGGGTCTACGGTGGCCTTTCGGAAAGCTTTCCGACCACACGTGGCGTTCGTTAGGTTCCTCTGATTTCCCCATTTTTGTACAATTTCATCGTGAATCCTATCATGAAATATTTCCTTACGATATCGCACAGTGTAGGCGTTGAAGCGTTGCCAGGTGAAAAATTAGTTGAGCTTGAAATGCTGACGATAACTTTAGCTTTTCGACGATGTTATGTTGGTACATTCAACCCTGAACTGGCTATCTAGAGTTGTCCCATTACCTGGTATTCACTTCGAACCTTCAAAGTGCAAAGTGTGGCTGCAGGACCACCAGGTACTTTATGACCCCTTGATCCTTGCTAACGAAGATCTCGAGGTGGTTAATCCATTCACTTATCTTGTCAGCTGCATCAGCTACGATGGACGCCTAGAAACTTATGTTAGCTCATGCAATGTAAAGTCCAGAGCTGCCTTCTTGAACCTGTGGCATTTTTGACGACGGAAGAGTGTCCCCCTCCTTCTGAAAGGCCGTGTATGCAAGGCCACAGTCAGGGACGTTCTACTCTATGGTAATGAGACTTGACCCCTTCGGTCTGAAGATCTGAGGCGCCTTCAAGTCTTTGATCATCGTTGTCTGCGACGCATTGCTGGAGTCGGAGGACATCAATGTGTCTGCAAAGATGATGTGTGTAGTTAAGTAATAGGAAGTGATAATCATACTAGCTTCTTAAACCAATAGACAGGACTGAATAACTTGCATTGGCTTTGACATGTATGCCTCGTCACTGCCGAGTCTAGGGTGGCGCAAGGCTCGAGGTGGACAGAAGTTGACTTGGCAGCGGGAAATGAAATCACTGACGACCAAACTGTGGGCCGTTTGTCCACCTTTTCTTCCGGGCTGCAGTCTACGTGACTCAACTTGCAATTGGCTGGAGACTTTACAATACATGATAGTGCATAGCGAGATTTCGAGTCAACATGAGCAACCCCCCGAGGACTTGGCAGTTGATTCAAAGGTTAGGCAGAGAGGTCACAAACGTACAACTTAACGTGTCCGTGGTGATGGCAATTCCCTTGTATAAATGAAAGACTGCGTAGATCGTAGTAAGTCGTCGAGGTACCGTGCACGTTATTTTCTTGCCTGGAGATAGACGGATAGTTTTGCACCAGCTGTGTGAGACATTTGAGAATGGGGAAGGAAATTGCGATGTACATAGAACAATCTCAACGGATGGATAGACTATGAGTAGCTGAAAGGCCAGTGGGACATTTGGAGATGGCGGAATATAATGCGCTACCGGTGGGTACTGTAGGCAGAACCGAAAGTGCGACTTAATAGCAAAGTCGTATATCACTATGAGCGCAAGATGTATAGTACACACCCAATTAGCGTTGATGTGCGGGACATGAAGAAGCACAGCAGGATATATAGCTAGAGGAGCTACATAGGTAACCGGTGTAAAATGAGCATCCTTATGTTATGTTCGGTCGCAAGTACCAGATATCTGGTTGTTCGGAAAGTAATCTTGTTTTTGCGATCAAAGTAAAAAGGGATTTTCATACAGTTAATGAGTATTTTATTAAATTATATATTCCCCATTCTTCTCCAATACTTTGT
>OX104061.1:32684967-32778016 GCA_944474145.2 Dicrocoelium dendriticum
AGCGCATTTAAACGTGTCTTTTTTGTGATACCGTTGAGTAGCTGTCGTTTCGTTTGAATTAACACGGGTTACATCCTCAAGGGAAAAAGATTCAACCCATTCTGAATTCGCCAACACCCCGAAATTTTAACGAAGTAGAATCACTTTGGATGGTAATCCAGTACAGTCGTTATTTACCCAATTTGGCTAACTTTCTGGTGTCATTGTATATTTTACTTCGGAAGAATACCAGGTGTAATATTCAAGTTCGGAACAACTCCGGAGATTGGAACTGGAGATTTATTGAGCAACACGAAGTAAACTACAAGAGAGGAAATAATGTTTTAAAAAGGCAAATAAACGTTACTGTCAACCTTCTTCTGCTTGCACTTCTTCCGTTAAAGCGCACGACCAGGTTCCTGCAAGGCAAATGACAGCGCAGCGTGAGCACCAGTTCAAAGTCAAGCAGCTCGTTACGGCAGTTTCCGTTCCACACTACACTACACCCTCCCTCCTTCGAGCGTCGTCCCCGGTGCTAATCCGTAGACCCCCTTTGTTGGTACTTCAAGTTCGCGAGCGAACACTGGTGGTGAATCTGCCCTCTCTGACTCAATTGACTCAGCTTCTCGTCTACAGTGTTTGAAGCGACTGAAATGGGCAACTATAGATTGACTATTAGGGTTGTTACGATCCTTTATCATGCAGGTGGCCAGAGAGCACTCCTTCCACCGTATATGGACCCGACCACTCTCTGTGAAACTTTTTCGGCACTCCTGATGCTTGAGGTTGGTGCAAACAAACTAAATCACCAACTTTCAGAGGTACGCCAAATACCTTCTTGTAGTAATATTCCTTCTGACGCCGGTATGCATTCCCTAAATGCACTCGTGCTGACTGATGAGACTGCCAACCGGAGACTAACAGCTTGCTAACGTATTCCATAACCTACGGCTGTAGTTGTTTCGTCTTCGGTAGACGTAGATCCGAAGGCAATCGTGCCTCTCTTCCCGTCCACATAAGGAATGGTATCTGTCCCGTCGATGAATGTACTGTGCTCCTGTATGCAAGTAGGCATCTGGGCAACACATTGTCCCACTCATTGATATCCCTGTCCGCGAAAGCCTTCAGCAACGATTTGAAAGAACGATTTGTTCTTTTCACTTGCCCATTTCCTTGAGTATGATACGCTGTGGTTTGAGTTTTGTCTATCCCAAGTAACCGACAAACTTCAGTTACCAGTGAGCTCTCGAAGCACGATCCTTTATCCGAGTGTAGCTGCTCTGGTGCACCGCTGTGGCAGACCCAATGATTTACCAAAGCTGTTGCCACAGTAGGCGTATCCGCCTGTCCTATCGGTATAGCCTCGCACCATTTAGTAAAGTAATCGATCATGACCAAACTAGAGCGATTACCTCGTGGCGTCTCAGGTAGAGGGACCATGAGATCCACTCCTACTATCTCGTTAGGATAGCCAGCCACCATGGACTGCAAGGGTGCACGGTGAACGATACGAGGGTTTTTAAAGGCACCACATCCTTCGCACGCCTGACAGTAATTGGTCACCTCTCTCCGTTGATGGAGCCACCAGAATCGTCGTCGGACCGCTTCGTCCAGTTTATTGATCCCTGCATGTCCCATTTCCTTGTGTAAATCGCTCAGTACTTCACTAACCATGGAGTGCGGGACGATGATTCTTCTCGTATACATTGGTCCGAAATCGAAAACCAAAACCCCTTCTTCGGTGGTCCGGTAATCCCATATGGCCCAAAGGCAGCGTACTTCGTAACTTTCCCTTCCTTCTCTTTACTCATCGGTTTGTCGCCGCCATTAGGACACCTCTCGTAGATCAATGCGGTATCGGGATCGTTCGCCTGTGCCGTTTACCACCGACCATACTCTGCCCCTTGAAGATTGACGATTGCTACGTGTTGCGTATTACACGAAGGGCAATCTCCATGGTTGCGAGAGGGAATCCGTGACAATGCATCCGCATTAGCGTGTTGCTTACCTGGGCGATGTCTGCACTCAAACTCATATTCCTGCAATTGCTCTTGCCAAAGCGCGATTTAGCCTTCGGGGTCTTCGAAATTCTGCAGCCACCGAAGTGATTGGTGGTCCGTGCGAACCAGAAACTTTCGACCTAATAGATAGTGTCGGTTTTGTTTGATGAAATATACCAATGCCAATATCTCTTTCCTAGTCGTGCAGTTATTTCGCTTCTTCGAGCTAAGACTGCTACTACAATATGCCACGACTCGTTCGACACCATCCTATCCCAGTTGTGCAAACACCGCTCCAATCGCCTTATCACTCGCATCAGTGTCCAAGATAAACTGGCCAGCAGACGGGGACAAATCGGGAAATATTAGCAAAGGGGCCGTACAGAGAGATTCGCGTAAGTGATTGAAAGCTTCTGTGCACTGCTTGGACCATTCGAACATTCGACCCTTTTCTAGCAATGAGTGTAATAGGGCTGCAATGGATGAGAAGTTTCGAATAAATCGCCGGTAATATGATGCTAACCTGAGCAAACTACGTAACTGCTCCGTAGTGGTTGGCGTTGGCCACGATCTGACCTGTTCAGCCTTTACCGAGTCCGTTCGAATACCATCTCCAGATATTATGTGCCCTAAGTACGCCACTTCCTTTTTCAAGTGATAAACTTTGAGGGCTTAAGCTTTAATCCCACTCTCACCAAGCATTCTAAAACACTCGCCAAATTGTCCAAGTGTTCATCTTCCGTCTTTCCATGTGCGATGACATCATCCGAATACACAAGGCATTTACGAGGGATCAGGTCGGCTAATGCTTTTACATAAGGCGTTGGAAGGTAGCTGGAGCGTTAGGTAAGCCAAATGGCATGGTCTGAAACTCGTACAACCCGGAGCGCACGACGAAGGCGGTTTTCGCTCGATCGCTCTCTTCTACTTCCACCTGCCAGTATCCGGAAGCCAGGTCAAGTGTGCTAAAATACGCAGATACACCAAGTGGGTTGAACAGATTGTCGATCCTTGGGAGTGGGTAGGCGTCCTTTCGAGTAGCCTCGTTCAATCTTCGGTAATCGACGCATAATCGGAAGCCACCGTCCTTTTTCTTTACCAGGACAACAGGAGATGCCCACGGGGAGTTGGAGGTTTGGATAACGTTTTTCTTTAACATCTCATCTATCAGCTTCTGTATCTCACCCTGCCAGTGGATCGGAATGCGTCTCGGAGGCACTTTGATCGGACTAGCCACACCAGTGTCATTAGCATGTTTCATCAGGCCGATCCGCCACAAATCGCCGGATTTCCATGCAAAGGCGACTGAATAATTTTGTAGAACATGCGTTAATCGTGCCAGTGTTAATGTGTCAGCTGAAAGCCCAAACGACCGAACAAAGTCGTCTGCACACTGTTGCTCTTTGATACTGCACTCATATGACGTAAAATCCTCAAAATTGCTGTTGCTGCATTGTCTCAGTAGTATGGTGCAAGAATCAGTGATTACTTGAGACTTCTGCAGGTCAAGTCGGCACTTTAACCTCCTCAACAACTCTATTCCGATAATAACATCGAACGGTATCCGGTCAGCAACGATAAATTCATGGTTACACGTTGTGCAGGCTACAACAACGGGGGCAACGATGGAATTCCGAACAACTAGTGGTAGCCCGTTGGCCGCGGTAAGGCGAGCATTACAAGGTTTTCTAACGCAGTTTGAGAAGCTCCTACTCATGTTGGCCCTGATTATGCTGCTAGCTGCGCCAGTATCCACTAGCCCCAATAAGCCAATCCCAGCTATCGATAATTCTAATGTTAACAACGTTACAATCGAGTTGCAGGTAAGAGATGGTTTCACAGATGATGTCATGGCATGCTCACCTGGAGTGTTCCTGGAGCGAGACGATCCGCGGTATGACGTTTTTATGCGGGGCCACCGAAAACCTGATTGTGCCGGTCGTCGTGAGGCTGGAAATCTCTGAAGACGGCCAGGGTTTCCAGCCATTCTTTCGGGTAGGATGCGTCTGGGTCGTGTGTTCCTTCTTAAAGCAAAATAGCCGGATATAGGTGTACCCATCGCTGCGTCTATTTCTTCCAACTGGTCACCTGTTTCCAACGCTGCGTCCGAAAGGCGGGGAGGGTATTGCAGGAACTCCCTTTCAATAGCAGGCGTTTGAATGCCGTCTAGGAGTTTCCCCAAGACCAGTTTTTCACGTTCGTCTGCCGTTTCGTTCTCGTATGCGGTATCGACTATCCTCTGTAGCTCGCGACCGTACGTGCGGATGGTTTCCCCCGGATATTGATAGCGTGCGTGAAATGCCCTGCGTATGGGCGCAGGTAGACGGGGACTGGCTAATAAGCGGCGCATGGCTGAAAAAGTCTCGGCTGTTACTTCGTTTTCCAGGATTTTACTGTCCGCAACAATATCAAAGACCTCTCCCGAGAGCAGACCGGCGACCACAGCTGTATGTTGGTTAGCTGGGAAATGACGGAGAGAGAACTGGACTTGCTTTTCCCACCTGGGGTACAGCATGCCCAGGGTAAAGCGTTCTGGGGGCGGGATAGGTGGCATGCAGGTTGAAGAAGTTGGGGCCGTCGACAATTTCTCCAACGTCCGTGATAACACATCGAGCGAATCGGAGGGCTTTGAAGTCGGGTCATTGGCGTCAAAATTACTTTCGTCATCGGCTTTGTCGGTTGTCTTCGGCATTATCTTCATTGGACCAGTGACACAGGATTCCTGATAAATGTGCCTGGGCAGGGTCGCCAATATTGTAATATTCAAGCTCGGGAGAACTCCGGAGATTGGAACTGGAGATTTATTGAGCTACACGAAGTAAACTACAAGAGAGAAAATAATGTTTTAAAAAGGCAAATAAACGTTACAGTCAACCTTCTTCTGCTTGCACTTCTTCCGCTAAAGCGCACGACCTGGTTCCTGCAAGGCAAATGACAGCGCAGCGTGAGCACCAGTTCAAAGTCAAGCAGCTCGTTACGGCAGTTTCCGTTCCACACTACACAGGTGGCTGTGGCCCAATTAACGACAGTAAGATCACGATGATGTCAGGCTGGATATTTGTAATGCTAAGTTGTTAATGCCTTTTGACACAAAAATTCGATCACTCTTCGTTGCGATGCATCACCAACAGGGCTTGCGGCCGTACTATCACATCAAATGGAAGAGCTGACCAAACGACCGATAGCTCTTGCGTCCAGTACTTTGGCATCAGCGGAAAAGGTCTATGCGTAGCTCGGCAGGGGGTTTTAGTGGTTATCTTTGAAGCCAAGAAATTGCACCAGTATCTGTGGGGAGGAAAGCTCGAAAGCTTTACTGACCACCAGCTCTTGTTAACCCTGCTTGGTGAGAAAAGTGCATAAAACCGATGGCTTCATCTAGTATGCAACGCTAGGCTTTATTGCTCTCCGCTTACAATTAAAAGATCGCCTATGTCCTTCGGAAAGCAAAAATATCGCGAACGCTCTGAGCCGTTTACCATTGAATCCCGTTTCAGATTGTGTATTTAAAACTGTAGAGCTTGTCCATCTGCTGCAACATTTGGGAGAAAATCCGTTGTCAAATGCGGATATGCGTTAGGAAACTGAACGGGATATATTACTGGTCAAAGTTAAGCATCTAGTCTTTTAAGCACGACATGATATTTAAGAACGGCAACTACCACCCCACCTTATTTGAGTCACAGAGATTAATCTCGAGGATTAGTGTCTGCTGTGGAGACCTAGAGCGATCATAATACCACGGTGCCGATAGAATGTCTTACAAGAACTGCACGAAACTCACCAAGGAATCAAGAGAATGTGGGGACTTACGCGATCCTACGTGTGACGGTGTAAAATTGACGAGGACATTGAACAGTTGATTCAAAAGTGTGAGTTGTGTCAAACCCCTCAGAGGAACGCCTTTCCGGTACCACTTAGTCTTTTGCAATGGCCCAATGAACCTAGAAATGCGTAAAGGCAGAGAGCTTTGGCTGGTTGCACGGAAAAAGTTTTCATTTCCTGATAGATGTTTACTCTAGATGGATAGCATATTTTCCATTTGCACATGTCACCTCTGAGAGGACCGTGTCTTACATGCGGACTTGTTCCACTACCTGCGGTATACCACATACGCCGGTAACAGACAACCGTTCCGTATTTACTAATGAAGCATTTGAAGAGCTCTTCAAAACTAACGGCATACATCAAGCGACATCATCCCCCTACCAACCAGCTTCAAACAGGTTGGCTGAAAGAGCCTTCCAGTTTGTCAAGTACGGCTTACGGAAACAAGGGTCTGTTCCACAGTGAACAAAGTTGGAACATTTTCTTGTTGGCTAACTCACCACACTAAACGAAACTAATGGGAAGAGCCCCAGTAAGCTGATGTTCGGGCGGAGGTTGAGCATACGGCTGGATCTTCTGTTTCCTGACCAGAGGCTGTGTCGAGACTAAGCAAGATAAATCTAAGACAGAGCACGACCAGAGGGTGTCAGATCGAATAAACGGCGAGAATGAACCACACCCTCAACTTGCCTAACAAACCCCCAGTTAGTCTGTAGAGTTGCGAGAAGTTGAGGGACAGCCCATGTAGGTGGCTAGACCTGATGGTAGAGTAGCTACTCGACTCTGAGCTCACGTCTGCCATCGTTCCGTTACAATTCCGCCGGATAACACGTTCTCAAGTAGCATGCTGAATGGAATATGGCGCAGATTTCTCAAAACTCAGCAACGTCTCCGTTCAACTCGGCTACTTCCACCCGCCGATCGATACCATGCTAGCTAGATTGGTCCCTCTGGGTATACTCAGACCACACGCGACTAGTGGTGGTCGCGCGACAGCCAAAGCGCCGTTACGGTGTCCAGCTGATGATTCATTTCATTCACTCCCTTGATTAACACAACATGGTTCCGGAGGAGCCATTTGGCAGTACAACATTGATTTGGCTTGTTTTGTGAAAATACCTCATTGGAGAGGGCATCAACAAATTTGATTTGTTTTCGAGCGATAGGATTTTACAACTATTACAGCTGTTGCATTGTTCGCATGTAGTCTACAAGTGTTGAAGTAACATCGTGAACTCAATGAAACCGCCTATTATTTTAAATGTTCTAAATTAAAATTTACAAACATGGAAATTTTCTAACCTTCCAATGTGGATGCAATGCTGAATCATTCACGGGAAAAATAGTTATTAATTTCTTCTCTCGGTTGAACTCGCCTTGTGCACCTTATCCCGAACTAGGAGGAACACAACCAGCTGCCCATATAAAGTAATAATCCATCAGCTGGTTGGATAGCCTTAGGCAGTTGCGCATAAACTCTGACCATGCGATCACTGGAATAAATGTTAACTAGCTATGAGCGATTTCCGTTTCTCTGCTGGTATGGCGAACGGCACCGCATCATTTTTGGCTAACTGTCAACATTTCGCCTTAGTATTTCCGTTACAGCAGGAGGTGATGAACAATAAAGAAACCCAGAATGTGAATTATTCACCCAGTTTAAGAATGTTTCTTGGAAAACCAAAGTGCTTTCTCAGGAGGCTGTCTTAATGGTCAAGGTAGACCACATGTTGACAACTGGAGAAAACAATGAGATGGCCTTTCAGTCATTCAGGTGCCTGTTCGCTTGTTATAGACCGCAACTCCACTGCGTTTACGCCGGCCAATCGTACCCACATGATGTCAAAGCATATGTGGCGCGAGAAATACGGTTTCTGATGCGTCGCTACTTTATTCCATCTGTGAATGAAATGCAAAGAAAAATTTAGGTAAGTATTTGGCCTCAGTTCCGACGTATCTCACGAATCAAAAGGTGGTCGCAAATTGTTCGTGTAATTTAATTACAGAACATCTGCCTAGGGTAATGTAGCTCCATTATGAACAACTGCTCAGGGACGGCTGAATAAGCAATGTATCAATGAGGCTGATTCATCGAGCACGCACTTTTGTGTTTCTTTGCCGTGTAGCGTTCTGAATATGGTTTACTCAAATGCTGAATGTAAGCGTAGACCAATCGCTTTGATCATATATAAGAGATGAGCAGCAGGTTTTAATTTTCTATTATGCGAGAGCACGCAAACCAGGTTTCCCGGTGCAAATATTGCTCCGTGTGAATTATGTTTATTTGGGATTACATACTACGGACGTGCTTGAGAAACTGATTCATGTGACGGCACTAGTGTTATTCGATAAACTCACGGATGAGGTTGCGGCGTTTTTTATTGATAATATAGCTGTGAATAAGATCGGAATAAAAGGAGATTCTTCCAACACGGCCATCACAGTATTAGATATGCAATCAACAAAATCGGTTATCATAATGCGTTTGAATTCCTTTAATGATCTTTTTGTTAGTTTTTTGATAAAAGATAGATAAAATATGCGCTCTTTTTCGTTGTTTCGCTATCACGGTTATTCGTGATTGCACCTTCGTTTTATCCATCATATAGTTCCCGTTTACCTTCTACTGTGGTACAGAACGTTCTGCGTAGCACTATACACATTATACACACTATGCTATACTCCTATACTATATTAAACAACTATACATCATACTATGTTATACTACACTATACCATACTATTATTCACTATACTGAACTAATATACACTATACTATACTAAATACAGTATATACACACTGTGCTATACTTGCATAGCACTATACATCAGTCGGAAGCGAAGCCTTAAGCAGACGTATTCATCTGTTTCATCACACATCTGGCCAAAGCTTTTGAACAAAATCTTGCTGTGATAGTTCCATCAGCTAACGAAACTCCCTGAACCCTAGCCGAATTTGCAAGCGCAATGGGACGCACTATAACCTTGTTAAAGCCTTAGCTTAAGAGACCACAGTTGTGCGTTAACAGCCGTTTGGTAGATGCTTTCAAAGTGCATGCACCAGAATACCCTTCTCATCTGTCAAATGTCATTTTACTATAAAAGCGCCTGCACAGCCGGAAACGAAGTGACGAAACGATGATTTAGCACACATTTTCTTGGTGTACTGGCCAATTATGAGTTTGGAATGAATCAACCGCAAAGGTACGGTGGATCCCATTTCTTTAGCATATAGACACTATCCCACTAGTTATCTTATTGTCGTAATAGAAGGGTAATGCAGTAAAATGGGAATAGTGGTAAAGTGGACAAGTATCAGTAGAAACGTCCCGCCATATCCAGACGAATCAAAGCCCAAAACGTGATGCAAGCAAGGGACTTCGCCTCTGTATCGATTAGTCAGGCAGTACTTAACGGCAATGACAGAGTTAAGTACTGAGATAGACAGAGTCCAAAAAAGAATGAAGGACAAGACTCTGCCAACCCCGACGGCTTGAACTTGGATAACGGGTGCAACAATCACCGGCTGGTTTCTTAGTACCTGCCTGAGCAGTGCCATGGCATTCATTCCGTTACTGATGACAATCTGAAAAAATATACATCCGCCGTTTTCACTGACGTGCCAAAGGCCAACGCCTAGTGCACAATCAACAGCTTTACAGATTGAAGCAGTCATTGATGCTAATAATTTCGTCATACCTAGGATGCCGGCAGTCATATTGACGAAAAGGCAGCTATACGCTTCTCCAAAAGGCAGATAACCAGATAGTATCACAATTCACTGTCTGGCGTATGTTTCACTATGTCGGAATATGAGGCAATTTTGATCACAGACAAATTATGGAGCAAACGAAATTATTGGGACTCTAATAAGCAATTAATCAGCTTCTAAACTAAACCGGCCAGTAGGATGCTACTCATCTGTTATCAAAACTCGACGCAGTGAGTTGAACCACGGTTTTCAAATAGTGCTTCATTCGGCAGGTGACGCAGAATTAGTGCTCTGGATAGCCATTCCTCAACGTATGATCACATAGTGCAGACAAAACCAAGGAAACAACTGTATACCGAAGAGGTCAAACCGATCCTAACAACCTTATTTGATTTTCAGAATTCAGGTGACCTAGATGCGCAAGCACTTGACTGGAATGAATGATATTTTATCCTTGATGGGCGCTCAGTTAAATAATTGGTTACCAAGGTTAGGATGGGTATGGTCAATGTTGTGTAACGATTTCCGAAAAGCAAAACGAAGACTGGTCTGTGGTCAGAATCTATTTGCTCAGAAGGTAACTTTATAAGGCAAACGACGCTCCATTGAGCGATTCCGATTTGGCTTTCCTTGATTGTCTGCCTCAGGCCTATTCATCACTCAAGTCATGTGGGCGCACAGGATGATTCTCGCTCACGTGTCATCGTTGCAGCTCGACTGGCGGCCGACAAACGATCACGAGCGCTCCAATGCCTGTTCGTTCCGAAGGAGTAGGCGATTACAAATAGCTGCCATCACAATACCAGTATCATAAACCCGTTTTTTCAGTTAGGGCTCCTTCAGTGTTGAAGTTCCGCACGCTCTTCCGTTGAGCGTTCTATTTCTCTGTTTTCTGTTACAATAGCTTTCAGGCTGGTTTTGTCGCTCGCTCAAGGTCATATTTTTTGGCGGATGTGGTCTCATGTGAATGCGATTTCCCTGGTACAAACCAAATCCCACATTGACTGCATAACTTCTTTCTACTACCCGCGTTTCCATCATCCCTCACTTTCACCGTTTTACTGCTCCAGACGTCAGTTGCAACCAGGCCACTTCGCCGAAACGGTGATGGTAACTTGAGATCCGCGATCACGTTACCGTTTCTGCCTAGGCATTCACTTTTCCAAACGACCATGCATCATCACCGTGGACCGCGTTGCTGGTTTTAGCAGGATTTGGACCGCATCCAACAAAGTTCTCTTTCTACTGCTAAATGAACATTTGACAGAGTTCACTCCGATTTCTGAAGACGGAGTGTTTCTACCCTCCAGAAGCAGGATATTTAGCACTTAATTCGGCTTTTTGGATTAGGTTAGTAATAATTTCGCATCCACAACCGCTGTCGCAGCCTTTCCGTCCGTCTTGATATGCTAAGGGCTGATGAGGTGATGGCCAAATCTTTACTTCTTACTAGAAGAACGGAAACGCTCAGCAGTAAACTTTAGCCCGTTGTCTGATACTAATTCCTCAAAGATTTCATGTAGAGAAAAATGACAGATGTCTTAGTAACAATCCCCACCTGGCTGACCAAATCTGTGGGTTCATTTAACATAGTTATAACGATGCGCCGCCAGGCGCTCCAAATTTTGAAATACATTCGCGCACCGCTACCGGTACGAGTACAGCAGGCAAAGCCACTGGTACAGCAGATTTATTTCGCGATAATTGTACGCAGCCGTTAGACCTCCCCAATCCTTTGTCAAATACTTTGGGATAACACTGAAGAATATCCATAGATGACTGAAGTGAATGTACAAACCGCCCTCGATTACAAGAAACGCAACCCAGTTACTGATTGGAATCAACACCCAAGATGGGCACAAAATCTTCCTGTACGATAAGATACGCGAGCTGATGCCTGGCTCCACTTTTCGAATTAATGACATTCAGCGTGACACGGCCCTTACGAGGGGATTTGGTATCACTCCACATTTTGAGAGTGTGCTGTGCTTTGTTGCATTCACTCCAGCACAACTTTTTCTGGCAATATTGGACCGTAGCTACTGTAGCCAACTGGAAACGAACAGGAAGTTTCTCATCGATCAGCGTTGCATATACACTTAGTTTATCGCTTTGTGGCTTCACGTTACTGACCACAAGTCTCTGCGTAGCTGGGGCTTCGTCGCAGCTAGCTAAACTTTCCTTCTTTGGTCGCCATGGTCTGGTAAAGCACTACTTCTTCAACCCATTCATGCAGACCATTTCATAAGAGGGGTAACTTTTCTTGCGAGGTTAAGCCTGCTGTATGGACAGCTTCGTCCATGTGTCGGTCAAATCTGCGATATAACAAAGCTCGGCTGAGAAACAGCACATAGTTCACAGTTTGTGTGGGGCTTTGTCTGACAATGTTGGATCGCTGTTCCTGTTTCGATTTTGCAAATGTCGATTTATTGATCCAGCGTTATGTTTTTCTACTGCAAAAACTTTCGCGTAATGCTCGCATCCAGAATGCCCAGTGCAATTCCATCTATTACCAACAAATTGCGTAGGCACCCGCAATTAATTGGCAACCGTATTTTACGGTTAGTCTGCAGACGTAGTCCGATGGTATACATATACATATATATATATATTTATACATATATATGCGGCTTGAAAAGGCCTAGTTTAATACTAAGTAGATTCTTTTTGTAAACAAGTTATTTCATATATTCATTAATTTAATATTTATGTCACCCTTTTCTCATGCATTACTCGATTCATTTTATTTGCTATATTTCTGTAAAGTGATTGGCTGGTGCTTGATATCCCTGGTGTGGCTGCGCTTAATGTGCATGTTGACAACGTGCCTACCTGTCTATTACCCACTACCTCGTCCATACAGGCTTTAGGAAACAGTTGGTATTTGCTAGAGGGGACGGGGTGCACAGTCCCTGTGGTCGTGATAGGCTCGAAGAGTGGTTCCATGCACTCAGTGTGGAGCGAACTACGGTCCAGCTACCGCCTTGTGTGCACTTAATTCGCCAAACACAACGTGCTTGTGTTTGCCTGTGAAGTAGTGTGGGCCGGCTCCGTTGATGAAACGTGACTCCCATCCGCATGTCTTCTGGTCTTATTTCTTCGGGTTTACATTGGATATGGGGTGTGCGGATGGAGGTGTAGGTGGTGCAGCGCAAGCCATCCATGGTCCCTTTGTAGGCGCAGGTGTCCTGTGGCTGGCCACATTGAGATGTAAATCCGAAACCGGATGCCGCGAACCACATATATATATATATATATATATATATATACATCGTATTTTTCGGGCGATAACGTACCCGATATTATAAGGCGCATAAAGCGAAGCAAAATGTTTGGATAGGTCAGACACTTCAGCTCATAACAACCTCTCTCAACATTGTACACCAGTAACACAAATGAAATACATAGAAACGCTCTCAAGCGTTTAACCATTCCTCTTCTACAATTCCTTCAAATTCTTCATTTTTATTGTCAAACATTTGGACGATACGGCATCAAGCAAACCCCAACCTCTCTCCTCATCAACTGAGTCAGTCTCGTTGCCGTTGCTTGGCTGTTCGTTGATGATTCCGGCCTTCGTGAAAGCTCGGACGACAGTTGAGACTGATAGCTTTGCACAGGAATCGACGATCCTTTGGCAGATAGTAGCATAACTAGACCGGCGCTACATCCCTCTCTTGCTAAATGTGTGCTCACTTTCTCTCATTCAATGCTCCCACGCGGCTCGCAATTTAAATTGGAATCCCAGTGGACACCAATATCTTACGGTTGGAGTTTTTCGATTAATGCTCCCGGAATGATGGCAATCTCCGAATCACTTTTCTTCACTTGGCCTTTAACAATTTCGGTGTGATGGGCGCACATGGAGTCGTAGATTAATAAGGACGGGGACGTATGGAAAAAGCATTTAGGTCTTCTGTCGAAAGCTCGTCTCAGCCACTAGCTCATTTTCTCCCCGTCCATTCAGCCTTTTTGGTTGACCTCGACCATGACGCAAACAGGAAACCATTCGTTTAGCAAAGTCTTCCGCTTAAAAATGACCATGGGTGGTAGTTTCGGGTCACTAACCTGGCAACCGAAAACTTCAGTGATGGATGATTTCTCGTTCCCTGTGGTGCGTATAGATACAGTAGACCTCCCAGATTTTTCAACGGTGTGGTTCAAGGGGAAGCTAAACTTGTGAGGAACCTCGTCCATGTTAGTGATGTGGTCTGGCTGGATCTTCTTTTCGAAGATCTTGTTGCAGCAGTAAATGCGGAAGATGACCAACTTTCTTTGTGATCCTTTGGTAGTTACTGTGAAGTGGTATTTCATGTGCGGATGTAGAGCTGATGCCTATTCATACAACTGAAGCACCAAGAAGGACCTCCTTGAAGTTTGTTCATCTGGATACCACGTGCCATCGCTACTGCTTACAAGCGAATGGAGACTGTAGAGACGCTTCTACCTGCTGTTCTATCTCCAGTAATCCACTGATCAAGTTTGTCCTCTAACTGTGGTCATCTTGCTTTGTTCCCTCGGAAACTCTTCTTTGTCTTTTTTACTTGGCACAGGTCACCTTCTTGCTTCTTCCACTTCCGTACCATTGCTTTATTGATGTTGAATTATTTCGCAGCTGCTCTACTGCGAGGCTGATGACCTTGAGTTTGAAAGCCGTTTCCTAAGCATCGCTTAACACGTGACATTTCGAGGTCGTTAATTACCAGTATGTTGAATCACAGTATGTGTCAGGAAATGGGGTAAGGGTAAGCGAACAAGCTTCGTTTTGATCACCAGCATGCGACTGGCGTTGAAAAATGTTATCGTGTTTGATCTCATATGTTGTCCAGCTTGTATGTTAACACGCATTTCTCCTTAACTGTACTGTTACTCCCTTCCTAGTACACGCACGAGGACGTATGTTCCAGTTGTCTATCCGAAAACAGTTTAGACGGTGATGTGAGTGAAGCTCACACGGACGTCACGGACTGGCTGGATGACCGCACGTCTTTGGAACACTAGGGTGAGCGCAGATCGTGCGTTCAAACACTCACCTGCAACCAGCGAGGTACGGGTGCGTGTTTTTGGACAGTGTTTACAAGGTGAATTTTTGGACCATGTGGGTTTGCCTGGTGGAGCAACCAACACATAAATCACAGTGTGAGATATCAGCGTGGATGGTAGAAAAGTTGGCTGCTTCATCATCGCCAGAAAAGCTCGAAGCAGTTGGCTCCTGCACGATTTCCCCCCCCCCCTCAAAACAAGTCTGTCTAGACAACATAGAAAGTTAACTCTACGAGGTTCCAGACCAGCGATTATGGTTCGACAATCAAACTCGTATTAAAATATTTTGACATTCGTCTGCGCAGTGTGGACATAGAAATTGATTTGAGGTTACCAACCCTCAGTTCTACCATTCATCCATAAGGCACACTGCCGATTATTTAGGAAATATGAAGCGTTTAAATGCGTTGTATAGTCCTATAAACGCGGTATATATATATGTTACTTACTTACTTTACTGCGGCTAGCTCCTGCAACAGGATGAGACGGCTTCATGAATGTCGCGGATTGTAGCTGTCCAAGCGCGGCGGTCGGTGGCAACCTCCACGCAGATACTGATACAAAGATTCTTCCAGTGACGAGCAACGTACACAACATGGAATCGCACGAGATTGACATCCGATTTCACTGCAGCGAGCTACGTTTTCAATAGTCCACCTCGGCGAGGACAACAAGCCTAGCAAGGCGAGGGTGAAACCATGGTCCCAGTGAACTCAGTGTCAGGTCTGCGGCGAATGTGGACAAACCGCTGAAGTCTGCGGCAGTAATGAACGTTATGAGCTTCGAAAGACCGCAACAGCACTTACGGATTTCATTATTGGTGATGCGCTCGTGCCACTGCGGTTTATAGATAACCCTTTTATATCAATGTTGGAAGACTTCCAGCTTCCGGGTGTCTTCGGAACGCAGCGGCCATGTTTCGCAAACATAGAGTAAAATGACTGCGAATGACTGCTGAGAATACTCGGATCTTCGTCCTCAGATTAATCTCCGTCCTTCGCTACACTGCCTTTCTCAGTTATAAAAAGGCTGTTCTAGCTCTGTAAATACGATTCCGGGTTCCGGATGTAGCCTGACCATTGGGGAGTATAGTGGACCCGAGATACTTGAACTCAGGAAGAGATTCAATGAATTTTCCATTTACGGATAGCAACGGAGCGGACTGGGTGGCTGACGAGGTGAAATATTTCATCTTGATGATGTTAATTATGTGGCCGACCATAGAAGCTAATTGGTCGATTCGATTTAGCGGTGACTGTAGTAATATGACATCTTCCGCAAGGATAGCGATATAGTCAGAAAATTCTAAATCTGACAGCCAAAAGTTAGGGCTAACTTGAACACCAGAATAGTCCCCAAGGGCATGATGCACAATCCAGTTGACTGCGAAGTTAAACAGCACTGGAGAAAGTGGGCAACCCTGCCGGAATCCAGTATTAAGGTCGAATTTCTCTGTTTATTCTCCATAGACCCAAATCCGAGACTGCGTGCAACGGAAGTAGAACCTCATCAACTTAACGAGTTTAACCGGCACGCCATCGGCACGTAAGATTCTCCAGAGTGCTTCACGCTCAACTGAGTCAAAAGCAGCTCGGATATCAACAAAGCACAGAAACGGAGGGTGCCGGAACTGATAGCGGTGTTGGAGTGCTCGACGTAGCGTGAAGAGTTGGTCAATGCAGCCTTTTCCTCGAAGAAAACCATCTGGTTATGGCGAGTTCACAGCTTCTTCTAATTGGCAAAGTAGGAAAGCACGATTCGTGAGAAGGTTGGGGCATGCATATCGATTAGGATAATCCGGCGATAATTACTGCACACAGTTGGGCCACCTTTCTTGAAAAATGGCACTAGTACTAAGGTGCTGCATGAGGAAGTACAGGTTTCGGTCTCCCATACCAAACAGAAGACCGCTTGCAAATGGTCAAGGAGAGCTGGCAGACAAGGTTTGTAGTTTTCCGCTGGAATCCCCTCCGCTTCCGGAGCTTTCTTTGGCTTCAGGCCAGGAACGATATCTGCAATATCTTTGGGCCATGGCGGTGAACAATTCGCGTCATATTCTTGTTGGGTTAATGCTGAACTGGGTGCGGTGGTGCGTAGTGGGCGGTTTCTGAGGTTTCCGAAATGCGCTACCTATCTGTATCGAGGATGAGTTGCCTTCCAAATTGCGCAGTTTCGGCTGTGGTAAATATAGCTTGCCGGAAACTAAACGGATGAGTCGCAAGAAATGAACCAAACTCCCAGAACTTAATGCGGATTCCATGTTGCCTGTGAGGTCAGACCAATAGCGAGTACAATCATTCCGTGCTAAGCAGGTTGCCTCATGTCTCAAGCGGCGGTAGTCATTGGAATTCGTGAGAGAAGCTTCACTCGCTTTAGCGGACAAGCAAATAGTATTTTTAGTGACCCAGTTCTTCACAGGCTTAGTAGTATAGCCGATGGTAGCTAAGGCCGCACGTTAAACTGTCAAGTTAAGTCTAGACAAACTAGCGTCGACAGATTTATCTTCTGTAAGTACGAGGCGTGGTGTACTGGTAGAAACTTCTGCTTCTATTGTTGCCTCAAGGGATTGGTCGCAGTCAGTATTTTCCTGTGAGGCAGTGTTGATATACGTCGATGAATGGGTCATTCGGCGCGTTGTCAAGCGTAGTCTGAATTGGGTGCGCAGGAGTACGTGGTCCGAACCGCCTTTATTGCTCTTTCAGCTCCTCTGTACGCTCGGCAGTTATCGATGGAGGACATCCACCAGGATCGGATTAAGATATACTCTATCTGGCTTTCTCTACGCCCATCGTTGGAATACCACGTCAGTAGATGATTCTCAGGATGCTGGAGGCGTGTATTAGATACGCACAACTGGTTAAGGTCAGCGAAGCTGAGCAAGCGGTCTCCGATATCACAGCGCTCTCCAAGGGCGTATCTCAGAAGAGTGCGATGGGTTTGATCGTTCCTGGGACCGGTTCGTGCATTACGGTCACTAGAGACCATGAGGATGTCGCGTTTTGGAACATGGTTCACCACTGGTTGAGGAGTATCGCAAAAGTCTTCTTTGTCACTTTCAGGTGAGGTTAGGATTGGTGCGCAGACAGAAATTTTGGTCAAATTCATCCGGTGACCATTGAATTGTGCAACTTCTATTTTAGCTGGTACCGGCTTCCGTGGAAGGACAGCGTAGTGTGCCTGGAAACTGAGAACCATGGCTTAGCCATGATGGTCAGAATTCTTTTTCGACCCACTGTGGTAAAGCCAATACGAGGTGCCTACACCAGGGACTTTGATTTGTCGAGTACCATAGCCGAGTATTCGAGATTCTGACAGGCATGCTATGTCGAGCTGGTTAGTGCTGTAGTGTACGCATCGTCAACACTTGGCTGCAGGCATCCAACTCATTCTTATTATCATCAACAGCAGTACATCAACCTTTGAACTGATGCTTCGCTGCCATACAACTATGTGGACCTATGAAATAAAGAATATGAAGAGGGAGAGAAGGGGGACTTACCTGAAAACCTTAATGCCTTAAGCAAACATTCAGGGTCAAGTCGCCTACACCTTGTGTAAACAACATACCGTCACAAACAGCGAGCTATTGTGCAAAGATAAGGTGGCATTGGTGGGACAGATTCTTTGCGGCTTTCACTGCCACGCGTCATAATCAGCCATTACCCCGCAGATAACTCAGCACCAAACACACTTTAAACAGGCAATCCGATTAGGCGGCAGCAGACGCGCCAATGGTGTCTACTGCGAGCCATGTCCTGTAAAGTCTCGAGCCAAGCACAAAGCGAGTCACGTGGATTCCAGCTTGGAAGGCGAGACGGACCAACAGCACGCAATTTGGTCGTCAGTGACTTCATTTCCGCTGCCAAGTCAACTTCTGTCCACCTCGAGCCTTGCTCCACCCTACACCTGGCAGGATGAACAAGGCCCTCCTAGGTAAGCAGTGATCAGGCATACGTAGCACGTGCCCGAGCCAATGCAACTTATTCAGTGCTATCTGTTGTTCTAGGAAGCTAGCATGATTATCACTACCTAGTACTCGTCTACGCACACCATGGCTGCAGACCCACTGGTGCCATCCGACATCAGCAATGCTTCGCAGACAACGATGATCAAAGACTTGAAGGTGCTACAGATCTTCACACCGAAGGGGCCAAGTTTCACTATCATAGAGCAGAACGGCCCTCACTGTGGCCTTGCATACACGGCTTCTGAGACGGAGAGAAACTCCATTCTGTCGTCAAAGAAGCCCCAGGTTAAAAAAGGTAGCTCTGTCTTTTGCATTGCGTGATCTGACGTCAGTTTTTGTTAGCCCATCGTTGCTGATGTAGCTGCCAAGATAAGTGAAATGATCGACCACCTGGAGTTCCTTGTTAGCAAGTGCCAAGGGGTCACCAAGTGGCTGGCGGTCCTGCAGCAACACTTTGCACTTTGAAGGCGCGAAGTGCATACCAAATAATGGGACCACTCTGGACAAGCTATTCAGGGTTGATTGTGCCGTCGCGACATGGTCGAAAAGCAAGACGATATCGTCCGCATAATCTAGATCAACTAACCTTTCACCAGGCCACACTTCAACGCTTACAAGGTGGGATTCCGCAATGGAACACTCCATGATAGAATCCACGACGAATTTGAACAAAAATAGGGAAATCGGACAACCCTGAAGAACGCCAATTGTAGTCGAAAAGCTATCCCATAAGACACCGTAAACCATGACGCGACCTGTAGTGTTCGAGTATAGAGCACGAAGGATGTTCACATGTTTCTTGTGAACACCTTTCCGTGCAAGTATTTCGAGCAAAATCGATTGATCTACTGAATCGAACGCACTTTTGAAATCAAGGAACACAGCTATTGTCGGTCTGCGGTATGCGTGGCGCTTCTCTAGCACCTGCCGCAAAGTGAATATATGGTTTATACCGCCACGTAGTGGGCGGAAACCGGCCTGCTCTTCCCTAATCCGAGATTCCCGTTCCACACTGAGGCGACGAACGAGAATCGAGGCCAATAATTTTGTCACAACTGGTGTTGGGCTAATACCCATATGGTTAGAACAGTCTGTGCGACTGCCCTACTTGTATATTACCACTATAATCGATTCGCTCTAATTAGCGGAGACACTCTCTTTCTTCCAGATGCGTTTGCATAGAAAGGTCAGTGCTTTGCAGAGGACCTCACCTGCATCCTTAAGTAGTGCAGGTGGGAGAGAATCCGGGTCAGCGGCATGAAAACGATTGAAGGCTCTGATCACGTTTCGGACCTCGGCCTCCGATGGTGGGTCTATACTAAATGTCCATGGCTCGTCCTGCATCACCTGAGTAGGAAGAGGTCCGGGAGTAGGGCGCCAGCTGAACTGAGCTTGAAAGCGTTCCGTCCAACAAGCCATACGGCGCTCTTTATTGTGTATCAGCGCACCCGCGCTGTCTCTGATTGTCTCACTGACGCCTGGTTTTCTGGAACCAATGGTGCGGATTAGCTGAAATAGCTTCCGGTAATTGCCTACTGCTCCTGCCTCCTCCACTGCTTGAGCCCGACTGGTCCACCAGTCTTCGTTGTCAGCACGAAGGCGCTGCTTTAGTTCACGACTAATAGCCAGTCTGGTCACAATGTGTTCAGAGTCAGCCGGTAGGTGTCTTCTAGATGCCAACTGGTTAACCGACTTCTCGGATATCCAGTGACTGGTGTGGTGACGATGGATAGTGCCACAAGCAGATGTTCGTGCGTCGTGCATGGCGGCCGAGATCCTATTGCACTGAAGTTCATCTGCAATAGGACAAGACAGAGAAAGTTCGGTATGCAGTGCGGCTTGATAGACTTGCATGACGGATGGTGGAGACAATTTCTCATTTGCCATTTGGAGGAAACGCTTGGTGCGCCTTCCGGTAAAGCTCATGAAGAAACGACAGCGTACCTAGGCATGATCAGAGTCGACACAGGTACTCCAGTATGAACGGCAATCCAGAATGGAACCACGCCATCTGTAACTTATGGCTATTTGGTCACTTTGGGTTCATCCCTGGCCAACTACAGGAGGACGCCAAGTGACACTTCGGCGCCCATTGTGTCTAAAAGCAGTGCTACTAAGTAACAACTGTTGCTCCGCACACAGTTGCAACAGACGCTCACCGTTGTCGGTCCGTTCGGAGTTAGGCCCATTATTACCACCCAGCTGCTCTTCTGAATAGCTCAGACATCCTACTTGTGCGTTCATATGCCCTCTAAGTACTATATGTGAACTAGTGGCATTGCTTAGTAGCGCGTTCAGTTCGTAACGGTATGTGTCACTGACAGCATTAGAACTGCAGTCGGTGGGAGCATAAGCGAAAACCACAAACAAAACAGCGTTTTGTATTACTTCGTGAATCCACCTTAGATGATGTCGTCAAATGGGCTGCACATAAACGGCTGTTCACCGGAATCCACTCAACCAACAATAGCTCAGCCTTGGAGCTTAGAATGATGCCTACACTAGCTTGACTCCTGAGTGTTGCGTGCGGCAGCTTCTTTCATTCTGAGCTCCGAATCAAAGCAGCATCTGCTAATCAACTACACGACAGCAGCCACTTAATCAGAGTAGTTACCGAGAATAGTTCGGATAACTTAAATCAACTAACCAACGAAACTGACAAACACACCCCATACATCACATACAAACAGAGAAGCAAAGAGGTAATGGTTAAATCCATGATATGTACACAGATTTGTTCTTCATTTCCCCACCCAAAAACTATTAGTTGTCGAACTTTTACCAACAGACACAACATTTTATCCAAAACGTCCATTCCAACATTCATTTTCAAAAACAAAGAAACTTTCCTGCATCTACACCAAGGCACTAGGTCTCCTGAACAAACTTGCCGAACTGCGTCTATGTCAAGCCTCACATGCCTGGGAATTCATTTTAGTTATGAAAACTTGGTTGCACTCAGGAATTACCGATTCCAAGGTCGCCATACTTGGCACGTCACTTCTCCGAAACGATCGACCTAGCAACGGTGGGGAGGTAAAGTTATACTACCGCAACGACCTGCATTGCGAACCGGTGGCCTATCCGGAAATGCTGATCATAGACCCACTCAGGTGCAGTGTACGACGGAGACGCACGACACTTGCCTTTTGGCCGTTGTTTATCCTCCCCCAATGTCCACCGCAGGGATGGACTCCCGCTTGGCACTATACTCGGGTAGGGTCCTACGAGGACGATACAGTCACGTTCTCATCTCAGGTGACTTCAATCATCATGATTTGGAAGTTCCGGCATCCCCCAACGAGCAGTTTAAGGCCGACCAGCAAGAGTATATTGCAAACATTCCGCTAATCAGCCGTGTCACTTTACCCATCCGATTCAGATCCGGAAATAATCTATCTGTGCTTGATTTAGAGCACACGAACGAAGAGCTCATGGTTGGGAAACCAATGCTGGAGAGCCCTCTGAGGCGAAGCGACCACCTACTCATGATTTACGACTTTACGTTTTATGCGGAATATACACAAGAACATACTAACTTGCTTCGAACAATCACCCACTACGACATACTGGCAGAACTTGTGAGAGATGCCTGTTGGAAGTTTACGGACAACTGTTTCATTGATAGTGCTTTGTTAGAGTTTACTGGCAAGTTCAGTGATCTGATTAAATCTGCATCGGTCAACAAGCCCCTTCGTTCTGCAAGGGCAACAATCATTCATTCGGAGTAGAACACAAACACACATGATAATAAGAGACGCCGCGTGGCATGTGTATAGAGCGAACTCTAGCCCTGACAACTTGAGTAACTATGTTGTGCATCGCAATCACTTTACCACACTTGTGCGTGAGGATACATTAGTACACCAGCAATCTAGCGAAAAGGTTTTGTGCCAAAAAAATTTTCTGTACAGGTATGTGAACAGCCTCAATTATGTGAAACGTGGTGTTCCCCCAGTAATGTCAGCAGATGGATGTGCTCAAAAGGCCGTGGAAGCAGCTAACGTTCCACGGTTTCAATATGCTCCAATATTCTGACGTGTTACCAGCCTGTGTAACATACCTGTTCCAATCTTCCAGACACTAGTATTTACACATGTCACCTTTATTTCAGCGACCATTTTGAGGAAGCTGCTGTCGTTGCGCACCCACAGTTCCCCGAGAGTTGACAACATTCCCCCGAAAGCACTGCAGGTGGCAGCTACGAGGATAGCTAAACCACTAACAACACTTATCCAAAGATGCTTGGACGAAAAGCAGGTCCCTAACATGTGGAAGAACATTAACATTACGCCGATTTTCAGAAGTTGTATCTGTTTGGAGCCAAGCAACTATCGCCTAGTGACTCTCTTCCCGGTGCTCTCTGAGATGATGGAATCAATCATAGCTGATGCTGTAATGGGCTACTTCGTGCTATGCTGTTACATTATAGCACCGGAACAACACGGAGTTCGTCAGCATCGGTCATGTACTACCAATCTACGTATTGCCCGTGGCAGTTGAACCGAGATAACCGACAGTGGGACCGGCATTGATGTCATCTATCTAGACTTTTCCAAAGCAATGGACGACATAGATCGCCGCATCCTTCTCCAAATGTTGCAAGCATACGGAGTTGGAAAATGTGTCTTTGATGTATCGGAAACTACTTTTTATAGCGGCGCCTTCAGGTTCGAATTCGAAGTTCATTTTCTGATCTAGTTGGTGCAGACTGCGGTGTTCCGCAAGGGTCGGTGTTGGGGCCGCGGTTTTTCATGTTCTTTATGAACGACCTTGCGCGAGTCACCAAGTCTAATTTCTTGTTTTTGCCGACGACATCAAGCTATGGTCAAAACTAAACCTACTTCCGTTTAACAAGGACAAGTACAAAATCATGCATGTCCGCCTCAAGCCCACGTACGCATAGAAGCATGGAGACGACACACTGAAAACAGCACCACAGGAGCGAGATCTTGGTGTGAGGATGCAAATGATCTCGGCTGCTCGGCGCAGTTCTTGAAGACTTCCAAAACCGCGAACCAACGTGTTGTTCTGTTACGAAGGGCATTCGGAAGGTTTGATCTTCCCCAAATGCTTAATGCGTATGTGAGGCCCCATGTAGAGTACGCGATCCAGGCTTGGCAACCCTGGTTAAAAGGTGACCAGGTTGCGCTTCAGATCACACAGCTACGGGCAACGAAAAATGCGTAGTGTTTGTCCCACCTGCAATACCATAGACGAGTGAAAGCCCTGGGAGTGTACAACGGAAGATATCGCCGTCTATTGGGTGACCTCATCCTCGTGTTAGGAGGGGCACCTTCTAAAGAATGGATCAGTGAATCCAATGATGTGCGTGGCTGGTAGCTAAAAGCGTGCGTCCGTTTGTCTTAACTAATGCTTGATAATTTGGATTATGTTTTCATGTGATCTCGAGTACATGGTACGTCTTGTTGCGGTATTGCTGAGAAAGACTGTTAAGCAAATAAACATATTATTATACAGCTCTGTATTTCTGCTTTCGTCTGGCTTAACAAACGTCGGCTGCGGTAAACGTTTGATTGGATAGGATGAAATTATGACGAACTATATCCTTTTCAATGGAGCAACTTATCGCAGTACTTCAACATCAACAGAAGCAACTTGAAGTAAGCCAGACACGACTGCTCAAATTTATCCTCTAGCTTTGTGTGGTTCAAGCAAGACCAACCAATGAAAGGCAGCATATATCAGTGGATGCGATCGCGAACAGCATTTGCGAGTTTCAGTATGACCCGGATACCGGCGCAACCTCCGAATCTTGGTTCAGAAGATAAGAAGAGGTTTTCCGGTCGGAATTCACTGATTTTGACCACGGAAGAAAATGCAGACTGCTTTTGCGGTAGCTGGGAACCAAGAAGCATAACAAGTTTCCAAGATTATTTTGCAACAATTCCCCAATGCTCTTACTATTGACCAAGTCGTAGCTCTGCTAAATGACATTTTTGGTGAACAATCTTCCGACCGGAGAGACCAGTTTCAAATGCAATGGTTTTAATCATCTACCAAGAACTTGACAGACTACAGCCAACCGGAGTTATCAAACCGACGAATTTCTCTTCATGGGCTGCTCCTATTGTGATTGCCAGTAAACCAAAGATTCACTTAGGTGCATATGACTCTACTGGCCCGAATGCCGCTTTAGAAGACTACAAATACCCTCTACCCCTCCCTAAGGACCTTTTTGCACATCTGAATGGTGGCAAGTGTTTTGTCAAACTGGACATGCCAGAAGCATATCACCAGATTAAAATCTCAGAAGAGTCCCGTGAATTGCTAACGATTAACGCTTACAATGGACTATACCAGTATACACGCATAAGATTTGGCGTTGAGTCGGCCTCGTCAGTCATTCAGCAGATCATGAATACGATGTTACAGGGAATACCTTATGCCGTTGCATACCTGAGCGATATCATTATCATGGTATCTAACCGGAAAGAACTATACCAACGGACTGAATTCGTGCTTGACAGAATAAAAGAGGTCGGTTTTCGCCTACGAATGGACAAGCTATTTTTCATGACCTAAATTAAATACCTGGGCTTTATCATTGACGAAAATGAACGAAGACCTGATCCATCAAACATAAAGGCGATCAACGAAATGCCTCCGCTGAAAGACGTAGCGACGTTTAGATAATTCATGGGTATGGTGAGTTATGACGGTACCTACCTGCCGTCCATGCACGACCTACGTGGACCACTAAACCGATTGCTGATGAAGGACTTCCCGTGGGTCTTGACTAGCGAATATAAGGAAGCCTACGACACCATCAAATTGTTACTAAGCTCAGAAATGATGCTAACGCAATACGATGCAAAACTGCCAATTGTAGTGGCATCGCACGCATCCAGCTATGGAGTTGGAACAGTCATCTCCCACATATTCCCAGCTGGGTCTACGAACCCAGTCGCTCATGCCGTCGCTCACTGACAGCAGCAGAAAGAAAATAAAGTCAACTTGAAAAGGAGGCCCTGGCCATTGTGTTTACAGTGAAACATTTTCAAGAATATTAACTGACTCTCACTTTGCCTTACTAACCGACCACAAACCGCTTCTTGCTCTATTCGGCTCGAAGAAAGGAATACCTGCATATACGGCCAATCGTCTGCAGAGATGGGCAACGACTTTGCTGGGGTACGATTTCGCCATCAAGTACCGATTGACAAGCGATATTTGTAAGGTGGATGCGCTGTCACGGTTGTTATACGAACAGCACCAACCAGAAGACACGTGTTGCAAATGTCTCAATCGAAACGGAAGTTAATCCTGTACTTTTGGATACTGTGAGCCTGCTCCCAATATCTTACAGTCCGATTCGAGACGCCACTTTGCAGCACGCGTTGCTGTCACGGGTGAGCACGTTTTACCACTCACAGTGGCCTCGAAAATTTTCCGACGCACAGCTACAACAAGTTTTCCAGAGACGAAATGCACCATCGGTCGTCGAAGACTGTATCTTGTTTGATGAACGTGTGGTCATCCCAGATGAACTTCAATCTAAAGTCGTACATCAATCTCATACTGGACACCCCGGTTCTAACAGGATAAAAGCTTTGGAGAGGTATTATGTATACTGGCCGTTTACGGATTAGCAAATTGAGGAGTTAACACGTTCCTGATCAAACTGTGCCTTAGCAGCAAATTGCCACGAAAATGCGAAGTGTGCTCCTGACCAATGCCAACGAAACCATGGTCAAGGGTTCACCTTGGTTTCGTAGGACCAATCAAAAGACAGAACTGCTTATTTATCATCACTACATACAGGAAATGGTCCGAGATCTTCTAAATTTCGAACACAACAACTTCGGCTATGATTACAATCCCCAGGGGAGTATACAAGCCATTCGGTTTTCCAGAAATAGTAGTATCCTACAATGGACCTAGTTTACCTCCACACATTTTGCTCAGTTTTGTGTGGTACAAAGCATGCAGCATTTGCGCACACCTCCTTATCATTCACAGTCAAATGGGCAAGCTGCACGATTTGTGGATAATTTCAAGAGGGCTGTGCTCAAAGCGGAAGGCGACGGAACAATCCAAGAGGTACTACAAACTTTTCTCTTAACGTACAATATTAGGCCTAATTCACAGATGCCTGATGGGAACTCCCTAGCAGTATCACTCCTGCTCAGTAGGTCTTGAACAAAATGTGATCTAATAAGGCCGCCGGATAGGCCCAATCCAGAGACAAACTGCATAATGAAACACCAGTACAACCGAAGGCATCACGCTGTACCACGACACTTCGAAGTTGCACAGAAAGTGTTGGCAAAGGACTATCGGAGGAAGCAAATATCTTGGAGACCTAAAATGGTTGTAAAAGATATGGCCGTGCATGTTATAAATTAGCCTTAGGCGAAGACAGATGGATCCGCCACATCAGTCAACTCAGGACCAACGTCTCTTTTGACAGAAGAGCAAATGCCCTAATTACGCCTCTTGAATTAATTCTGGACGAGTACCAAATATCAAAACAGAGACTACTCAGCAAGATAAGCCTATCAATCCAACAATTTCTCGTTTCCCGATCGTCGACCCAGAAGATGGCCCGATCGTTGCTGAGCTCCTGTTACGCCGCTCCACTTTAACCCCAGGCTGAAATCTTATGGCAGTGGACTTCAAACGGGGAGGTTTTAGGAGGGGCACTTCTTAACTAATGGATAATGAACCCAAATGATGTGCATGCCTGGACTCTAAACGCGTGCGTCACTCTGCCGTAATTATTGATTGATAAGTTGGCTTATGTTTTCATGTGACCTCGAGTGCTTCGTACTACTTGTTGCTGTATTATTGAGACTGACTGTTACGCAAATAAACATCTTATAACGCAGTTCCGTTTTTCTTTTTTCTTCTGGCTTGACACCCGGCCTTCCAAATTTCGATGAACCCCGGTCAAGTTAGCCGCCACCTCCTGAAACTTAGTTTACTGTACAGAATTGAGCGGTCATAAATTGAGTCTTGCCTCTCGTGCAGTCCGCTTGAGTGACGCAGGGATTACTATTTCCTTCGCGTTTGTTAATTTCAAGTTTAAGTTCAAGTGAGACTGGAACGATAGGACGAATCCCGTAAGAATTCCTTCTTGAGCGGTCGTTGATCCAGGAGTTGATAGAGGTGCTCCGACTTCTTGATGGGTCTAAAAGGAAAACACCCGAAAAACACCCTGGTCCACCAATTTAATGCCCACGTTTCTTACATTAGCTGTCCCAGCTATGTCAGTTACCTGAAGTAAGCTACGTGGAACGCTGTTTCCACTTTTGTCATTTTAGCTTCCACGCTGCCCATTTTTAAAAAAATGACTCCACGATGCCTTACATCATTTACATTACTTGGTCTGATTTCTATTCAATGAGTGACGATAAGACTCAGGTAAACATCGTGCTCACCAACCCCAAGAAATCGGGGTAGACGGATATACTTATGTGTTAACGTAACTAATATGGTGAGTCCACAGATGTGCTTATTTAAATAACGTTACTCCCACAAACCATTCCAAGTGATTTCTCAAGCATTGGCATTTTTATCCGTGTTATACCATTGTTCTATTGCCATTTGATAGTTATTATAACGGCTAACTTATTAGAGATAGCCATTGATATCCCTTATCGTATCACATATTGAATCGTAACTATCAATAGGTAGAGCTATCTTTTGGTTGCGTCTATCCACACTTTATTGCATATCAATAGCGCATAAATTAGACAGAGTAAACTTAACCATCTTATTTGAGCTTCGTGGTATCAACAGAGCTTCCCGCATTACACCAACCCATATGCACAGAATCCAATCATAACAAAGACTTCATACGTATTCTAAGACGGAGAGCACTATTAGCGTCTGATGTATTTACGTTGCTGTTATTCTCGAGTTGTCTGGGATGGATGAACCGCTAAAGGCAAATCAAGGTTTGATGCACTACTAATGAGTAGCATGTGCAGCAACGAGCGGGTGGGTGAAAGTCCGAAAATTATAAACTGTGGTGGACAAAGGACACACAGCGTCCAAATCCACAGAAGAAGAACGCGTGGTGCGCAAGGCAGCTTCCACTGGTACGCTGTGAATGTGACGGCACAGCGCAGCGGTGGGCCAGAAAGGTAACACGAAGTAAGTGCGCAAATGGACCCGTATTTCTATGTTCGAACTATTGTGGTATCTAGACATGGATTCGCAGACACGTAGCTCCTCTCCAATGTTTTGCGCTCTCAAGAAATGAATCATATTGTAAACAACAAGTTTCTCCAAATGGCTTTGCCGCGTAAAGAGGAAAGAGTGATGAACCAACGAGTTTTTGTTTTAAATGATTCACTAATATTTGTTGAAAATAAACAAAAAACCTTTAGCTCACGTTATTCGTGCTAATAATTATAGTGATTTTGCTCCGGGAAATAACATAAGCTTCCGGCGCTTTTATTTACAAGTGAACAACCTCTATGTTGCGGTAAATCAGCTTTAAGCTATGCACTGTTTCCACTTCTGTTTTTAACACTCTGGTCACCACCATCAACGGAAGCCAAAACAGTGAATCTGTGAATAATAGCAGACAGTACAATTGCCAATTCGGCCGGTTCTACGTAATTAATATGACTAACTTAAAAGTCAACTACCTGACTTTGAACATCATATTGTGTCATGCATATTCCATTTTGTGATCCAGTATGCTAAAAGCGTTTACAAAAGTATATCCAGTAGAATTTACACCTGTATTCTTGCTAACATCTCATTTCCGTTAAGTGTTCCACAATATGAATACACTATGGGGAGTCCGCCAAAACCTTTTTCAATACAGCATTATGTTCTCTACATTTGCAACTCATTCCATCCCACTTTTAAGAATTGCGTCTTTACCTTTAGGACACCATTATTTCGTAGTATTTAGCAAGCTTGCTTTAATGCAAGCAGTACCAATCTTGTTTATGTTGAAAATTTATACTAACGGTGATAGAGCTTCTGCCATACCACGGTGGGGTGTCGCATAAACTCACCGTCATCTGAGTCGTCTACGTGATCACAGCCTGAATGAGCCATCTACGGTAAACGCCAAAGCATGACGGACAAAGACATCATCTTCTACGCTACGAAGCCACGGTAACTGAAAAAGCGCATCGCACAAACAATAAGGCAGAAATAATAATTAATATCTGCTCTAGCGTCCACACACACCGTATCTAGTGCGGATCTGCGCGAATGAAACTGGAGGAATATTAGGTGGGGTCAATGATCGACGAAGTGTCAGCTCACCCTCATTAACTCTAAATCACAAATGAGCGTCTGTACCCTTTTAATGCGTGAAGCAGCAGGTGGACAGCAGCTTGCTTGTTTGTGCCCATCAATGTGGGAACAACACGGTCACAGTGACTAGGTATGTCGCCCGTTGGATAATTTAGCACCAGTCTGGCACTCGTACTATGGATGATGGCATTCATCACTAGTAGAATAATTACCAACATGATAACCATTGAAATTCAACTATACTGAGCTACACAACATCATGTACAACCGGCTCAATAAGTAACAAAGACTATTTCGGTGCATTTTAAAACGTGTTCTTCAGTGAAACACCATCGCGGTATAACGCAAAAATAAAAATGACAATTGCGGTAACTGTAGTTTAAAATGCAAAATAAAATGTATAGAATTTAATTAGATTTTCCTTCCCAAGTTAACACGAAACTTTTCTGCAACATTACGTTTCATACTACTGAACTCGAGATGATCAAACTCTTCTTGTTATTCGAAGTCAAGTAACCGATAAATACAAACGCAAAAGATTCAAATATTTAAATTGAAAAATAGCAAAGCGTGCAGAAATATAGCGTTTTAACTGAAAAAGCTCATTCTGGAGAACCGCTGAATAGCATACTAAGGAAACCTTACATTAAAATTAAGTGAACTTCGAACAGGAGAATCATTTCTACAACTAAAAATTTTGTAGGAAACAACGAATTTTAGCGGTCTTCTGAAGTATGAACATATCTTTATCCTTCCACATTTGCCGTAAACAACATTAAAGGGAAGTATTTTATGTTGAACTAGACATGCAACACCAAATTTTATAGCGACAAATTGTTGCTCTTGACAGTATTTTTTAGCCTCATAGGTTATGATCACAAGCGCAATGAGATGGGTGAATATATTGCATGAGGTATACGAACTCAAGTTAACATGGTAACAAAGTTATATACGAGCAAACCCCATTAATATTGTAAAGATTAAAGTACGCGTATTTGACGAAGGCAGTAACATTACTCGTCATGGCAAAGCGGAACTCAAAACAGGGGAAACTTTGGACTGGTCAAACAATCTCAGCAAGTGATATCGAGCATGTTTGCCCACAGAGTCTTTCAAATGCAAACACTAAAATGTTGGGTCAGAAAACTTAATCATTCATTGTGCCTTTCTGGTGATTGGTTTCCAAACAGAGACATTTGAAGGCGATCCTTCTGAAAACGGTACATTGGTCAGCACCGACTAAAAATGTGTTACATGTAAACGCGCAGTCTGCAACGATTTGGGACAGTCAAGCACTTGATCTGCGATGCAGGGACGAAAGTGTTTGTATCTTCCCTTAAGGCGATCCCATCAACATTTATTACACTTTTGTGGATATATTGAGGTACTTCTTGCAGGACAGAATAATGTAATCTGAACTGTTATAAATTTAGGAACTGGTTGATAAAACTACCGCTGCGCAGGCATCATTTTACAACTTAAGCATAAAGAAAGCAAATGGGTGGGCTTATTTATATCGATTTTTATGTTATCGTGCACCGTCAAATAGGCGATTCGAAATTTCACGGTTATGCTTTACAATGTCAGCCTTAGCAAGCCAGCGAACAAGCAATAAGCAACGAAAGAGACAAGACGGAACAAAGTTTCAGTCTTTTACAAGTATGTTGGCTTCCTTCAGCTAATAATTGTACTGGACCTCAAACCTTAATGGTTTTAACTTCCAAAGAGCATGCGACGGTTAGAAGTGCATGAAAAACAATAAACGGGTGAAATTACATTTAAACATGTTTAGTTAGTTATTCTAGAAGCGATTGAGTTATACCATTTAAAATAAGATAGCCTGAATAAGAATGGTCCTCTTACTGGACGCAAAATCCATTTACACGGTCTTTATTTCCGCGTATACCGTGTTAGGACGCAATGCAATCACAATACAGATTTCCGTAACCTAGGTTGTATTTGCTTGATTTTTCTAAATGTGCCATTCGGGGCACCATAAACTAGGCATTGCCTTGACTAGCTGGATCAACCGAGCAGAATGCACGACAGGTATGAGGAATCATGAAATGTGAGCACTAGTGTCCCTAATCAAATAGCAGTTGATTGACAAAAGGCCTCAGCGCATGACTAATGTCTCCGATGCTGTATGTTAGCTATATATGTTATCACGCATGACCCCACCATGTACCATCTTAAAGACAAGAAGGATCAGTTTTACACACATTTGTCCTCCGTGATACGGTCGGTGCCGTGGAGCGACTGGTTATAACCGATGCGTGATATCAACGCGCTAGTTGAGCATAATGCCGTATTCTGGAGAGAAGTAATCAGGCCATATGGCAATTGCGTATCCAATGGGAACAGGATCTTGCACTCTCACTGTGTACCACTTACAATCTGACGCTCACACACACCCGGTTAGCACTGGGTACGAGTGAGCTTGTTAGTTGCACGCATCAACGGAGTGGCCAAGCTCACCTGCTCCACCATGCCATCGTACACAAGCGTGACATGCTGCAAGTGCGCGTGACGCGAGTACCGCTTGGAGCTGAGTGTAGCACTTAGCACTAGATGGTGCGGACCGCATTGTACATTTATTCACGTAGATGTATTGCTCGCCTGTGGTGAATGAAGTCAAATCAGGTCAAGTCACAAGCCGCTTTATATATACTCGGCTGGTGAATCTCCAGCTACAACACACGCGATCTCAGCCAAGTATCAGAATATAAACAATTACAGAACAGTATCATAAATCGGTTTGATAAAGGAAGGACGGAATCGTCATCATACTCCAAAACAGCCAGTTAGGTCTAGAAGGACAGAGCTGGGGTTTTGCAGAGAACCCGATACTTAAGGTACAACCGATGAGCGGCAGAATTGTGTGCCAGCTTAAATCAGCTTGTACTTCTGCCCAGCAGACAAACTTGACGGATATTCAGGTAAAGGGTTGTGAAGTGAATGACTAAGATCAGCCAGTATCTTAGAGATGTTTCTTAAAAGAATTGGCGTGTATAAAGTAGTGTGCTGACACAACTGAGCATCGTAATGCCGCTACATCTTGATACTAACCGTAAAGACCTGTTAATTAATTTGAGCTTCTTACAAAATCCGGGGGTAATCACAGGGCAGTAATAGGTGCAGTGAGATGAACACAGACACTGCCAGCTCAATGGATCGATTCATGAGGGCATAGAAGATTCTTAGACGAGAGGCGTAAAAGACAATCTCCGGAGTTTTGCGGAGGTTTCATTTACATGAACAGTCCAAACTAAATCATGGTACAGTACCACAACTAGGTACTTTCCTGATGCAGCAGAGTGTAATTTATCGAGGCCAAACTACAGCTTAGGACACCGTGCAAAGAACCGAAAGTACTTTGCTCATTTGTGTATCGAACAAAGGATATCATGGCACTTTGATATACTAAGAGACAGATGACGTGCACTGGACCAAATATTGAAATCGTTCAAATCATCTTGCCGTCTGAGTGAGGAATCGGCGGTTGGATAATTGATACCTAGGAAAATGTCGTCAGCTTATTTGAGTATGGTCACTTCTGTGGGATTGTTATTAAGCTGACGTAATTAGACCAGAGAAAAAGCAACAGCATTGCTCGCTGAAGAACACCAGATTTGGTGATTCTTCGGAAGAAGCATCTGCTAGTGAGTTGCTTATTCTGATTTCGTCCACGAAAAATAATCACGAAGCAACTGGACAATGAACTGATGCATTCCTTCACTGAGTAGTATAAGCAGCAAGTCACGGCTTACACAGCCGAATGCACCGTCATAACCAAGGAAGCACAAACGAGTTGAGTTATTTCGGTTCTTAAGTGACGACAGTACAGAATGCACGAGACAAGCCACTGCATCTAGAGTAGATTTTGAACTGCGATAAGCGAATCGAAGAGATCAGTATGGGGTGTTTCAGACAGCACCATTTCAAGAATGGTTTTCTTAATAACCTTCAAGGCAACGGATATGCAAACGACAGCTCGATACTTATTGGATCCTTTTCCGGTCCTGGTTTGATACAACCACTTCTTCAGCAGTCAGTGACTTTGTGTTGCTGCATACAATTTGTGTATACAGACGCCGGATGCATAGCCAAATAGTCATCAGACTCTTTGTATACGATAAGAGATAACTTAAACGAGTCGCTGGCTTTGCCGGAACGTAGGCGTTTTATTAAATTAGTCACAAGTGTACTGTCGATGAGAAGCAATGAGTTCAGGCACCCCAGAACTTAGGAGCTGAAAGGCTCTTGGGGTATAGTAGTATTGCAGTTGCATAACGCCTTGTTCAAATCCTCCACAGTCGCCTTGGAACAGGGCACACGTCAAGCAACTTCATTAAGCTGTTTCAGCATTCTACACAGTCCATGGCAACAGCGATTTCCTAGAATAGACTGCATATACACTTGGTTTATTCGGTGTATCTTCTCGTCTCTATGAAAAGTATGTGACTTTAATGAGGTACCGTGTTTCTCTTTAAGTGCTTATCCTTAAGTCGACGCAGTCGCTTCAGGTGGGTAGAGGAGAAGCTGTCAAGGCGGAGCTGGAGAGTTTCCTAATGGATAGCAGCTTTCAAGACAGAAATTCAGGTAACTAGTCAAATTTTCACGATACTTGGATAAGTATAGGTCAACGAATAAACTATATACTGTAGATCCAACCGTAAGTCGATTTTTGTGTAGAGCATTGCCTCCACATGCATCTTCGATCACTGCAACGAGTAATATGCTATTATTTTGTTTTTCTGTAGATAACTGGAGAAATTTTGTTGATTGCATGAGCGGAATTGCCAATCGGAGCCTGATTACTTACAGAGAACCATTTTGTATTATTAACGAAGACCAAGTCTAGCCGCCTGTCTAACATAGTAGGCAAATTTACGACCTATAATCTCATATTGGTAAGATATATGGTATGAAGTCTGTTGAGACCTCCGGCAAAGACACCTAAAGGAAGGTCGGAATGTTCTATGGCGGCTCCCATAACTTCGTCATAAAATTCCTCTGCTTTAGCTTTTGGACAAGTGGGAGATATATGGATGTTAGCCAGCAACAGTGAGCGGTAGCTACTCAAACACCTCGGCCTGCGTTGTAGGACTAAGCAGTTAATAAATTATGTACAGAAACAAAATACGCGTTTTGTTGCAATGCATCAAGATGGATTAGTGCATGGGCTTTCAACCGAATGACAAACGAATTTTCTAACCAATAATACAGCACAGCACACTTCTTCGTGGAGCCAGGTTTCTTGCAACATAATGATGCCTAACTGCGAACATTCTTTGGAAGAGACTGTACAAGAGGGTTAATAAAAGTTTTCAACGAGCGAACTGATCGGCGTTAAACAATAACGACACACTCAGAAATCTGATTTCTTTCTTTCGAAAAGCAAACCTTCCTCCTGCACGACTGTTTCGTACATGATTTTTACAACGTTTATATATTTTTTCAATTGTTTTTTTATAACAAGGCCGTTGGAAAATGCACCATTCCCAGTAGAAATACATAGCGATTTCAAAATATGGTGCGAATAGATTAACATCTCAGACGAGTGATGATTAAAACCAAGAACATTTTCAATTAAAACAACAATTTAGGTGATTTGTGTTGAAAAATTTAACAGACAAGTATCTTAGAGCACAGCCATATTTGAAGACATCGACATGTTTGCAAACACCTGATGTCCGTTCCATACATGCAGATAAGAAAAGAATGGAATTAGAGTATGCGATGTCTACCCGCATTGGCAATGTCTTCTGCGTCAGTTCATCGGGCAACCTGTGACCATACAACCGAGAGCAGATGACAGCTGCTACCAAGGAAACACTCGGACGCGCAAACTTCAGGCGGCTTGATTGGTTGGATGAGAACAACGCGACACGGCGTATTTTGTCGATGAAGAATGTCCATTCACTGCACGGGTGGAGGAACTGCCGATTCCGAAAATAAGAGCCAGTTTAACAACATACGTTTGTGACTGATTCGAGAGTTCAACCGTATCAAAATTCATGCTGGACGGAGAAGGCAGAGCAGCTATAATGATTCGCCGAACGCAGCAGGTAAGGAATTCCGTGACTCATTGAAGGCAGTGTATGGACCCACCTTGCAGCCGATGAGGACGCTGCTCGATGTCAATTTCGCTGTTGTCTGTACGCAAAATGCAGACATCATGTAAATCTGGCGAAATCACGTCGAATTTCTCATGAACAACCGCTCAGGTATTGACTGCGTTACGTTGCTCTGGCTGCAACAATAAGAGATCAGGATTTCTTTTGCCTACACACCGAGTGTGGTTGAGCCACAGCGGGCACTTGCTCAGCTGAGAAACGGTACCAATTGATAAAAAGTGTGAAGTGTGTAGAGCCCATGCAGGCTAACTTGAAGCATGCCTTGATGTTACCATTGTACAAGGGCAAATAGAGCAATCAGTGTGACAATAATTATCGTTGTATTACCCTGCTGAGCTGTGTTGGTAAGGTGATGGCCTGACTCCTGCTCAACAGCCTCTTCACACAGGTATTTTAGCCGTAAATGGCGGAAATGCAATGCGGATTCCGTTCTCGCCGCAGCGCCATAGATTTGTTGTTCACGGTTCGTCATCGGCAGGACAAGTGCCAACGATGATTTCAGCCCTCGTACTCGGTGTTTTTAGACTTCACCAACACAGTCGACTCGGTGAACCGTGTGGCACTATTACTGGTTGTAAATAAGCTTGGTTACCCAGGTTTATCTTACTTTTAATTGAATGACTGCACAGTGGTATGTGGGAGATAGTGCAGCTCTGTGGACAAAGGCCGGATGAATTAACTGTTGTCTCTGGTGTAAAGCAAGGTTGTGTCTGAGCCCCGTACTATGTTTAATGTTTCCCTAAAGTAATGATGTGCACTTGCAACTGCTTGTGGTTCCGGTGCATATGTGGAGCACACTATTGATGGTGAGTTGTTGAAAATTCGTCTTTTCGGGGCGAGAACCATAGTGTGGGAGCCAACCATCCGTATGTCACCGTCTGTTGACGACTGTGCTTTATTTGCACACAGCAAGGATGAGTTGCATGGCATAAGTCAGATGTTGCTTTGACGGCCGCAAAGGTCGGATTCACCATTCACACGAACATGACTGTTACTTCACCTTAAGAATGGGTAAAATCCGTTGGGTTTCCGCAAATCCATGCTGCTAGTGAAGATTTGGAGACTACGTTGAAAATATATTACGTCGGGGCGTAATTTTTGTGTGACCTACAGATGACGAGGCAGTTGCGGCTCTGCTTACCAAAGTCAGCTGCTACATTTGGAAAGCTGAAACACCGGGTGTGGATCATGCACCCGACAACCGTTGGGACAAAGTTGATGGTATATAAGTCACCGGTTCTGTTTGTTCTTCTCTGTATCAGCAGAACAAGGAAGCCGTACCATAAGGGTGTCCGACAACTGAAGCTCTTTCACCAACGACATCGGAGTCTGTGCATCAGTTAAAGGAACCGCTTTGTAGAAACTGAAGTGCTGAGCTACATTGGCATCTATGCATTGGACTGCATATTTATGATCCTACACATGTGGTGGATCGGGCCTATCAGCCTTGTGGATTCGATGAGGACATGTAGAAACTGGTTGTCTAGTGTATGAGCAAGCGTTATTGCACGCGGAGGGAAGAGCCCGATACGGAAGCGACAGGTGCCGATAGAGTCTAGCCCATTGACGTCGAGCTCATGGCATTGTACCACGTGAGGACGCGAGTGCCTGAGCCAAGCCGAGTTGGCAAGTAATTAGAGCGGCTACACATGGTCAACCTCGAAGAGGCAACGAGTCAGCTGTTGAGGTAAGCATTCTCAGCTCAGCGCTTGATTAAGAAGCTGCTTCTGATACATCAACTGACCTGACAAAATAATGCGCTCGATGTGACGCATGTGCTACATCATCTCTACAGTTGGTCGGCACCTTGTCTGCATGTTCATTTCCTTACCTTTCGAGTGTTGGCAGTTATTTGAAATCCGCTGAGGGGCTGCTTTTTAACTGAAAGTTGACAAATTGCCTATCTGTCGATAAAAGCGGTGCCTCGACTGTACTGACCTAAGTAGATATTTGGCTGTTGCTTGTGGAAGCGGAGTGCATGGTGCTGTGGCTGTGCTAGGCTTGAAGCGTGGTTCCATATGGCCTAAAACGGGCTACCATCCTATCGCATTTTGTACGTCTAGGACGCATGATTTCCCAATTGGACAGAGAGGACTGCTGCTGCTGCTGCTGCTGCTGCTGTGTATGTTAAATGGGTGTGAACCGGCTTCAATTACGGAACCTGGCTCGCATCCGTACGCATCCCGGTCTTTTTTCTTCAGGTTCAAATTAGATACGGGCCATGTGAATGCAGCTGTTGGTGGTGAAGCGCAAGCCACCCATGGTTCCTGTATACGTCTAGGTGACCTGTGGCTGCACTATGCAGGCGTAAGTGACAGTCAACTCCGGAATTTGATGCTGCTAACTGTGGGCATTAAAACCAGAGGGATGGAATAAAATACTGTTAAATAGAAAAAAATTACACAGCGCAATAATTCACTTATCATTGTAACGTAGACACTTGAGAAAGAAACAATGAGAGGCTACAAGTTAAGAAACACTGGTATGGTGAGTCATCGGCAAACGTTTGAGCAAAAATGAAGGTAATGCCACGGCAGAGGAGTGTTTTCGTAAAAATAATGTTAATAAAAAGAAAATACTAAACACATTAATGATAACTACTGCGGCAGTAGGATGTTGAGATACTGCGAATAGCGAAATGCAAGTTGCCGAGTGCATCGCCCAAACGACTTTTTAACGTGATTAGTGTCTGTGCAGAATTGACAGAAACTGGGAGATCCTTGCACGGATGACACATAAGAACTGAAAACAAACTCCTAGGCAATATAGACTGCTGTACTATTCTGTCAGCTTCAAGAAAAACTTTAAGTTTGCGTTACTTCTTAGTGATAGTAAGGGGCAGCACACATAACACGAAATGTAAAAGATAAAGTATACCAGTAACAGGTTGCCGCATAGTCGGACATACCGTCTGCTGAATGCGCCTAACAGTTTCAGCATCTGCTCTTAGGGAAAGAGGCACATTCCGATGGTGAAGTTAGGAGCCAGAGTTTAAGCTTTTTCTCGTGCAGTGTGGTCGTGCTTCAGCCCTGGCTGTCAGACATGCAATGAGGTATTCGATTTGGAGGCAAAAATGCGCACTGACAATCTGTCGGTAAACGTAGTTCATGTCCCAATTCCCGTCTGAACAGTCCGATGGGTTGATTATAAGCTTTGGCTTCCATATCATATGGCCTGGAACAACCCAAGTTAACCTGAACCAGCAGGCTAATATTGCTTTAAACGTAAGATCGCTGCTGTGCTTGCGTTCCTAGCCTGTAGGATTAAATACTCTGCGGTCGCATAGAAAATACCATGCATTTGCTGAGCTTGAACTGCAGCAATTTTCGGTTTTATCAATGGTGTACGATATCTAGCTCACCCTGTAGTAAATCCTGATGGGCATCCGAAGGAATTCTGCGCCATATATTGTGGCCTTAAGCAAAAGGAAAAAAACTGAAGCGATTGTCTGCAATAAGTCGTTATTGAATACCAAATCAAGCGCGATCCTACGACTGAGCCCTGAAGAACAGCAGACTCAACTGGTAGAAGTTCAGATAAGGAGCCCTGGACTGCGACTATTAATTGTCGCTGAAGGATAGAAATGCCTATCCAGCTCAGGTGAGGGTCACCGATAAGGCAGGTTAGAAAGATGAACTCAATGATCAAAACGACCCAAGGATTTCGACACATCCAACTCGATCACGGCATTGTCGTCTCTAGCGTCAGCCCACTCGGTCCAACTAATCGGTCGGAATCGTTAATTCGTTGCGCACGATCGCTGTCTACGGTAACCCTTTTGCTCGGAAGCAACAATCTTCCAGCTAACATACTAACGCATCATCATCGATGGATTCCATTACTTCTGGTAGTACAGGAAGGGAAACTGAGTGGTGGTTTGAGAACTGATTCCTCATTCAGCCTGCATGAATGGAAATTGATAATCCCCAGCTGCCACATGGCAGGAAACTGGTTCTGGTCTAAACAGCGCTGAAAGAACTCCACCACAGCATCTGCCAAATATTTTGCTTCAACTCCCATTGTTGCTGTGAAAATGCTATCGAAACACCGTGAGCTATGGTATCGTATATGCATCAGCTTCATAAGTAAAAGCGATATGGGTGAGAATTGGTGGTGGCGAAACAAATGCTTGTAGATCATCTGACGATAAGTCCATCTGAATTGCATGGCCTTATGCGCCTGCAACGCGTCTACTGCTTCTATATCGTTTCCTGTAGGACCAGCAGCCGTCTTGAGCAGAGATATCCTCTACTTCAGCTTACGAAAGCCATCGACAAACTTGTACACCAGGTTGTGATTAGCACTGAAGGTTTTTGCCGTTTTATTGACATGCAGCTTCGTTTTCTTTGAGATATTTACTGCATTGGTTACATCGAACAAATTATTTGTCTCAAATCTCTGACGTTGGAGATGATCTCGCTAAGCTGCGTTGGGTAATAACGTCAGGTTTACGTTTTGCTAGTTACGGAATAAACTGAACAAGGCACTTGGCACACTTTGCCTCTTAGATATTTGTAACGAGTTGATTGGATTAGCTGAAGAATTCGATCCAGACGACATCTGGGGGTTCTTCGGAAAGGAACCACCAGAATGTGGTATTTGTACGCTGAACGAAGCAGTAGCAGCATGCAATGGTGTGCACAAATGCAATGTTCTCGTGACGATATTCTGCAAATCAGATGAATTTGTCATGGAATATTGCATGAACCCTGAAACCAAACGGGCAGGCCACATCCAAAAATTCTGGTTGTGACCTTGAGTGCACGTGCTTGCAAATCGCTCACTTGTGCATTCCCGTTTTTTTCACTGCGGCTCAGCGGCATTTTGTCGCACACCTTTGGATCTACACGTATTCGTCGTGCTTTTAAAAGCTCCACCTTGTGATACTATTTTCTCTATTACACTTTTGTACATACTAGATGTACCCTGAATGCTAAATTCCGGGCAGAGTTTCGCCGATATCCAAGCGTCAAAATTTGCATAACTTCAACCATCGAAACATTGTTTGGTCTCACTCGATAGACCATTTAAACGGTTTTCGAACGAACTGTCACTCGTTCAAATCCAACATTGCTTGGAGCAGCCACGTGTCTCAAAGGAAACTCACCCGGCGCGATCCATATGCCTAAGCACGAAAATTCTCATTCACACCCTCTTGTATTCTGCCCCACGTTCAAGCTGCCATATTCGACTGGCACGAGAGAGAGGACAGTCCTCAAGTACACAACTGCAACCTGAACACTGTGAACTTGCCAACAACGCACCAACGGAATAACATTTTACCATAGAGAGTGAGTTCTTCATATGGTTCGTAACCATCCCTCAACAAGCGCGATGCTCAGTGTGCCACAGTCTAAAGACTTATGTGGACCATGTACCAAACTTGTTAAGGGAGACATTTTGTTCCGTAACTGTCTCAAGTATTTCCGTGCGAGATGCCTCCGCGTTAAACCTAGTCAGGCCAAGTTATTAAACAAAACAGACTCGCTGTGGTTCTGTGTGGAATGCACATCGATCCCACTGATGAAAAGCGTGTTCCTGTTAGCTTAAAAGTTTGAGGAAATGGTGACCACCAAAAACACTACTGTTGGGCTAAGCATAGCGGACTGTACAACTCAGTCCTCCCCCGTAAGTGCTGCTCCTATCCCGCGAATAACTGCTAGTAACGCCGTAAGTAACACGACGCCTAGAGTCCAGAACATCAACCGATGTCCCAGTACCACACGTGGCTCACATTTGACTAATGCGGTTCCAGTTCGATCGGAGTAACTACAAGTAAGTCTACTTTTAAACTCCAAACGGAGTTCGTAGAAAAAGAGCAAGCATGTACTAGCGAAAGTTGGGTTACCGTTGCTTCCAAGAAGAGCCGTCATTTAAAATTAACATCACCCCCAACTGGAACGGATACTGAGGAGCGTAACGAAGTTTTCCTAGTGCAAGCGCCCCCGGTTTCCTGCGGTGCATCTCCGAGTACTTCAATCACTAACTGCGATATGTCGAAAGATGTAAGGAAACAACTACCTGTACTGAGCGTACTGTGCTCCAATATTGCGGAATCAAAGTCGACATCAATAAGAGGCAGGCAGTTGGATGGCCTCAACAAGTGGGATATTATTAGTAACCTAATGGAAGTTGTACTGAAACCTGTACACGTAGTGCGTATTACGCGACACCGCAACTAAACGGATTTCGGAGAGCGAAGACCTCTGCGCGTTGTGCTGTACTCCATCACTGAAGTAAAATCAGTACTACTGTCGACAGGTGATCTCAAAAATGAACATTGCTCCATCCGTATCTTTCCAGACATTCGGTGGGACGAGCGTTATCGAGTTAACCGCGCCTTAGAGGACTACCGGAAGGAAACTTCAAGCAGAACCATACTTCTTCACGGGTTCCTGAAACGGAAACTTGCGATCAGCATTAAATAACAACCCATGATAAAGAACAGTGGTGTTATATTCGTGAAACACTCCGCTTGGATGATGTGTTAGCGAAATCCGTGTCACGACTGCGTATCTCACCGAACTACAAAGGAAGTGGCTCGAGAGTGTTGAAGGTGGTCCTTCAGTCAAAACATATGCTAGCACGGCTGCTAAAAAGCTGGTACATGTTCCGTTGCAGGCTGCCATGTGAGGTTCGACTGAACATAGTCAGCGATATTCTTCATAATGTTGGTATTTCATTCAAAGAACCAAACGCGATTGGATCTATGCAAGAAAAATTCACCAGTACTGTGTCGAATGAGTCCATAGAACATGTAGAAGCTGATATTGACTAGACACCTTACACTGTACATAGAAGATTAGACACAGGACTAACTACACGGATGATGAATAAGACGTTGAACCCGTCAGCAAGTACACATCGAAACAACGATTCGTCGCCGGCCACTCACTGGTCGGCGAAACTTCGCACATGTGTTGTACAACCTCCGAAACATTGCTTACTTCTGAGAAACTTTCATGTATGTACACTTACGCCCAAGAGCTCTTCAGTAAGCTTACCGAACTTCGGCTACATCAGGTTGCGAATGCTTGGGACCTAATTTCTATTACCGAAACTTGGTTACACAAAGAGGTGATTTATGCTGAGGTTGAGATAGCCGGAATGTCACTCATCCGGAACGACCACCCAAGCAGAGGATGTAGGGTCCTAATCTACTATGCCAGCGACCTGCAATTTGCGATACTTGATGATCTGGAAACTCACGTTACTGACTCACTCTGTTGCCGTCTCCGACTATGGCACAACGACGCATATCTCGTAGCTGTTGTTTACCGCCCCCAACTTCCACTCCGGCAATGGATTCCCGCTTGATCCGTGGCCTAAACAGAGTAACACACACTAGGCACAGCCACATTCTCACCTCTGGGGACTTCAATCTACATGATCTAGAGGTCTCGACATGACGCAGTAAACAGTTCAAAGCAGAGTTGCATGAACTTATCGTTACTTTTCCCTTGCAAAATCATGTCACCAAACCCATTAGATTCAGGACAACAAGCAAACCTTCCATATTGTACCTAGTGCTCAGGAATGAAGAGCACCTGATTAACAAGTTATTGACGGATAGTCCATTAGGTCTCAGTGAACATGTAGTGATAACGTTCAACTATGTGTCTTATACAGAGTATTCATCTGAACAGTCAGGACTAACTCATATACTCACACGCAGCTGCTTGGGAATTCTCAAACAACAGTCCCCATGACAACCTTTGGACAGAGTTCGTTGATATACACAGCGACATCGTCAACAGAGCACTAGAGACCAAGCCCCTTCGTCCCGCAAAAATGCCTTCAATTCCAAAGAGCAGGACTCGAAAACGCCTGGCGATAAGGCATGCATCATGGCGTACCTACAACATTAACCCAGACTCAGAGACTTGGGGCAATTTCCTGACCCATCGCAACCATTGCACTGCACTTGTCCGTGAGGACAAAGTAACTTATCAACAGTGCCTAGCCAAACAATTCAAGGCAAACAACAAACTGCTATATAGGCATGTCAACACTCTTCGTAAAGTGAAGCATGGAATCCCCCACTTTTTACGACAGACGGTAGAGAACAAAGCGCCGAAGAAACTGCTAATGCGCTGCGGCAACAATGCACCCCAATTTTCGGACTCGCAGCCTCGACTTGTCCCATAATGTCATGCATATTACCGACTCCAGTTTACAAAAGTATTTTTAAACTTATCAATTGTTCTAAGGAAGTTACTCTCACTGCATGATCATAGTTCTCCGGGAGCAGACGACATCCGCCCGAAGACTCTAACACCGTGGCCAACAAGCGAGCTGAAACACTGTCACAGATCTTCCAAAGGTGCTTTGATGAACAACAAGTCCCCACTATGCGGAAGCATGACATTATCACCGCGCTTTTTAAAGGCGGTAGCCGTTCAGATCCTGTAAAATATCGCCCAGTGACTTTCCTCATTGTGCTCTTGATGGTGATGGAAGCGGTCGTCACTGAGGCTTCAATGGACTGCGTGGAAAATGCAACATCTTGGCGCCGGAGCAGCATGGTTTCCGTCAACACCGGTCGTGCACCACCAACCTACTGAGTGCACGAGGTGGTTAGACGGAACTGGCTGCTGTTGGGATTGGAGTTGAGGTCATCTATCTGGACTTTTCCAAAGCTTTCGACCGGCTTGATCACCGCATCCTACTTCACCGGCTACAGAGCTACCGAATAGGAGATCCTGTACATGGTTGGACTGGAAGTTTCGTTCACCAACGGAAGCTTCAAATACGTGTTAGGGAATCAATATCTAATCTGATTGAAGTGGAATGTGGTGTCTCACAAGGCTCAGTGCTGGGACCGCGCTTATTCCTGATGTTTATCAACGACTTGGCAAGAGTTAACTCCTCAAATTTCCTGCATTTCGCCCGATGACCTCAAGATATAGCGGGCGATTAGAAACAATGAAGATCATGATCTACTCCCACCTGACCTAGATTGCATTTATGAATGGTCAAAGAAGAACCTGTTTTAAATGAACATAGCTAAGTGCACTGTGATACATCAGCGTTACCAGCCGGTGAGCGCTTACAGGCTTAGAGTCCACACCTTGGGGAAGGTATCTCAGGAGCGTGACCTGGAATTATTGGTACAGGAAGATCTCGGGTTTTCAAATCAAGCAGAGAAGGAGGCGGAAACCGGCTATCAACACTTCGGTCTTCTTCGTATCGCCTTCGGTCGGTTCGAACACTCACACTTTCCCCAAATGCTTAACGCCTACGTGCGACCGCACGTGGAATATACTGTTCAGGCATGGCAGCCGTGGCAGAAACAGGAGCTTCTTGCTCTCGAGACTCCAAAACGAAGGGCAACGAAGAACGTCAGGGGCCGCCTTCATATGCCCGATCAACTTTGAAACCTCTAAGTATGTACAGCAGTCAATGTTGGCTTTTGTGGGGGGATCTCCTAATGGTTTAGCAGATTCCAAAGAACTCAAACCACATTTGCCGTTCGTTGCTGGAAGTGAACCACAACACTAACCTAAGAGGTTATCCTCTGAAACTGAAAATACAGTATAGCCGGATTGAATGTCGTAGAAATTCATTTTCCCTCCGCGTGTACCAGCCTTGAAACGCCCTCCCTAATTATGTCATTTCTGCTCCCCATCTGAAGATACTTAAAAAACGAGCTGACGATGCATTGTCTCATTTACATTTGGTATTATGAATTGTTAGCCAGGGGCTATAAAATGCAATCAAACGGTGTCTCGCCAAACTCCTAACCAATGGATTTATGGATTTAGACTTTTAATACTCGAACATCTCCGCTATTCTACATAAGTCTATGGTGAATCCACCAAAAGTATTTCCACTTTCGCATGCAATTCACTTTTCGCAAAAATTTCCACCCCACGGGACTTGTTAAGCACTGCTTTTTTAGCCGTAATAAACCATTGTTCCATTAATCGTTTGTGAACGGATGATCCCGCAACCATGTTCTGTTACCTGTTCTGAAACGGTTTGGCAAGATGACGAGATTTAAAACTGGAAACATAGTTACGAGTTTTTGCAACCAGGCTTTAAATCATTCTTCAATCATAGCAAGGGTTTCTGAACAGTGTACGTTGGAATCTCTTGATAGGGATGTGAGTGTGCCGTCCCGATAGATGGGATCTCGATACTATCGCTAGGTAGCCGTTCATTTCTTGTCTAGTGTGCGAGTGTGGATACACCAAAGCTATAAAGCAGATGTCTCTGTATTTACCTGCAGCAGCACAAAAGCTAATCTGGGAAATTGGAGTCTGAATCCCCACGGCCTCGCACCTTAGGTCTCTTCGGTAATACACAAATACCAATCCAACTGTGTAAAGATGCCATTGGTCAGACCACATAGTTGGGCTGCAGCTCGAGTCACCGAGGAATATACCATTTATTTATTTATTTATTTAACATGTCCGGCAGCGAGGCTTCGGCGTCAGTCATTCCAGTGCTTTACCATATATCTGTGACACCGAAGACATTGCATGGCTTAGGAAAGTGGCAACCGTTAATTTCAGCTGACTTATCGGAAAGGCCTTGGGCACTGGTATAAAGGCAGGATAGTTTCTCGGTCTCTAAGAGACGACTGTGGATAAATGGATCCCGTTGTGGGAAAATGCCGACCTATATGATGTCGGCCGTTATTCCTTTATTTGATTGAATAATGTCACATTATCGGCAGCTTGATTTGCTTAAGGTGCGTCCAAAAAATAATCCCGCTCTACAGTAGAATCGCGTGAACTAACGGGAAAGTAGCGCTTCTGTTTATTTACATGCAAGCATGCTTTGTTTAGATAAGTTTATAATTAGACTTTGCGGGCTTCTACAGCTTTCAATCAGTGTTCAGACGAAGCGATTTTGCAAGTTTCCTGCCAACATTGTGGCACTTCCCTTGTTGTTTGCTCTGACTGAATCATGAGTTTAGGATCCGTGGGCCTCATTCTCTATAGTTTTGAGAGGTTACATTTTGTGTGATCGGCTAAAAGCATTATCGAGTAAACATGTTTCTCAAATGACTCGGCATTGGTCCAAATATTGATTTTCTATCTACTGACTATCGTGGCAGCCATGGGTAAAAATGGAACAATTAAACAATCGTTTTATAACGGGTAAACTAACATAGGCTTACTATGACCCGGTGGTTCAACTCAAGTCAATTCAAGTCAAAATAAGCTTTATGTATCCAGATGGGTACATTTTCAGATATTTAAATATCGACTACAGATGGGCTAAGGTTACATTATCAGAACTTTAAATTTGTATTAATGTAAAAAGGACACTGTGTACAGGAGTCAATTGAGTAAACTGTCAACGTAAACGAACAACAGTTAAACATTTCCGGATGGAAGCATCGAAAGCTGCATTCTGTTGGGAGGCCAGCGTTGAAAGCTAGATTTTTACGTGAGACTGTTCTTTGCGTTTTTCTTAAAAATTAGGCGAATGACAGCAGTGTTGACCTTGGAAATAGTTTGACAGAGATCAACGTTGAATTATTCCGAGAAAAATAGTTTATCTACAGTGATAATGTAAATACTAAGTTCAATGAAAGAGGCAGGGCCAATTTCAAGGCCAAATAAAATGCGACTCGATGTAGCAATAACACAATGGCATTTACTGGAGGATAGTGGGTGTCCAATTATTCCAGCTAAAACGAAATGACAAAATGCAAATTGCTCATCCCTGTGTACAGACGTACGTGCGTCACTGGGGGTCATAATTCCAAAGTGGCTAGTTGGATATAATATATCCTGATCATCAAATATGTAACAAAAATGTGGAGTGTACAATTCGAAATCAAATCGCTTTTTGAAGACAGCTAATGTGGCGGCACAGGCGACGTAGCTTTGAACGGCGTTCCATCATTGGCACACCCGGAAGAATAAATGCGTTCGTCGACAATCAGTTTTGTTGAGCCAGTTTTAGGCCAGCGCTGCTTAGACTCGTTTTCAGACTGAAGTGGCTCAGTATTTGGTAAATCGTTGGATGTCCGCACGTAATCACCAGTAGCGGCCACTGAACACTCCGAGTATCTTCCGTCGGAAGACGGCGCAAACGCACAACATTTGTTGTTGCTGTTGGTGTATAGAGCGCAGTAAAATAAGGCTTTACCCGAGTTTGCCAAGCTTGGATAGCGTATTTAACGCGGGTGCTTACGTGGGCATTTAACATCAGAGAAGATGGAGGGATCTAAAATCCCAGTGTCCTCCGTAAGAGATCAAAATGCCGATTAACTCGTTTTGAAGCAGACTCTAACTGCTTTAACCAATGTGTTTTCCTCTACCAACACATTCACGTCATGTTCCTGGGTGCTTATCAGTTGGTCGTGCCTCCCAAGTTTGCAGAGGTAAACTTATCAATGGCGAATGAGGACACTGTGTCTAGTGTCCACATTATATTGCAGTGAGTTTCTCACTGACCAGTGCCATGCCTCATGAAGGTCGCGCTAGATGTTCTCGTAGTTGTCCATTCACTCGATCGCGCGCCAAACCTTAACGTCGTCCGAGAACAGTAAACACATGTGGTGATATTTCTTATCAGATCATTAATGAAAGTAACGGTTGGCGTGGCCAATGTACCTAACCCTGTTGCACATGGCAATCCAATGGAATGGGGTGGGACGAATAAAGTTTTACTCTAGCCTCTAATTGTCCTTTATAATAGCAATCTTCCCTTCTGTATCCATTTGAGAGGTTTCCTCTAAATATCGGTTGCTCCAAGGAACATCAAATTGAATGCAAATCTCACAGGACCCTTGGTGTAGTGCACTTGAGGGGAGCTGGAGGTATTATACATCAGTGGTGGATATTAATGTCACTCCAATATGTCTGCGTGAGCCATAGCTTTCAATGTTCGAGTGACCACCAGCTGGTATTGTTTTACGAATTTGGCTTTTACTTTCATAAAAATGCATAGTGGGTTCCAGTGGCCTTGGCCGTCGAACAACTTACATACATAAACAACACTCAGCGGATGCAGTATGCGTTGTCCTACGAACGAAACTTTCGTTAGTGACTCACACGCACGTCTATCACCTTTAATTCTACATACTTGTTAAAGTAACATAACTTGCTGTGCACACTCAGTTTTTCTGTTACCGAAGTGGTTCATACGGGTGCGCTAAATATAGCAGCAGCAACGCTGCCCAAGCCATTAGCACATTTCTTCGAAACATGCTTGGATAAACCACTTGTTTCTACCGTGTGAAAACAGCCTGTGCACGCCAATTGATAATCAGTAATAGTGGCAGTCGCTAGGAAACCGCAAGCGCTCATCTCGTGGTCCTCCTCCCTGTATTTTCAAAGGTGATGGGAGTAATCATCGCCGAGGTTTTAGTCGATAAACTAGATCGTTACAACCTCTTATCACCGGAGTAGCACGGTTTCCGTCAGCACCGAACATGTACAAGCAACTCACTGATTGCACACGATAGTTGAACGGTAGCGATCGACAAAGGAAGAGTGACCGATGTGAGTTAACTTGATTTCTACAAAGCCTTCGGCCACGTGCAGCACTGCACCCTGCTTCACAGGCTGGAAAGACCCGGATTTAAGGAATCTGTTCTGGGATGGATGGGGAGTGCCTTGCAGAATCGTCTACTGTAGGTTAGAGTTCGAAGTTGGCTGTTCAATCTGATTCTGCCGAATGTATTGTTCTACAACGATCAGTTCTGGAGTCAACTCTGTTTCCCATGTTCATTATCGAGCTTATGCATTGGCATTCTTCGGATTTCTTACTGTTACCTAACGATGCTAAGATGTGGCGGACGATAATCGACCAAGGAGATTACAATGCATTTCAACGACATTTGGACAGGGCGTACGATTTCCTATTCCGCAATCCGCTTAAGTTCAACTGTAAGATGGTCCAGATCTGCCATCAGCCGAACAACATATACATGTTTGGACCAACGTCCTGCAAAACAGTTATCCCGCAGTGTAACCTTGGGTTACTCATCCACTCTGATCTGTTCGGCTCAGAGGGTGTCAAGCAAAGGGAACCAATATAGTGGCATGCTAGGGATGTCAGTCGGACGGTTTGATCAATCTGTGTGTTTTGGTTACTTAACACACATGTGTCGTCTCATCTGCAATGCAGAATCTATACCTAGCATCCCTGACATAATATAGAACCCGCAGCGCTCGAGACCCCACAGCGAATAGCCGCTAATCACGTCAAAATGTTGTTCCACTTCCCATCTAAACTTGGCTTAAGGACCCTAAGATTGTGAATATTACTGCTAAGGTGAAGAGCTAATAACGGCCCATCGGAGTCTGACGTATCCTAACCACCTCTGCTGTCACCTACTGCAACTCAGTAATAAAAGGTTTTTCAGGGAGCAACCAGTGTAAGTTGGCTACTAATATTGTCGGCTAAAATGTAGCCGGAACTTTGACACACCTTGTGTGTATCCGGGATGGAACGCCCTCCAAATTACGTTGTTTCTGCTCCATTATATCTGCGTTTAGGAAACGTCTTACTTTTTCTTAACCAACCTTTATTACAAGAAATATATTGAAACACGGTATATCCTGGAAGCTAAGCATTAACCTGTGTTTATTCACGCAATCGAAAGAAGCGCTTTTCTGCATGCCTCCGGGTAAATCTCTGGAGAATTCACCAACTAGTATCTGCATTTTATTAGGATATTTTTCCTACATTTTGTGGTTATCACTCTGACCATCCTACGGGACTTGCTAAGCACCTACTTCTGTTGGTCATAGTGCCTCATTATTCCATTGTTCAAATAAGCACCACAAATAATTGAATAAACAGGGAATTTGCAGTTAGCATTCATTCGTTTCTGTCGAACAGGCGTATATTGGAGAGTTCCATGACCTTAACAAGTAGAAGAAGTATAAATTTAAACCGAAGTAAGCGAGGCCTTTTAGATTGAAGGGAATTGAGATCGACCATACGGGTACTAAGAGAACCGATTACACTGGAAACGTAGAGCTAGCAGTTGAAATCTGTCCCCCTACATGAAGGATAGGGTCATATTCGCGAAATAAGCGAATTAAAGTAACACCTACTTACTTTTGCAACTGCAGAATATTGTTTAGGTTGCGGGAAAGTAAGACCCTTTAGGCGTTGTTTGTTTTACCGCTAAAATTTGCACTTTATTTGCCATACACGATGCGTTTCGCAACTGTGCCAAACATGTGTATAGCTTTGTAACCAATGTATACATAGAGAATACAGCGTCACTCGGTTTGGTTGGTTATCTGATTGTCACGCCAATCTTATTTTTAATTTTTTTTCCTTTTTTCTAAAGTTTTTAAGTAGTGGTCAGCAAGAACTCCCTTGCTACTTAAATTGTGTACTTGAAGACTATTACAGTACCCAGGGTTGTTACTGGCCTCAATCACTTTTAACAAATATACTTAAAAGTAGTACATAAATTACCTAACACGGGATCAGGCTACATTGCAATTATGCGAGGCCGAAGACAGCTTGCGCAACTCTAATCTCGCGTTACACACATACATTATTTGGCAACATACCGATGCGATGAACAGGTGACCTACAATTTACTTAGTGGCCCTTAGTGTAACGCATGACTGGCTTTGCAATTCGGATTTTAGTTGCACACGGCCTTCGTAAAGCAGTGCTCCAGTACGATGTTGAAATGTTTATATCCCATGAACAAGAATGTGAAAGTAACGCACGTTATGCGAGAAAAAAATGGAAACCCCATTTCATTCTCACCCATCAGGGTCACTAGAATCGCCAACCATTTGGCACATCTACTTCACCTTAATATTATTACAAAAAATGGATTGTGAATACATGTTGGACTTATGGAATATTCAAAGGGCGACAGAATGTCCACTTTTAGGCATACAAGCTTTCGGTTTTCCAATAGTCAATCCAAGAACTGAGATTTATTTTAATTCGCAGCACCTTAGCAATATTTACCATTTTAGTCAAAAGAGGGGACCCTGAAGCGACTACACGAGCATATATTTGCTGAAATAACTTCTAAAATTAAGCACTAACCCCAAAATTGTTAGCGAGGATTTCTGACTAAAGCAATGTTCCAAAAGTTTGCCGTAATCGTATACATTCGTCCTTATGCCACAGATGAATTTAACCGATGCTTTGTAAAAGATAATATCTCTACAATTTCAATGTCAGTATGGTTTCAACACAATGCCTATTCAATTTCCCATAGAATACCGTAAACGGGCATGGTTTTCCTCGGCCTGAGTAAGGATGGAACAGGCTGGGGTACGTGCGACATGATGCACAAATCAGTAGCGGCTGTCTACCATGAATTTACTGACTTTATACATGTGGATTCGGACATCTACTTGCTTGCAATCTCCTTTCGCATGTGCTGTCCACATCAGAGATGAAGCAGCGTGGCATTCGAATGAAATACTCTTCATTAACTAAAAATACAGAGGCACAAACTTGTGTCACTTATAGTCAAAAACGAACGGACATGGGAGTCTATTTTATATGTGTCATTGTGCAGCATGTGTACCCAATTAAGTGTTTAAGATCAACCTGAATGCATACAAATCTCTTACGTACCGTTATATTGCGAAGATACATAGCTAAATGTACTACTTGTGCTAGGCATGTTACGTTGAAAATGTGGCTGCAAATAGGGCCTGATTGCACCCTGTCTGAGCAAAAAATGCATATAACTATTACCCATTTTAACCCAAACTCGCAATTTGATGTACATCAGAAATGAACTCCCTGCAGCTTCTTGCCTAGAAACTATCATAATTAAACTTCAGGAAATTACAAATGCTTATTTAAGAATAACCAAGACAAACACTTTGTCCTATTCTGCTTCAGAAGAGTAGTAGGGAGAGTTGAATGTTACAGGAAGAAATTCAGCACATCTAGGCTCACTCAGACAGCCGTCACACGTCCGGAAAAGCACTGTACGCGCGTTTCATCCTTCTGGGAATCGTCAGCAGTGCGCATTCCATCGGACCCCTGGTAGGACTCGAACCCGCAACTCGGCTGTTGCCAGTCCGTGGTTGAGACCACTGAGCTACGGGGGACGGCAACGACCATCGTGAATGAGTTACTAGATGTGATATAGCGCCGCTTACTATCCACTGACTTACATGTTACTGCCGTGCAGAGGACAGGGTAGCCCCCTCACCAAGCGACGAGGTGAGGGGGTGAGCGGGTTCGAGCCCAACCAGGGCCCGAGGGAATGCGCACTGCTGAAGATTCCCGAAAGGATGAAACGTGCCTACAGTGCTTTTCCGGGCGTGTGACGGCTGTCTGGGTGAGCCTAGATGTGATGAATTTCTTCCTATAACTATTCTGCTTCATCTGTGCCACCCAGTCTCTTTGAAGTCAGTACACCATATCGTCGTTTTCAGTCCCGCAGCCGCGTCTCCATTTGCTTGGGGACTTGGACGGTAGTCCAACATTGACAGCTTCCAATTGCATATATCACATTTTTATATAAGTTAGTTGGCCAGTGACTTTCTGGATCTGCTTCGAAGACTGCATTACTCCATTTAGCAAGGGTGCACTGTGGATCTACACGAGATACTTCGTCCGTAGGTGTTACGAAGGGCAAAACAGAAATTTTAAAACAGAATAATTAGAACAAGTTTGTTTCGTAAAACATTCTATTATTTACAGTAAATATGCGATAAACTTCGTCGTCTAAGGGAGTATGTCCAGTAACTAGTTGAAAATAGTTATGTGCACCTCTTTTTAGCTAACTGCATCGTTGTGGACTTTCCGTCAAACAAATGATGTCAGCTGCATGTTCAAAACAAATAAACATTGGCTACAATAGTATTTACCTGATGGTGTTTCGGAAAGACTCCATAACACATTTCGCTGCATTACAAAGTACTTGGAAACCACGTTTTATTGAAGAGAATACCGATAACATTTAAACGATTTTTCAACATCCAATGTGGCCAAATTTAGGCGTATAACGTTCGCATAATGTGATTATACTACATTTTCGGTTGTCTGAAACAAACTTGCAGATTAGTTCGATCTACCGCAGTTTATTTTTCTATGAGCATTTAAAAGTTCAAAAACATCTCTTGTTCCGAAAACGTCTGAACTACTTACTGAGTGAACAAAAATATTCATGGAACGCTTAGTTTCTGTTGGTATGACTCCTCCGAAACTGTAGTGAACGCAACAATATGATTAAACAGAAAAGCAATAAGCTTTGATGACTTTCATGGTTCCTAGAAAATGAACATGAAGTACGTCTGTAAACATATTAATATTTTATATGTGATTTCTTATTGTTTATGAACGTGAAGCAGTGGCCAGTTTAGAATGTTCCACTTACATTCAACAATGGCTATTTCAAGATTAATTATTCCTTTCAGTGAAATATGAAAGGCTTTAAATAGCCAATAATCCGCATTTTATTCTCATTTAATCCCGCTGTTTTTCTGACCAGTCTATCAAATACTTGTAATTTACCCAAAGATAACTTCTAAATATAGGTCATCTTTTACCACTGATCGAAGGTAACAAATCCGTTCTTGATTTACTGTTATCAACTCTCTGTTCATACCTTCTTGCACTAGCATGCTCGGTGAATTTCTCTACTGACTTTCGTTCTTGTCCCGTTGCATCGGTTTATCTTTATTGTAGCCTATAAAATTGCAGCCCTCTGTAATAGACCTACCTGATTTACTTTACTCGCGCTGCATTTAGTACCCCATATGGAATGACATTTATTATTTCTCTGAATTACACGTAAACTATCTGAGTTATCTTTCGAAAGTACGACTGACCTAGGAAAGCAACTTGCTGCTTCAGCCGGTACCCAACTTGATAAATAGCGAAGACGTTGAGTGACATTTCAACCTTCCCGGTTGTTATATGCTTGTGGGAGAGAACATCCCCACCACGTTTATATAATATAGCATTAGCTTATTGACGTTAAAGTACATGTTGTTCGCTGAATACCATTGCTTTTGTGGTTTCATTTAATTACAGATAAATTAGGCACTAGACATTAATTCTGAATATACAGCTCTTATATGCTAAAAGTTACTTGCCATAAACCAAACAGACATCCAGTCACGAAAGGACAAGAACTGCAATATAAAAACTATTTGCATTTTTTTACTCTACATATACTCCGCACTTCATGATGCTTTGAAAATTGTACATTCGTTTCTTTAATGAAAGCTTTAGTCGGAAGCACAGTTTATGTTCGAGAAATGCGCATCTCCGCATTAACTCATATCAATTAACAGCAGTAACTGCAGTTTAGCTGAGGTTCACGGAGCAACAGCGAGTGCAAGAGAGTAAGGATTCTTTGGGAGCATGTGCCTTAGAATTCCTGGAGCAGGAGGCCTTCCGATTAAATTGCAAGTTATTCCCTGAACGGTGATGAACCGGCGTTTGCCGATACAATCCATATAAAGGTAAGTAATCATGGTTGACCGCGTGATGAAATAAAGCGCAAGACAGTCAAAGAACTCAAAGGCTATCGCACGTTTGCACTATCTGACAGAAAATTTTATGATTGGATCCGGAAAGAAAGCGTTTTGTCATGTTAAGGTATGTGGCAAAAGTAAGAAATACAACGGCAATGGTAAAGGGAGTGTGCTCGAAAGCTAGTTGGGCCCACATGCTTATGACCCGACTGAAAAGTTCAATGTTATCAAATTCAAGCACTTTGTAGAGGAGCTTTGCTTCTAATAGTTATATCAACTATAAAGCGACACTCTGTGTAGGATACTAATGTTTTCCATGCCTTGTAGTATTTCTCTTCGTTCCTGGAGCTTGTTTGCATCAGCATTCCTACCTCGACTAGAAGACCTTCCCCTTAATGTAACAGAACTGCTTCGTTTGAAGTGAAATTTCAATTTCCATTCTAGCTAACGAAAGGTGCACGCTGCTTCTTGCAACAGCGCCTGACTAGCCGATTGTCAGCAACTGCAGAAATTAGTTGCTGAGTCAGCATATAGCGTTTGATATTTTGCGGAGGGTTGGAGGAATAAGCACAAGATCGTATGCCGGAAGTAACCGGTAAATGAAATCATTCAATTGTTCACCCATTTCGTGATACACACAAGAAAATACCTATCTCGCGGCAAAAGAACATATTCCGTAGCTCCGTGTGCAATCGTGAGCACTGGAAGCTACATTAACGGATTTAAATCCAAGAAGACCCAAATAATCGAATTGTCCCCTGTCCTCTTGTACGAGTATAATCGACGCAGCGTTAATCCGTCGTCCGCATTAACAGCAACATATAAATAGTTGATCAAAGCCAAGAGGTTTTGGTAGTACGTTCTCCAACGGATATTGCCGTTTAATGTTGCCTCATAAAGTAATCAACTGAAATTGAAGACAATGTTTAAACGGAAAAAATGTAGAGCTTAAAAATTTAACTAATATCTTTTATGTAAATTTTCATTACTGATCAATTGTATATTATTATTGCTTGTTTACATCTCGTACACTAAGATCCTCTTGACCTACATCCGGTTTGTTACTTTTAGGTTTGGTGAGCCACGACACTGGCGTTTGCTCCTGGTCACCTCATCCTTCCACCTCTTTCGTAGCCCATCGAACATAGTCCACTGTGTCGGTCTTCAAATGCCTTCTGATATGCGCGCTTGATCAAACGCACCTTCTCGGACTAGTATTTACCAATCCTTCAAAAGTGCTGACCCGAGCCGCACGCGCGAATTTAAGCTTTCTTCAACGTTCGTGTATTTTTGGTTAGCTCGTTCTTTCTTTTTGACTTTGAACGGGTGTTTAACGGTTTTGCATAATTTCAATAGTTTCGTCATGTTTTTGTTCATTAATGATCTTCTTGATCCACAACTCGAAAGAGGGGTCCAACGCACCAATTTCCAGCATCCTAGTGTCGTGAAAACGGACCTCGATTCCGGTCTACAAACATCAGCTGTCCCAACATCTTCCAAACCTAGCCTGTCGCCTCCTACGACCAACCGCCGTGGTCGGGAGGTTCGGAAGTCCGTTCGCTTATATGACTGTGTACAATGTAAATAACTATAGGTTTTTAAATATTGTAAATACTTGCCTCGTTTTAGTCGATTGGCGTGTTGAAAAAAAGCTTCCGAATGACCTTATACAAACAGCCATTAACCCAAAGACCTAAACACTATGGCCCGCAGGTCATTCGTTCGTCCTTTTTACAGTGTTCTGCTCGCGTTTTCCTGCTTTTTCGTCTCTACATACCCCAACCCTTCCCATTGATCTACCAGACCCCAGTAGTAACGTTGTTAAGGACCACCGCAGACAAAGAGGTCTCGAATGTGAACGCGGGTCCTTTCCTCGTGGGACTATGTTCGTTTCTTCGTGGCAGTACGGTCACCTCATTGGGGCGAGGGTTGTTATGGTGCAGGACACGGTGTAGCGGGGGAGATGCCACCCCAAGCACACCGTTTGACAGCAGCAGAGGTGAAGGTCCTCTCTACCGTTTTCTAGACCAGCCAGTTTTTGAAGTCCGATAAGTGAGCTCCAACGGCTCGCCGATGTCCACCCTGTCTTGTATTTCATAAATAATAATAATAATAACAAAAGGCACAGCTTACTCCGATTCCCGACGATTTCCCATTTAAAACAAGCGACTATACCTTGTCACCCAGGAACATTTTGCCTAGCTTGCTCCGATGTACCCATCATTTTGGACACCGAAGTCTTCTTTTATTCTGAATTTTGAGAGTGCTCTGTAGCCAAAAACATTTAAATAGTATCTTTTAGGTACATATTCATTACTGATCAATTGTACATTATTACTGCTGGTTTTTACCTTCCTTAAACTGACACCATTTTGGCCTACACATTGTTTGTCACTTTTACGTTTGAGGAACCACTATACTGGCGTTTGCTCCTGGTCCCTTCATCCCTCCACATCTTTCTAGCCAATCCAATATAGTCCTCTTCGTCCGTCTTCCGTTGACTTCTGATATGCGCGCTCGGTCAAATGCACCGTATCGGCCAGTATTTACTAATCCTTGAACTTTTGTCTTTTGGTTGGTAATTTTTATTCAGACGGCGTCAAAAACATCAGGATTTATATCCGTATTCAATCCAGAGATCTCAGACACCTCATCACCATCATTATACACGTTAGCTAGAGGTGGGGAACACAGCTGATGTGCAGCAATAGATAAAATAAAAAATGGAAAAGGTGCAACAGATGCAAGCCAGCTGAGCTACTGGGAACGGATTGGCATCGTTCGGTAAGCTACCAGCCGGCTACCATGTAGCAGAATAAATTACTATGCAAAATTATGTAAGGATATATAGTGAGCAAGCACTTGGAAGAGGAGGTTAAGAAGAATGGGTGGGACAAAGAAATTCTTAGCACGAACGCCGCTGAGGTCAGCTCCTAGCCATATCAGCAAGTGTATCCAGCCAAACGTGTTCATCGTCTTTTGGACCCCAAACAGGGAACCGAGACACTCTAACCGAGACCAGCTCAGAAGCGAGGGCCTTTATTCCTCTCGATCAAGTAGTCGCTTGGCCACCTATGCTCATGGTCCATCCACACCCCCGGTAAGCAAACAACGCACTCTGCGCAACTCAGTTGGCTGGCATGCGTAACACGTGGCCGAGCCATCGGAGCCTGCTGCGTGAAATGACGGTGCTGAGCGGTTCGTTTCCTTTTCCAGTGCCATAAACTATGCGCCGAACAAGCCCGTTGTTTACTCTGTGTTCCCACCAAATGTGGGAAATATTGCGAAGCCACCGCTGGTCTAACGTAACTAGCCTCTTTATATCGGTTGATCTAAGGAGCCAGGTTTAACAACCGTACAGTAGATCCGAACTTGTCGCTGCATTGTACACTCTAGCCTTCAGGGTGATAGTGATGTCGCGCCACCGCCATGAGTGGCGAAGATTAGCATAAGCGCCCCGAGCTTTTGCTATACGTTTCACGATCTCCTCTTCAATACCACCAGCGTTGATATAAGTTCCCAGGTAGGTGAATTTTTAGCGACTTCTATTTGATCTTTACCAAGGGTCAGCGAAGGAAGCCGTCCAGACCAACCTTGGCGAAACGCTTTGCACTTCGATGGTGCAAAGCAAAACCTGAAACGTTAACAGCCAGTGTTAATCTGTCCAGTGCCGCTTGGCACGTTTGTGAGCTGTCAAGATTAGGGCAATATCGTCAGCACACCCCAAGTCAATAAGTCGTTCTCCTGGGAGCGGATCCCCGCCTGCTAATTAGTGTCCTGTGAAAGTGATTTTCGTGACTTCGTCAATAGCGAAGTTGAAGAGGATAGGTGACAGCGGGCGTCCATGTCTCACAATGCTGGAGATATTAAAGGGCGATGACAGCTTGCCGTAAGCCCTCACTCTGCCTGAGCTAGGCGCGTATGACGCTCGGATAATATTTCCCAAGTACACCTTTCCTGAGTAGACAGCCCAAAAGTGAATGCCTATCCACTGAATCGAAGGCAAATTTGACATGGAGGAACACGACAATGGTGGGCCGCCAATTTAAGTGATGGTGCTCCAGCAACTGACACAAAGTGAAGATGTGTTCAATGCAGCCACAACCTCGATGAAACCCTGGTTGCTTTTCACGAATATGACTTTCACAAGTGCCAGTCAGTCTGTGAAGAATGACAGATGCAAGCAATCTGGAGGCGATAGAGATCAGACCGGTTCGTCTATGGTGGCCTCATTCCGATCGTGATCTTCCCTTGATAATTGGAACTATAACGGAGCGGCTCCAGTTGTTTGGGACATTTTCCTGCTCCTGCAGTTTTACTAGTAATTAGTATAAATCATCCACGAGAGCAGCTCCCCCGAATTTGAAGAGGGCTGGAGGTAGGTTGTCTGGTCCCGCGACTTTGTTTAATACAACATTCCGATCTCGCATTCGACCTCTGAGCGAGAGAGTAGATTCAAAGAGACATCCCATGGAACAAGGCCAATCAGGGGCCAGCGAGAAATCTAACAATTTCAACCGATTGAATTGCCTTTCAAAATGCTCATCCCAACGCTCCAAAAGCTTTAACAAATTGTAGGTTGGCTGTCTACTGTCGTCACATATAGTTTCACTAACACCAGGTCACCTGCTGCCCGTTTCCCGTATCAGCCGGAATAACTTACGATGGCTACCAATGACAGCGGCCATTTCCTTCTCCGACGCACGCAGAAACCGCCATGATTCATGATCTCTCTTCAAGCTACCACGGAGTTTTGCCCGGAGCCCTTTGCGAATTTTATAGTTTTTGCTTTCAGCCACAATATGTCGGCGAGCATCGATAAGTTCCAGAGACTACAAAGAGACCCAATATCTATGTTGACGATTAAACTTACCACACGAAGATTTGCCTGCTGCTAGTAAGATCTGATGAACATGCGACCAGTGAGCTTCAACTGATCCAGTGAGCGCTTACTCAACTCGCAGGCCATCGTACTATATTAGGCATTCAGAACAGCTGGCTTTGTCAGTTGGTTGGTGTCAACGCGCTCACAACGTCGTCTTGGGCGTCCACCAAAATGCATCCGCAGGTCAGCACATACAAGTGCATGATCAGTGTCCACACCTGTGCTCCAAATCGAGCGACAGCTCTGGACACAGCCTCTCCATCGGTAACTTATCGCAGTGTGATCGATTTGCGTCCAAGGCTGGTTCCAATGCTGGTGGGCGCCAAGTCACCCTCCGGCGGGTGCTGTGTCGGAAATTAGTGCTCGCAAGAAACAAGCGAGTATCCTCACACAAATGAAGTAACCGCTCACCGTTATAATTACGGGAGCATACACCATGTTGGCCGCCCAGATGCAGCTCATCTGGGGATAATTTTCCAACTTAAGCGTTCAGATCCCCAGCCAGCACAACAGTGTCCGAGCTTTTTCTGTGACGAAGGAGCTCGTTTGATTGGCGATGGAACTCGTCTTTAACCGGATCATCGCTAGAGTTTGTGGGTGCATAAGCAGCAATGACGAATAGACACCTGTTAGTCCCGTGCTGCTTCGAAGCTTTGAATGAACCAGTAAATCGGACCGCGCACAACCAGCTACTGATTGGAATCCAGGCAACCAGAGCAGCATCAGCCCGGGGACCTAAGGTAATACCAACACCGGCTTGGCCGGTGCTCGAAGCTGTATCGTCACCGGATACTCACAATGGGAAAGTGATGCTGGTGTCACCTGAAAGGGATGGCATATTGGCACAGAATTCAGCCTTGCAGGCGTGTCTCCGATACGCAAGAGACATCGATCGAGAGGGTCTCTAATTTTCGGACAAGTGCTGCCTTTTGACCGATCTGTAGCATTGTGCGTGTATTGAGGCATGTTAATCAGAAGGAGGATCGAGGACTCCAAATAGAAGCCGATGAACTGGGCTTGACCGTTTGGTTCGACATGGACTTGTCGACAGGGCAGGAATGACGCTCCGCTTTCACATGTGAATTGCAATTAAAAGCTAAATGCCTAGCAAAGCAAGGGGTGGAGGGCCAGGAATTTGGTGGTTATAAACTGGGGAGATAAAAGTGAAGCTGGAACGGGACGTTAAGACTGAAAACGCGTAAGAGAGGGAATAAGAAGACGGGAATGCTTGAGCAGTAACATCCAAACCCCTATCCACCCTGCTCGATGCAGCAGATAGGGCACCGTTAATTATCCTCTGCGATGACCAGAGCATCAAAAATTTGTTTGAAGGAATATTCATTGTACTGCGTGAGCAGGATAATTACAGGTTTTCCGGGTCTAGGCAAGAGAATGATTGAGGTTCTCACCCAAAGCCATTGGTTAAAAACCTGATCGCAAGGCAGCGTTTGGCCTTGGGCTCAAGGAGCCCCTTTTAAGGAATAAGATGCCACCCTCATTCCAACCCCTAACCTGGAAGATCAGGAGGCTGATTGTTTCTGGCCTCCAACCACTGACTAATCTGGTATGAGTGGTTCTGACAATGCAAAACTACACCACCCAGCGTAGCTCAATGGATCTATGAAGCACGCAAAACATCACACTACGGTAAGGTCCAGCCTCATTGCGATGGGATAACAGATACAGCCTACAGATAAGCAGATTTAAACCTCCGGATTTCTAACAAACTATGAGAAGGTAGTTGCGGTGTTTCAGTCAGCTAATGAAACATGGGTAGTTCCATCGTGATGAATCGGCCGCAACCAAACACCTTATAATATAAAGGTTCTTCGCAGTCAAACAGTTTTAGACATCCACCTCATATGCAAAATTATTTGATCCGAGCCCAATGCTGTCTGTCATGTATTCACTACATGACAATGAAGCAAGAGCCGGGGTATATTATAGTTAATAATTGCACATTGTCTTCCATAACGTGCACACATGGCTCAGTGCATTAAGTGGTTGTCTCTTAAGGGACAAAACAATGGTTACTTTGCGGCAGATTCCGATGAGCGCTACTGATGATCCCCAAACTGACGAAACGGGTATCAAGCAATTTCTCGGCTCTCAGGTTACTTTTTGAATTGATTTGAAAGGATTTTGCTCAAAATCTACTACACCTGAACTAGGATTGGATATGTTTGGATTCTTGAAATAACATTTATTGAAAGTCGAAACGAAAACTGGTGTTTTATAGCACAGAGCATTTTTCTGAACCGGATTTAACTCTCCCACTTTCAAAAATGTGAAAAGCTCGTAGTAGCTGCGTCTCACTTTAGAGAACTTGGTGGCATCACTTAAAAAAATCTATTGCATTATGTCACGATCCTTGAAACTCGACTCTTGAGCACGAGTGAAAACCACGTATCAAATGTTCGTTCTCAGTGCTAGAAAATAATGTGCCGTTATGCCACGCGCTCAGTAGGCATGTATATTAGAAATTTGCATAAACAGTTCTACCTGTTTCAGTTAATTGCTCACATTTTCTGCCCAGGTATTCGCTACGCGCATCGAGTGAAACTGAACGGTGTAGGGAAGATTATTGTTGAATAAAGGATGTCCTCTATATTGGTCGCTTGAAACTGAAATTGTCACTCACCAATCTAGCCCTGCTTCTCCGTTAACTTCAAACATGACGCTTCTTTCATTATTAAATATCTTCGTCATTGTTTGTCCTATTGCATATTTCATTGGAGCTTGCACTAATTTTATTACTATTTGATGACAGTACGGGACAAATAGGATTTATTATCAGAGAAACCGAATGGCCGTTTGATTGACTTTATTTTTCGACCCCTAATCGTTCGCACAGAGCTGTAGGAAACACTATACTCTTGCAGTTAGCCTGCAACCAACTACTTTGCCTTATGCTTCATTTTGTGGTCGCTCCTGAATCTCCATGGGCACCCTTTGTTTATCTGAATGGGTAAGTTGCTCTTGTCTCCCATTTATAGCTACACCTTGTGTTAAGGCGATTTGAATGAGATACAAGCGAAACGGTATACTTTATGGTAAATTTAAGTGTACTACTTACGTGAATGCGAACTGGACTTGAACGATGAATTACGTTCAAGAGACAAAGTGCTTTTGCTGTTTAGCTAAACATTGCCAACAGCACCTACACCTTTTTCTGCCGCACAAACAGCTGCAGGTTGTGGACCATCATCGCGACCAACATGGGGTTTCACATTGCATTAGTAAAATCATTTGATCTACAAAAACTTTTTAAGCTTAACCTTGTCGACGCTTATTGTGACGCAACATAAATCTTCACTAATGGTCGGAAGCCGTAGTTCATTGAAATATGTCCAATTAGATACCTCTGTTGCGTACCACACTCTCAGACTTTAAATGGTTTGCTTAACTCCCATCTGAATATAATATTGCCTTCCTACGTCTTGGCTCCACTATAAATGCAGTCATCAAGAAAGCCTTCTCCATTCAGTAGCTTTTCCCTTTTGTGTTGTTCCTGCGTTTTTGAAGATAACTTCTAAAAATGCACAACCTTTCGTGCAAATCTCTTACTATGCACCTAACACACTTTGTTTCGACTTATTGCAGCGGAATCTTACTGGTTGACAGTTAAGGTTAAGGGGGGAATTAAATTTGAGTTGGACGCTTAGGGAATGTTTGCAAAATAGTCGCGAATATAAAGGGGGTTCGTCTGCTGGAAAACATATTCTTAGAAAATATCATTAAATTTATGTCAGATAAGTTTGAATGTGAATAATATGTTATCCCATTTGAATGACTACCCTGAATATGCTACAGTGTGTTGTGTGATATCCGAATTTGAAAAAACCCTGTGCTAAAATTTAGGCGTGAAAGTGCTTTAGAATACGCATGGACGCACAAATACAATCTAAGTCAATTACTGAGACCATAAGACTATTGCCTCGTCCACAAAATCCCATCCCTAAACCTGTTGCGGTGCGTCTAAAGAGCTTGCGCTTTAGGTTTATGAAAATGGATGATAAATGTGCGATCATACAAACTAATAAATCCTCAAGGACTTGTAAGCGCGATGGGAAAGAAACCTTATGTCACGATAGGCACAAGCACTAGCAGCTCCCAGCTGCAAACACATGTTACATCGCATAAAAAGAGTTAGATACGAAGCACAATGTCATCCAACTATAACCACTGCCTCATCAGACGGCAGTCTCACTACCGACCCCGATGAGCTCCGTGAGTTGTTTAAGGAACATTTCTCCTCCACGTTTAATACAGGCGCCTGTGTTGCACAAGAAAGATTGCTTCTACTCACCAGTGAAACAATAGATGCAGTTGCGTTTAACCTGCGTAGCATTAGCAGGAAGATAGCCGCCTTAAAGCATGCTTTTCATCCTGAACCTGACTGCATACCACCAGCATTGCTTAAACTCGCCGGGCCAGATATTCCCCTGTTTCTGCTAAACAAATTCACCTTGTCAATTAAGACTGGTGTATACCCTGCTAGAGCTGGAGAGCCTATGGTGCGCTGAGGCTGGTGGTGGCTAGATCCTGACAGATGGTCGACTACTGCTGCTACTGTTGTGCCATTTGCTCATGTCCTAGGCGCCTCCTCGTGGCGACCGCTGGGTGGGATTTGGGTTTCGCCCTTCTCTCTGCTAAGATCCAGGACACCAATCCGCAAGAGTCAGTGAACTGACCATGTGCTAGACCCACTGCCTTTCGGGTGTTCATTTAATCGAAGGCTTTGGCTGAGGACCCGAGTCGTTCTCCTGTCAGGAGTGGGCGCTCTGGCAGTATCCTAGTCCATCCTCTTCGGAGGTTAGGAAGTGGTCGATGACCCACTTCCCGTAAAACCTAGCCATAGGAGACAACAGGTCTACGGGTTATCAGCTCACAGCTCGATTGGCGTAGAGCACGAGCGCCACGCATTATCTCTGACGGTGGGAGGACACCTCCGGGTGTTCAAAGGTTTGCTACTGCCCGCCTCAGGCCAGGCAGCCCCTGGTCAAATTGGTGCAAACCCGCCAAAACCCACCTGCGTCTGGCCGTGGTAGCAGGTGGTATCCTACTACGGTCGCAAAACATATCCAAAACGTTCCATAACCTCAAACGCTGCGTGTGACAGCCGTCAAGCAGATCCCAGTCTGTCTCGACAATCACATTTCCGAGCTGGATCTGCTCACCACTGCCTTGTGGGTCAGGCTATTGAGCCAAAGGCTCCGGGCGGAGTCCATCAAGCAAACCTCCAAACCACCCACTGCCTTGTGGGTCAGGCTATTGAGCCAAATGCTCCGGGTGGAGTCCCTCAAGCAAACCTCCGAAGCACAACGACCATCTCTCGTGCGATTGCCCACCAATGCAATCGTATGCCTGAGCGCAAAGAACTCAGCATCGGGTGCTGGAACGTGCGCACACTACTGGACCGGAACTCCAGCGAGCGCCCGGAGCGACACACTGCACTGGTCGCGGTGGAACTGGCGCGCTGCCACATCGATATTGCGGAGCTCAGTGAAACGCGGCTCGCTGAGCAAGGTAAGTTGCATGAGGCAGGTGCTGGCTACACATTCTACTGGGTGGGCAACGCCGCCTCAGCGCCGCGTGAACATAGGGTCGGATTTGCAATATCCGATCGCCTCCATGGCCAGCTGGTGGGTGAACCAACAGGCATCAGCGCGCGACTGATGACTGTTCGATTACGACTCGGAAGAGGTAAGTTTGCTACTTTTATAAGCACGTACGGTCCGACCATGTGTTATCCTGATGACACTCGTGATGAGTTCTGCACTGAGCTATCCTCCGTGATACGGTCTGTGCCGAGGAGCGACCGACTATTTCTGCTGGGTGATTTCAACGCGCGCTTTGGGCGTGATGCATCAGCGTGGACAGATGTTATCGGTCTGCATGGCATTGGTTCAGCGAATGCGAACGGTGACAGTCTGCTCTCACTGTGTGCCACTCACGGCCTGACGATCACGAACACTTGGTTTGCACTGAGTGCGAGTGATATAGCAACTTGGACGCACCCAAGGAGTGGTCACGCTCACCTGCTCGACTATGTCATCGTACGTCAGCGTGATATGCGTGAAGTGCGCATGACACGTGTACTGCATGGAGCTGAGTGTGGCACTGAACACAAGTTGGTGCGGACCAAACTGTACATATATTTTCGTAAATCGATGTATTGCACTCCCGCTGTGAATCGGCGTAAAGTTAACATTCTCTCCCTCGGTACTGGGGCAAAACGTGCTTAGCTGGAGAAGGCGCTGGCTGCACGCCTGTGTGATGTGGACTGCTTAGCCACAGTGGGAGACCTGTGGCACCACATTCGCGATCAGGTGACAGCTGCTGCCGAGGAGACCATCGAGCGCGCAAACCGTAAGCGGCCTGATTGGTTTGATGACAACAATGCGACGATTGGCGCATTGGTGTCGGAGAAGAATGCAGCATTTGCTTCACATGTTGCCGACCCCAGTGACTTGGGGAAGAGTAGTCAGTTTCGCAAACTTCGACGGCGATTGACCCGAGAGCTCCGTCGCATAAAAATGCATGGTGGACGGAGAAGGCGAAGCAGATGGAATGCTACGCCGAACGAAGTCAACACAAGGAATTCTTTGACTCCTTGAAAGCGGTGTATGGACCGAGATTGGAGCCGCTGAGGACGCTGATCGATGGTAGTTCAGGCGCTACCTGCACCCAGACTGCAGACATAATGCAGATCTGGCGGAAAAACTTTGACCGTCTCTTGAACAACCGTGCAGAGATCGACTGGCCTACATTGAACGACCTGAAGCAGCACGATGTGAAGGCGGATCTGGCGGATACGCCGACACTGGATGAGACGCAGAGAGCACTTGCTCAGCTGCGAAACGGCAAGTGTGCCGGAGCCGACGGGATCCCGCCTGAAGTATTGAAACACGGCGGATCCGCGTTGGTGACTGCGCTGCACCACTTGGTGCAACGTGTATGGATTGAGGCGGAGGTGCCTGCTGAGCTGAAGGATGCCCTTGTGCTACCACTGTACAAGGGTAATGGGAGCAAGCAATGTTGCACGAATTATCGTGGCATCAACTTGCTGAGTTGTGTGGGCAAGGTGATTGCCCGAATCCTGTTCAACCGCCTCGTCAGTCAGGTTGTGGAACCTAACGTGGCGGAGGAGCAGTGTGGATTCCGATCGGGTAGCAGCACTAGAGATATGGTCTTTGCGGCTCGTCAGTTGCAAGAGAAGTGCAGAGAATAACACCAGCCATTGTACTCGCTTTTTGTTGATTTCACCGAAGCATTTGATACGGTGAACCGCGAGGAATTGTGGCTGGTGTTGGGTAAGTTTGGTTACCCGCGTAAGTTTGCAAGTTTAATTGAATGTCTGCACAGTGGTATGCGATCGAGAGTGCAGCTGAGTGGAGAGACCTCGGATGACTTTGCATTTGTCTCCGGAGTGAAGCAAGGCTGTGTCTTAGCTCCTGCACTGTTTACTATATATCTTCATGCGAGGTTGTTCTGTGCATTTTTGATGCCGCTTGTGCTTACGGTGTTCGTGTGGAGCACCGTATTGATGGTGGGTTTCTGAACATCCGTCGTTTCGGTGCGAGAACTTTTGTCTCGGAGGCAACTATCGTTATGTTGCTGTTTTCTGACGATTGTTATTTGTTTTCACACAGCGGGGATGAGTTGCAGCACATGACTAGTGCTCTGGCTTCGACAGCGGCCATATTCGGACTCAACGTCAACATAAACAAAACTGTCTGTCTCTTTCAGCGTTCACCGGAGGTGCAATCTTCAATAGTGCCGCGAATCAGCATTGGTGCTGAAGTATTGCAAACCACCTCCTGCTTTTGATACCTTGGGAGTGTGATGTCGACTGATCAGCAGATACACAATGAGCTGCATATCCGCGTGCCTAAGGCAGCGGCGGCATTCGGGAAGCTTGAGTACCGAGTGCGGAACAACCATGAGCTTACCGTTTTCACGAAGCTTTTGGTGTACAAATCCATGGTGTTGTCCGTTATTCTTTACGGCAGCGAAACATGGACGATGTACCGTCGGGATGTGCGATATCTCGAGCGGTTCCATCAGCAGTGTTTGCGACGGATTTTGCGCATCGGCTGGGGCGACAGAGTTTCAGACACGGAAGTGTTGCGTCGAAGTGGGATGTATGCAGTGGACTGCATACTTTTATTGAGACACCTGAGGTGGCTAGGTCATGTGAGCCGTATGGCTTCAACGCGGATGCGGAAGCAGCTATTATATGGTCAGCTGAGTACTGGGAAGCGGAAAGTGGGCAAACCAAAGTTATGTTTCCAGAACATGATTAAAATAGAGCCTCTCACGTTCTAATCTTGATTGCTGGTCATGGGAAGCGAAGGTGGTTGATCGGCGTGCATGGCGCGATCTGCTAACGAAGGCAGTTGCCGAGGTGCAGGAGAAAACCCTCATGCGTGCAGAAGAAGCGGCAAGTGCGGAAGCGGCAAGCACCGAGGGGTTGTTCTCCATCGACATCGAGCGTATGGTGCGCTAGCACATGCAGTCGCGAGTTCCTTAGGCAGGCAGGCTTAGTGCGCCATGAGCGAGGCCATTCGTGACTACTACAGAAGCGACGACGGGTCCTGCAGAGAAGGTAGGCAGAACCGGCGCAGCGTTTGTGGGTACGCTGCATTCGATTTACTAACAGCGTGTTTGCATGCTAAGTCTCTTTATTTCAGGTGGTGGGTTTTAAGTTTTGTCCTAATGCCTTTCTTTCTCATATAAATGTCTAGTGAGCCATGAGCGAGGCCACTCGGGACCACTACCGAAGCGACGACGGGTCCTGCAGAGAAGGTATTCAAAACCAGCGCAGCGTTTGTAGGTACGCTGCATTCGCTTAACTAACTGCGTGCTTGCATGCTAAGTCTCTTTATTTCAGGTGGTGGGTTTTCAATTTTGCCTAAATGCTTTTCTTTCTCATATAAATGTCTACCCGTACTCTATTCCATTAACTTGCACAACTCGCATAAGCCAATTGTATTCCATTTCCATAACATTTCTGTGTTCGTGGCATTTCGTAAAGTATACTTTCTGACCTCTTGAACTTATCTAGGATTCGTTTGTAAACAACTCATTTCATATTCTCATTAACTTAAGGTTTATTTCACCGTTTCCTTATGCATTAATCGAGCTATTTTCTTTGTCTCTCTCTCTCTCTCTCAAGTGATTAGCTGTTGTTTGATATCCCCGGTGTGGCTGCGCTTGATGTGCATGTTGACAAGGTGCCTACCTGTCTCTTACCCACTACCTCGTCCATACTGGCTCCAGGAGACAGTTGGTCGTTGCTGGAGGGGACGGGGTGCACGGTCCTTGTGGCCGTGTTAGGCTCAAAGTGTGGTTCCATGCACTCGGTGTGGAGCGGACTACGGTCCAGCCACCGCCTTGTGTGCGCTTGATTCCCCAAATACAGCGTGCTTGTGAAGGAGTGAAGGAGTGTGGGCCGGCTCCGTTGATGAAACGTGGTTCCCATCCGCATGCCACCCGGTCTTCTTCCTTCTGGTTTACACTGGATATGGGGTGTGTGTTTGGAGCTGTGGGTGGTGCAGCGCAAGCCATCCATGGTCCCTCTGTAGGCGCAGGCGTCCTGTGGCTTGCCACAGTGACAGGCAAACCCGAAACCGTATGCCGCCAACCATACCCTGCTATGTGAACACGGGCCGCCGTCCTACCCCGACACAAATGGCATCACGTCACGATCCATCAAATTACCGCACCCATTAGCCATACTTGCATGTTTGACTCTTATTATGGGAAGAATAATCAAAGAAAGAGTCATGGAGTTTCCTAATTCACAAAATCTGATCGACAGCTCGCAAGTTGGATTCCTCCTTGGTCGTTCATGTCAAACTTGCCAATTTGAATTTCTGGACTACGTAAAAAGTCGGCTGTCCCCTGGCAGTCACTGTTTATTCTCTTCTTAGAAAAGGAAAAGCATTCGACCGCACACCCCATGCAGAAGTTCTAACAAAGTTAACCTCTTAGGGGTTGGCTAGCCCATTATTAACATGGCTGTCATCTTCCTTATGTACACGCATGGCATATATTCACCTATACCAGTAACCAGCAGCGTCATACAGGGAAGTGTTTTAGGCCCACTGCTATTCATATTATAAATAAATGACTTTTCGGAATTTTCGCATTAGCAGACGCTTTCTTTTCGCGGATGATATCAAAGTTATATTTGCTTTTGATAGCGTAAATGAACGTAACGTTGCTCAAACATACAGATGGAGCCCTTCCCCCTTCAGCGTGGATGTCCAGAGTGGATAATAATATTATCTAGTGGATATTGTAAAGTCTTATGGTTTAGATACAACGTTAATAATGATGTACTGACGTTGTACGACAAACCAAATACTTACTGTACAACGATTCGTTACCTCGGAGTTTGCTACTCAAGCACTTTCAATTTCTGCGAACATGTACATCATGTCCCCGCTAAAGCGAGCATATTCATGATGTATCTTCAAAACGTTACATTTGAAAGACTTGAGACTAGGTATGTATAAAGCACATGTGTGTCCAGTCTTAGAATATTGCCCACTAGTATTCACAAATTTAGAAAGGTAAGGCAAAATCAATCTTGAAAAGTACAATCTTCCTTTCTCAAAAGGTTACCAGGGTTTTCGATCATTGACTTATCAACAGCGGTGTAAATTGCTGAAGTTGTAACCATTATGGTTGAGAAGAATTAAGATTAATCATATTTTCCTGTTTGACTTAGCGCATACAAGTTCTGGGGAGCCAGGTACTGTCTAGTTTTACACTTCCCATCAATATCCAACTGGAAATACATCATCAAGCTTTTCCGTCCCTAGAGTGCGTACAAGGATGCACGCCAAATTCTTTCTCATAAGGTATACAACGTTATGAAAAAACCTGCCCGAATCCTTAGATGCAAAAATACTAGGCATATATGTCGAGCTCAAGTATTCGACCATCTCTACGTAGAGAAGGTATAAAGCATACTGGGCGAATCTACATTTCTAGACGACAGTTTTAAGAGAGGCCCCATAAAACTTTAATGGTTGAGTCACACATCTACCGCATCCAAAATGCTGATCGGCTTAGATCTCACCTTGTACAATTACTTCAGACCCTGCTTATCTGTCCGTTTCATTTGCTTTTTTCTATGTTTAATATTTTATTTGCCACACTTGTACTACCGAGTTGCCTAGTTTTAGAAGGTCTCGGTTCACTTAGTCTAACTGGATCTCCTAACCGTGCTGCAATGGTTACTGATCATCTGATCTCCTATTTTGCCTTGTCTTGGTTTGAAAAAGTTCACCTCTGCACTTCATATCATATTAGTCCAGATAGTTGCTTGACTATTCTTCTGATGAAACAACAAATGTGACCCAATTATTTGTCACTCCACTTCACTTAAAATTGGCCCTCACTGTCTCTTAACTTTTATCAGACTTGAAAGCTTTCTATCTGCTAATGTCAACACTGGCAGATTGGTAGAATGAGAAGCCAGATGCTTTTCTGTACGTTATTATCACCTTGCTCCTCAATATTTCATAATCATTTAACCTGGTTAACCGTGTGTCAGAGTGGCCCCTGTCATCTCGGATAGCCGGACTTTCAGGATTTTCAACCGCCGCCACATTCTACCTTGGCCATCTATGAAATTCCCCTTTGCCTAGCTCCATTTCCCACTATGCGCCTGTGAAATCTCAGGCTAAGTGGTGGGTGGACACCCAGTTCTTAGTTTTTTACACAGACCTGTGCTTCCACGATTATACTATTATTCGCACTTTACCCTGTCATAATAAAAGTTAACATCATTCATAATAACCACAGAGGTTACGACTGGTGATGCACACAAGCCTTAGTGTATTCCGTAATAATCCGCAGTATAGACGCCATAAAACGTATGACCACATATACTATTGTGCTATCACACACATTTTAGAAATCCTTTGACAATTTAGCAACTATGTTGCTGCCATCTATGTCGCTTTTCCTATTTTAGATGCGTCGCACTGAAATGTTATCATCTACCAAACGATGCACCATTCGCTGTCATTGTTCTTAACGCCAGAGTCTGTTGCTATTAGAACCTTCGTTTCATTTTGAAGTACTTTTCTCACGGGGTAAGGCTTCCGGTATGAATCCGCATTTTTAGATGTCCCAAAAACAGCTACTGGGGAAATTAGAAGAACTCTTGCCAAATTTTATGTATCCCTAGTAAACGGATGTCTGGATGTTTGGGTTATTTTTTGCCAGATATTTACGTTTTATTAATGCTTACTCATAAGTATTTTAGCCGCGTTCTTACCTAGCTTGATACTATTGTTTCTTTTATTTTCTCGCTGAGTGCACTACGAGCTGGGACTTCCGAACGTGTTTTACTCGATGGAGGAAGTTGGATTGCGCGACAGTGTGAGTTAAAATTGTACGGCTCATCGTGGCGCGCTAGTGACTTTGGAGCCGGCCCGCGAACGTCACGGTAACATGTTAACAGGAAAGAGGTCGATGGGTTTTGCTTCCAGTTATCATTACCCTCATATTCCTCTCCCGCACTCTTCATTTCCTCTTCCGTGCTTCCTTAGCTGCTTCCTCTACATCGGCCTCTTACTAGGCGGCTCGAGCGTACAGCCGTCTACGAGGTATTTATTTCGCATTGCAGCTTGTCACACTCCTTGGACACGGAAGAGCTCAGAACGCCGAAGGAATATTACAACTTCACAGCAGGCTAACTGCCTCCTTGGTCTAATACGACCCACGCACGCCCCGAACACAAAAGCCCTTGGAACCCACGACCGGACGAATATTACACTCATCCACGAAAGTCCAATTTTCCGCCTTCTGGTCAGACAGCATTGGTCCAGTTCGACGGGACATGTGTTAACGGAGGCCATAACCCCAGCAAGTCTTATGCACTTCACCTTGAACAACATGCATGTGTGAAACTGAGATGGATAAATCGTAATGCTTATTTCCATCTGATATGTAGATTGGACTAAATGAAAAATACCTCTAAATATTTTGATCTTTCCTTAGGTGGGAATAGTCTCACGCATCGTCGAGAAATAAAGGGTTTATTTAATTTTTACTGTGTGAAATCCAGTTTTCGGAGCAAGCCTATACCTTACGCCTTTTACCAAGCCATAGGTATGGCCTGAGCAAGAATCAAATTGAGCCTTTCTTGGAACATAACGAGACATGTTTGTACCTTCCGCACATTTCGAAAAATCGAATTCTGTGAAGAAAGGTTTCGTGGTTTTCATGGTGGATTCAACATTGTGATTCTTTATCAAAGTTAAGAAATCATGGTGGACTAAATTCCGTTGTCATAAAAATTACCAATCACACTTGTCTATAATTTAGATAGGCACTGCTTTTTAAAGTCTGTCAAAATCGACTTACCACAAAGGCTGTTGAAATGAATAGGCATTTGTAACCAAGTTGCTGTGGTATATTCTCTTGCAGTAGGGAAAGTACAAAATGCTACACGGAGCCTACTTGCTTAAGTTAGTGTACGACATCGTTTTCTCAGTCGGTCATCTTCCCAGTTGTGATATTTTGACAGGCAAATACGCTACACAGCCGTGCTAACACGGGACGTGACAAACTGACAGCCATTGTGCAACTGGCTCTGGCTGGCATGGCGACTGCATCGGAACCAGTTGCAGCGGAACTCGACTTCCGTGGCCTAAACTTTGTTCAACCTTGGAATAGAGTAACCAAACCAAGCTTATATTTAACAGCATACAGCCACCAACCCCAACCAGGAGAACTATAAAAGACGCGGACAACCAGCTTCTGTCGAACGCGGCTACCACAATCTTGCACAGAATGAATTTTCTCGGTGATATATTTGTGTCACATGATACTCCATTGTATTCATGTTCATCTAACCAGAGGGGTGTCCAAAGTTTTTTGGGTAGGGCCGCATTTGGTGAGGTAAATATAAGTCAGGTCATATTCAGCCAGATATTTAGATAACAACAAAAAATGACGTATGTTATAATTGCAAGTTTTAATGTGAATGGTTAAACTATGATCTTGACTGCAGTATACTGGTCAGATCAGGCGCAAATGCACTGGTTTTGATACGCAAGATATCACGTTGATGAGAATCACTTAGTCTCATCCTAATACTGCTGCTGTTAAAATTTAAAGATGAGAATGCTTACGCACACAATTATGTCAATCCAAACAAACTGTATTTTCTTAACTAACGTTCTAATCTCTTAGGATCCGTTTCCTTTTAGCTGCTAATAAATTTGATGAGAGCAGGAGCTGTTGGAATTGACTGCAACGTTCAACATCGCTTTGCAAGTTAATGAGTTCCAGTTGCAAGTGGTCTGCTGAAGTATCAGGATCCACAGAGAAAGACAATGAAAAGATGCATGATCACATTTTCATTGGCCGCAAATTTCTGAAACTGCTTTTGTAGCCAATCAGCCTGGGCTAAAACAGCTGCGAAATCCTTCTGCATTTGTGTACTGAATTTGCTTTCTAGACTTCGCATGATTTCCCGTAGTGATGAAAAATGTGTCATATTAGGTTGTGCTTGAGGTAATTGTCTTTGGAAAACTTTCAGCTTAGTTCTAAAGGCCTTGATGTGTAAATACAGTTCGCCTACCAGTGCATTTTGACTCTGAAAACTTGTGATCAACACGTTCGTGTACCGTGTGATTTCAACCAAAAATCAAAAATCAGCCAGTCAAACAGGACCAGATAGTACTGGCTTTGACTGCCCCCTTTTTCCATGAATTGTTCCGTTTCTTTTCTAAGAAATTAGAAACGAGGGAGTGCATTCCCTAGACGAATCCGCTTTGCATCATTGTGATATATAACATCTCCCTACCCACCCTGTATTTCGAGTCGAAACTGATGAAATTAACAATGAAACTGGATTTTAGATCAAAGATAAATCATGGCTGTAATCACTGACTTCAAAACATAATCACACGTAAGATGTTTGACACAGATTACTTCTCGGGGAATGATGCAATATGGTCTAATGGCTACGCCCCATTTTTGGATGACTTTGTTACAGGCAAGTATTGCCAAACCATTGTGCTAGCCAGTCATGGTTGGGCACCATCAGTAATGATTCCAGAGAAGGTTTCCACTATATTTTAATGTCCTTGATTACAGCCGAAATAGAAGCAACTAAATTGAAACCTTATGTTTGGTTCGCAAAGCCTGAATGTCAAGCAACTCCTCATCCCGCTGTCATTGTTAACACCTTTCCAAAAAATGAGTAGCTGTGTGAAATCAGATGCATAAGCACTTTCAACACAGGCTGACCGAAGAGGATAAATTGCGCTCCATTTGCTTATGACTGTCTTTTAATTTCACAGTTCATTTCTCCAACTCTACGTACCACAGTGTTGCCGGCTAGGCAAACATTACCAAACATGCTTTTCCTCAGAACAGCTATATTCTACGATTTGAATCAAATCTTTTTTAACAAATGTATCTTCATTAAAGGGGTTGCGGTGTTTCGCGATAAGTTTTACCATTTTATAAGGTCTGTGTTGCGTCTTTATTTCACTGACCAATTCTGGCAAACAAGCTTTGATGTGAGGTTATTCCAGCTTTCAGTTGCTTTAAATTCTCAACTATTTTTTCTAGCAATTTGTTATAGTTAGCAGGCTTGGTTTGGCGATGTTTTTTAGTGAACTCCCTTTAAAAACTTTATCTCTAAACAAAACTAGCAAACACATTTGTTTAGTCGTGTGGTGAGAAAATACTCAAGTTGCTACTTTTGTTGGAAGAGGCGTCATCCGGCGTTAATATTTTTTCTTTAGTCGCACTCTCCAATCTAGAACAGAAAGGACAATCGTATACATAAAACCTTAAAGATTCCTATTATACTATTTCCGGTTTGGTTAAAACTCCTTTATCAAATGGGTTTTGAAGGGAAAGTAGAAAGACTTTTCCTATTAATAACTAAATCATCAAAAAAGTGGGACTGTTGTGTCTAATAAATTACTTTAAAGTAAATTATAACAAAACACAATTTTGGGGACTGAGTTAAACTAGAAATAATATCCCGTTATCAGAACGGACTAGCTTTAGATAGTCATCCATGTAAAAAAAATTTGAGTTTGTTAGAAACTCTTTATGAAAAATAACACAAGACTAGCATTTCTTAGTTGCTTAAAAATTAACAATACGACAACTTTGATTTCATCAGCATCTCAAGTTAATGAATTATGCACTCATGACGTCCTTATATTTTGTAGTCTATATAATGTCACCTTGGAATTTAACAATTCCTTAGGAAACCTCGGTCCATCTGAAGTGTTAACGTGGGCCGCATTTGGCCAGCTCACCACATTTGACCCGCGAGCCGGACTTTGGACATCCCTGATCTCACACCACCGAAAGTCTGACAACATGCGCCTCCGTTGTTGTTACGTGTGGAGCCAAAGCGAACTTAGCGCATACGTCAGAAGCTGCTCCAAAGTCTGTTAGGAAGCACACGAATTCTAATGCGCCTCCGAGGTGGCCGCTGACCGCACCCCCAGAAAAAGAAAGCACTACGTTATCTAAACTTATTTACAATAGGAAGACGCAGACCTCCTTGAAGAAAATATAGTTTAACGTTTCCGAGCCAAAGACAAGCTCTGTTAACGACAAGCATCTGCACGAACTGAAACAATAAGAATTCCTAGGTCAAACACTGGAAAGCTAAGCCAAATATGCTACTTTGATTCGCATAGTTCGCCACTCAAGCTCAGTACAAGGTGGCGAACCATAGCCACCAGGTGACAAGGCAGTGACCGCCCACTTGTCAACTCATCGTCTTCGAGATTCGTCGTACGACGTTCGCTTATTCCCTGACGTCCCTTGGACTGGTCGGCATAAACTAGCGGGAAACGTCTGTGTATATAGATACGCGTCTGGCATCCTCTGCTCTCCAATGGTTATGCGCAAGTGCACAAAGTCTTCTCAGTTAATTGGCCGAGCTTTGATTTCATCATGCCTAAGTGTGTTAGGGCCTCATGATGGCAACCGGGATAGGGCTGAAAGAGCTGTGTAGCGACGCCAAGATCAAACTACCTTGTACCTTACTCTTGCGCAACAATCGACCCAAAAGTGAGGTCATGTAATTTTTAGTACCGCGTAAACGACCCAGGAGTTCAAACTGTAGTCTCACTATGGTACTGCCGACAACTAAGGCAGGGGAATATTTGCTTATTCGCCATTGTATACCGCCCAACCTTGCGACATTAGAAATGGAGAAGGTCCTAGCCTCTGCTATTAAGAACTTAGTATTATCCTGCTGAACCAATGGGTATCTACAACTTAATCAAGCTTGCCAAATAGGAAAACGACCTGGGGACAATGGTATCCTTTGATATCAAAACTACCCGTGACACATTAACGAAAACTGCTGCGGCGAACAGGATGTGGGGCGTCATAAGGTGATCATTCTCTAAGCAGATGCCGCAGATATTTAGACTTCTCTTCACATCCCACATCCGTCCCATCCTTTAATTTGGACTTCCTGCCATAGCCCCTCTATGGAAGCATGAAAGTGACAAGATAGGAAAAATTCAGCGACGAGCCTGGAAATTTGTTCATGGGCCAAGCAAAATGCCCCATCGCGATCGACTACAGAGGATGAACCTTTTCCATTAGACTAACACCGACGTTGCGGAGACCTCATCTATACTAGACGTATCCTACGAGGAGAACTGGGAAACGAGCTGAGGCAGTTTTTCAGCTAAGGCTTGGAAGTTCGACTCGAGGTCACAGCTGGCAACCGTTTAAACCGAGAAGGTTCAAAGTCCGCTCAGATGTTGCTTGCTCTACTCGAGTGATTAATGACTAGAACCGACTGCCCGATCCGATTGTCAATGCGCAGTCAGAAGCGAGTTTCAAACGTTTGCTAGACATCTTCCTGCTGAGTACTCCAGGATCCTGCAGGACTGATACTACATCCTGAGCTATGCCACAGTTACTACGACTGCAATCCTGGGAATATCGGAAAATGAAGGAGCTGACACGGGACCTCCCTTCTGCTCTCTACCACTCAATGAACTCAATACTGACACCATCGTACAGCCACGTTTTCCTGGTGCAGGAATTCAACGTGCACGGCGTGGAAACCTAGGCTAATCTCAGTGAGCAATTCAAAGTGTAACTTCATGTACTGAACGCTGGTTTACCGCTGTTCAGCCATGTAACTCCCCCAAATCTTTTCAGGGGGAAAAATCACCTACCATCTTGAAGCTTGTTTTATCAACGTGGTAATCATGATCGACGTGATTACCGATGACGAGATCGCACTACCTGTTATGTCACCCTTGCCTAACCACCGACCCAAAAAGTGAGGCGGGGTAATTCTATACTGCCGTTCCGACCTACTCATTAACCACGTAAATGACCCTGGAATAAAAACTGTGAGCCACGTATGGTGCTACCTGCAACTAATGCCGGGCGTCAGATGATCAATGGTCATGGTAAACCGCTTATCAATATCCACTTTAGAAATGCATATGACCTTAGCTTCTGACACAAAACCTTACTTGCACGATCTTACAGCCAAGAGCTCGTGGTAGAAGAATGCAATCTGCACTGTCTGTTCATAGTTATTTGTCCTCACTGAAATAGGCCAGCCTGAGGTTTCTTATGTGTTTATACGTATGTGTCCGGAATCCCCTATTCACAATTGGCCTGGCCCAACGTATATCCTTAATGTTCATATTGGTTATGCTGTTCCTAGAAACTATCTTTCCATCATATCCAAGGTTTAAGGGTGTAAAATTTGAATTGATCCACATTCGCAAGCGTCGGTTATAATAATTGGAATATCTTGACTTACCGAGTTTGCAAAATTCGTCCTCTGACCTGGTGATGTTGGTATGCAAACGTTTCCCGCAGAATTAAAGTCAAGTTTACCTAAGGACTAACGTGACTTCAAATTGATTACGTATCGCAGTAATGATAAAAATAAAGCACAAGTTTAAAAAATTCAAAAGTTATATCAATTTCAAAGAACATAGTTACACTTTCCATGTTAAAGCACAACACTACAAAATTGCGAGTAGGTTAAAAATGAAAATTACGAAATCTTGTTTTTACTCCACTAATAACTATCCGTGGAAACTCATTAGCAAAAGTGTATTAGCCTGTGCCTTTGCAATTCGTTTGTCTTATTAAAGTTATAAGCACTTATTTGCTCAGTGCAGTTTGTTAAAGTAACATTAATTATCTTGTGGTGTATTTTGGAAAATAGTTACATTAACTCAAATGTAAGTGGTAAGTCGCTGCTACATTACCAAATTGCAAGATGCCGTAGATCAACTTATCACCGAGACGCCCTGTTAAACCATGTATAATTTGCCCAAGCACAAAAGGATAATATAAGCGATGCTTGGAAGGAAAGTATTCCCGCATCCGAAACGAGTTGTTGTAAAATTTGTTACTTATTTGAATTTCTTGTCGACCAACAAGAAGCCCTTTACTAAAGCAACCACCAAATTGGGAAACATAAGGTTACGGTAGGAATTGGATATATCGTAGGCTCATGAAAATATCTAATTTGTGCCATCAATGACACTGATAATACGCAGCAGTTAATTATCAACTAAATTCCGAATTAAGTATGGACGAACTTAGTTAACAGGCTCAAACTAGCTGGAACGTGATTACGTGCGTTACACCCGACTTGGTCGGTTATCTTGTATTATCTGAGGTAAAATCTTAATTGTGACACCATAAAGTAACAACATCAAGAGCGACCTCACTGGAGTCAGACTGGATTTTCCAGTGGCCAAACTTGTATATCTTCCGTCGCTTATTAGTCACCGACATCTTCATCTTCCTTATACTATTTCAAGACATGTTTGGGTGATTTCACTGCAAGCATGTACTAGGCCTAAAATAATCAAAAACGGGAACCGGCTAAACCATAATTTATGGACAATTTCTACATTCTTTTTAAAGTGAATACTTTTATGTTTTCTAAATCACACACACATATTCTTATACTTACGATGCTTTGACACACTGGAACAAACCCATGAATAGATGAATAAAATCAACACTTGTGCTATCGCGCAAATTGTATGCTGTGCAATATGTTAATAAGTGAATAAAAAGGACCGCCTACAATCACACGATGCAGTATACACTCGTTTCGATACTATCAAACCTTGTGCGTGAACAATATTACATTCTGAGTGTATATTCAACCTATACAAACGAGTGAATATCCCTTAAACTTTGCGATGCGTTCTGTGTACCCCATCAGTATCATAGAACTAGGTTCGGAAAATCCAGATCACCGGATGCAATACTGGTCCCTGTTGTCATTGTAACGGTGAGTGCGCAATTATTTGATTCGAGCTCTGATTGTAGATGCTTTACATGTTTTTGATTAAACTGATAAAGCCCAGGTATATCCCTAACTCTCAGGTTAATAGTTGCATTTCACCAGGAAACTCAAATAATTCGGCGGTCTTTCAACTGTGTTAACTTATGAAATGACGCAAAGGATGTGGGAGGAGCATAAGCAAAACCTAAGCGCCTCAACCAAGCATTCAGTGTCAAAGCGTCTACTATTTTTCAGGCATACGCTCGCTAGCGGCGGGTAATTGTGTGAAGATACGTGCCATCAGCGGGACAGCCTTGTTACTGTTTTCATTGCCCCTCATCCTTCTCATCAGAACCTGCTTGTATGAAAAACAAGTTAAGCAGATATTTCGAAATGGAAACTACTGCCAACGCGCCGCTATTGTCATCTACTTATAATGTCCTATAGTATATTGAGCTACATGTAATTTGGGTTTCGCGGAAACTGTAACCTTGAGGTCCAAAGGTATATTTCTCAGCCAACTTAGTCGTAGGTGCTTCTGTGTTCCGCTGCTTGTGTCACTGCACTTTCTGTAAAACAAGGTATGCAAAATATCCGTTCAGCACTTTCGTAGTAAGTCATTAATCTATACTTAGTTTTGTCAGAAATTTCAGCTGTTTACATGTTTAAGCCTAAACATGTTTGACAGTGGAAGACAATTGAATTCGAAATCCGGTCCCCCAGGATAAATACCCAAAGTTGAATCCCTATTCATCGAGTCCCGGTAGGCAATGCTTTTCACGAAGGTTGGCGATGTCATTTGAAACACTGGTTGTGTGAGTGGAACGCGACGCACAATCTTAATGTAGACCAAGATTTGCATGGAAGTGAAATTTGGTCAGTTCCATCACTACAACCCTAATTACTGAAACAGAGAGCTATTGGTGTCTCTCACCCGAAAACACCGCACTTCGCGACCGGCTTTGGCCGTACATTGTTTCTCAGATGAAGACGGTGAGCTTCTAACCCGGAGCTGTTGGGATGCTAGTTAAAGGTTCTATCCTCGATAAATTGAGTTACTACGGATAATGCTGTTCACAAAAGTGCATGTTTGACTGGGAGGTCATTTTAAAGCACACAGTTCCGATCCCATTTATTGGTTTAATCGCGATTCGCTAAATATGAAAATTGGGTTACATCGAATTTACAAGTCGTGGTTCATTCATAAAATAGCGCTGCGGATGAATACTCCAAGCTGTGTTTGACAAGTTTTCAAATCTCCATCTCGACAAAACATTAAAGCAACCGTAATGAATAGATTGTACTATAACGGTCCTTTGCTGCCATAAACCGGAATCCTAGTTTTTCTATAAAATCCAGGTGTGTCACTATTTGATAAAACGGAGTCCCTTAATTCATCGCCCAGAATGAATTTCAGGACAGTAACAACGAGATTGCGCCGAACTATATAATTTATGTTACTTCGTTGCTTCTATTAAGATACACCCGGTAGGATGTTGGGAGTTCACCTTATATGGGCCGCATATCTTCAGAAATTGTTAAGCCGACACATTGTCCATCATAAATTTAAGCTGTGCTCTGACTTGCTGACTGATTCACTCCACTTTTCTGTTTATTGGCTTTATGGCTACCAGTATTTATGTCTACGCTTAAATGTCTAAACCCATGGCGGACGAAAAACCAGCTACTGATAACCGCATTCGCTTTTTTTCGCCAATGTAGGATGAAACCGATACAAAATGGATCTCTTTGAAGCAAACGGTCCATATTTTGTTTGCCACGATCATAAATTAGGGCACGAAATCACAAAAACTCAAATCGCCTATACTGTGTGATCTAGCGCATCGTCAAGATGTCTAATCGGCACATGGAAAACCGGTATGCCTAGTATAAATCATGCAGGAGAGGTAACATGTGGCATTTCATTAAGGAACATTGTAAAGCAATCGATTTAAGTGTGTCCGTGTTGCACAGGTATTTATTTAATAGACTTGGATCTTTACCATCCGGTTGGTGGTAATAGATAATCAACTCTGGACTTAGTATTACCAGATGCTTGAAGGCATGTGAAGAGAAGCGATCACATGTTATTCTGTTTTTCGCCTCAGTTAAGCTTATGCTATTTACACTCTTGTTACCGGCTGTGTGGGATTAATTAGTTCTAAAGTATTAGATACTAATTCTCAGTAACTCTTTCACCTTGACTTTCCAAGTGATGAATGCTTCAAGGAGCAAGGTGGAGATAACGATGTTCGTTCGTCCACCCTAATTTTGGGTGCCTTGCGAAATTGGCCACAATGCAGCTAAGCATACGATATTTATTTGGCTACTATATGGTTGGCCCAAGTTATTATTTACTCGCCAGAACATGCGCGAAAACACCATGGCGTGCCATCCAACATTTACACAATATATTCCATTTGGCTTCGGCAATATTTACGTGAGGTGATGATATCCAAACTAAATATTAACTATATCACTTTACTTTTAGTTTGAAGAAGGTTGTAATGATTAATTCTTGGATTAAATTGATCTTCATCTTCATTTTTTGCACAGGCCATTTAGATTTACTACAAAGTGTACTGTATCCTTGGGAGTAGTTCCCATAGGTAATTAACATAAAATGACTTAATCACAAAGTCGAAATGCCAGGTAATTTGCCAGACAGTTGTATTGTCTCCGTTCGTCGACAGGAGCGGCTAAGCAACAACGTATCTCTAATAACGTAACCCGTAGGACCCAAGATAAACAAATTCCAACATCAGTGTTTATCATATGTGCACTGTTGTGCAGACACACATGAATTTGATTTGGCGCGAACGGCTAAATTTTCAAGAAACGTGTAAAAGTCAATTGCGCGTTATGAAACTATGCTACGCACCATTCAGCGACGGCTATCAGCCAAGAAGCAACTGTAAGTGACGATGAACCGACCAAGTGGATTCACTGACAGTAACTTATATATCTAAAACTGGTAACCATACATATGATCTTACGAAAGAGTATTGTACGTAGAGTAGAGCCAAAATACCACCACTTAACGTGTATATACACTTAGTAAAAATGCATGTACCTGATGTTTCTAGTTGGTCACTTGTGAGCAGTAAATATCACTTGGACGCATAAACACACAAGTTATCTTCTAAGATAGTTGTAATATCTGAACGGATTAAAGCGTCTATCCACGAATATTTCATAATAGACAATAGTATAGATGACATATCATCATGTGGAGTCTAGGTTGCTGATAATCTGTGCCGAGGTAATCTCGCCTTTTATCTTTATGCAGTAAGGAAACGTTGCGTGAGCGGTGAGAAATATTTTAACTGACGGAAATAAGTAACACCCAAATGGAAGCTTACATTTGGCTAAAGAATCAGAATGATCGCATGGTGCATTTAGATATCCTAAATCCGCTGACATCTAGCGTGCAGAACATTGATTTGTATTCGCTTTCGTCCTCAAGATAAGCAACTTTGCGAAAAGAGGATTTACAATTTTGAGCCTATGTTGCACTTCGAGGAGCTGATGGTACGTATTCTATATTTGAGTTAGGCTTATCTTTGTGAAAATGGACTCTACTAAGTGCTTCTTTATAATTACAATTACTCTTATATCAAGGCACTGAGATTGTTTACTTCAAAGACGGAGATTATTCATGCGGAATAAGTACGCCCTATTAAATTGCAAAAGTCTGATGAGCCAAATCTTGTGTTAGAGAAACGCGTCGTATTAATAGCCGTAAGGATGGAAAAAAATTAATTTGGCAATTAATTAAGGAAGCTCAATTATGAGTTACGATCTGGTAAAGGGTGCAAAAACTACCCGAAAGTAACGCTCCCCCACAGAGTCTAGGGGTTGCCGGAGGATACGTGAGCCTGACGTAACCATCTGACCTTTAGTCTCTACCTGACGAGATGGAATTACATCGAAACGCGTCATGGTTGTGCAGTGCTTTCTGGCAGGCAACACCCATTTTCCATCTGCTTTGAGTACGATCCAAGTGATCGCAGTGACTAAGGTTCACTTCAATGTGAATCACGGTCCATTTCATTAAGATTGCGCGTCGCAATGCACTCACACAACGTGTGAACCAAACTTGACCCTCTAGTTAGTCATTCAGTGTTGTGCCAAGCGTTGCCCGCTGTGCCCCGGTAGCCAAAGGGGTAGAGGTTTCGGCTACTATTCCAATGGTCGCGGGATCGAGGCCTGCTGTCTCCACCTGATGAGATGAAATTACATCGAAACACGTCGTGGTTGTGCAGTGTTCTCGGTCGGGCAGCACCCAATTTCCATCTGCTTTGACTACGGGCCCAGTGATCGCAGTGACTAAGGTTCACTTCAATGTGAGCCGCAGTCCACTTTGAGATTGTGCGTCGCAATCCAATCACACAACGTGTGTTAGAAAATTGACCCTCCAATTAGTCATTTACCGTTGTGCGAAGTGTTGCCCGCCGTGACCCGGTAGCCAAAGGTTTCAACTACTATTCCAATGGTCGCGGGTTCGAGGCTTGCTATCTCCACCTGATGAGATGAAACGACATCGAAACGCGTCGTGCTTGTGCAGTGTTTTTCGGCAGGCAACACCCAATTTCCTTCTGCAGGTGGTAAATATTTCCTTTGAAACACCTAAACTGATGGTCAGTTTCGATGTCAATTTGCTTTTCAGCAACGTGCTGACAGGTAACCGGTGATCGATAGCGGGATGCTAATTCACTGTGTAGGACTATCATTGCGAGCGGATGAAGCTTACCATAGATCAACTAACCGGTGGAATTACGCTGTACCTTATCATGTCTTAGTTCACGTACCAACCGAGACTCTATACTCAGGAACAAAGTCACGAGTGGGATCAAAGATATCTTCCATGTTGGCAAATATTTACTTGGAAGGTTCCGAAATTAGGACGTTGAGTAACTGCAACAGCGAGTCAAAAATTTGGTGGTGTTATCTGGACCACTCATTTGTCCTCTTAATAGATAAAAAGATACGAGTTTCTAGCTCATTGAAACTTCAACCATTAGAATAATAATTCATGAGGGTGTCAGAACCATGTAATGGTACACTGCCACCTCTTGACTGTTAGGCTCACAGGATAAAGGGTCATCTAAGAACAAACATTCCGTAAAACGACGGAGAAAGATGGAGAATTTTGGAAAAATTTAGATCACTTTAGTAATTTGAGTCAAGCCGCTAGAAAACAAAGACTGACAGATTCCAACCTTTTGCATTGGCCCTTCAGTGCCAACAAAATAACGAAACTATATAAAAAGATTGGTAGGGTGAAAGCGGAACAACTTTCAACATGGTGGAGGACAGGGTTGACACACTTACGCCCAAGACAGCCGTAGGCATACGATTAGCTCTTTCTGCACAAATGGTGCAGGTTTCATACAGCAGATCTGGACTGCCGCTGCGAAACATTGGAATCGATCGTCGGCAAGTCTTAACACGAGTGTAAATATCGTGGCCTGATAAAACGGCTTGCAGGTGGTCAGTAAACGCTAACATATGGATGAAGTAGGTGGAGTACGTGCACAGGTGTTATAAGCAATCACCTACGGGGTGATTTGAACCTCTAACTAACCATTCCGGTACATATTACGTTCTTCTGTAGTTCAATGTTCTGTCAGTACGGCCGATGTAGCGTGTTCCTCAGCCACAGACAAATAATGATAATAATGGGTATCTTGTATTTTTGTTAGAAGCCGCATCCATATTTAGCACAGATCACATGCATACTGGTACTATCCTACTCTTGCACGAGTACTATTAATTTGTGGCAAATAAAACACAACGGTGAAAGGTACAGTCCAACGGGATGTTACAAATCTTGATGTGCATCGGAATCGCAAGGACTAGATGTCGGAACCTTTTAAAATTCCAGAGCAGTTCTCCAACTATTTTTGGCGAATATGGCTATTTGATCGGTCAAGTCTTTTGAGTATATTGAGTGGTTAGGCCAGTCAGGTCAAGATCCAAGGACAACACAGGCTTCCGCCTAACGAGCGTCCAGCTTCCTGTATCGGTAAACAAAAGTGAGCCTCAGCAATTCGACGTTTGATTGCCTCTAGTTGCTTCTGCGTCATGAATGAGAGTAATATTTGCATTTTCATGGATCAACATCAAATATCACTGCATGATGTCTTGCCATTAATTTCAGTAATATTACACTTATTTTAGGAACAAGATGTGATCCACACTTGTCTAGATCTCTTGTAAACGTCTATATAGTCTCGCTATCCCATAAGACATAAGGTAGTTTATTCCAGCTGAGCATTAAACGGTTCGTGAAAATACTTGCTCTGATGTCCGATTTAGCCCTCTGTTGCTTGAGCTTCAAACGATGTCCGCGTCATCGATCGGAAGCAGCCCGTTCAAACAAATCAGTAGGCTGCATGACACTGGGCTCCTTCATTAGCTTGAACGTCTCTATCAGTCCACCACACAGCCTATGACGCTCTACACAAAATTCCCCAAGCTATTGAGTCGAAATTCAGACGACTTCCCATGCTGAGCTTGAGTTATCCTAAAAGCCAGTTTTGAATCTTTTCCAAGCAAATCACTTCACCATGGAAGTAGGTAGACCAAACTTGTATACAGTATCCAGGCTAATGCATTGCTTTGTACAATGGCAGGAAAACTCCTGGCTTGGTGTTACACAGTGACGTATTGAAGCGAAACTCTTCCTGTAGCGCTTCGTTGACAGCATATCGAGACTGCAAATAAGGCTTGAATCTGGTAGCCATGCTTATGCCTAAATCACGTGCCTGCTTAGTGCACTGCAAAAAGAATGACCCGAGGAGGTCTGTACTGCGATTCCGTCTTCACTACTGGTCAATAATTTATATTTGTTGGCATCCAGAGGCAAAGCCCACTGCTTTTACAAGTTAACCACACTAAGGATATCTTTGGCCGGTATTGCTCGGTTGCCCCTACTGAGTAGCTTTAAGTCAACTGCAAAGAAATAGAAAAAGTCTTCAAGAATAGGAGCTAAGTCATTTATAAACATAAGGAACAATAGTGGACCTAGTACCGGTTCCTTTGAGACGCCAATGTATCCCACGACTATACGAGAATTCAAATCACCGATTCTAACTCGGAACGTTCTCCCAAGTTAATATTTGACAACCATGGTAGATGTTTAGCATGCAATCCAAACCATGTCAATTTCTCAAGTAGGAAACAGTGATTAACTAAGTCGAAAGGTTTACTAAAGTCGGTAGTGTACCTCTACCAGAATACCATCATCAAGACACCGAATAATCTCATTTAAAAAGAACAATAAGTTCGTGAGGCCCGACTTCGCCTTAATGAAATCATATAGTTCCGTTCTACTTAGATATTGATCCGCTCATTGCTCACCAATCTGGTTTTTGTATGCTTTTCTAAGCACTTTAGTAAGACACAGATCAGGCTGACAGGTTTGTAGTTAAGAGGCTCCGATTTAGAGCCCCTTTGTGGATCGCAACTACAGCTGCCTCCTTTCAACCTCCTCGTACATTACATACATGAAGAGACAATGTTAAGAGACAATGTTAACAATTCCATTACAGGACGCTAAAGAACATCAGCCAGTAGCTTTACTATTGCTGGGTGTACATTATCAGGACCGGATGATTTGAAGCGATTCAAGTTAGCCATCACAGGGTCAAACTCTTGTGTAGTCAGAACGAAGTCCTGCATTAGATGACTGTATACACAGTTGTCAACAACTAAGTTTGTATAATTCATAGATATAAAGGTGGAAATACGATTATCCATGGAACTGTCTCGTGGTGGCCTGATTCAATGCGGGTTCTTCCCTCAATGGGTTTCACCTGCACTTACATGCGACTTCTGTCCGTGTATCGGTGTGGCTTTTAAAGTAGGTAAGCCATTACCTGTGTGACTTATCTTTAGGACTGTTTTTCTGTGTATATAATGTGAACAGTCTATCCCATATCATCATTTGGTTCTTTTTGAGTCGACCACATATTTTCTCACCAAAGAACCAATAGCAATGCGCCTTGCATGAATATAAATATTAACGTTGGAAACTTTAATCCGTCTCCTCAGAAGATCGAGCCAGTCATAGAAAACAATGAAGTAAAGATGAACATAAAACGTGTGAAGGTAGAAGAGTATTAATAGTGATGATATCTAATAAAGAAATAGCAAGTTTTTGCTTCTGCACAAGAGATGCCGATCGACCAAGTTGTATAGGGAAAGTGTACAAAACGGATAATTGCTCAAACTGTAGGAATGGAAGACGGTTATGAGATGAATTTGCTTGTTCATTGCTATTTACATGCGTTTGAGAAATACAGGAATTGAGAGCGTTAGGAGATAAAACTTGCTTTCTTCTTCTTGGCTGTCGTCTCCGTGAAGTTAGACGAAATATAAATTATTACTGTAGGAGTGTAAAAAGTGAACCATAAGTGAAAAAAAATTAAACAATATCTTATATCTCGGTAATGCGGGTCACGGAGCGTGTGGCAAATCCGAGAAGACTTGCAATCGAATCGTCAAGAACCGTTTGCTCTCAATCCGTTCACAAGGAAATTGTTAACGGGTCCATCTATCAGCGGTTCAACTAAATGGGGCAGCCGAAATGGGTAGGGAGTGATTTCGAAGGGCTTCGGTAATTACTCCGTACTTAGTTTGTTGATACCTCCAGACAAAACGAGAGTAAGTTAACAGATCTGAATAACGTTCGTTGATGAATAAAAACGTGTTAGCGTACGGTGGACTGCAAATGTGCGTTGGTAGTAGGTATTCAATTTGCTCCGTTGATAAGGGCAGTTTCAGCTGCATAATAAGTTTTCTGGACTGCGGAAACTATGCACTTCGGTGTTCTTATGTTAGCAGACCCACTTAAATGCGAGTTCGATGTAGATATTTTTGCAACTGTCGAAAGCTTCTCTCCCGGCACCCGCGCCTGAGCAATTTTATCGATGTATCTACTTGGGTAGATATTTTGCAACAGCGTATCCTTGAGCGAGTTTGTCTCCTCATCTAAACTGTCGGTTGTGCACAGTCTTCTGGCAAATATGAATGGAGTCATGAATAAAGTCCCCTTGCACCGCAGTAGAAAGAAGCTAACGCGATGTGCACTTCTGAGGAGTTAAACACAAAAATATCAGTCACAGGACGCTTAAAATAGGACAGAAGCCAACATTCGCAGTTCTATTTCGTTTCAATTATCAGTATGTTAAAAACTGCATGTTAAAAGCTGATAGCAAGGGCAACAACGGACCAACCATCGCTGAATCAAGAAATTATCTGGCGATACGGAATGCTATAAAAATGGAAACCGAAGTTCTCATTACATAGTAGTAGGTTGCTTTTCAATAGCTCAATTAGTATTGTAAGATACACATCGAAGCAATAACACAAATCACACATAAATCAATATGTTTATGTAACAGAACATTAGGGGAAAGCGACTGCCCATTTAAAGAGGCCAAGACTTATCGGATGAGTTAGGTTAATATATACCTTAGTCGAGTCAACTGATTCCATAACTGATTCCTTAGGCAAAGCGTGTTCCTCCATAAGAATATTCAAATCATGCCATACCCATATCGAATCCAATGTGGCGCAACGCAAATATGCGTGCCCATCTTCTTGACCAATTGCAAATCAGTGAACGAGTACTCAGAACACCTGCATCGGTTGGTGCAGCGGTTACGCCCATGTGCACGTTTGGCTTCGTGCTCACCCAACAAACCACATGCTGCACGTATGGACGTCAAAACAACACTAGGATGCGATGCGGACTACTACGCAACATTCATTCATGATTGAGAAAGTAGTTTACCCCCACCAACTTACTTATGCGGCTTTCAGACACACAACCCAGAACTGGGGGGCCGGAGATTCTCCATCCGCGTTCATAGTGCTCACAGTTGCGCGCTGCCGACTGGAAGTGACGTACGCTACACAATGAGACTCGGCATCGATTGCCTGCACTGCATGCAACCTGGCAGGCATGTCCGTCAACCTCAAGTGGTGTGACATACGCTTAACTGTATCTACGTGTGATCGGGTTTGCGTAATTATGCCTAGGTGAAATAATCATTGAGTGCGGTGTTTCACTACGCGCTATCATGGAACAATGCGTTAGGTATCGGTAGGTTTGGCAGAATTACCTGTTAACGTCTGTTGATCGGTCATAATGATGAGATTAGCATCAGCATCTGCACCGCAATGCATGATGTCCTGCAGTGACCTTTTCGGAAGGTTACCGCGTTAATGGTGATCAAGTTACCAGCTTAGCAACAGCTTGCATTCGCTGGTCTGTATGCAATGGTTATTATGTTGCAGCTGTTGACAGTGTGAGCGAATACGTTTGTAAAAACCATCAGAGTTTGTGTAAAAGGAAGATCAATTCATGCTCTATGTTGACGTCAACGTACTCCTCAACAATGTGCCAAAATGCGACGCGCTGAATATGGTGGAATTCTGGTTGACTGAAGAGAGTAACCTGGCGAGTGGCCGGGGCTTAATGTGGTTGAAACGACCGGGAGTAAAACATTGCGTGATATATTGTTCTAGCTCGAGTTTCAGTCGTAAGTATGCACTCAAAAACATTGTGTTCTCATTAGATCGTCAATGTCCACTATTTTGTACATAGTAGTGGCAAACCCCAGTAAACGGCTAAATGCTTTTTGTATCAAGTGGATGACAAATTTGGAACATAAAAGTGGATAAGAAAAGCTAGTTAGTGAGGATCTTGGAATCTCTCACCATGGAGTGGCACATAGCCATTCCTTGACTGCTCTGTTTGCAAGAATGGTTAGGTTCCAAATTGATATTTCGTCAACCGGAGGACACAGATGGGACACAGCACTACATTTCCGGTCATCCACAACATGTATATGTTGGGAGCGACTTATCTGTGTTTCACAGAGATAAGGACATGTGCACAGAGAAGGAAGTTGGGAACGCCGCTTGGAGGTAGACAGTAATGTAAGTGCTGGATAGTGGACACCTGAAACCGTTTCACAATATCCTAAAACCCCATTGAAAATATACGGCGAAATGGATTGGGACGATAAGAATATCACAGGTAGAAGGAAGTGCGTTTTCATTTCAGACTGCACAAACCAAGGAATAACATTCGGGATCTGTTCAACACTGGTGTATCTGAAAGGCACACATTAACTACGTTCACAAACGTATTCGCAACAAATGTGAACATGTGTATATAGGACATACCGCGAGCAAAATGCGCACAACGCTGCTAGAACACATGTGGCGCATGTCACGGTGACCTCTGAATATAATGCTTTACTGTAATATTCAGCAGTGGCGACGCACAAGTCAGGTAGTGTATGAAAGGTGGCCAGATTATTCGTGAGCCAAAGCAGGACACTACCAGATTTCGTGCGGCCCAAACCGGGAAACTTATCCTACCCCGTTTGATTCTGCATATGTTGACCACACAAAAAATTGAAAAGATAAATATCTACATGTATTGCTCCAGTGCAATAACAAAAAGTATTTTCGTTATTAGTCAGCACAACAGCTGCGCTACTGAAGTTATATATAAATAAATAAATGGTATATTCTCGAGAGAACGAGGCCTACAGGTGAAAGCGTCATCAAATATACATTCAAGCATGGCTGCTTCGGAATAGGAAAACGTTTTGTTAAAAAATTGTGTAACCAAAATTTTCGTAGTTTATACACTTAAGAAGTTCGTCGGATATTAGTGGGATCCAAGAACATTATGACACTGGTTCGCGAAAATATCAAGGTTACTACTTTGGTGGCATTGTCCAACGTTCAGCGAGATTTTGACATGTTGTAATGCATGGTTTCATGAGCATAGGAGTCAAAGTAAAAGGTCGGAACAAGTGCTTCTGAATACAAGTTGATGTGTCGCTAGGCGTAGCATTAGCTGGAATCACAGTTATGCAGCAAAATATAAATAAATAAATGTTTTGTTTTCGGTGGTGCGCGACACTCCTGCACCAGCATGATAATGGTGATACAACAAGTTAATGTAAAAACGTCACACGTTTATAAGTAACCTATGGATCCATGTAGCAAGTGCGTATGAATGCATGCAAACATAATGCAGAGGAAACCGCAGCTTCGTTACCAGTGCATGATCAAAGTGAGCCTCTCACGTTCTAATAATGATTGTAGGTCATGGGAAGCGGAGGCGGTTGATCGGCGTACACGGCGCGATCTGATCACGAAGGCAGTTGCCGAGGTGCAGGATAAAGTCCTCATGCAAGTAGAGAATAAGCGGCAAGTGCGGAAGCGGTAAGCGCCGATGGGTTGTATTCCATCGACTTGGAGCGCATGGTGCTGTAGTACATGCGGTTGCGAGTGGCTGAGTCAGGCAGGCCTAGTGAGTCTTGAACGAGGCCACTCATGGCCACCAAAGAATCGAGGACAGGTCCAGCAGAGAACGTAGGCAGAACCGGCGAAGCGTTTGTAGGTACACTGCATTCAATTTATTAAACGCCTGCATGCATACTGCGTCTCTTCATTGCAGGTGGTGGGTTTGCTATATTGTCCTAATACTTTTTTATCTCATATTTGATTT
>OX104061.1:32778509-32793509 GCA_944474145.2 Dicrocoelium dendriticum
TGCTGGCATGCGTAACACGTGGCCGAGCCATCGGAGCCTGATGCGTGAAATAACGGTGCTGAGCGGTTCAGTTCCTTTTCCTGTGCCATAAACAAGGCGTCGAACACGCTCGTTGCTCACGCGGTGTTCCCACCAGATGTGAGCTAAATTACGAAGGCACCGGTGGTCGAACGTAACTAGCCTCTTCAGGTCCGCTGCTTTAAGCGGCCAGGTTTCACAACCGTACAGTAGGGTCGAACGTACTGCTGCATTGTACACTCTACCCTTCAGGGCAAGAGTGATGTCGCGCCGGCGCCATAAGTGGCGAAGGTTAGCAAAAGCGCCTCGAGCTTTTGCTATACGATTCGTGATTTCATCTTCAATCCCACGGGCGCTGATACAACTTCCCAGGTAGTTGAATTTTTGAACGACTTCTAGCTGATCCCCACCAAGGGTCAGCGTAGGAGGCGGTCCAGACCAATCTTGGAGAAACGCTTTGCACTTCGAGGGTGCGAAGCAAAGCCCGAAGTGACGGACAGCTAGTGCTAATCTGTCCAGTGCCGCTTGGCACGTTTGTGAGCTGTCACAGATCAGGGCAATATCATCAGCATACTCTAAGTCAAGAAGTCGTTCTCCTGGGAGTAGCTCCACACCTTCTAAGTCGTGTCCTGTGAACGCGATTTCCATGACTTCGTCAACAGCGAAGTTGAAGAGGAAAGGTGACAGCGGGCATCCTTGTCTCACGCCGCTGGAGATATTAAAGGGCGACGACAACTTGCCGTAAGCCCTCACTCTGCCCGAGCTACGCGCATATAATGCTCGGATAATATTCACATATTTCTCAGGTACACCTTTCCTGAGTAGACAGTCCCAAAGTGCATGTCTATCCACCGAATCGAATGCACCTTTGATATCGAGGAACACGACAACGGTGGGCCGCCAATATATGTGACGGTGCTCCAACAACTGACGCAAAGTGAAGATGTGGTCAATGCAGCCACGACCTCGACGAAATCCAGCTTGCTCTTCACGAATCTGGCTTTCACGAGTGCCAGTCAGTCTGTGAAGGATGACAGAGGCAAGCAATTTGGAGGCGATGGAGATCAGACTGATTCCTCTATGGCTGCCGCATTCCGATCGTGAGCCTCCTTTGAAAATTGGGACTATGATGGAGCGGCTCCAATCGGTTGGGACAGTTTCCTGCTCCCACAGTTTCACTAGTAACTCGTGTAAATCATCCACAAGAGCAGGTCCCCCGAATTTGAAGAGGGCTGGAGGAAGATCATCAGGTCCCGCGGCTTTATTTAACTTCAACAGTTCGATCTCACGTTCGACTTCTGAGCGAGAGGGTGGATCCAAAGGAACAGCCCACGGAGCAGGGCGATCACTGGTCGGCGAGAAATCTAACAATTCCGACCGATTAAATTGCCTTTCAAAGTGCTCAGCCCAACGTTCCAAGCGTTTTGATAAGTTGTGGATAGGCTGTCCACTCTCGTCACGTATAGTTTCACTAACACCAGGTCTCCTGCTGCCCGTTTCCCGTATCAGACGGAATAACTCACGATGGTTACCAAGGGCAGCGGCCATTTCCATCTCTGTTGCACGATGAGACCACCAGGATTCGCGGTCTCTCTTCAGGCTAGCACGGAGTTTTGCCCGGAGCTCTTTGCGAGTTTCATTGTGTTCGCTTCCAGCCGGAATATGCCGGCGAGCATCTATAAGTTCCAGAGACTGTGAAGAGACCCAATGTCCATGTTGGCGATTAGACATACCACATGAGGATTTGCCTGCTGCTAGTAAGGCCTGTTGAATATGAGACCAGTGAGCTTCAATTGCATCCAGTGAGCGTTTATCCAACTCGGATGACAGCGTAATTTGATAGGCATTCAGAACAGCTGGCTTCGCCAGTCTGCCGGTGTCAATGCGCTCACAACATCGTCGCGGGCGTCCGCCAAAGCGCATCCGCAGGTCAGCACATACAAGTGCATGATCGGTGTCAACACCTGTGCTCCAAATCCAGCGACGGTTCTGGACGCAGCCTCTGCATCGGTAACTTATCGCAATATGATCGATTTGCGTCCATAGCTGGTTCGAGACTGGTGGGCGCCAAGTCACCCTCAGGCGGGTGCTGTGTTGGAAATTAGTGCTCGCAAAAAATAAGCTAGCATCCTCACACCAATGAAGTAACCGCTCAACGTTATCATTACGGGAGCCAATACCATGTTGGCCGCCCAGATGCAGCTCATCTGTGGATAATTTTCCAACTTAAGCGTTCAGATCCCCGGCCAGCGCTACAATGTCCGACCTTCTTCTGTGGCGAAGGAGCTCGTTCAGTTAGCGATAGAATTCGTCTTTTACCGAATCATCGCTACAGTTTGTCGGTGCATAGGCAGCGATAACGAATAGACACCTGTTAGTCCCAGGCGACTTCGAAGCTTTGAACGAGCCAGCCAATCACACCGCACATATCCGGCTACTGATTGTAATCCAATCAACCAGAGCAGCTTCAGCCCGGGGACTCAGGGCAATACCAACACCAGCTTGGCCGGTGCTCGAAGCTGCATCGTCACCGGATAGGCGTAATGAGAAAGTGCTGCTAGTGTCACCTGAATGGGATTGCAGAGTGAGTACAGAGCTCGAGTCGTGCAGGCGGGTCTCCGATAAGCAGCGTCATAATGTTCTTGGCTCCCACTAATATCCCACGAACATCTCAAGTGTATAAACTACGAAAATTTTGGTTGCACAATTTTTTAACAAAACGTTCTACTAATCCGAAGTAGCCATGCTTGAATGTATATTTGATGATGCTCCCACCTGTAGGCCTCGTTCTCTCGAGAATATCCCATTTACTTATTTACTTGTTACTTAGTAGCGCAGCCATTGTACTGACTAATAACGTAACTATTTATGTTATTGCACTGAAGCAATACATGTAGATATGTATCTTTTCAATTTTCTGTAAGGTCAGTATATGCAGAATCAAACGGCGGTAAACTAAGTTTCCCGGTTTGGGGCACAATAGATATGGAAGTGTCCCGCTTTGGCTCACGAATAATCTGGCCATCTTACATACATTGTACCTAACAGGTGCGTCGCCACTGCTGAATCTCACAGTAGAGCATTTTATTCAGACATCGCCGTGACATGCGCCACATGTGTTCTAGCAGCGTTGTGCCCAGTTTGCTCGCGGTATGTCCTATGTACACATGTGCACAATTGTTGCGAATACGTTTGTGAACGTAGTTAGTCATCTTCGGTACCAGCAGTGTGCTTTTCAGATACACAAGTGCTGAGCAGATACCAAATGTTAATCCTTGGTTAGTGCCATCTGCAAGGAAAATGAAGTTCATTCTACCTGTGATATTCTTATAGTCCCAATCCATTCCGCAATATATTTTCAATGGGGTTTCATGATATTGTGAAATGGTTTCAGTTGTCCGCTGTCCAGTACTTAGATTACTGTCCACTTCTAAGCGGCTTTCCCAACTTCCTTCTCTGTACACTGTCCTTAACTGTGTGAAACACAGATAAGTCGCTCCCAACATATACATGCTGTGGATGACCGGGAATGTAGTGTTGTGTCCCATCTGTGTCCTCCGGTTGACGAAATATCAGCTTGGAACCTAACCATTATTGCAAACAGAGCAGTCAATGAATGGCTATGTGCCACTCCATGATGAACGATTCCAGGATCCTCACTAACTACCTTTTCTTATCCACTTTTATGTTCCAAACTTGTCATCCACTTGATACAAAAAGCATTTAGCCGTTTACTGGGGTTTGCCACTACTATGTACAAAATAGTGGAGATTGACGATCTAATAAGAACACAATGTTCTTGAGTGCATACTTACGACTGAAACCCGAGCTAGAACAATATATCACGCAATGTTTTACTCCCGGTCGTTTCAACCACATTAAACCCCGGCCACTCGCCAGGTTTCTTCAGTCAACCAGAATTCCACCATATTCAGTGCGTCGCATTTTGGCACATTGTTGAGGAGTACGTTGACGTCAACATAGAGCATGAATTGATCTTCCTTTTGCACAAACTCTTATGGTTTTTACAAACATATTCGCTCACACTGTCAACAGCTGCAACACACTAACGATTGCATACAGACCAGCGAATGCAAGCTGTTGCTAAGCTGGTCACTTTATCATAATTAACGCGGTAACCTTCCGAATATGTCACTGCAGGACATCATGCATTGCGGTGCAGATGCTGATGCTAACCTCATCATTATGACCGATCAACTGCAGTTAACAGATAATTCGACCACACCCACCGATACCTAACGCATTGTTCCATGATAACGCGTAGTGAAACACCGCACTCATTGATTATTTCACCTAGGCACTATTACCCACACCCGATCACACGTAGATACAGTTAAGCGTAGGTCACACCATTTGAGGTTGACGGACATGCCTGCTAGGTTGCATGCAGTGCGGACAATCGATGCCGAGTCTCATTGTGTAGCGTACGTCACTTCCAGTCGGCTGCGCGCAACAGTGAGCACTATGAACGCGGATGGAGAATCTCAGGCCCCCCAGTTTTGGGTTGTGCGTCTAGAAGCCGCATAAGTAAGTTGGTGGGAGTAAACTACTCCATCAACCATCCATGAATGTTGCGTGCAAGTCCGCACCGCATCCTATTGTTGTTTTGACGTCCACACGTGCAGCATGTAGTTTGTTGGGTGAGCACGAAGCCAAACGTGCACATGGGCGTAACCGCTGCACCAACCGACGCAGGTGTTCACTGATTTGCAATTGGTCAATGAGATGGGCACGCATATTTGCGTTGCGCCACATTGGATTCGATATGCTTAAGGCCTGATTTGAATATTCTTATGAAGGAGCATGGTTTGCCTAAGGAGGATCTTGCTTCCGTTATGGAATCAGTTGACTCGAAAAAGTTATTGATCCCTAGTGAGCTCCAATTAGTCTTTCAGGCATAATGGTAACCTGTCGGCGCCAACTCACATTGTATTTATCAATTTACATGTAACTATACAACACGCTGCATTGGCCGTACTGGCAGAACGTTGTACAGGAGAATAAGAGGATTTGTGCCTAACTGGTTGATTACAGTGGAAAAGCCAGCAGTCGTCGGTTGCTCATGACACATGTTCAGGTATGCTAATTGTTTCATCCACGGGTAGGCATTTAACGGTAACCTGCCATCCATCTGATCCGGCAATGCAGTTTAGATGCATGTTTACATTAGTGTTAAGAAATGCTGATGTCAAATTCGGATCTTTTCCAGTTAAGCCCCGCCACCCAAAAAGACTATGAAAAGGGAGGATATGGAACTTGAACTTTTACTCTCTATTGAAGAGGGTGAAATTGAGACAAGTCATTAATAATTTGTATGAAAAGGTCCATTTTTCGGTGTCTTTGCCTCCAAACGAACTCACACAGATAGCTGTCCACTAAAGATTGGTGTGTGCCGCATTGGCGCTTATTCTGCATCTTATAAATGTGCCAGAGAGCTTCGATGGTTTGTGTGTGAGCTCCAGTCGTTGGATCCACAAAGTTTTCGGTATGATTAACCGTTTGATGAGTATAACTCATGCCAATCATCGATTCAATGCCTTGGTGTGATGCCCACATATCGGAACTGATAATTGAGCCAGGAGCGATACAGGCCTGGATTGTGTCCAGCAGAGTGGCCACAGTTCGATCTGGCACTGCATACAAGAACACTTCTTTAGTCTCCCGGCAAATCCCTTCGAAAACCCACTGCTGGGGAAGGACTCGCCCTGCATGGTTTTTACGACGTGATATTAGGGTTTCATCGAACTCGACATGTAGACCTGGGCCGCCGATAATCGTTGGAGTCTGCAAAAGCTGCCAGGCGCAAATTTCACGCAGTAAGTTCTTCCACTCGACAGCGGTCGCGTGGCTAATAGATAACTCCTCTGAGCAGAATCTGAGTGTTGTCAAATTTTTGGACCAGCAATAAATGAATAGGATTATTGTCCTGAAATCTATCCTAGACCGCTGCAGCCAAGTTTCCTTTCGAAGACCGATTTCTTGCTGACACTGTCGGGCATCACCCCTCCACCTGTCAGAAACAGTTGAAAGTGTCATTTGGTGTCCTCGTCTGCATAAACGTTGATGATGAATCACTCCATGGCTTTGCGAAAAACGTATTGCTGTTTCCTTGTCATAACCGACCACCGAAAGCGTCAGAAAGTTCATGTCAGGTTTTACGTGCAAACGTAGAAACTTTTTGGACAAAATTGACCTTAGAAGCGGATAAGGAATGTTTTTATGGGGCACGTTCACATGCATTACGTACACTGGAGCTGACAAACATTGGCGGGGGTCAACTTTTCACGCGTGCGCTTTTTGCACTATTGGTGGGGCTTGACTTTTCAGGTGTACCCTTTTTGCCTTAGTAGCGGGGCTTAAACTTTTGCGCGTGCTCTTTTTACATTAGTGGGGGTGCTTAACTGGAAAAGATCCCCTGATTCTAACGTTTTGCAGAGGCAATCGCGATCAGCTGTATAATACCCGCACTCTTTGTGCAGAAACAGCTGTTATCCCCCGGCTGCCCTGAGCATAGGAGTGAGACGTCTGTCCTCTACCATGTCCTAACTTGTTCCGGTCTTATACTGTTTTCTAATAGTTTCACGTTATTTTGTTGGCACTGAAGAGACATGACTAGATGTTGACAGATGGAATACTTAACAACCTTTCAGGTCACCCTAAATATTCGTATGCTGGGATCGCCTCACCTCATTTTAACAGAGGGAGAGAATAATACGCCCGCTCGGAGGCAAGCAATGAACCAAATGCTGGATAGTGGCTACCCGATACAACTAGTGAAACGCTAGGTGCAGCAGGTTCTAATCCCACATTCACGTCGAACGACCTAGTGGATTGAGACTGTAAGGATTCTTTATAATGTGGGAACTTCATAGGACATTCGAAGGGAATTGAACAAAGCAAACTTGTGTGAATTATCAGAATGATCACATGCTGCATTTGTAAGATTCACTCCCCGCAACGGGACGACCAACTGCGCCTGTAAATTTAGTGACACAGAGTGTTTACACCAGTAAAGAGGAGAAAACGTTTGAGAACTGCGTAGAAATTTGGCAGAGAACAAGGCGGTATGTCACTGCCATCGAGGAACGAGCTTGAGTACTGTGGTCTGTTGAGAGATTCGGCAGTGACGATGCACGCGCTAGACACGTAGCGTGAAATGATGTTTAATAATTTCGAAATCATTTGGAGGGAGTTTCTTACCACACCACAAAGGCTGACTGCTGAGGAGTTGGAAGTTGCCAAAGCCAAGAGCTGCGTAAACAGAGTAAATGGAGTGAAGTTGTCGAGCGTCTGGCGGGCTGTCTTGACTAGACCAGTCTGAGAGGCGTCGGCAGAGCTCGAACAAAACTACTCTACCTCCATAGCTGGCCTAGACTTACTTGTGAGCATCCCGTACAATGAACCAACTGTGACCTTATCAGCCCCAATAAGAAGCTTGAAGTGACATTTTGACCTGCTTGCATCTCGGTTGTCGCGAATAGTGTCCTATTCAGCAATGAATCTCGCACACATACCCGTCCGTTCACTTGGCCGGATAAAACTTTCGTGCCGAAAGCGAAACATTGCCCTCTAACTATACTAACCGATTCACTTCATACCCTTTTGATCTCGTGTATTCTCCTTCGGTGCCAAACATTTCACAAGATGTTGGGCGTTCACTCTTATTCTGCCGACGATTTCAACGTGCCAACTTCGTGTCTCTTTGTGACAGCTATAGTAATGCAGATTGAAAAGCCTTGCTACCCTGGTGTTTGGATTTGCGTTGCGACTTGTCAGACCCAATTACACTGACGTCTATCTGCACTAAGCTTTTAGCAATGATTGTAGAGGCACACAGTATGTCTTAGGTACTGTCCTTAGGGATTTACCATCCCCCGGTTGCAGCACTTTCTCTTATTCGAACATATTTGTATGTAGGAATGAGCATAATAAGCACAGAACATTCGCATTTTTTTTCCACATGACTGTTAAATATTGCTCAGTGAGGAATGAACTGAAATAGTATGCATTACCTATTGTACTGCGAGTCACTAACACGGTCTGGTTTATGCACGTTTTTCTAATACTTTATTACTGTTCCACTGAATAAAAGCTGGAATTGGAAATGAAAATCTTCAATTAAAAGTGGATTAAAAATGGGTCGATTTAGCAACACTTTACTTCCCAAATTCATCCATTTTCCAAGGTGGAAAAAGCAGTCGATTTCGCAGGTGTAACCACGAAACCACTTTTTTTATACACAGTATGACAAACCGTAATCGAGTGGATCTGGTTCACTGAGAAAAACTGATCTCTCTAAATACCAACTGCGCTCGGTGGATCGGTGGTATGCTAAAACAGAAAGGCGCTGAGCAATAAAGTACCGGGTGCCGTCAACCTCTGGACTCATAAAATCCAAAAGTTTTAGAAGTTCCAGATGTAGGTGCAAGTGTACTATGCGTCCGGTGATGGATTCCGAGGCCCTCATGTCCAGCGTGTACGTATGGCTGTACTAGACTTGAGGAGCTGTAATGAAAAGCAAATACTTCGTAGGTGGTTGGATGCTCATATCAAAACCACCTAGTAAGAGACCACAGTAAATCAAACGTGAAGTTACAGTGGAAGTATAAATGGCCGCCCAACCGAGGTATAATAGAAACATTTAACTTTAGGGATCACCGCAAGTTCATGTCCGGTCCTGCTCCACAACAACACGAAATTTCCGGGGTTTCACTGTTGCTAACGGCAGTCACTAGTTTGCCGCAAATTCAAGGAAAGTCGATAGAGAAGTACAATTTATTGGCACGAATTATTTCCGTCTTAGATGATCAAATCTTTCAATATCGCTATTAATGTATATCTGATTTACTTTAATTGTCCAGATGTTTTAACGTTTCTCTTATGCTCTTGAAACGTCGCCCACTTCAACCTAGTCACTTGGCTCCCTTCCGGAATAACATACATGCGCGATCTTCAAGAACTCTTGGTTCTTTGTGATTAGACAATAGTAAAAACTAGGCCAAAATTTCATCACACGAATATACTGGGCCGATTATCTCTCTACGAGTCAACAAATAAAAGTGGTTCATATTGAAACTGTTCATCGGCCTTGGAAAGAGAGGGGGCGAAGACTCAATCAATACAAATCACCTTAGTTAATGAAGTGAGTCCGAGGCTGTTGTTATTCCGCCTCTGTAGCCTAACATTTTTGAAGAGCCCTATTTTCACATAAATGCATCCTTTAGACGGGCGATTTTCAAAGTCCTAAATCTTTGAGCCAAATCGACTTATTGATGGTGAAGAAACGCACCTTCGCATTGCAACTTATCCGTTAGTTTACCGAGTTCAACAAATCGTGACCAATCGGTCGATTACTTTTTATGCGGACCCAACGAATACTGGCGTGACCTTCGCGTAGGTTTATCCATTGATGATAGTTCAATGAACAGAAATTACGAGGCGTGTCACTTCGTCGCCGCTGGACAGCCTGACGTATTAGGACTGATCAACTGCTTGTTTAATCCATAGGTACTTGTCAAAGAATTTCAGACCAGGATCTACACATGCTTGCGGTAAGATAGGATGACCAACTACCGTGTAGGTTTGCTGCTATTAGTTTAATCTTCCTGGTGTAAGACACTGGTAAGCGGCCACCGAAGCGAAGATGGCCCATGCGAGCGATTATGTGCTCAGTCAAATTATATATGGGGAATCGTTCGTGGTCGTAATTAATCACGGCCCACGAACTCGCTGTTTGTCCTAGTTGAATCGTCTCCGCTTCTTTCTCATGAGTGCTTTTAACTCATCGTGAATACCCTGGCTTGATGTTTAACTTTTCCCCGACCATGGTGAACAATTTGCAGAAAACATTGATTTATCACAGGTAAATAAGCCGGTGCTAGACAAGTCCCGTAGGATTGCTGTGGGAGAAACGAGAAATTCAAAAGATATTTGGGTCACCTGCTTACGCCTAAACCGAGCTGAATACGTAGCTGAATATCGAAGGTGTACGTTGCGAACTGAATGTAAGCATACAAAACAATATAGAAAGCAATAACATTTGATGGATTGTAGAAAAAACCTGAATAACAACGCTCCCCGATATAATGATTTTATACATATGTCCGATAGTAGGGCACGATAAAGATAATCCACAATAACAGAGCTTAGATAACGAAACGTTAGAAGCTAAGAGCAACCTCCAGTAGGTTTTCGGAAATATTCACAGTAGGAGAGAATACAAGTGTTTTGGAGATATATATATATATATCTATTTGCAAAAGTCTACGAATAGACGTAATGCCATCAGAAACCATGGAATTCAACCAAAGGTACAGAAATAGTAAAATAAAACACAACACAACAATGTCCATGGTTTCCTCAGAGGGCGAGATACTACCCGGTTGCCCAAGCCGAAGTAGGGTGTTGACTTAGGGGACACCACCCCGAGCTTTTGGCTGAATAGCCTGTCCGCAAGGCAGCGGAGCGAATTCAGGGAATCGTGCCCATTGGGAGCCGGTGACTGATTGCTCAGTTCATACGCCTTTCGTTTGTTCCTTTGTCAAACAGGGGCCCAAGGCTCCCCAGAAGTACAGCATGACGTTGCTGGAATACAATGCTTCGCCAGGATGAAGCAAGGGGCAGTGACTTTATTTAGTGGCGAGTCACGTCCGCCACGTCACAGTGTTGTTAAACGGACATATGTGGCTTTTTATAGGGAGAAGGCTTGCCAGGCGAAAACCCACCACGTCCTGGAACACGGCCGCCGAACCATTCGCAGGAACGGGAAAATTCCCGAACCACCCAGCTGGCACCACGAGGAGGTTGTTCGGCAAGCCAGCCATAAATAATGCGGCGCTTCGCTGTCGCGCGGCCACCACCAGTCGAGCACGGGCTGAGTATACCGCGAGGACGCCCGCCCCTACGCGGATTCGAACCGGTGACCTTATGGTTGCAAACCAAACACGCAGACCACTCGGCCACCAGCCGACTCGAGAATAAAAATAAGTCCGTCGGCATTCTGGACGATTATAGTAGCAATTCAGTATTAGTCATTTGCATCGCAAGTTAATGTTGTGGCTGAGTTGCAGTCAGTAGAGACGTACCTAGGTTGGATCACACAGAAATTAGTAAAGTTATTTGAGGTGGTCGCGTAGCATCTGATAGATTGCGTAAACCCTTGACATTCTTGGTTAGCCTACGTTGTGGAGTCTCTGGCACCTGTAGGTAACCACTCAAACAGGGTTTCCAAGCTTGGATGGTGTATTCAACGTAAAGGCGCACGTAGGAATTGTGCATCATCGGGAAGGTTGATGGGTCAAAACTCCCGAACGTTCTTCGCAGCAGGAGTACTTGCTAGTTGCATCTTTTTGTAGCTGCCTCCGACTGTTTTGAATAGTTGAGTTCACTCTGTGCAAGCACGGCAAGGTCGCGTTGGAACTGGTCTTCAATCGACGTGTACCAAAAGAATACACGTACTCATGCCTATGGTGAAGTTGATCAACTCAACATTTATCTATATTAATGAGAATGAATCAAGGGAGGCAGAATCTGAGTAAAGGATTCTTTTCGGTAAATCGCATCGAACTCAAACAATACATGATGAGGAAAAAGTGCTACATGTGCCGGATTGAGCTGCGTATTGAACAGAATGTTTAATTTCACGGGTACAAATCAATAAATCACGGGGTTGTTGGGAGTGGCAAGTATGTACAGGGGAAATCATAGCCGAATTTGTAGGCCACGGTAGAAGCAAAGGACGTACAAACTGTTTTTGTACGCACAATTCTGGCTTGAGGTGGCGGATGTAGATAGCTTCCGCAATAGACAGAAGATGCATCCGGAATCCGCGCGTGAAACGTTCAGGAACAGTATAGATGACTCTAAAATCATTTTCCGTCCCTGCATGACTGCACTCTAGAAGGTGAGATAAGATGGAACTGTTGCTGGACCTCGCTTCGCCTTTGTAAAACCACTTTGGGATGTGTTCGCGAAACCTATGAGATAGGCGTCTCGTGATACGGCCCACGTATTGTGCTCCACAGGAGTAAAGATAAACAAGCATTGGTCGAGTCACCGGAGGCAGCCTGTCTTTCAAAGGTTTTACGAATAAAGGCTTGTTGTAAAATAGTATACGTAGTCGAGCCGCGAAGTAGGTCTTTTCAACAGCGTCTCTCAGGCGTTTGGACAAGGCATCAGCCGCACTGTAGCCTTTGAGTGGAATATGCACAATTAGTTCTTTTTTGGATACGTTCATCCTCGGTGGTTTTATCTTGCGTTCTTGCACATGTTTGAGGATGAATTTATCTGAATACCCATTCTCTTTAGCGCGTCGCCGATTCTCTGCAATTCCTTGGTGATAGTGTCCGGGGGGCAAATTCCATGTGCCCGGAACACAAGAGTGCGGACTAGGTTTCGTTTGTACTGTATGCGTACCGCACTATGGAAGTTGACGTACTGTCCAGTCCAAGTTGGTTTTCTATACGCCTCTCTACTGCATGATCCATCGGCGTTTCTGATGATATCAACATCCAGGAACGGTAGTCGGTTTCTGGATTTGTGCTCACATGTGAAATGTAGATTCTGATGCGCATCATTAAAAGCTTCCAACAGTTTCACAGTCTGCGCTTTCGATTTGCAGAGTATAAATGTATAATCTACATAACGTATATACATATCGACTTCGTTGATGTGCGTTCTTAATACGTCATGCTCCAATTTTACCATAAAGACATCTGCTAGAAAGGGTCCTAATGGTGAGCCCATGGCAACTCCATCAATTTGACGATACATCTCCCCGTTGAAGGTGAATTGCACGTTTAAAGTGCATCTGAGTAACAATTCCTTCAGGAGGTTTTCCGGGATATTTATAGGTCCATTCAGTTGCCGTACTAGTTTGCAGACATATACTACTGTTTCCAACAATGGAATATTCGTAAACAGCGACTGCGCATCAAATGACGACATTCATTTGTTGTTAAGGTTCATGTCCCTTATCTTCTCAATGAACTCGAAAGTGTCTTTCACGCAGTAAGTGCAGACGGTTTTATGCAGCGGTTTCAGCTTCTCAACCATCCATTGAGCTATCAAATGCTGAGGAGAGCTAACCATATCCAGTATGGGACACATTGGAGCGCCCTCCTTGTGTACTTTAGGGAGGTCGTATCACCGTGGTAGATGTCCGCGTGAAGGTCTCAGCTTTTCGAATTCGCACTTTGTGATAACATTCTCTTTCATCCTTCGTCGGAGCAAATCGGTCAGTTGTTTTTCTAACTCTTCTGTATTATCCTTTCCTAATGTTAGCTTTGGAAATTTACGTTCATCACTAAGAATATGTTGCATCTTATTAACATAATCAGTTCTATTCATTAGAACTATACCAGAACCTTTGTTCGGCTTAGAGATAATTAACTCTTTGTTTAACCATAACTCTCTAAGTGACGGTATATGTTCGCTTGTAAGAAAACCACTACTGGCTGGTCTAGCCTTTATGTAATCATGACAGGTGTTTACTAAGCTAGATAACATGTTCTCAACGTCCCCTGGCGAATTTGATGGCAGGTCGCGCGCCTGCGCTATTAAGCTCTCAAATTGCAACTCTAATGCAGCCTGATCAACTTTTTTACAAGAGATGCAAAACTTAGGGCCTAATGACAACACATTTAGCTGTGTTGGTTGTACAAAAACAGTTTGTACTTCCTTTGCTTCTACCGTGGCCTACAAATTCGGCTATGATTTCCCCTGTACATACTTGCCACTCCCAATAACCCCGTGATTTATTGATTTTTACCTGTGAAATTAAACATTCTGTTCAATACGCAGCTCAATCCGGCACATGTAGCACTTTTTCCTCATCATGTATTGTTTGATTCCAAAGCGATTTACCGAAAAGAATCCTTTACTCAGATTCTGCCTCCCTTGATTCATTCTAATAAATGGTAGTTTTTGATTTGCTGAGGACCGGCATTCCCCGTCATTTATCTACATTTTTGTTGTAGGACATCCTATGGTAATCAATTCGAAATCATGTGGAAATCGCGTTTGAGCCCATCGTGGTCGTCCGGTCCTCTGATTGATCGTCATATTTCGATCTCATTTGCGAAGAATAGGAAATAGGAAACACTGGCCCTTGTTAGACCATTTATGTAAACTGGGAATAGACGAGGCCCTAGTACCAAGCACTTTTTTACCCCTCATATGACCTCAACTGTGCCGGACAGGGATCCTCGGGTTCTCATCTCTAACAGATGTTGGAGTGCAAAATTTATTCCCAACAGAGGATTGGTTCGCCAATGCCATAGTTCTAAATCTTGCAAAGGAAAATTCGATGGTAAACGCGATCGAAAGCTATGAGAATTCAAGATAGTGACATGGACTCCTGCCCCACCATCGACTACTTCGGTCCAGTTACTGTGTGCAATCAACAGGTTCGTAATACCTGAGAGATTTTGGCGGGAGACATGTTGCTGCGGAGTCATAATGTTATTGCATACGTGCACCTGTGATTATTGCCTCCAAAACCTTAGAAAGCGCATAACCGGATGGAAGACACCTCGCTTCCGTATGGATGGAATTTGGTCCTCCTTTAGACATCACTGGTAGACAACGGCCGGTGGTTCTTCTAGATCAGCAGCAGCAGCTGCTGACTCCAGATGAATTGTGGTGACGCAGGGACAACAAGTGTTTAAAATAGCTTCTGCACTTCAGGGGCAATTGGATAGACCTGACCGTATGGCAATAGAAACGATATTGGTTTGTTGCCTACTGGAACGTGTAGAAATTACAAAACCGTGAGAGAGCGGTTTCTTCTATTGCTGGTCGCGTACACCCATCATTAGTAACTAAGGCTGGGATTCTGCGATGCATCTTACGAAGACCATGAACGTGCCTCCGTAAGGACTTGCGGATCGTGCAGCATTGCTTCACAAACCTCTGGTGCCGCGTCATTTTGTCCTCGCGGATCAATGTCATATAAAGTTACTC
>OX104061.1:32798987-32843036 GCA_944474145.2 Dicrocoelium dendriticum
ATTGCAGATGCAGCGTTATAACAGTCTGGAACCATTGCGGATACGCAGACAATCTTGTTCCGATCGAATGCACACTCTGGGACGGTGCATCCTTGAAAGCATGTTGACAGTAGAATCTGTGTCAAACTAGAATCGCACGGCTTTGCCTTCGATCAAAAGACTTGGGTAGACAAATTTTTGCGGTACCCTCCGAGACACTTTACCAACTGCATGTTCTGTATGTGCAGGGACTTTTCAAGAATGACAACACTCACGTTGGTTGGTTGGCATGGACAAGCAACGCTTTTCCTTTTCCTACTTCTGGCGCATTGCAGTCCCCACGACGGACACTGTTCGCGAGTGCTCGGATGTCGTATGGATCAACATTTGCAGATCTCCTGTCTCACGTTAACAGCCTTCGCTGTTTCGCCCCCGGAAATGGCACCCAATTCTGAAGCTGTTGCCAGCTTCACTTATTGCTGTTGATAGGTGGTCGAGGACTAAATGTTACAAAGATCAGTGCACTGCTAAAGCGATAAGGTTCGTTGTCGCAAAAGCCGCTTTGTCGTGCTTCTATAATTGATGCATAGAACGATCCGATCGCGTATGAGACTGAAGCCAGAGTAGTTACAGAAATTACAGGATCGGGCCAAAAGCTTCCATTCAGTGATGTACGTATCGACTGATTCGTTTGTACCTTTGTTGCGCGTATGGTAAAGATAGTGCTGGTAGGTCTCGTTGGTTTGACCTTCACAAAATTCACCGAGCTTTCCAATAACCGTTTCCAAATTATTTTGATCTTCGGGTTTGTCGTAGTGCAATGTCTCTAGAACATGGCGCGCGTCATCCCCAGCTATGTGTCGAAACATGGCCAGGCGATACGCCATCGGTTGTTCGTCCAAACTTACTAAGGTGCAGAAATCCTCCCAATTGCTCTTCCATAGACGCCAATTACTCGCTAATCTCTGTTAATGAACCAAACTTTCCCTCCACTGATATTTGTACTGTGTCATTACTTACGATCAAAGGCGCTGTTCCACTTGAAATGGAACTAGATTCTGCTTCTCCTTTTACCATTGTGCCTTTCCCATTTTATGAGCGCTACTTATCCTAACATACCTTACAGCCTACTTCGCATTCATTTTGTAGTTATACTGGAAATTCCTTAACTTTATTGGAATTCCTTATCGTGCCTTTACAGCTACATTCGATGGCTGCGGATGTTGCAGTTTACATTTCTGCAGACAACAGACGACCCTTATCGGAAGAAACACCCTGGTGGCTTTGCAAGTGGTACCATCTTACGACCGCGTGCTCGTCTCTTCTTTGAAGGTGACTTACTGACAGAAAGGTTGTCCTAAGCTTTTTCGGCAGTCCATCGGACCAATTGGATGTGGTATGCATCGCATTCAGCTGAAGAAGGAGGCAAAACTCGTTACCATTGGTCAACCACGGCCTATTCCGCTAGCAAAACGTCAAGCCGTCTCAGCGGCCCTGCAAGAGATTTTAGCAAATGATTTGATAGAAACCATCGACTGCTCTGAGTGCCTACATCCAATGGTAAGTGTCCTGAGAAAGATGGCACTGGCAGGATATTCAAGGATTTGCAGAGGTACAGAAGCAGATAATCGTAGAGCGATTGCCATCCGACGAGGAACGCACTGTATGTTCAGCTGGTGCAACCGTTTTTCTAGGCTAGAGTTGCAACTTGCATTCTTCCACATGTCATTGGCCAACAACTCAGAGCATATTACTGCCTTCCCTGCTCCCGATGGGTTATTTCAGTACAAACTGCTGCCAATGGGTTTGAGTACTGCGCTCGCTGCCTGTCAAAATTTCATGACTCACGTTTTGGCAAGTATTGAGGGGCAGGTTGCATACATGGTTGATGTCTGTATTTTCGGCCGCTCACAAGCAGAGCATGACGAAAGGTTGCACAAAGTCTTTCGGCATCTCAGTGATCTAGATTTACCTCTGAATGCAGAAAGTGTCAATGCAATGCCCCGAGATTCAATTTCTGGGACACAGCATATCACGTGATGGTATTCGGTCAAGCAACGAAAAGATTCGGGCCATCGCAGAAGTGCACACACCTAAGAACGTGACAGGACTGAAGTCTTTTGGGAATGTGTCCCTACAATCCACATTATTAGCAAACTTTTGCGACCCTAGCAGATCCAACAAGACAACTAATAAAGAAAGGAGCGTCGTTCCCTTTGGGAAGTGATCAGCAAAACGCTTTCGTTGAAATGAAAAGAAGGGTTGTATCTGCTCCCTTAGTTGCCATATTTGATGAATTATGTCGCACATTTGTGTAGACTGATACGTCTGATGTTAGTTTCGATGCTGTTCTGTCGTTGCTACAAAACTGAGAAGAAGAGCTTATTGCATACGCATCCGGGAAACTCTCAGATTCTGAGCATTATTATTCAGCTGGGGAGAAAGAAGTTTGTGCTTGTGTGTGGGCCTGTGAAAAATGGCATCTTATCCTATTCCGTCGTCAGTTCACTCTATGAAATGATCACTCCGCCTTTACAGTCCTCCTCAACAATGGATCTAAAGGATCGCGTCCAGTGCGGATCGGTCGGTGTTATACTAAGCTCCTTAACTACGATTTTCAAATTGTGTACCGGCCGGGTTTGCAAAACCAAGTTCCTGCTGGATTATCTCACTTACCTGTGGGGCTAGAGGATGATAAGGTGAGACTCAGAGAGGCAGTATTCGTTTCCAGCCTTGGCACTGACCTAACAGCTTTGACTATAGAGGAAGTAGGAACGGAAAATGCCAACGACCTGCTACTACATCTACTACTCGACGAGTATGTGCGACAGGGATGACGTAAGAACAACGAAGTCCCTGGTGAGTTTATTCTATATTATGCAATTCTAGATGAACTGTCAGTGATAGATGGTTGTCTGATGCATAGTTTGGTGTCTATAGCTCCACTTCAGTTGGTAAACAAAGGAATTGCCTGTGCACATGAGGGTCACCCTGATATCGTTAGGACCGAAAACCGGGTGAAACACTACTTTTGCTTGCCACGAATGGCATCTAGCATTGAGACATTTGTGATGAACTGTAACGCTTGCCGCCTAGCGGACAAAAGTTCCCTGCCAGTTGAAACCCCAGTACAGCTTATTATTTACCCAATGAAGCCCTGGGTTAAGGTCGCCATTGATCTTATGAGTCCCTTGGTCACCGCTTCTACGAATAAGAGTACTCTATTTGTGGCTACATGTTTTTACATTAAGCGACTTGAAGTCCCCATGTGCAACCAAGTGACTACTTCGGTTGTGTTACGCTGGCTTAAACACTAGTTCAGTCATTTCGGACTACCGGATGAAATATTCACAGACAATGGATCCCAATTGTGCAGTCACGACTTCGCAGTATTTTCCAGTGCCATAAAATAAACAATTCCAGAATTGCACCTTATAATGCTGTGGCCAATAGCATGGTCAAGAGGTTAAACCGATCCCTAAAGGAAACCATACAGATCATCCAATTAGAAGGGTCGAATTTGGATGATTCTGTCTTAACTGCTGTATTTTCTTACAGAACTTGTGATCACTAGGCTACCGGAAGAATGCCGGCGGAGCTGATGTTAGGAACTTCGTTACACACCAAACTAAATGCTGTACATAACTTGTCATCTGCGGGAGGTGCAAAAGTTTCCAAACGCATAGCACATCACCAAAATTCCTAAGTCAGATCATCAACTATGCATCCGGGAGCATACGCTCGCGTTAAAAAACTGGCTACGCTTAAAGGTCTCGCACCACCGTTTCGAATTGCTCAGAGACTAGGTCCAGGGATCTATCGATTGGAAAACGGCCTACTTGCTAACACACGTCGTTTGCACACGGCCCGTTGACCAGCTACTCAGTCTCAAAATTCGTGTGAGCACCGGGCTGAATCGCCGCAGCCACAAAGTCAACCTCGCCGGTCCAGCAGCCGCTCGAAGCCTGTTGATCGATACCAGCCCGCGTGACACCGCCCATAAAAAGGCCTGGTTATTGTGGCCGACCCATCACATGTCCCTCGGAACCCATTTTTCATTGGCTAGCTGGAACAGTGCAACTCACTTCTCATTGGTTGTGTGAAAACGGACGCTGCTTGTTGTCAATTTGTGCACCTCTGAATTGCGTGCCGATAGATATTCTGCTTTTCTGCTGCCCTCATGATACGACAGACGGCAGGGCGCACAGTTTTCTCGATCAATAAGACTTGGTATGCTACTGAAACTGCCCTTATTAATCGGACTAACAGGCTTCCTGTGTCGCCAAAATGGCGTCACTTCACACGGTATCTCCCAATTCACTTTAGATAAGGAGCATACCACATCTGCCGAAACGATAGGGTGTTGAACTCCAACATGGGAGATAGTTGCCTAAAGCGCTGCAGCGTGAAATCAATCAGTCCAACATCACCTACTAACTGTCCACCTGTCATCTGTTTTATCCAGTTACACTGTTTAGAATCGAATTGCGACATGCAAATACCACAATCTTGCGTCTTTTAGAGGTCGTCGTGATCAGTCGGATCAAGTCGGCATTCTATGAATAAAAACCGCGACGCGTAAGCTTTAGGCTACTTTGAATATTAAGATGTGACATCCATCTGTCGGCTTAAATGTAAAGGTGGCAGTCTGCGTACGGTTTGGACCTAGATGTGTAGTGGACCCGATAGACAGACTTATCCGCAAGTAACCGTCAAGTGTATTCGGGATCACGCAAGTTGTGGGGAGACATAAATATACAATGCTAATGGATGATTATTAAGTTGTTGTATTCGTAATGGCGCGCACTGACACCCATGCACGGCACTCGGTGGAGACAAAGAACCGAACACTGTGGACATATGAAGAGGGAGATGACTGAAGGCAACTTGCAGGTATACTGGGCATAAAGGTGAAAGCCTGGTGCAGTCGGATCAGGAGGCTGGAACCAATCAAACTAGGAGGGAAGCATGGTGGGGCGCGAATACGTCTTTGAAACACAGTCACCTAGATTGCCTTGTGGAGTGGGGGACGTCGGAAACCATTGTTACTCTCGAAACTCCGTTTCTGGTTGAAGGTAGGCTTCGAGATCGAAGTCAACCTGAGCACGGTAGCGCAATACCTCGAAGGACGATTGTGATTAGGAAGCAGTTGTACGTAGTTCCTGAATTTGTGCACACAGAGAAGAACAAGTGGTGCAAAACGTTCTGCATTTTGGAGCAGATGAAATTGGAGGATGAGTGAAGACAAGCCATGGGGCTAGATGAAACAATTTTAAACCACTCTTGTTCTCGTGATAGAGGACGTTAGCTGCGTGGAATTCCTAAGGAGTGTAGGGCGCTAAATGTTCTTTGGCAAAATTTCATGTCGTTGGAGCAAAGACAATAAATGGCCTGTCGGAGTATGCTGTAATGAGAGGCAGTTTCAACAGGGGAAGGTAAATATGATACTTACGTTAAATGCAGAATATCAAAGGCGCTGCAGTCACTGAAAACTGCCTCCTGATATATGATTGTGCGCCGTGCCACACGAAGTTTGAACGCGTATCCCGTGTGGGGTGACTCATACGTTTTGCTCCAAATTGTCCACCGCCAAATCATTTTGAAAGCATATGGAGCATTATAAAGACGTACGTGAAGCAAGTTCTGAACAAGCGATATTTTGAGATGCTCCAGGAAGATCCCGAGGGTATTCTCCGCAAGAGCGAGTGGAGAATACGTTCCCTGGACTGTACTGTGTCAGAGGCATGAATCCGCATGACACAGCAGTATTCCCAAGGAAAGAACCGTACGCGTGAGAAATCATCACGGTGGCGCATTGCCTTTCAAAGACTTGTAAATCACTTGTGTTCCAATAAAATATGTGTCACAATTAAACCGTTCTATTTCTATTTCTATGCATCAGAAACCAACGTTACGATAAGCTACGCTTCATCGGTCCATATACCTTTTCAGGGAGACACAATCGTGTTCAGCACCATAGCGGATCCTGAAGATTCGTGGCACTCAGGATGGCAATTACAATGATGATAGTGGTGGCAGACGAGGTGTTGTTGTGAGTAGTTGACCAGTCTATCGTGGGGAAATGCACGCAGCTAGTATCGTAAACACGGATACCGTGTTTCAAAAGAGGAGTCATTTCACTTATTGTAACTTTGAGGAGACTATTTTGAATTACTCAAAATGGCATAGTCCTATAGGTTACGCATCGTTGAGCAAGACCGGTAGCGGTGAGGTAGGCTGAGACAACACCAACGGCGTTCGCCACTAAACCATTTCAAAATGCTAAATAGCTGTTTGCCCCGTATCACAGGACTCTGAGGTCGACAGTGTTCGCCGCAGCAACAAAGTTGTGCGCATGTGGGCGGTACATCCTAAACCGTCCACTGACTGCAATTGCGCTCATGGCGGAGCGTTCTACAGAATGAAGCCGCTCATTCAACCGAAAGCTTCGTAGCGCTTACCTATACATTACGCACTTACAACTAACTTTTATCCTTCTACTGCACTCAACTGAAGATATGTGGAGTGCCCCACATTTACCAGGGTAATGTGGTTAGTTTAGGTTGTACGTGACTTCATTTATCCTTAAGCCCAATTCATGTCCACCGTTCAACTACACTAAGGTCACAAAGGAGTTCACTAAATTCCAATGTGAGTGCCCGAGCTCAAACTCCGCCAGGTCCGGAGATACCCCGTGCATCTTGCTACGGATGTGGCCTCAGTGTAGCCGTTCAGTGATGCGTTTGAGTGCCAAAGGTGGTTGGTACCCCCAAAGCGCGTTCGCTCTGCGCGCGGACAAGAGAGTTTGTGCTCAAAGCCATGCTGGTACTCCATGGTACATGCTATCGGTTGGTTCCGAATAAGTCACCAACGCAAACAGCGCACAAGTTGGTGTGTCCGTGCCGGTTGGATTCATCTGGTTTGATGTTCGAATTATTTTGAAGTTGCTTGCGAAGGAACGACTTTTCTTAAGGTGATATCTGACTGTAAGTGGCTGAGAAGGTGCCTAGTTGATCCGCGATATGTAATTCTCCACTGGTGGGGATATTCTAACGAAACCTCTGAGCACTGTTTTTTATACTGGTTCTTATTCATTCCGGTGACGCACACAGCCAATGAACAGCTCTTGCTCTCCCCGTGGATTCCCACCCAGTCTTAATCGATCGAGTGGCTGTCTGTCCAACATTCTTCACCTTGCTCTACAGCTTATCCATCCCGCCATTGTGAACGGGACTAAAGTTCTGCACGGTTCAATGTGTCCATAGCCAGAGTAAGCGCTTGCGGACTGGTGTTCGAGTGATTATCGGGCGATACGCTGAAGCCCGAGTGTTTTGATGGTCCAAGGTGGAGCCTGCTCGCTGCAGAGTTTGATGATCCATACACATCGTGGTTTTCACTTCAGTTAAGCTAAACCGAGTAGATCCATTGCTATGTACGGTATAATATTCCAACAGTTGTTCACACGGACTAGGATAGATCCCGTTTTCGAAGCTACGCGCCTCCACACGCAAACGTAGTACATTATTCTTAATTTTGCCCTTGTACTGCAGACTTGGTTTGTGCTGTGTGTTCTACCCCATTGTTCAACTCAAACCGAAACCGGTCCTCTGTCCATTAACAAACGGGCTTTGGTGAACACGAAAGTGGGGGTGCATTGCGCCAGTGGCTTAGTTAGTGGGGCTGTACATTGGTAGGGACGATCAGTTCGCTACGACCAGTGGGAAGTACGAACGCTTGTACGCATGCTTGCCATTTCATCACACGCTAGCAACCTCCGGGTTCAATGAACGATGAACAATGAAGTTATACAGGTTAAGAAGCATTGTTTTACAAGTCCCGTTGGATAGTTGGTGGGGATATCAACACAACAATAATGAGGATAAGGATAGTAAAATAGTTATTACTTTAAATATGAAAATAAGGACTCATCGTTTGCTTCGCTGCAGTCCTGCGATCCTGTTAGATTCACAGCACCCACAGTTAACAACAAATAGTTCCATGGTAAACTCCAGGTGTAGGATGTAGACGTAGTGTTAAGTCACATAGTGTAAGTGGATGAGTGCATCGTCCAACCGTCTTTTAAATATTGTTAGTGTCGGTGCAGAGACGACCGATTCTGGGAGAGCATTCCACGGGTGACAGACACGAATGGAAAAGGAATTTCTGCGGCACTCCAGACGACTGTATTGTTCTGCGAGTTGCAATGAGTGGCCCCCTCAGGTTTGTATTGCTGCTGAGTTGCAGTAAAGCGCGGCACACATGATGTGGGTCTCGCAGAATCAAGTATGCCATAATCAGGTCGCGTCGTAGTCTGCGATAGCTTCCACTGAACAGTCCCAGTCGTTGCAGCTTCTCCTGGTAGGAAAGATTGCGCATTCCAGTTACGTTCTTAGATGCCCGGCGTTGTGGCTGCTCCAGTGCATTAAGGTCGTGTTTCAGCCATGGATGCCAGGCTTGAATTGCATATTCGACATGGGGGCGAACATACGCACTGAGCATTTGTCAAAATATGAAGCTGTTTATTTGTCCAAATGCCCGTCGCAACAGCCCGACGTGTTGGTTCCCGGTCTTCGAGGCCATTTTGGATTGCCTGGAGCAACCCAAGTCATCTTGAACCAGGACACCCAAGTCACGTTCGAGAGTTGATTGTTGCAGTACATCCGTTCCGAGTCGGTATGAGTAGCTGCTCTGATGTCGGATGGAAAGAACTTTGCATTTACTGACGTTGAAATGCAAATGTATCTAAGTCCCTCTGAAGCACATGTTGGTCGGTGTTCGCCTGGATCCTGCTCCAGATCTTGATATCGTCAGCAAACATTAGGAAGCTTGAAGCGATTCCTTGTGCAAGGTCATTAATAAACATCAAAAACAAACGTGGACCTAGAACTGAGCCTTGCGGCGCACCACACTCGACTTGTATGGGGTCCGATAAAGAGCTCGCAGTAACAATACGCAGTATGATGTCCGTGAGAGTAAACTTCAACGGGTTCAGCCTAGCACACTTGCATTACTCTTTTGAGCTGTGCATGTGTAATCAGGGAAAGTTAGGCGTTAGGCGTCACGTATTCATACGTTTATCACACAGCATGGCTACTTCTCAATGTCTGAGGCTCGCACCCACGCTACATCCAATTGTACACGAAGCCAGCGTCGAGTTGTGTAGAAACAGTAAGCGAGGAGCAGACTCTTTTTTAACTACCTCGTGAGATGGCCAACAACAAAAATGTGTTCCCAGGTCTCATTTAATAGTTGACGACATTGAGACTCGTATTTGGCGGATTGTACACGCATATACACTAAGCACTGAGCAAGTTGAAATCCAAACTTCTTATGTTTGTGATGCAATGGTCTAGATAGGTTTTCCGTTGCGCTTGTCTTCCCAGCAGAACGCAAAAATGATTATCTGTGCAGATACCGCGAAGGTGAGTGCGTGGTTGCCCATTATCCTTCCACGGCCTCTATGCACCGTATTATTGTAAGCGCGTATTGTGCGTCGTCCGTTCGTTCGGGCCCTATGTACACCATTTGCATGTGGTAAACACACTTTTATCTTCCACCGATTGCCATAGTAAGTCTACACGAAGTCGCTGTGGGTTATCATATGACACCAACCGTCCAGTGACACGCTTACTTTGGAAGAGGGCTGATTGTTGATGGGGAAGGCAGTACTCATAGAGTGGTTTATTATCAAGGGGACTGTGTAACAGCCAACTGCTCGTGAGGGTCTAGAACACATGGTTCCCTTTGGTTTACTTCAGTGATGTTTGTGATGAGAGAATGCGGTTTTATCTAGTTAGGTGGTCAGCTATCACGAGTTCCTCGTCGTCATGAATAAAGGGTTCTTCAAATGGCCGGTGGTCCTGTACCAGTACCTCACCCATTAAAGGCGCGTGGCGCACTTTTAACGATGAGACCACTCTAGAAAAGTTGCCGGGGGGTGACCGAACTATCCCAACATCGCATAATAAAAATCAACTAGTTTCACACCAACTAGAAGGGAAACTCACGTTGGTGGATTCTACAAAGCAGTTGAGAAAATTGGGGAAAATGGGCGACCCTAACGAAAACCACTTTTCGTCGAAAAGACATCCGGCAAGTCCCAATGGACCTAACCTTTCCTCTGGTGTTCTACTGCAGGGTAATAACGTGTTCGCTGGTTTCGTAGGGACACAGTTCAGTGTGGACATGCTAATCAGAATGGATGGATCGGCTTTGTCGAACGCAATCTTGTAGTCGGAGAATACAACTTTTGTCAGTATGCGGCACTAAGGGCACTAAGCTAACATTTGCGACGGAGTGAACACATGATCTGCAAACGTTCGCGCTGAGATGAAACCTACATTCTCTTCTCTAGCCAGGGATTTCCCTTCCACAGTGAGGCGATAAAAAAGAACTGAGGTCAGTAATGTTGTCTCCATCGATTTTAGTCTAATACCACTACGAGTGACGCATTCACCGCGACTGCTCTTTGGTGAGTTAACTACAGTTTGTTGCGATCGTCTCTTCCTTCCGGACCTATGTGCATATGGAGATGAGTACTTTGTGAAAGACCTCGCCACCATCCACAAATAGTGCTAGTACGACTGCATCAGGACCAGCAGCATGATGACGATTGAGGCCTGTGATGGCATATGCAAACTCCGCCTCCAATACAGTCTCTGAACTAAGCGGTCATCATTCACTTGCAGTATCTGAGCAAGAAGAATTCAGAGAGCCGCTGTCAAAAGTACTTCACCTATAGAAGCAAACGGCATTCTTCTTTGGAACTTAGGGGACCCTTACTGTTCCTGATTATCCCACTGACGTATAAACTCCTAGGAATTGTGGTGCGGAACCTTCGTAAGTCTGTGATAAGTTCTTTCTGCTCCATCCGTTGCTTCTTGAGCTCAATAGCCCATCAAGCTGCGTTGTCCGCACGCGGGCTCCACCTCATTTCGCTTTCAACAGTCCATCACGTTACCTAGTACTCGGAGTCAACTGGGATATTTATTCTAGATTCAAACTGGTTCATCCACTTCTCGGATAGCACGTAAGTTTTGTGATGATTACTGGTAGGGCTGTAAGCAGTGGGTCCCACGGTATTTATCGGGGCCGAGATTCTACACCACAGAAGTTCGGCATGCTTAGCTCGAGATGTGAAATTTCGGTACGCGAGTCGCTCTGTTATTGTTGCCTGACTGAGGGCTGAAATGAATTCTCGATTATCAATCTAGGAAGAATCTTGGTACGCCTCCCGGTAAAGTTCATGGTAAAACGACAACAAAGATTAGGTGCGACTATTCCATTACATGAAAAATGTATGGTAATTTATTTAGTTCAAGCGGTGGCAAACAATAGCGGAAAGCCAAGTGTTATTTCGGCACCCAGAGTGCCTAAAACTGTGCAGCTTAAAAACAGCCCGTGCTCTGTGAAATCGCGACAGCTGTTCGGCGTTGTTCATCTGCTCGGAGTTAAGCATATACTTACCGCCGAGCTCAGCTTCTGAGGAGCTCAGACTACCTACTTGAGAATTCGTATACCCCGCAAAAATAACGATATCTGAGTCGGTGTCGCTGCGTAGCAGCGTGTTCAATTCGTGGTAGGTGATCTTGGAAACACCGCAGTCGGTTGTAGAATAAGCGGTAAAAATCAGATGCCTCAGCCTAAGAACGCGACACGGTTTCGTCTATCGTCAGGATAAGCTTTGCTACCCGACCGGCGTTAGCATGGCTGGTGAAATCAGACCGTCAGTATGAAACGGGTTACTACGTGACAGGGCCGCACGCTAGCAGGTTGGAATCTATCCAGACAATTGATTTGAGTCAGCTCAGGAACTTACAATAGGAGATGGTAGATTGTGACTTATAATCTGAAGCGTGTTCTATGCCTAATAAATAAATAAATAAATAAATGTTATATTCCTCGGTGTTTCGAGGTGCGGTCCAACTATGTGGTCTAGCAGGCTCGGTGTTCTGTTTTGTCCCCTGCTGAGTTGGCAATGGCAGAGAGCAGAGGGAAGCAGCGTTACAACAGGTAAGCACTACGGAAATCCCATCAGTTAACCTTAGTTGCAATCTCTAAACGGGCTGCAATTGAACCGGACTTAGCGCAATCCAATCACCTAGCTGTGACCCAGCCACTGAGCTGAGAACGATGCTCATCTCAGCTTGACCAGTGTTTAGCGTTTGAACGCAGCAATATCGAGAGGACAAACTAGGTGCAGTTAGTTCAAAAAGCACGTATCACTGATGTTAGTTTCTGATACGCAGCAAATGTATGCACGCAATGAGTTCTATGTGCGTGCAAATGTAGTCTGCTGAGCTATCAACTTTAGGGGACGCACGTTATAGACCACAAGGGAAACACGAAAGCATAGGCTGGTAAAGGGCTGTTTACGAAGTTTATGTTGCATACTTCATGCTTCTTCACCACAGCTGGACTGCACCAAATTACATTGTAACTACATCTTCTTGACCAGGATGAAAAGAATCCCACTTTATTTAATTTGCTCAGTTTTGTTATTCTGCTACATCTTCCATTCCAATTTTCGTGTTTTTTTTTCATTCAAATCATGTGTTGGTCGTTTGAAATCCCTAGTTTGTCTGTGCTTAATGTGAATGTTGACAAGGTGCTTATCGGTCTAACACCCACCACCTCGATTACTCGTTTCATGAGACCGGGAATCCTTGATGGGTTGGACGGGGTGTCCCGTCCTCTTAACCGTGCTGGGCTCACAGGGTGGTCCCATTGCACTCAGTATGGAGTGGACTACGGTTCAGCCACCGGTTTGTGTACGTCTAGTACGCATGGTATCCCAATTAGAAATGAAGGCTTCTGCTGTGCTTGTTGAAGGTGTGTTGGTTGGCTCGGTTGATGAAACGTAGCTCTCATCCACATGCATCCCGGTTTTTCTCCTTATTGTGTACACCGAATATGGGGTGTGCGGATGAAGCTGTGTGGGTGCAGCGCAAGCCGCCCAGCTTTTAGGCACCGGTGTCCTGTGACTATTCTACGGTGATCGCGGTGACAGGGAACTCCGGAACTGGATGTCGCTAACCATGAGAAGAGTGCTTACGGTGTTGTTGGAGTGTAAATGCATATAGCAGAACTCCAGTGGCTCTGCAATTGCCGTCAGTTAAGCTGTGGATTATCCAAGGAATACTAAAACTGGGTTGGGGAGGGAAGAGAGAGCGATTTGTGGATAGGAAGTGGGGAGGCGTCAGTTGTAGCGCGATTACGCTTATCCGCCCTGCTTTATGCAGCAGATAAGGTGACCGCTTTAAATCTTCGCCATAACCGATGCAGAATGAAACTGGAAGTATGGCGAAATAGTCATGATTGTATCCCAACTGATACTACCACGGCACCCAGAGTTAGACAGAAAAATGACTAGAGTCAACAACCGACGTCCTTGGCAGAAAAGCCTGTTCGTAAGAAGGCGATTCGGTTTTACAGATGTAGAAGCCATTCCATTTGCAACACCCACATGGAGGATCATGGGACTGAGATGGCCTGACCTATAGCTACTAACCAGCCTGGTCCGTGCTGTTGTCAAGGCGTCTGAGGATCCCCCAGTGCAGTTCAATGGGTCGAAGATGCACACCAACCGTCTTATCCGGTTAAGATCCATTTTCGTTGCGACGAGCTAATTATAGTCTGCCAAATGTTAATCGGCCCCAAACGAACATCTATCTTCATAATGCCCTCCATATTCAGTAGAAGTGAGCTAAAACGGAAGTTGAGTAAATAAAAGTCACCGTGCTCCCAAGGTCAATTCTAGAGCGATGCTGTCTACAGCAAGGCACTATCAACATCATATTCCGTGCGGTAGAAAAGGAGGAGCTGGGACACGAAAGTAAACGAAGTAAGAGCGAATTCATTTCCACGAGGTCTTTGCCATCGCGGTAACAGCTGATTCACAAGCTGGACCCAGTTCGTGTCTACTTCTCACTGCGAATTGGTAACTGTCACCACTCCACCTGATCTCTGTGCAAGCTTGGTCCATGTGAGCTGAAATCTGCAGTAAACCAATGCGATCCAATGAACTAACATCAGCCAACTCGATGGAGGTGTCAAATCTGCCACGGGTCAGTAATAGTAGATGTGATATTGTAGAGGCGCGGAGGACTTCGACAACACGGAACAGCAGAAAACGACAAGAGCACGAAAGAGTATCCGACAGAGGCACCGGAATCAGTCAGCATAACGCAGGCCCTACCGGACTAGTGGAAAAGGGACCGCGGGCGACGACGGGAAGAAAGTCTGCTCCCGGAAGATCTCAAACGATATTGGAGGAGAGGCCAAGAATTCAGACAAAGACGCCGATTGTTATGCCCCAAGGAATGACTCCAAGCCGAGTGACGCCTGGGAGATCAAGCAAGTCGAGGGCCTTTGAACAAATCCAGACTGGTCAGAAAGCGACGTACAGGAGCGGAGATACGAAGCAAAACAGGCGCAGCTGAGTTGCCGAATTGTCGCCAATTGGCGGGCGAAGGTGCCCGTCGACCGCATCGCATTTCTGGTGCGTTGTAGTGTAGAAATGTGACTATATGTGTGTGGGCGTGAGCGCGTGTGAGACGGATCGTGACGTGCAGTACAGATCGTGCTTTATTGCCCCGTCGTTCTTGCTACACTATGGTGTCTTTCACTATCTACAGACCTGCACCTTATTGTCGTGCAGAAGACATTGTAGCCTCCACCACCAAGCGACTAACTTACTAAACTTAAGTCGCTGAATTACGGCAGTATAAGCAAATTAGTTTGCATGCCGAGTACAAGTGAGGGGGTTTGAATCCTAAAACTAGGAAGTCGTCACGCCTAAACGTAGTCAAGCAACCACCATATATATTACCATTTTATCCCTTCGGTAATCATCAGTAATACACATTTCACCGCTTACCAGTCCGTGATGAAGACCATTGGACTACGGTGAACGTCAACGATCGACGCGAATGGTAGTATGATGCGTACTAGACATGCCTTTTTGTGGCGATCCTTACTTGCCTGCTTTCGTTTCGCTACCAATTGTTTCTTGACATTAGTTTAAACGGATCATTTACTGGCTTCAATTAGCCGGCCTAAGTCGTTCGTCATGGATGCCATCTCCGAGACCCATTTCCGCTAATACCCTTTGCTTGAACGTGCTTGATTGATCTCTCCTTTTGTCACCTCTCATTCGCCTGTATTATTCAATGTCTTCTATGTTGATGGTTGGCTCGAACGTGCTTCAGTAGCGTTGCTACAACGACTTCTGTGCTTTATTTAAAGGAAGTCGGGTTCTCGTATATATAACTCGGTCCTGGCTCGTCTTCGTGTTATCTTTTCCTTCGTGCGATGCGAACAGTTCTTGATGACTAGCTGTGATACGGCGCTACTCACTATCCACTGACTTTCACGTTACCATTTTGTAGAAGACAAGGTTTCGCATTCTATCCCAACAGGGATTAGACGAAATGACGGTACCAGCAAAGTTGAAACAGATGTACACTGCTTTTCCGGGTGTGTGATGGTTATCTGTCTGAGCCTAAAGGTGATGAATTTCGACGTATGCCAACAACAGATATCTTGTCAGAAGAAGTGAAATCGTGTGCAAAAGGAGACATCTCCTAATCCAACGGAAGAGTCGGACAGATCGCTTATCAGAAAGACTCAATGTCCAAATTCCAGCGGGTGGATAATTGTCATCCAAGCGAGAAGAGATTTAAGGATGTGCTGCAGCCAGCATAAGGGACGCTGGCTGATGCATCTGGAGAATCGTTGGATAGTTACAAACATTGCTGAAGGCTTTCAAATTTGGCCGTGCTCTACAATTTCCTCTTTCACGGATCAACTGACTCGCAAGCTCTCTAAGATAATTCCTAAAAGCCCATTGTTTTACACATCTACTGTTCATTTTTTTTATACTCAGTACCACGATAACACTGGATATTGTGAATTCATTATGCGGTTTCGCACAATGCAACAACTCTAATCGATCTATCAGGAAAAACATAAGAATAGTCAACAAACAAGGAATAAATCTTTACAAAAGCAACTTGCGGGGTGGTAAGTTGCTCTGAGGGGAAAGCTCAACAAGCATGAGTATATCCACTTTTCTAATCGCCAATGCATGTTCGCTCCTAGGCAAAATGGAAAACAACCGCATTAGTGACTGTCGTGAATACGCACAACTAAGGGTCATTAAGCTGCAAGAGACATGGCTCCATAAACATGTTGAAGACGCCGTTATCGAAACTGACCGTTTTATTTGTCACCGTGCTGATAACCTATGCACGTAATGGGATCCTGGCGGCGGCGGTGTCGAAACCTCTATGAATCCCGGACCAAATGGGTTCAAGGTGAGTTCAGCCATTTTGCGTCCAATATTCCGTGTGCACGCAAACGTGAACATGTTTTATTGACCCCTTATCTGCTTGACACCGGCTCCGCATTTCGGCTGCTATTACGTAATCCTAATCCACGCTTATTACGGTTCGCGTAAGCCGTGACGACAAGCCAGCTAAGACCTGCCCTGTGAGTGCAGAAACAGTCAGTTTTTGACCTACGAATACCCCGGTCTTAGGACGATTGCCGCCGTTCATCTCACAGCATTTCACTGATTGGGAACACCCTTGGGACTGTATAAGATAATTACTAGTTATTGTATTGGTACTGATGAGACAATACGAAATGCGTGCATTTATCAGTGATCGTCTCCTAATAGTTTTATTCAAACTATTGGAGGGAAATAACTGTTGTAAAAGAAAAACCAGTTTATTTCTCGGCGGTGCGCGAGACTGTGACGTTTACTGCACCTGGGTCACATGCACTTCAAACCTGACTACTGACTATGTCGCACTTATGCCAATTATTGTTGCCTTATTATTGAAACTTTTGCTTCGCTGAGTGCGCTTTAACAGACGATAACTATGACAGCAAATCGTGGACGCTTCTTCATGACTATACTCCTGTTCATAACGCTCCGGGCACCCGGACATTACTGACCGAGAAAAAATTACTATAATAGAACAGCCCTCATACTCAATTGATATTGCTCTAAGCAACGCTGGTATTAAGGAGCATCGTGGAAGAATGCTTCCAGCAGTGCGACGGAGCGTGGTAAAGAATGACGGAAACCCGCATTAAACCCGAGGGGATTGTGCTACAGGTGAAGTTATACAGTTTGTTGTTTTCGAGCTACTGGGATTCTATCAGTAATATAAAATATCACTGATAGCTCTTTTTGATATTCGTGCTAAATTAAGTCGCCGTTCCACTTGAAGCCTCTGTACATATCCTCGGCGATGGGTAAGAGCTGTTTGCGGTATCCTTGGGAGAAGTGTTCAGGTAATGAGTAAATGACTTTGAAGTCATTCTCTGAAGCTGTATGGCCACATTCAAGGAGGTGCGACATGATAGAGCTGTCTGAAGACCTCATTTCGCCTCTGTAAAACCATGCCGGGATGTGTTCACGAACCCTCTGAGATAGGCGTCTCGTCGTGCGACCCACGTATCGTGCACCACAGGCGCACGAGTACTGATAAATGATCATTGAACGGGTCAACGGCGGTAGTCTATCTTTCAAGGGGTTTGTAAGCAACGGCTTATTGTGAAAAACGATTCTCAGGCGGGCCGCAAAATAAGTTTTCTCGACAGCATCTTTCAGGCGTCTGGATAACAAATCAGCTGCAGAATCGCCCTTAAAGGGTATATGTATGAAAAGCTCTTTCTTAGGAGCAATGCTCCTAGGTGGCTTTTGATTGCGTTCCTTCAAATGTTTCATGATAAATTTATACGGATAGCCATTTTCCCTGAGCGTGTCGCTGATTCTCTGTAGTTCTTCGTTGACGGTATCCGGTGTACAAATACTGCGCGCCCTGAAGGCGAGGGATCTGATTAAACTTCGCTTGTGCTGTAGTGGTACTGCGCTGTGGAAATTAGTGTACTGCCCAGTCCATGTGTGCTTTCTGTGTACCTTTCTGTTGCATGATCCGTCTGAGTTACGGATAACTTCTACATCCAAGAAAGGTAACCGGTTTCCGAGTTCGTGTTCACAAGTGAAATGGAGATTCTTCTGTGCGTCATTGAAAGCTTTCAGCAACTGTTCCGCATGCTTTTCGGATTTGCAAAGTACGAAGGTGTCATCCACATACCGTACGTACATTTTGGTTTCACGGATGTGCGTTGCAAGTGGGCCATGTTCCAATTTCGCCATGAATATATCAGCCAGCAGCGGCCCCAAAGGAGATCCCATGGCCACTCCGTCAATCTGACGGTACATTTCACCATTGAAAGTGAACTGAACATTTAACGTGCAACGAAGTAACACCTCCTTTAGCAAAGTCTCTGGAAAAGTTGTGTATATGGGCAGTTGCCGAGCAAGCTCGCATACGTAATCCACGGTTTCGAGCAATGGAATGTTTGTGAACAACCACTGGGCATCGAATGATATCATCCTTTTGTTAACAAGGTTGCTTTCAGCTATCCTCTCAATGAATTCGAACGTGTCTCTCACGCAGTAAGTACAAACCAAATTCCGTAACGGCTGCAGCTTCGTCACCATTCACTGGGCCAATAAATGCTGAGGAGAACCCACCATGTCCAAGATTGGGCGCATTGGGGCGCCTTCCTTGTGAACTTTAGGTAGGCCATATAATCTCGGTAGGTGTCCACCTGAAGGCTTCAGCTTTTCGAATTCCTTCTTCGTGATGAGTTTGGCTTGCGTCATTCGCCTGAGGCAGCCGGTTAGCTGTTTCTCTAACTCTCCTGTGTTGTCTTTTCCTGTCATGAGCCAAACTGCAAGAACTTATCGCAAGTATTTCACTGTACAAGTACATCACCTAACCTACCGCATACCCAGGTGATAACGAACCTTGGGTACTGGACCTCCCAGCTACGAATGGTCGACAGACTGTTAACAGACACCACACTCGGGCTAAGTGGTAATGTCACCATATTTATTACCATGTGTGTTACCCTGAATATCCGGAGGAACACTCTGACCAATCTGCATCATCACACACTACAACATTCTGACCGGTCGGGTTACGATGACGGATTGGAAATCCTTGAAAGGTGGCTCCTCTGACAGCGCCTAGATTCAGTTTGTTGAATGCTTCAGCCGTATGATCGTGAATGCTTCACAACTAAGTAGGTTCGCTCAACCAATCCATCGCATTTTATCGGAAGCAAAACTCGAAAAAATACGCTGCTGATTAATACAGCTTGGCACATTTACATAACCCGTGCTGGTTCATAAACCCATGGCGAGTACGCGGCCGAGTGCAACTACTGGAATTCGCTTGTCCTTCAGGACAAGGTGGCTCACAAATATCTGACATGTAAACTTAACTAGCGCAAAAAGCTCCTGCACAGGCACGTAAATGTCACGCAAAAGTAAAGCACTTCATTCCTCATACCTACCACGACAATTGGAGCGAAGAAGCAGCAAATGCCAACAGCTGCTGTGTTCCCCGTCTTTCCACCGTGACGTCCGCCACTGTTACATGATTAGGCGGCGTCCGTATCCGGATTTGCCTGTCACTGTGATGTCCATGGGGACAGTCACAGGACGCCTGCGCCTACAGAGGGACCATGGGTGGCATGCGCTGCACCACCCATAGTTCCATCCACACACCCCATATCCGGTGTAAACCCGAAGGAATAAGACCGGGAGGCATGCGAATGGGAGCCACGTTTCATCAACGGAGCCGGCCCACACTCCTTCAACAAGCAGAACGGAAGCATTCCAGCCTAATTGGGAATTCATACACACCAGACGTACACGAGGCGGTGGCTGGACCGTAGCCCGTTCCACACAGATTGCATGGAACCACTCTTTGAGCCTAGCACCGTCACGAGGACGGTGCACTCCGTCCCCTCCAGCGACGACCAACTGTCTCCTGGAGCCAGTATGGACGAGGTAGTGGGTAATAGACAGGTAGGCACCTTGTCAACATTCACACCAGGCGCATCCACACAGGGGAGCTCAAGCAACATGTACTTCTGAAATGCAAGATTATTCATCACGCAGGCAAACGTACCACATACGCTGCCTTATTGGCCTGGATTAGTAAATTGAATGGGAACATACTCATGGTGCTTCTATTCCGCGTACAATTGTGCCTTCTCCGGCACCTGAGAAGCCGCCATTTTGAGTAGTTCACGGAATTCGCATCGATCAAATTTGCCTTGGATTCGCAACACCTGAAATCAACATGAGTTTGTCATAAACTCACCTTCCTCATGTTCTGGTAATTTTATTTTCGGTTTGCTCGAATGTCGTTCTACTGCACTAAGTTAACCGTACAAAAGCGGTATGAAGATCCTCGTGGAATTCATTCGGTATACATATATACATAGATTGGCGTCATCTTTGTCCAATGGCAGTTCGAATGCAACATATGTACATGCGTTTATGCAAACTTAAGTGTGAGCTGTCACAAAGTGGATAGAGACACATTAGACATCATCATCAATGATACGACAAACGTGTATGGGTTTCGTTTGGAGGTCAGGCTAACAACCACTTTTGCAGGTATGAGAATAACTACCCCATACGAACTGTTGAGGTTTTCTTCCAATTTAGACGTGACTGCCTTAAATCTTGGGCATCCATATTTGAAGGAATGCGATGTGGCAATAGTAAAGCAACTGCTAGGTAGAATGATGACTAGACTATTGGTACAGTGAAATAGTGTGCACTTAGGTGTTGCCCTCTACATGTACAGTCTGGTTTGAGTAGCTGATGTGGGAGATCACACAGCATGTCGAATGCGATACAGTGTCCACTTCTGGCTCTCTGTGTCTCCGACCGGTTTGGTCATGTGCTGCCCGAGGCATGTGCACCTACTCAAAGAACGATTGATGCGCAACCTTTGGTATTGACAAGTGACATCAACTAAGTCCCGCTGCCCACTGTCAAACATGCGACTTTCCAAACAGTGTTCACATTTATTGTGCAAATGTCCAAGTACTCAACCATTTATACCTACCGACCTGTACTCTACTGTGGCCATAAGCTATTTACTAACGGTCTATATCGTACGTTCCAGGTGCAGCCCATTCGGTACTCATAAAACCATTGTCGCCATGCGCCGATTCATTTCCGATGTTATATAATGACACACTGACGTACCATTCCCGTTAGATGCAACCTTTTATTTAATCCATTCAAAAGATTGGCCATGTGCAATGCAACTTCTGGTAGGCGTCTCTGCACGTCTGCCTTCCATCCGGTTAATACGTGTGTTTTCATTGGCCCCCGGTAAATTCAGTATGGCTGAGGGATAAGTGGAACTATAACTATACTCACTCTCATCACTAGCCTGCGGAGTGGAATATGGAATGGCAATATCGTGATAATCGCTAGTCGGTTAATTGTCGGGATTGTTCACTTGACACAGATTTTCCAGGGAAATTTCTCTTCGAATGCATAATCCAAAGTGGTCACACGAAGGACAATCGTTGAGCATTGTGTTACAAATGTCAAATTTGACATTTTATGCGTACTGTAAACGGCCAAGCGATGATAACCTTTCGATTCAAACGTATCCAGCGAACTGGAAACATACACAGTAATTTGCCACCCTAGCATTGATCCGTAGCAAGCGCACAAATCGCTCGGAAATACCGCACTCACATCAATTACGAATGAGCTCATGGATGGACTGAACCATTATTCTGCGATGCACCGGATCTCTAAGCATCAGGCAAGTTAGCATTGAGCAGCTAGTCAAGCTACAGTTATGGTGAGCAATACCATGGAACTGACATAGTGATATGAATCACGGCCGAATAATAATACGGAAATGAAGATGTCATAGCTCACTCTCGGTATGTAACCATACTAGACGCCGCTTGCGGAGGTAGCAAGAATAGCATAGCACAGACCATGATGAGTACAATATCGTAATGGGCAACACATGAAGTCATCGCGAAATACAACCGGGTTAAATAAGCCTAAAAAAGTTAGGTTACCTGTGGCTTATCCATTCTATGCAGGTGCAATAAAGATACCACATTGCACCAAGTCGGTAGTTAATCATTCTAGAATGAAACTACACCCAAGCCCGACTTACACGCGGTATAGAGAATAAGGATGACACCAAAATGAATGACGGAGATGGCGTAAGCAATTTTTCAAGTTAGCAGGGAAATGATGCGATTATGTCCACTGCAGGCTATCCGTGTCGTAAAGTAAAACCAGATCCGGTTCTAATCGTCTATTGTCCGAGGTAAGCGAGAATCAACAGGGAGGTAGAACCACCAAGCAGTCCGTCATGTGTTACTATTTATTTCCCCCTGGTCATTCGTTCGGACCGCTAACATATCTCGAACAATCCATCAGTGTCTACAATACTACCTATGCCCATGCATTTCGATTCGGATGTTACAACGTATTGCCGCTGCTCCGGGAATCAACCTAGATGACTTGTCTGAATCTCAGTGCGTTTACCTGACGGCGGCAGCATTACAATGGGGCGTATAGAGACACTTGAGATGAGATACATTGACTTCATATTGCAACCCCTAATAAGTCACGGTGTCACACTGTTACAAACGCACATCCATAGCCCCAATTTCAACGCTAATTAACACGTTTACTGCTACAACTGTTTTGAAGAAAATGCTTTCACAGTGTACCTACGGTACTTCCGGAATTGATGACATGCACCTGAGTTCGCTAAGCGCAGCACCCTCAACATTGACATAGTCTTTAACTTATCTATTCTAAACCAGCTTGGATAAATGATTTGTGCCTACCATGTAGAAACGTGGTCTAATCACGCCAATTTTCCTAAGTGGCCGTCGCTCGGAGCCCGCAAAATATCACCCAGTGGTCTTCCTCCGTGTAATCTTGTTATAGCGGTGGTAAGAAAACTCCACCGATCCCCGTTGTTTTGTGAATTTGTCCCATTCACTCCTATTCATCCCGTCCTCTTTGACGGTTCCCTACATTCGTTTTCTGTTGCTTCACATTTGTGACTCGCTTGGGTTGACAGCCAATTTTATGCTCAATGGCTTTTCCCTTACTCTATACATTTCGCTCGTTCGTGAGACACCGTATCGATCCTACGCCCCTGGAATGAGTAGCTTTGATTGATCCATTGTCAGCCTGTGATTGGGATGGCCACACGGAAGCATGGTGGCCGGCTTTTAGTGAGTAGCCTGTAGCGGGAGCCTGGAGAGCGATTCGAAAAAGCAGATCAGATTGCAGGAAAACTTTTATTGGCACAGGAAAAAATTCCCTGTTACCTAGCTATAAAATGGCAACACCGTTGACGCTCAAGCTAGGGGAACGGAGGATGCAAAACACCCAGAGCAGTCGCGCGTTGCAACCGAAACGAACGCCAAGCAAAAACGGCGATGAGCAATTCAAGCATTAGAACTCAGTACTAAGTTCAACAAACTACTCCGGTCGCCTAGGTGTACAATGAAATAATTTTAGTTAGAATGTTACACAGGCAAACCGGGGAATCTTCAAACTGCTACAGGTATGGCGTGCGGAGTGAACATTATTTTCTACTCGGTTTTTCGAGAAATTCCTGCCTTACACACGTTATGTGGACTCGCACAAACCGCAACCGAGGCGGTGAACGCCCTTTGTCAAAAATTCGCCCCCGAACTTCCAGAGCACGACATCGTCGCATACACTGTTCCCGATAGTTGTACCACCACCAGGACTTGGCCACATTGTGTTCACGACTGCGAATGTTATGAAAAGGCTAATCGCCATGCGCGGGCTTACCTCTCTCACGTTGATAATATTTGTCCAAAGGCGTTGAAATTGGTTGCAGTAAACTGGCGGACCCACTCTGCAAATTTTTCCAAAGCTGCCTCGATGAGATGCGGGTGCCCACAATGTGGAAGCAGGGAATCGTCACTCCCATCCATAAAGGGGGGAAGTCGTATGGATCTGGCCAACTATCGCCCGATAACACCACTACCAGTGCTCTCCAAAATCATGGAAGCGATTGTTGCCGAAGCGCTCATGTACTACTTGAAAGAACGCAATATCGTAGCACAAGAACAACATGGATTTCAAAAGAGCCGATCTTGCACTTCAAACTTGCTACTTGCTAGATCCACTTTGACTGAGGCCGTCCACAGCAGCGCAGGTCTCGATGCAGTATATCTGGACTTCTTAAAGGCCTTTGCCTGTCTGAACCACTGTGCTGTGGAATTGGTGACTAAATTCACGATTGGATAGGTAACTTCTTGCTTCAACGACATCTGAATATAAGAGTTTGCGGCGTTATCTCGGACCTAATCGATGTTAAGTACGGAGTGCCCCAGGGCTCAGCCTCCAAAAAAAGCCAACCAAAACCTTGGCCTTTTGCGGAGGGTATTCGGGCCCTTTGATCCTTCCATCTTTTCGCAGATGCTCAACGCCTACATTCGGCATCATTCTGAGTACGCCATCCACGCGTGGCAGCCACGGCAAAAGCAAGACGTTACCGCTCTTGAAATGCCACAACCAAGGGCGACCAATAACGTACAGAGCCTGTTTCATCTCCCTTACCGATTGAGGTTGTAAACCCTCGGGGTGGAGAGTGGACAATATCCACCCCTGCGTGGCGACTTGATACGGATTTATATGATCCGGAGGAATCCAAACCATTCTTATCGTCAACTACTAAAGCTGAATCGCAATAGCACATTCAGATGGCACCAGCTAAAGCTGGAAACACAATACATCGGATTGGAATGCCGCCGGAATTCCTTTTCCCTTCATGTGTGCCAACACTGGAGCACCCTTCTGACATACGTTGTTTCTTCCTCCAAGCAAAGGTATTCAAACGACGTCTGGATGATTCGCTTAGCCACTTACGCCATATAATCAGTGATGTCTAGGTCAATCAAACGCGAACGAACGGTGTTCGTTCTCAGCTTTTGTGCTTCACTAATTACACACTGCTGCTGTAGAATCTAGTTTCGCATATATTACAACTGCATTCATCAAGTACCTCAGTCCAAGATAGCGGCGCACGAGTAGGCGTTGTTTTTACTTTTGCCCCTAAAACGTACCTTCCCCATATTACTTCTCTATATTACTCTACAGTAACAATTCAATACACATTCTTAAATGTTTATATGAAGAAGGGGCATCCGAATCGCTAGACGTTTAAAATGACGATTTACAATCATGTTTGTTTTCACTTCAGCCACCCTACGGGACTTGTAAAGCAATCGCTTGTTTACGTGTAGTATATTATTGCTCATTGTTCATATAGTGGGTGGAAGCAGTCGCGCGGCGCCGACACAACAAATCTCAAACGTGATGGAGGCAATCATCGCTGAGACTGTAGTTGACCATCTAGAATGCTGCAACATCAAAGCGCAACACGACCGGTCTACTGATTGCATACACTAGTTGGACGGAAGTGACCAAAAATGTTAGAGGGACGGGCGGCATTTACCTCGATTTCTCCAATTGCATTAAACAGCCTGGATCACCGCACTCCATTTCACAGGCTCGAAAACTACATAGTAAGAAATCCTTTCCTTGGGTGGATCAGGAATTTCCTGAAGGATCGGTAACTGCAAGTTATAATCCAAAGTGCGCTGGTGGAGCTGACTTATGTCGAGTGTAGCATTTCATATGAATCAGTTCCGGAACCGCGTCTGTTTGTCGTGTTCGTTACTAAGCGTAAGCGTCAGATCGCCGCTAATCTTTCAGCTTTCGCTGATGATGTTCAGATGTGACGGGCGATCATCGATCAAGCACATCGCAAAGCACTTCAACGAAACCTGAATAGTACGCATGAATGATCATTCCAAAATTTGCGACAGTTTAATTACTTTAAGTGTAAAGGGGTGAACCTTCATCACAAGCCGAACCACAAATATAAGTTTGGGGACCATGGCCTGCAATCAGTCACCCAGTAGCTGAGCCTTCGGGTATTAATCCAGGATGAGCTATGACGTTCAAAACAATCAGGGAAAGCGTCGAAGACTGGGAGCCAACACGTTAGCGTAGTGCAGAGGGCATTAGGGCGATTTGGTATGTCTGTTTGCTCGGTTGTTACACATATGTGCGGCTTCATGTGGAATGGGAAATAAAGGTTTGTTAGCCCCGTACAAGTAGTATCTCGCAGCACTCAAGAATCCATAGCGAAGAGCTACCTGGCAGGTTAAAGGATTGTTCCACCTTCCACTTCAACTTAGGCTGAGAACTCTAAGATTGTTCAGCGATCAGCGTCGACGCTTACGTGTGTAACAAAGTTGGCCTTCCCTGGACGCGATAGCTTAGCCGGGAAGTTGCACGTGAGGTTATAGCACGGTTCCTAGTCAACACAGGGATTCGGCTAATGCACGGTGCACACGAAACCAGACGAATCATTGCACACTTACCCGAGAGCCCAGACGCGCTTACGTAGCGTGATGCCGGCCGACTAGAATGACGTAAGTTCATGTGACCCCCGTAGATCCCCAACCAATGCACAGGAGAAAAGACAGAAGGCGAGGTGGACACTTGGAAGTTCCTGTTCGACTGACAAAGGCCGTACAGGGTTGGCGCAGCGGTTCGTTATGCTAAGGAACATAATTACAACGTCGGACACGTGGTTTACAAGCGACTATTGTTCAATTTGAAACGGATGTGCGCTGCCTTGTGCTAGCTAGAAACTGCTGCGCTGTGGGTAGGAAAGGGGCTCCGCGTGGCGCAGACGCCGTTGCGTAATATTTCGGGATCACACATTACTGCACCATCTCCTTTTGAAAATAGGGTGTACCGCTCCTGACGTGGATTGGCCTCGAGTGATTTCGGGGATCTTGGTGTTTTCTCATTGGTCGGTAAGGCGGGTTGTCGAGACATTGGGGTGATTGGGCGGCTTAGCCTGGCTTTTCAGTCCTGTTACAATTCTGAAAGTATCCGGCAAAATATACAACAGCAGGTGTATAGAAAGACTGACTGGTATGGAACGTTCTCCGTATTGCGGTCGAAGTTGATTGCCATGACAGACTCACGTGTCATCATTAACGGAAACAGCATGCAACATATCACCTTGACGAGCCATCATTGTTGCTTTAATCCAGCGTGGATGACCTGCCGGATGGTCGCGAGCGTATACCTAGGTTCCAACGAGAAACTCAGTGGGCTTGTTAAATACCGTAGGTTGTATTGGTGCGTTTTCGGTCGGAATAAGCGTCTTGTGAGTAGTGCGTAGCTTGCGGCCCATCAACGCTTTACCTAGGGATTGGCATCGTGGAGCGGCTGGGTTTAATATGGACCGATAAGAGAGCAAAAAAGCTTGCAGACATTCGTTCACGTTGCCCTCCCCATGGGTTTTCAATAGTGCTCTCAAGAAGGTGTCCACAAACCTCTCCGCTTGAACACTGGACTGGGGAGGGTAGGCTAAAAGGCATAGGCGTTGGATCCAATGCGGGTAACAGAAGTCTCCGATTATGGTAGACGTAAACTGTGATCCATTGTAGGGCCCCAAGAACTCTGGAAATCCATGTTGACTGGAGATTCCTTGTAGACATCCCAGCGTGGCGGATGCGGCTGCCGGGTTTACCGCGGCCACTTCAGGTTATTTGGAGTGGGCGTCGACAACGATCAGATAAGAGATACTGTCGATCGGACCAACATATTCGCTGTGGTCTCGACACTCGCTTTTTCTGTCGGTTGGTCGCTTGGTACTGCCGGAGAATCTACCGCATTGCAGATAGCTCGAAGAGGCAGGTTTGTGAATTCAAGATATTTGATCCAATAAAGACTGTGATGGAAGTGTCATACCATAGTGTACGAATGAACTAACCGAGCGATCCAGACAGCCAACGGGAGACGGGTGTAACGGGTTCGATTACTAGACCCGGCTTGACCGACATAAGGGAGTTTTTAGTCGTTTATTTAACCGAGTCAAAGGAAGAGTCTCATCGAGTCATAAGGGTCGTTAGTCATAAAGGTGAATGTGCAACTTATATCTGTGAGTTTGTCCTGCTGTATATGCTGTAATTTTCGCTGAGTTGATTTTGCTGAATATGCGCTTGCCCCTGCAAAACTGATTTCTACGACATTGTAACAGAGAAGACCAAGTCGAACGTCACCGGCCGTACTCAGTTGCTGATTGGATCACTACCGGTTGTTCAAATGCCTGCCCCTATAAATATGGGTGGACGGAACACGGCTAGTAATTGGTGTCTATGGAGGAGCAAGTGGATGGATTTGTGCATCTTAGTGCGTTGGGACAAGCAACCGATGGTGTATCACTTGGCCAGGTCTGGACACACAGCCGGGGATGACGCGCGCCGAGTGATAGAGACACTGCGATTGCGAAGATCCAACTAATTTTGAGACGGCTTTTAAGAGGTTCAGTAAATCGTGTGAAGGCCAAACCAACGAGACTCGCAAGCGCTATCTTTTCCTTACGTGAAGCAGTGACTAAAGAATCCGTCGAAATATACAGCACTGGGCCGAAAATTTGGGCCCGGACCTGCAATTGCTGGACGACGGTCTCATACGCGATCGGACTATTCTAGGGATCAATGATGAAAGTACGACAAAGCGGCCTTTGCGACTACCCAAATTAACGCTCCTGCTGTGCATCGATATCTGCAACACTGAGTCCTCGACCACGTATCAGTAATAACAAATGAAGCTTACAATTGATGCAGAATTATGTGTCTTCTCTGGAAGCGAGACAGTGAAGGCTACTAAAGTGAAATAGCATATCTGCAAATTTTGTGCCGCGCGACACCAAAGCTCTAGAGAACAGTGTCCGGTTTGGGGACGGAATTGCGCCAGAGATGTACAAAGGAACCACTTTGCTCTTTGCTGCCACTCAACCAATGTGAGTGCGCTCGTTAGTGACAAGTAACCCACAGACGTGGAACTTTCAAGTGGAAACGTGTTTCGGAGGTTACCACCAAATGTATCTACGCAATTCTTTTGAGCGAAAGCAAAGCCACACGATTCCAGTTAGACACGAGAGCTACTGTCATTATTCTACCAAGGAAGTAGTGTCCCGGAGTATGTATCCGATCTGATCAAGATTGCCTGCGCCTGTGGAATGGTTCCAGACTTCCTTCGAAAGGCTGAGCTACAAGTGAAGTGGTTAACTCAAGGGACAGTCTTACATCAGTTGGAACTTGTGATTATGGATGAGGAGCTCACGCGGCATGGATTTAATCTAGTCGCTGGGTTTTGTTGTTTCTTATCATGATCGTTTCATGCTTGTTTGCCAGGGAGAAACCGATATTAGTGATTAGCCTCTGTTTAGGAAATTTTGAAGAACCGCCCACTTTTTGTTAGATACATTGATAAGACCGACTGCACTACCGGCTAGGAGAGTTCCATTTGCATTATGTGATAGATTGCGCGCTGTGTTAAGCAAATTATTGTGGGATGGTATGATTGCTAAAGTCGACAAGCACGCCGAATGGATTAGTCAGGTCGCAATCATCACGAAGAAGATGGGTGAATTGCCGTGTGTATTGACCCGAAACCAGTGAATGACGTCCTCTGTAGAGAGTATTATTCGTAACCGACCTTAGAAGACATTTTGCCGCGCCTGGCCAAAACTAAGTATTACACGAAGTTATACCTGTTTTCTGCATTCCGGCAGGTGGTTCCGGATGAAGAATCCAGTTACCGTATTACATTAGCAGTACCTTTCCAGCTTAATCGTTGGTTGCATTTACCATTTGGTTTGAAGGTTTTTGTTAAATTATCCAAAAACGAGTGGTGCAAGCGGTAAAACATTTAGCTGGTGTACCATGTTTGGCTGACGTCGTTTTGATCTTCGACTCGAAGGGAAGAGAGCAGGACGCTAATCTCCAACGTTAATTGCAACTTTGTGTGCAAAGGAACATCAAGCATAAACGCGATAAAATTGAGTCTCGAAAGACGAGCCTTCCCATGGGTATATGTTAACCACCTAAGGGATCCGGGTCGATCCAGAAAAAATTAAGGCAGTACGAGAAATACCGCACCATAACGACGTGAAGAGAATCCATCGCTTAAACGGTACGGTGAATTACTTGGGTCGTTTTACGCCTAGACTCGCTGATATCATGACGTCAGTCAGTGAGTTAACTCACAAAAAGTAAAGTGGAGTTGGGGCAAAGAACAGGAAACCGTATTCACAACTATGAATCGCCTCATCAGCAACGCGATTGTATTTGGGAAGTACGATCCAGCGCAGCTTCGGCAGGTACACTGAGACAGTAGCCAAGACGGAATAGGTGCTGTTCTCTTGCAGAATGGAAAAGCTTTGGCTTTCCGCAGTCGAGCGCTCGCCGTGACCAAGCAGCGCTGCCAGCAGATGCAGAAGGAGATTCTTGCAGTAGTCGATGCCATGAGAGTTTCAACAAGTATGCTTTTGGAAGAGAGACAATGTTGTGTACCGACCACAAACCGCTTGTGTCAATAGCCATGAAACTGCTGCACGTCGTTCCTCGTCGCCTTCAGCGTATGCTTATCCGATTTCAAAAGTACGACCTAGATGTTGTGTATACGACTGTTGCAGAGATGTTCATTGCGGATGCGCCTTCTGGAGCTCATCTGCCGGTACCTGAGCATATTCCGGAAGAGATCAAAACAGTAAACTTAGTACAGCACCTGACAGTGACAGAATATTGCCTAAAGCAAATAAGGGGCCAAACAGAGGAAGATGCAACGCTTGCACTTTGCGAGAGTTTATTCTAAAGGGGTGGTCAGGGACAAAGGAGCAGCTGCCGAAGGAACTAACACCCTACTTCAATGTTCCGGAGGAACTATCTGTCTATGCTGGTTTGCTGTTCAAGGAAAGTAGTATTCTGATTCTATCATCGCTCCGAGGAGAAATGCTGAAATACGTTTTCGCGCTCACCAGATTGTCGACTTTACAATTAACCGAGCAAAAGAATTGTTCATTTGGCCAGGAATGATGGGTCAAATCAGAGATCGTGTGTAGAATTGTGAGTTGTGTCGTTCACACGAAATCCGGCAGACGAGGGAGCTAACTATGTTGCAGGATGTCCCTAATCGACGGTGACAGTAGGTGGCGGTGGACTTATTCTTTGACAGCGGGCAATACGGCTTAATTACGTTGGATTAATATAGCGATTATTTTGAAATTAATTTACCAACGACAACAGCAAGAGACGCAGTAATTAACAAGCTCAGATGTCAGTTCGCGCGGCACGTAATACCGGAGGAGCTAGTCTCCAACAATGGTCTCCAGTTTACTAGCGTTGCCTTCCAAGTGTTTGCGTCCAAGTGGAAATTGGTGCACCAGCAAACCAGCTCATACCACAGCCAATTGAATGGAAATGCAGAGTCGGTAATGAAGCAGGCCAAACGACTGTTATCCAAGGCTAGAGCAACGGACGAGGACCAGTACCTCATGCTCCTGGAAAATGGAAACACTACTTCAACCAATGTCGGCTTGAGTCTAGTGCACCGCTTATTCAGTTGCATACACCACACTTTGCACCTAATTTCGCGCCAGCATGAGAGGTTACAGAACAATCTGCGCAGATGAACTTCCACCTGAGGGATGGTACTACAATAACGGTGCACGGATATTGCTTGAGCTAACAGTAGGGGAGGAAGCGTTTGTTCAACCAGCACCAGGTGGTCAAAAGCTGGAGAAGAAAGGTGTATCGACCGCGAACGTTGGTGGAAGATCGGACGAAATAAAAATTAGGGGGAAAATTCTCCTAGGAAATTGAGTGCGTATGAGATGACATCGGGGACAACAACCTGGATTGAGAGTGGATCACTCGATGGCGTGTGGCAAGGAGAGCATGACTGCAAATACAACAAAGATGACGCAAAGTAGCAGGGTGTAGGGGTTATAGAGCAATATCGGGGCACCAAAACATGAAAAAATGGAGGAAGTGATGGGAGTGTCATACCAGTGTGAACGGATGGGCCAACCGAACCAGCAGGATAGGCAATTGAAGATGGGCGTAACGGATTTGATTGCTGGACATGGATTGGTCGATATTCAAATGAGTTAACCATTGTTTGTTTAACTGAGTCAGAGGAAGAAATTCATCGCCTTAGTAGCGTCGTTAGTTATAGACTTAAAGGTGTAACTTATATGGAGGAGTTTCGCTTGCCAAACCTGCTGTAATTTTCGCTCCATTGACTTTGCCGCATAAACACTTGTCCCCACAGGAGTGTGTTCTGTGACAGAGAACAAGTAGATTGACTTTCGTTTTTGTGATATGGCAGATCTTCTCAAACGTAGCTCCTCGAAAGGAGACGGCGCAATGCAGCTGCCCAATTAGCTACACTCGAGCACTACTGAGGCTGATGAGTGATTGGGAATTCGTTTCGAATAGAAGTTTGCTGAGGGATCGCTAGAGCTCCTTGGAGATGGTCATGATGTGGGACGCACTGTCCAGCTGCAATCGGACGGACTGATCGTTGGTAATGACCTCAATGAATTTTCTGCTATCCGTCGTGTTGGCTTGGAACGTGGCTAGCAAGCCCATGAAGCTGTCAATAGGACAGGGTTTGGGTTTGCGTCTTAATTGAAACCTATTCTTTGAATCGCCAGGTGGGACCAGCCGAATTTTGGCTCTCTTTGGAAGGTGTAGGATGGCTGTAATCATCGCGGTGCCCCACCCTGCCACAACCATGGCAACCGTTCTACCGGAAATTGCAGTCCCGGTGGAAATGTCAGGCAACACAGCATCGGCATGGATAGGGAGGGGGGAATTCGCTCACTGGAGTTGAGTGGGGTGCACTGACGATTGTGCCCTGGATGCCGCGATTGTCTGGACCATACCAGGTGCGGCGGTGTTCTGGCTAATGGTAGAGTCGTGCTTCAGGTTCACCAGCGTTTGACACACCTAGGCCATGTTCTGGAGCGTGCCCGTTTATCCTGTTGTAACTTGGATAGGAGGCGCGTCCGGATATCGTCATCATTTGCGGACTGGAGCCCAGATAAATATCAAGCGTTTACATTGTTACTCTGTGAGAGAAGCAAGTTTAACATACTTGAATTTACTGTTGACCAAGCCTACGAACATGCTGAAGAGTTCGACATCACAACTCGCCAGCTGCAGGCATTAAAAACATGCAGTGGACAAGGTGGCTGGCTCGCCGAAATCCTGCGATAACGTTCGGACACTTGTCATTGAAAGTAACTTCTCGTGGGTTCTTTGGCAGGATGAAATTGGTATAGCGTGGGTGTTGGACCGTACCGGACTTTCCGCGCGTCATCCTGGCAGGTCAGACCAACGGTGAATAGGTCCACGTACCGATTACATAAAGCGTAGAACATTAGCCCAGCCTTGGCGTAGTACAGGAATTCACTACTGCCACTAACAACATAGTGCACTGATTGAAAATTGCCAATACAACCTGTGCGAAGGGAAGAACTGGAATGTTTGTCGGTGTTATAATTGAGAGAGCGCCTCTGTTATGATTGCGTAAACGATGCCTGATAAGATTGTCACTGGCACGGTTGGAGCACGCCTACAGTAACTGCTTGGAGCGTTGGCCAATCGAACGGATTGGCACTGACCTGATGGCGTTAGCTTAGCCCGGGGTACCAGCTGGTGAGATGGAAATTAAGCGAGCGTGAGAACGATCTTAGCCGCACGTATTTGGGTAGACGCTGAGCCCTCGGAACGGCCGCACACGAGAGGGGGTTACGATAGACGCGCGCTAGTGACTTAGACGCGAACCCTGCTCGGCTAATGACGCACACAAAAGCACGTTACCGACCGATTCCAAACTAAGGCGAAGAGGAAGCAAGACAGGCAGTCCTCTGAAGGCTCTTTTACAACCAATAAAGGGCGAATCATAGCCAATGCTATGGGTCATTAAGTTAGGGACAAAAGCTACCACGACCGGCTGGTAGTTTGTACAAGAATAATGTCAACAGGTGCGCAGTTGGACCGCGTCTCGGAGTGGCTGAACACTGCTACCTTGTGGGGAGGAATTAGACCTCGCTATCCACAGCAATTGTGCCCGAGTTTCTGGCGCGTTTTTGCGGGAATATTTGACGGGCCCGCAACAGTCGGTTTGCACGGGCATCGGTTTGACTTGCTGCTGTAGCATAACTTTTAAGTCGGCCTGCTCATCCGTCATGTTTCGAAAGCTCTACCATCGCCGCTATAATAAACTTGTTCTTCCCTGGACGCGATAGCTTAGTCGCGAAGTTGCACGTGAGGTTATAGCATGGTTCCTAGTCAACACAGAGATTCAGCTAACGCACGGTGCCCACGAAACCAGACGAATAATTGCACACTTACCCGGGAGCCCAGACGCCCTTAAGTAGCATGAAGCCGGCCGACTAGAATGACGTAAGATCACGTGGCACGCGGAAGTCCCCAACCAATCCACAGGAGAAAAGACAGAAGGCGAGGTGGACACTTGGGAGTTCCTGTTCGACCGACAAAGGCCGTACAGGGTTGGCGCCGCGGTTCGTTTTGTTGGGGAACATAATCACAACGTCGGACACGTGGTTTACAAGAGACCATAGTTCAATTTGACACAGGTGTGCATTGTGTTGGGCTAGCTGGAAACTGCTGCACTCTGAGTAGGAAATGGACTCCGCGTGACGCCGTCGGTGTATAGGAGTTGCAGACGCCGTTGGGTAATTTTGCGGTCTCAGTTGATATTCCTGCAGCTACTTGGTGGCCTGTTCACGGCCAACAAATTTTGAGCATTTCAAGGCATGTCTGCCCCATTTATTGCAACTCAATCATAACCCGATTTTGAGGGGCCAAGAGTGCAATAGTGCTAATATATCGGCAGAACTTTTACTCTCTACGTGTGTGCCAGTCAAGGAACTTCCTCCCAAATTAATTTGTTATCCCCTCCACTTTATTTTTGCTTATAAAACGCCTCGACGTTCCCTTAATCCACATTGTGAGATATTACTGTGTATTTCGACAAACGATATAGTGAGACTGACTACTGCCTACTCGCATCAACTTACAAAATCGATGTTGGTTATTTTATGCATGCCACTGTGTGAACACTATGATGAGTTCTCCGAGATGCTTTTCGTTATAACTGTTTTTTAACCATTTTGTGTTTCTCATTCTGACCATCCTGCGGGGCTTTTTAGGCGTTCGTTTTTTTCATCTGTACCACACCATTGTTCCATTGTTCAAATCGTTCCAGTGATGTGTCCGTCGAAGGGCATAAATCTAACCGAAGACCTAGGAAGTGGCTCTGGCCTTAGTTCAATGTAACGGAATAAACACTTTCAGTCTAACTGAAACACTACGATTGCACCTGTTATTCGTGTAGAAGTCCGAACAGCTATCGGAACATTGACAGATGTAACCGTTCCCGTCCATAATTTCATAATGAGGGTAAAAACAGAAACCATAGGATGGCCTAGCGTTGTAGGAATGGCATGCAATTTTCAGGGGACTGTGAATTCCTAGTTTACCGATGCTACCGCTATTTTGAATTCGTGATTCACGGAGTGCTTTACTACTATCTTTTTATTAGTAGTTTATGTTTTAATAACATCTATATCCACATCATCGCAATCAAAGTATGCTTTAAGCGTCGAACTGCGTAGGTTACATTTCATACTTGGGCCTAGTCTATCATACGATCATTGTCAGTTTACTAACAAGGATTTGATGTGCTCAAGAGTATGGGATATTGATTGAGGTGGCCCAGTGTCATAAGCCGCTGATTGTCGGTTCAAGCTACTGTTGGTCATGTGTTCGAATCCTGATTGATCCGATGGATGCACACCACTGATGATGCCCAACGGGCCGAAACTGCAGTCTAGTGCTTTTCCGGGCATATAGAAGACTAGCTGATTTGAAAGCTGGCTGCGATGGACCACATTTAGTGACAACGCTTTGTATAGCACATATATCCGCACAATTTTTATTGCAGGCTGTTCGAGCGGAATACATGGAATTATTTTTCAACTTATTGCAGGTCTCGAGGTGCTTTGGTGTTGCTACTCCCAAAGATGTACCCCATGACTGGTTTCGTCCTCGCTTGGATTCATCAGGTAGAGATTGCCTGAGCTGGGGTGGAACTCTGGGCCCAGTGTTTAACGGCTGACGCCTTAATCACTTGGCCACTACGAACCGTGATTAACGCTTGCGGGTCTGATCACATATTTGTAAGTCATACCTTTTCAGTTTGCTTTATGATTACCAATTAGAACCAATATTGTTACAGTACAATTTGTTCAGTCCAACACCCTTACATTCCAGGGACCAGATAATGTGTTTAACTAGGTGCTCTTAGCACATCGTTAATCATCTAGTACTGCAGTCACATGGACTACTTAGTGATTTGGTCTATTGGCTTAAATGGCTTGGTCAACGCCAGTGGGCCAACCACGTGCAATCCGCACTTCTTCGTCAGTGTAACCGGTAAAGCTATCAGGCAATTCGCAAGTTGAAAATCGGGATCTTGCTCTGAACAACCGCATCCAACACTTGCGCCGTTGGCTAAACTTCGGCCCACCAGCTATTTGTCTTACTCCCGGTGACTACCCCACCCCATGATGGCATTCCAACACTCGTTGTTACAATGATCGCTCCTACACTGTGCGACTTATCCAGAGGTAATATTACATACCTGAATCGGATCACATTTGCCCCAGGGGTCACGCACACATGCCAATATTGTTTCAGTCGCAGCCCCAGGGACCGATCTCCCCTTGTTGTTCCCTTCATGCCAAACCTCCCTCCGAGGCTCATTGTACTCACCACCCTTGAAGTTACCCTAATAAACAAACGCATTTTACCCCCATTTAGGCTGTACAGCAAACCAATTTGGTAGGATTGAAGATGAAATAAAACCCGTGGGATATCGCTCGTGGGCTCTGTCGTTTGTCATCTTGCTGTGTAGTGTCAAGTACAGTGATTTGCATTTATGTGCGTGTTGCAAAGACCCGGTTGCTTTTATACTGAATAGGTATTTATGAGGTATCCTCGTTGCATTTTGATATGTATTGTAATAGCACTGTATTTAACTTCGAACCCTGTTCTGCTTTGACCATGATGTATTACGAGTTGCCCGAGCCTTCAAGCGAATTTGTAGCTTATAGATATTTAATCGCATAGATGCTTACTTTTTGAATTGTGCACCCCAGCGTTCTGATTAGGCAACTACGCTTACTGGCAGCTGTTTTAATGCATTTCCGAAAAATGTCATTGGTTACCCTGGTTCACGGCTGATGCCTGGTTTAGGGTCAAGTGTCTGGCTATTTATGGTTGCAATTGGCCAATGAAACGAGGTCTCTGATGACTTGTTTGTGTCTGTCTGAAACAAGTGGGTAGTACTTACGAATACCCATTTAGCCGTTGTTGTCTTCTGGCTCACACGAAATGTTCATGTCATGAAAGGGTGATTTTGCTCCAATGATTACCCTCTGTTATGGAACAGAAAGAGGATATTCAATTTACAGAAGTGGAATACGAATATGAGCACTGCCATCTTGTTGTAATTGTGGCATTTAACATACTTCTGGGAACCAAAAATAACTCCTAAATAGGATGACAAATGCTTTGCATTAAACTATACACCACCATGAATAGTTGAGTGCTAGAGACACGAAGTTGAAAGTCAAATCTCCATTGGAATGGTTGAATTCTTGAAGAGCGCCGGTGCCCTTGCGAACTACCCAAGTGGGAACAGGCTCGCACTGCTCCGCACTGTACGTATTGGTCCATGAACTCCCAACAGATGGGAGTCGAAATCCCTTGGTGCGGATAGCGAACGAGCTGGATTCGCCAGAAACGTGCTGGATCTTTGCAAAGTGCTCGTTTGCTCTCGTTCGTCTGCTCCATCCACCTTTATGGAACATGTGTCAGAGTGCAGACGCGAACGTAGTGGTGCCATGCAGGGCAGAGCTGCTGCGGTCAAGGTAGACAAAACGGACTGTGTGTTCTTCCTCGACTGTATGTGGTCCGGTTGAAGACAGTCAAGATGCAATGCGCTGAGTGCCGATTTCATGCTTGCGGGTATGCGAAAAATTACGTCGTCTTTTCCGAAGCTCCAGCTACTTCGTCGGCGCTAAAGATAAGTGGAATAGAGATGAGTATGTAAGCTGATGGGAGGGAAGATTGTCGCCTATACTGTCATGATTCTAAGATAAAAACCGATAAGACAAGTAAATTACCTTGGAAGTTCGACTAATGAAACCAGCCATAGTAGGTGCACGATGGATCTGTAACCTTACACCCTACGAAACCTGCACATATGTGCATCGATTGGACTACTTGGAAATGATGTGCAACATTTGACAATAGATCCTCTAACCGCATACTTTCGGTTTCACGTGAATTGCTGACTATTGCGCAAACTCGGTAGGAGATTTGACACAATCTGTGGTTCACCTAAGCCGTTGCTTGCGTGTTAGGTTTTAGTTGTTGTGTGTGCTCTAAAGACTATCGGTGTGTTACGGGAGTGATGAATATTCAGGACTTGATTGTGAAGGCTCTGATAAATACAGAATCTGTTACGCTTGTTAACTGGCGTCACTTTGATGTATCATTAATTACGCGAGACTCATTGGATGTATAGATTTTTGGTCTTTGCTTGCAGATCACAGGCGCACGCTGACAATAACGCACTCTGTTTCCTCTCGTTATCTAAATCCATCACGCATTTTCAATATCTTGATTGGTCTTAACGGAGAATCTGGAGTGGATTCGGTTAGCGGTTCTAAAATGGCAACTGGAATAGTAGTGCCATCAAGTTGTCATAAGCGGCTGCCAGTGTTGATCCATCCTTACGTTTAAGCAGTCGAGCCAGCTTTTAGGCTTTTGCATGGCTGCTTGTCTGCTACACTACACCCAGTGGAGTGCTGTCTTCAAATTCATACATTTATACCATCCTCGAATGATAGGGAGTCGTATACTGCTAGCAACTTCATCTGACTGACGAACTGAGGGGGACCACTGCATGCGATGTGTGACTAGTGTTCGTTGACTAAGTCTAAGATTTATGTCGAACCCAATAAAACTAATATTTTGGTTTGTGAATTTTATGGGCAATTGGCTTTCTCGTTCCTGTTTATCTCTAAGGGTCAGAAAGACCACACGAGACCTGCTGTTACCATATAAACAGCGTCAGCAACTTCAAATAACTGTGGAATCTCTATCAATCCAAAAGGATTTCATGAGCGTGTACGGAACGGAAGTGCTTGTAACGACGCGAAATTTTAGCAAAACCGTATGAGAAATGCATGCTTAATTTGTTCATAAGTGAATATGGCTCATTTTTGAAACCGTCTCTGTACGGTGTCCAGTGGTGTGGTAGTTAATCAAAAGCATACCTCTGTTGGGCTGCTGCCGTTTTGTATTAGCCTTTAATATGTTTATTTCACCTGCATTCTTGCGAACGGGCGTTAATAGCCATCTGACTATATCATTTGCTTAGAAGGGGAATGGGAATGCCTCCGCAGGTCATCATACATTTATCGAAGGCGTTGAGAGTACACTAAACTCCGCACCTCTGTTTTTATGCATGAGCTGTCTAAGTTGACTTACCCGTGTTTCATGTATAACTACCAACGAATTACCTTGGGTACTGAGGACGGTCGGGTGTTTTCTTTAATCGGGTATTTTGGCTGCACACATTAGCAGCTATCGAGGAAAATATGAACATCAAATTGGATGGAATACGAAGTCACATCATTCTATTGAGGACTGCGGTCGGGTCCCATCCGTGGTTTGACAGTCCTTCGGAAATGGGGCAGACAGTGAGCAACTAGGGTTCCCGTACGCTTTCCGCTGCCTTAAACTGCGAGCTCTTCTATTAAACCGTAACAGTTCTCCCTGTGTTCTTCCTTTTGTGAAGCTCTATTTTCTTCTAATAAGTTAGAAATATAACTTAGTGCTGGGAGCTATAAACTTCTTAGTGCACGAACAATTTGGACTTTGCGATTTGCATCAGCAATTATGACCCACTATCTTTGCCTGTCAGTGGGGTCTCGAAGCGAACGTGCGTGCAAGATCGCTTACTTGTGCACTCGTGGTTTACTTTCAGCGGCTCAGTGGCATTTTTTCGCACACTTTGGATCTATACTCATTCCTCGTGCTTTTAAAAGCTCCACCTTGTGATACTATTTCTCGAGTACACTCCAGTGCATTCGACATTTGCCCCGAATTCTAAATTCCTGGCAGTGTTTCGCCGATATCCAAACGCCAAAAGTTGCCTAACTCCAACCATCGGAGACCTTATTTGATCTCACTCGATAGACCATTTTAACGTCTTTTGAACGAACTGTCACTCGTTCAAATCCAACATTGCTTGCTGCAGCTACAGGTCTCAAAGCAAATTCACCCGGCGCGATCCATAGGCTTAAGCAGGAAAATTCTCAATCACACCCTCGTGTAATATGCTCCACGTTCAAGCTGACACATTCGACTGGCACTCCAGTAAGGACAGTCTGCAAGCACACAACTGCAACATGAACATTGTGACCTTGACGACAACATCAATAACAGAACGACTTTTTACCCTAGAGAGTGAGTCATTCAAATGGTTCGTAACATGTGCTCAACAAGCATGATGCCCAGTGTGCCACAGACTGAAGACTTATGTGGATCATATTCAAAACTTGTTAAGGGGGGCATTTTGTGCCGTAACTGTTGCAAGTTCTTCCATGCGAGATGTCTCCGAGTTAAACATATTCAGGCCAAGTTATTAAACAAACCAGACTCGCTATGGTTCTGTGTGGAATGTACATCGATCCCACTGATAAAAAGCGTGCTCCTATTGTCTCAGAAGTATGGCCAGCTACTAGCCAAGTTTGAGGAAATGGTGACCACCCAAATCACTACGGTTTGGGTAGGCATAGCGGACTGTGCAACCCAATCCTCCCCCTTGGTTGCTGCTCTAAACCCGCGAAGAACTGTTAATAACACCGTGAGCAACACGACACATAGAGTCCAGAACATCAACAGCTGTCCCAATACCACACGTAGCTCACATTTGACTAAAGCGGTTCCCAGTTCGATCGGAGTAACTATAGATAAGCTTAGTTCCAAACTCCAGACGCAACTCCAGTGCAAGCCGATACTAGGGAAAATTGGGTTGCGGTTGCCTCCAAGAAGAGCCGTCATTTAAAATTAACATTACCACCGAATGGATCGAAAACTGAGGGGCGTAGCGGACTTTTCCTAGTGCAAACACTGCCGGCTTCCTGCAGTACATCTCCGAGTACTTCAATCACTAGCCGCGAAATGTCGAAAGGTGTAATGAAACAACTACCTGTACGGAGCGTACTGTGCTCTAATATCCCGGAATCAAAGCCGACATCGATAAGAGACAGGCAGTTGGATGACCTCAACCAGTGGGATTTTATTAGTAACCTAATCGGAGTTGTACGAAAACCTGTACACGTAGTGTATATTACGCGACACCCCAACTCTAGGCATTTCGGAGAGCCAAGAGTTTTGCGCGTTGTGCTGAACTTCATCACTGAAGTAGAATCAGTACTACTGTCCACATGTAGTCTCAGAAATGAACATTGCTCCATCCGTATCTTACCAGACATCCCATGGAGCGAACGTTATCGAGTTAACCGCACCTTTGAGGATTACCGGAAGGAAACTGTAACCCGAACCATACTTGTTCACGTGGTTCCTGCAACTGAAGCATATGATGAACGTGAGGTAACAACCCATAATAAAGAGCAATGGTGTTATATTCCTGAAACACTGCTTGGATGATATGTTAGCGAAGTCCGTGTTACGACTGCGTACCTCAAAGAACTACAAAGCAAGTGGCCCGAGAGTGGTGGTACTTCAGTCAAAACCTATGGCCACACGGCAGCTAAAAGCTGGTACATGTTCCGTTGCAGGATACAATCTTAGGTTCGGCTAAAGACAGTCAGCGAAATGCCTCCTAGAGATGATATGTCACTCAAAGAACCAAACGCGATGGGATCTATGAAAGAACAATGCACCAGTAACGTGCCGAATGAGCCCGTACAACCTGTAGAAGGTGATATTGACCAGACACCTTACACTGTACGTCGAAGATTAGACATGGAACTAACTACACAGACGATGAATAATACGTTGAACCCTTCACCTAGTACACATCGAAAAAACGATTAGTCACCGGCCTCTCACTGGTCGGCAAATCTTCACGCTTGAGTTGCACAACCTCCGAAACATTGCTTAAATCTGAGAAACTTTCATGTATCTACACGAATGCCCAAGGGCTCCTCAGCAAATTTACTGAACTTTGACTACGTCAGGTTGCGAATGCTTGAAACCTAATTTCCATGGCCGAAACTACGTTACACCAAGAGGTGACTGATGCTGAGGTTGAGATAGCCGGAATGTCACTCATCCGGAACGACCACCTCAGCAGACGAGGTGGGGTCCTACTCTACTACCGCAGCGATCTACAATGTACAACCGTTGATGATCTGGAAACACACGTTACTGACTCACTCGGGTACTGTCTCCGACTAAGATTCAACGATGCATCTCTCGTAGCTGTCGTTTACCGCCCCCCAACGTCCACTCCCGAAATGGATTCCCGTTTGCTACGTGGTCTGAACAGAGTAACACACAATATGCACAGCCACGTTTTCATCTCCCGGGAATTAAATCTACAAGACCTGGAGGTACCGGCATCACCATAATCATCATTATACACGTCAGCTAGAGGTGGGAAACACCTCAGCTACTGTACCGCAACACATAAAGGAAAAAGGAAAATAAATACAAATTTGCGTGCCAGCTGAGCTACCTGCAACGGATAGGCATCGTTCCGGTAAGCTACCAGAAAGCTACTAGGCAAAATGAAAAAATTACTATGATTTAAGCTAAGAAATGAGATCGAAGGTGAAAGGGGGAGGCTAAAATGGATGGGGGGGGGACAAAGAAACTCACAGCAGGAACGCCACTGAGGTCGGTTCCCTGCCATGTCAGCAAGTGTATCCAGCCAAACGTGTTCACCGTCTTTTGGACCCCAACCAGGGAGATGAGACGCTCCAACCGAGGCCAGCTCAGAAGTGAGGGCCTTCATTCCTCTGGACGTAGTTATCGCTTAGCCACCCCTCATCTTCTCCCATCCACATCCCCGGTGAGCAAACTACACACGTCGTGGAAGTCGGTGGGCTATCATGCACAACATCTGGCTCAGCCATCGGAGTCTGGTGCATGAAATGACGGTGCTGAGCGGTTCAGTTCATTTTCCTGTGCCGTAAACAACGCGTCCATCACGCTCGTTACTCACGCGGTGTTCCCACCAGATGTGAGCCAAACTGCGAAGGCACCGATGGTCGAACGTAACTAGCCTCTTCATGTCGGCCGATCTTAAGGGCCATGTTTCGCAATCATACAGTAAGGTCGAAGGTACCGCTGCATTGTACACTCTACCCTATGGAGAGAGAGTGATGTCGCGCCGGTGCCATAAATGGCGAAGGTTAGCAAAAGCACTTCGAGCTTTCGCTATACGGTTCGTTATCTCATCTTCGATCCCAAGGGGCTGATAAAAATTCCTAGGTAGTTGAATTTCGGAATGACTTCTGACAGATCCCCAACAAGGGTCAGCGCAGGAGGCGATCCCTGCCAATCTTGGAGGTCCGCTTTGCAGTTCGATGGTGCAAAGTAAAGCCGGAAGCGGCTAACAGCCAGTGCTAATCTGTCCAGCGCGGCTTGGCACGTCTGGGAGCTGTCACAGATGAGAGCAATGTCGTCTGCATACTCCAAGTCGAGAAGTCGTCCTCCTGGAAGTAGCTCCACACCTTCCAAGTCATGTCCTGTAAATGCAATCTCCATGACTTCGGCAATAGCGAAGTTGAAAAGGACAGGTGACAGCGGGCATCCTTGTCTCACATCGCTGGAGATATTGCAGGGTGGCGACAGCTTGTCGTTAGCCCCCACTCTGCCCGTGCTACGCCGCGTATAACGAACAGATGATATTTACATATTTCTCTGGCACACCTTTCCTGAGTAGACAATTCCAAAGGGCACATCGATCAACCGAATCGAAGGCACCTTTGATGTCGAGGAACACGACAACGGTGGGCTGCCAATATGTGTGACGGTGCTCCAAAGACTGGCGCAAGGTGAAGATGTGGTCGATGCAGTTGCGACCCCGACGAAACCCAGCTTGCTCCTCACGAATCTGGCTTTCACGATTGCCAGTCAGTCTGTGAATAATTATGGAGGCCAGTAAGTTGGAGGCGATGGAGTTCGGACTGA
>OX104061.1:32843531-32920535 GCA_944474145.2 Dicrocoelium dendriticum
CACACAGACTGTGAGTTACACAACAAGGCAGCTTATTCCATATCAGGCTGACTGTGGTCTTGTATGGTGTCGTGTATATCAAATCTGGTTTCCAATAGAGATTACCTAGAAGGGTGTTCACTACAAGTTGTGTCACGTAATTTTGTAAAGGAAACCAAGATTTACTCATCTTCTAGGTATCCAGAAAGGCTCAGGTTTTAATTCACTACATCTATCTTTATAAGGAACATGTATGGAGTAACCAAATCTGCGGTTGGTGAAGAGACGCGTTGGACTTTGTCTATATCCTACAAGTCATATGTACGTAAATTGCTGAAGTTAACGCTTCAGTATTCTAACAAGGGTCTTACAGTGATTTTACATACCATAATCCCTGTCTTTTTCAGTGTTAGTAACTGACTAATTTGTCTCGATATTTGCATTACCTTTGAATCAACATATTTCGCATGTTCCTAGAAATTTAGGGCGCTGCAAAACCTCAGTTTTAAATCTCTGACAGAAGAGCAAACTGGACTGAGATCGTCATGAAGTAGAAAAAATCCTGCCTCAATATAGCATTCATAAGTCAGTATATTGCATTTTGATGTGGAAAAGTGCACCTGCCACTTCGCAGCCCAGATCTCTATGGCTTGTAGTTCACATGTAATATTTGCTATCTCAGTTTTGTATCGGGATGAAGGGAACTTAAGTCATTGGGGCGTAGACATGCACCCAAACCAGTTTAGCTGCTGTTCCGTATATCGACTAACCATCCTTGGGACGGCTGATTAGTCCGCCAGCGTGTCTTTCATAGCCGCACAACTGTGATGAGACAAATTGATGGTGTATATATATATATATATATATATATATATATATATATATATATATATATATACGGTTCTATCTGTTGAACTTGCATACCGCGGAGGATCACGTTTTATCAAAAGTTGTATGCAAACTTTGAGGAAAAATAGTATCCACTTTAATCGACATCAGCAGTCCAACTATGTACCAATTTAATCAACCTGTCCAACGCATATTAAGCTTATCTATTTACGGCCTGATTCAGTAAAGCGCAATGTAGTCAGCCACTTGCGCATTCCACCTGATATAAACTGTAGGCGGTTTGCGAGGAACCTGACCAAAGGACCTGCGAATAGGCTTATCCATTTGTCTATGGACGGCGAACTCTGGCCGTGCTCAGAAGCCAGTAGTATGCTTATACCTCATCGTAGCCCCGAGATGGGCCCGCTGTGCAGTTTGTGACTAATCGCGTCTTCAGCAATTGAGCCACCAGCCGTGTTACGCCAATTTCGTCGATTAGCTAATTACTTTTATATGTTATTTGGTGCGCATTAAGGACTTTGGGGCCCGTTAAATAACAGCGATTCTTCTCAAGGTGGCTTTTTTGATCTGGCCAACAGATCTAAGCTTCGAAAGAAGCGTAGCAGTTTGCGGTACACGTGAACGAATAGAAGGATGGAAAATATTAAACGTATTTTGACAGCGGTTATCTGTATAAGAGAATCTCCAATTGTCGTCTAGGTCTAATATTATCAGGTAGCCGATTGACCAAGAAGTTTCTCCGTTTGTCTGCCTATCACACTCCACTTCACCATTTTCCAAACTCACGGACAATCTCTCTATCTCTTGAAAATCCAGAAACAGAGTGCATAATTTGAACAGTTTTTGAGAGTAAATATTCCCTGCAAACTGCATTGCGTGCTGTGTTTCCTTTTCACTGCTCCCCCTCGCGCTTTCCCGACCTAAGCGCCTCTATGTTCGCTGTCACTCTTCCCTTAGGGTCGCGTCCTCGTTTCGCTCGTACTCCATTGCATGACAAAAAGAGGCAAACATCACTCCATCGCGTGCGTGACATTTGTTTGGTGCACGCGAACTAAGAACAAACGAATAAGCACACGTAACGACGCCCATAATGTTAGACTTGGCGTGTGAAACCAGGCTTCCACTGCTTAAATCGCCTTAACCGTCAATTCCCCTTCCGAAATAAACTCTGTTATGAGCACAAGTCCACCCTTTTCCGTCGTGGTCGCGTGTTTTTCAACTTCGCTCTCTTGTAGTCTTTCATCATTATTCCGATGTTACAGTTTATCCGTCATTCCAATGGTCAATCGGCTACCTTCAACCACCTTGTATCACCCACTTATAGTCATATAGTCGCATCAAGTAGACGAATAATTTTAGTGTCCCGGAAGCTGGTGTCAACACATTTGTTAAATCGTCAAGCGGACACTTGATTGTATAAACGGTTCTATGTTGATACGGGACAACTAGAGCAGCTTCCAGATACCTCCGTGATAGCAATTAGACGCCCTTGATCAATACAAATGCTTACTTTAAATGGATCCGAATCGCTAACACACAAAGAAATATCTCTTCCCAAATATGCTGCACCCAATTCGCAGTTTTATTCGCAGTGCATGCGATAAACATGAATTCGCTGCGATTCAGGTGCGATCTTACAGTGTCCGAGTAAACAGATGCCGGAAACGTAAGTTGATTGCGCACGCGAATATTTGCCTAATACATAGCACGCCAATCGCAAAGTTTCCCGACGCTATGACACCAGATTTCCCTGCATGTTAACTGTCACTGCTGCAATAGTACGACGCTGAATAGCTTGTCATGTAACACATCCGTTGATGGCTTATTAAATGAAAACGTGTGGAATAAGGAGAATGATGGTAACTTTTTGAGCGAACTACTTTTCCATTACTAGGAAAGCTTATTTGTAAGTAGTGTAATGTTAAGACTAATAGATGATCTGGTACAGAACATGAGAGATCATAAACAATAGTCAGTTGAAGTTCACTCAGGTTGAAATGAATTTGTGTTTTTTTTAGTTCGCCACACTATAGTTGCTCAATTTCAGATGTAGACCAAAGTATGCGAGCACAGATGACTTGTGTTCCTCCGGTATGGTTTGATCTGATTCTGAACCGGTTATATATGACCACGCAAATATTGGACTCAACCGTCCAGCGCTCTGGATCCCAGCCAAGTGGATGGTGGGTGTCAATGGAGTTTCACACCATTTTCACTTACTTTGACTGGGATGGTTTGAGTCTGTGTGCACAAGTCAACTCAAGTTAAGTCAAGAATTCGCATTTATGCAATCATGAAGGGTGAATTTTCGGCCGGAACACACACACATGGGTTGCTGAGGTGTTGTGAAGATATATGCAATAGTCATCGAAGGGGTCAGAATCAGGAGTTTATTGAAGTAGGTTGCCAGCCGGCCAAGTCATTGATCCGGGTATGTCATTACAGGATCTGCACAAAAACCACTGGGAGATGGGAAAAATAAAGCAATCACTGTATTATTATCTGAGTTACCCCGTCTACAAAGCTACCGCGTATCTCCAGCAAAACACAATTATTCTTCAACTGTGGAACTATTCCCAGATACACCACACCTGGCACACCTCAAGAAATCTAGCCGATTTTTAATTTTCTAAGCATGATTTAGTTATGCTTTCGCTTTTTGCGTGCGAAACGTCCCCTACGACTTAGTCTAGAGTTATGACACCACAACCTCTAACATGCACACCATAATATGTCGTTTACTGCGACCCTAGGATTATTTATTGTGGGTTGTTAGCCTCATGGGCAGAGTGACTAGCTCGCTCCATTTCTCTGCATTGTTTACAAGTAATAGTCCCCAACAAATTGCTTCCAGCATCTGCTGCATTGTTTCTAAAGAATCATGTCTTTCTGAAGTGTTTGAATCCAAGCAACTGAGCGCAAACGCTTTGGCATCAAAGCTGGGGAGCATATGACAGGCGCCGATGCATCAAACCCATTATGCATTAGATCGCAGTGCTGAGTGGCATCAGACGTGGTCATAAGGCACCAGATTGCACAGAGCAATTGCCACAATGGTGCTGTCATAGGAAGTCCAACATTCTAGCTCTGAGAGGAGGAAACGGACCAGGGTGTTCGTCTTACGTAACGCGATCAGCCTTTTACTCTTCGTCGCCCGACCAGCTCGCACCAATTATCGTCACACTACTCAGATGTATAGCAGTAATATTCTGACACTCATCCAAAATCAAACTAAACACCACCCGATGCTTGAATGAGTTGCATATTTTAACGGAAATTGTTGCAATCCACGTGACCCCAAGTTGTTAACCCTGATCTAAAACTTTTGACAAAGGCACCTGGTGGCTATACAAAGCAGGGCGTGGTTGTCATCAGCTGATCGGACTTTGGGTTTCGTGTGCAGCTGTGTTCCGCTTTGTAACAACTGCACAACATTCGCTTCAAACGCTTTTCTAGTCCACATGCGCTACTGGACGCTAAAATAACTTAAATGGGGCAACCGATGTGACAGGCACTGATATTTCTTGTTGGGCTGTAAATTGGTCTAGGGTTCCTGCGTATAAGAGGACGCAGATGCTGCGATATCCGCACAAAGATATCTTCTAGCTTCTTGGAGCTTTGGGACCAGTTGCGACACATCTGGGATTTTGTTCACGCTAGTTCGAAGCCACCAGCTTAAGAGCGAGAAAAGACTCCGTTGGACTGATTGGCAATCGTCAGCTTCGATTTGGCTGGCAGGCGGTGTTTATCGATCGTGTCCGCTGCGACACGTCAACACAAAATACTGTTGTCATATGTATACGGTGGCACATGTATATATATATATATATATATATATATATATATATATATATATATATATATATATATATATATATATATATATATATGACTGTATACTTATCGAGCTTAGTCGGTGCAGTCTCGGTATTGGGATTCAGCTGAAAGTCCAGCACGTTTAGTTATCTCAAACTATGTTTGAGAACTTCGGTCAAAAGTTTTCCATCCTCAAATCAAAAGTTGAAAACAAGGCCTCTCCTGTCTTTTTTGTGGCACTCACCATTTGGCTCTATATTAGACTGCTTTGGACCAGAATCTGCGTAAGTTAACTTGCACCAATATCAGCTTGTGATTTCGGCGACCAGGAAGTCGATTGGTAAACCATTTATTTGGCAGTCGGTTAGGCACAATGTGGTGAAACAAAAAAGAAAATCACTTGAGAATAAATTAACTTATTCTTTCAAATGACAGGGCAGCGACGAACGGTTTCGGGCGCCAAAACAAAATGTCTCCACAAAACGTCACTTGATACAACTCACAGACACCATTCGGGGATTTATGTTACGAATTTCTCGTGTTGCTGTGCTTCGCCAGCACATAACATTACCTTGAGGTGAGCGATCAACTTGACGAAGGTTTACTGACATTGTTTGAGCCAGACATATTGATTAATTAGCTTCGAGGTATAAAATCTTAAGTTCACAAACCACGACACAGAATCTATCACTGTAGAAACAACAAAGGGCCAGATTTAAAATTTTCGTAAAATGATCAAATTGGTAGTTACATTTGTTTCCAAGAGGTGACTGAATTTCGCAGACGAGAAGCGAAGTCGCTCTGTCGCTGTTTCGAAATGCGGAACAAAATATACCAAGTTCAAGGGTTAACTGTATGATAGTACATCTGTACAAATAATAGAACCTTGGGTTCCGTGCAGCTTGTCAAGTCTTAGTAAGGACATGGAGACCCTAGCGGTGTAGAGCGAATGGCAAGTACTTTCAAACATCACAGTTTAAGCAACTCAAAGCTCAATAGGTCCAGTTCATCGATCGGTGAGTGTTGGTGGCACATCAATGTCTCAGAAAGTCGTTACATATGGCAGACGAGACGATTTGCGTTATGGATAGTTTAGAAGATTCCCAATCTCCTATCCTTCACTATCTTCCTATCAAACCCTCCTCATGGTTTTGATTCCTTTTACCGTTTTTCCAACTCCTTTCCATCTCCCAACCGATCTTTAATATCTGGCTCTCAATGAAAGCGGTGTTCCGTGTCAAGTTAATTAAGCTTATTTGCACTTTAAACACATAGGTGATCTGAATCCAATCGTGCATGCATTGACCTATATTTCCAAGTTCTGAACAGAACTAACTGTCGCTTCATGTGGCGTCGCATCATGTTATTAGTTTGTAATGTTCCGTTTTAACTCCCTCGCCGTGGTTTTCGGAGACTGACGAGCATGACATCCCTCCCATCGCATATGAACAGACGGTGTTGCGAAATCATGTGAGTAGAGTTCACATACATGAAACCACCTCGTCCTTGAGGACAATTGTACATGTTACTTTATGTGTAATTGACACTTGCAACACCATCACGCTGCGTGTGTGTGTGCGCGTATGTGTGTGTGTGTGTGTAAGGAACTGTCCCAACGCCCACGTTTCTCGGCAATCTGCCTTTCCGGTTGGTCATGTGTAAGCGTTTTAAAGCCGCCGTACATTGAGACAAGAGTATGTTATGTGAATTTGGGGCTCAGCTTACTGGTTACCTTGGGTTGTTGTAGTTGTTTGATACGCCTGTGCCGGAAGCACAGATTGTTGGGGTATTTTACTTTGCTGTCAATTATTTGTAATAGTACCGTATTCTAGTTTTGGTGTTGTTTTGTTGAAACTGGTGGAAACGCGTTCTCTCGACTTCCAAGTGAACTGTCGCCTACAGCTAACTTGTAAATTTAGAGCCCGTATACCTGAAGATTTTGCATCATGCATAAGATGTAACTGCAATTTTGAGCGCAATTTGAGCTACAGCACTGGTATACAGCAACCGGAATCACGACGAACTTAATTGGAATGTTGTGTTCTAATCGTAAATCATATCACAGGGAAACACTAGCGCCTCTATTCGCTTGTCGACTGTTAATTCAGCTATCCGGAAAAAACATTTCCCAACCCGTAGTGAATTGTGCCCTGTGACTAAAGTGATTTGATAATGGCATGTACATAGGCAACTGGATGTAGACACGGCTTGACAAGCTTAACACCGGGTCAATAACAGCATTTTTAGTCCTGACAATATTGATAGACAACATTTCAAGTAAATTTGCTGCATAAACACCTTACACGCAGTCTGTTTGTGCTCGCAACGCCTCTCTGAAGGGCACACCGTCTGAGCTGACCGGTTTCATTCTTTTAACTGGCTATTTCAAGTCGTCAATATAAGCTTTCTTGGTGGATGGGGTGCATTTCCATCATAATACAATAGCTGCTATAGATGTTTAAAACACCTACAGGAAAAATGCAATTTTCTAACTAGAAAAAAGGGATCGAGTACATAGGTGTCACTCGAGTATGCAGTCCAAAATTTACATAAAACGATCGTACATTACTGAAGTAATTCATTAGTCATGAAAACAGTATAGCAAACAAACTCGATTTCGGTGATTTCGCTTCAGACCAAATATAACCCATCTGAATAGATAATAAAGGCAATTTGAATAAAGCAAGAAGAAACAACATTTTAACAGAATTTACTGAATTCAGTAATTTCGCGTATTCTCCTCAGCTGTTTACATACAATGAGTGGAAAACAGTGCGATGTTAACAGCAAAAATTCAAAGCGGTCGAAGGTCTTTAGGCTCACGTGACCTGTTTCGAGGAAAACGCAATCGCTAGCCTCACCAGGGTAGGGCTAGCGTGGTCACGAAATCCGTTTGCTTGCATAGCTTTGGCTTCAGCCGCCGAATTGCTGCCGCCTCCGCAAACTGTAGTAGACGGGGATTAGCCTGTTTGCAATTTGATACCTCCATTTTCTAGGGGCTCAATCAACCATTTTTTAACCAATCTAATGTGTTGTATTTGACTTCATGTAGACTCACTGAAAACCAGCTTGTTTTTCAGACCCAGTTTTCATGACAGAAATGGGAATTGCTCACCATTTAAACGGTTACAGTTTGCATCCTTTTGAAGTCGTTATATATAAACAGTTTTGTCAGTCGCTGCAAAAATTTCACAAGTCGCAAAAATGCCTTTTGGTAATTTTTCGAATATGCTTATGACATGATGTAGCGGGCACGTCAAATATTCCCGCAAAAACGCGCCAGTAACCCCGACAGAATGGCTGTGGAAAGCGAAGTTCAATTCCTCCCCACAACGCAGCAGCGCTCAGCCACTTCGAGACGCGGCCCAACTGCGCATCTTTTGACAATGGTCATTTGCAAACTACCACCTCTTCGTGGTGACTGTTTTCCCTAACTTAATAACCCATAGCATTGACTGTGATTCGCCCTTTGTTGGTCTTAAAAGAGCCTTCAGATGACCGCCTGTCTTTCTTTCCTCTTCGCCTTACTTGGGAGTCGGTCGGGTCACGTGATTTTGTGTGCGTCGTTAGCTGGCCAGCGTTCGCGTCTAAGTCATTAGCGCGCGTCTATCGTAACCCCCTCTCTTGTGCGTCCGTTCCGAAGGCTCGGCGTCTACCCGAAAACATCCGGCTAGGATCGTTCTCACGTTCGCTCAATTTCCGTCTCACCGGCTAAGCTAACGTCATCAGGTCAGCGCAACTGCGTTCGATTGGCCAGCGTTACAAGCCGTTATCGTAGGCGTGCTCCAATTGTGCCAGCGACAATCTTATCAGGCTTTACGCAATCATACCAATCATAACACATGCTTTCGCACCGTATGCACAGTATCGCAAATTTCTTTTCCAATAAATTGACAGAGATCATTATTAGTGAACTTGCAAATTGTCTAACTGTTGTGACACATTTGCACTCGAGCATTTTCATCGACGCATTGAACTGTTGCACTGGGCAACTTTAAGACAGGAAAGTTTTCCATTAAAGTCGTGTTGATCTAGCACATTCCAGACAGCTAGTTTTCTCATTGAGAATAAGTTAAATTCCATAGACATATGCACGGTACACAACAGTTGCTCGACGCGAAGATTACAGCCTTCTTAGGGCGTTTCACGTCGAGCGGATTGTTATTTGTCTTAATGTGTTGGAAGTCTTGACTGTTATAGTGGTGAATGGTCAGAACTAGAAAATGTTCTCGGTAGACCATGTGTAAGCTCTATCCAGATCCCTTTACACAGCTGGATGAGTTGGATTTCAGTGATAGCAAAACGTGCGTTTGATCATCGGCGAACAGTAAAAAGTTTGAAGTCCGCACTCTCTGGAGGTCATTTATGAAGAACGCGAAGAGGTGTGTCCCGAGTACAGAGCGTTGAGGTATCTCGCACTGGACATCAAATGGACCGGATAGGATGCTGCAAACCCTCATTTTTAGATGACGTTGAACGAGAAATTTGTTTATTCAACACAGAACGTCATGGTCGCTTTCATGATTCTGGAGCTTCTGAAGTAGAATGCAATGATTCAGACTGTCCTATGCATTTGAGCATTTCAGATAGACGGCATTTACTTTTGGCATCAACAGACACCGGCCAGCAAGCACGATTATCAGTAAGTTCGTGGTGCATGACCAATCATAGCAAACTGCAGCCGCTCTGGAGAGAAAATTTTACTGCTCCCCAAGTATCTCATGAGTGCTCCCCCAGCAACAGTGAACTCCCTCTAACCGCAACCACTTCGACCATGCTACAAGATTGTTTGGATAAATCCGTGCATCGTCAAACTCCCGCCTCTTAAAGCTTAATGCTTCCAAGTGCAAGGATGTACTGTCTTCGCTGCATAAGATAGATGGTTACCAGAAATTCCGCGCTGATTGTCCCCAAATTCACGTTAATGGTGAAAGTCTGAGCTACTCGGCGTCAGTGAAGTATCCGAGAATCATACTGAGTCGTGCTTTATTGTGGTCAATTCACGGGAACGTATTTTGCGAAATCAGGCGACTGTCCTCTGATGTCTCACCACTTCTTTCGTCCTCATTCTCCTACCTGCTGATCCTGCGATTCATTAACGCATGTGTCTTACCACACTGAACCTACTATTCACCTGTGATCTTTCTGGGTATCTTGGGTAAGCATTTCAAACTACTTCATAGGTCACTGAAACATATATCTATATATACAGTATATATATACAGTAGCATTTCTAAACCAACCTTAGTTCAACACCTTTTATCTGCTTATGTTAATTCATGCGGAAAGCTTACTTCGAAAATACTCAGTGCTATGAGCCATCCTTTACGTAGCGTTTTATCCAACTGCAAATCTAGTTAGGGTGACAAATATACAGGGCCATATATGCCCGACTCATCTACCATAGCTTATCTAGCAAGATTTCTGCTTGATCTGAATATTTTCTTCCAAGAAATAAGCATCAAATTATGTTAGTGATCTTGTACTACACATGAATCATTGTTTTGGCCACCGTTATTTTAAATTGTTTTTGCATATATTATAATGTCTTCCTATACCGTTTAGATCGCGAGCGTGTTACAGTTGAAAATTCATTTTTCATGGGTGCATAAGAGTGAATTCTTGAATTGACCTTACTTGATAAGCTTAGATACAACCGGAACTAGGGCTACCAGTCGATACTTCGAGGGTTCTGCATGGTTGCCGCTTTTGTAGATTAGAGTGACGATTTCATGCTTCCATACTGCGGTAAACTACATATTATTAAGCCAACCTTGGAAGAATCGGCCAGCCGTTCAGTTAAATTCATGGTATCCACGTTCAGCGCTTTTGGGCTAATGTTTTCTGCGCCAAACTAGCTGGACTTGTGCGCGAACATCGGCCGCCTCAATACATCAGTGGTGGTAAATGGTAAGTGGTCAAGCCCTGATTGCACCATGGCATACGTAAAGATAATGTTGGATGACGGTATATTTTGCAAGACAAGTGTGATTTTTTGTCCAAAGGCCGCCTTCTGTTCCATATACTTTAGCCCACATACTGTTTGCGGGGCAGGAAATTTGTGTCAAACTCTACGAAGTTTGTTCACAGCGTTTGTAAAGTAGCCTGTGGTTAAAGCGAAATCCCATCAAAGTGCGCGTTGGTTCTTCACTCTATCCTGCTGAATGACATCATCAGTATCACTGAGACGTGGTTACACACTGGAATGACGGAAGCTGAATTTTCGGTACCAGGCATGTCGCTAATCCGGAACAATAGACTCAAAAAAGGAGGAGGGGTAATTCTTTACCACCGAAGCGACTTACAGTCTGAGCCTATGGTGGATTCAGCCCAACAGATCCCCGATTCTGTTTGGTGCAGACATCAGCTGGAGGCCGACACTTACGTTATAGTCTTGGTGAAGCGCCACCTAACCTCTGCACCCGAAATGGTCTAATACCTAGCTACTGCGCCAACATGCACTGTTAAGGAAAAAAGCACGCTATCATAATGGGTGGTTTCAACGTACGTTACATTGAATCACCTGCCAAATCCGGGCAGCGATTCAAAGCCAAGTTGCAAGAGTTCGGTACCAGAGTTCCACTTCATAATCACGTTCCTTTGCCCACACTTTTCCGAACAGGTTACAAGTCATTTGTGCTGGATTTTGTGTTAACCAACGAGAAATATTTGATTGTTGTAATAGTTGTAGACTGTCCGTTCGGTCGAAACGATCATTCAGTCCTTCGTTTTGACTTCGTCTGCTACGCGGAACAAAGGAGACTATGAGACTGTGCAAACCAACACATGCTACGGTCGTTTAACTCAGCTAGTCAGCGCCAAAACCTGATAGTTCTTTGCCGAAGAACCCCCCCCCCGGAATTCGCCTGGCTCGAGTTCGTCAACAAATTCAGTCGGTTGATTACAGATGGTTCAGAGACAAGAGTTTGCAATGTGTCTAAACCAGTTATTTCATTTGGAGTAGAACTGGAAAATGGATGTTAGTAGACGACACAGCACGCCGGTTGTACACAGTAACATCAATGACAGAAACTTTGGACAAATACATAGCCCAATTTAAACACTGCACTCAACTGCTCAGAGAAGACAAAGAAGCATATCAGCACAATATGACAAAATAATGCAGCACTAACCAAAAACTGCTGTACAAATACTTTACTGGTCTACGGATTGCGATACAAGGATTTGCTCCGCTCAAGACAAGAGATGGTCCAACAAGAATGTCTATGGGAGTAACAAACGCGCTACGGATGCAATAAGCCTCAACGTTTCAGAAGGTCTTGCCATTAAGTAATCTTCCAACTTTTATCGTCCCGCCACCATGATTAAACCGAATCTCTTTTACCGCTGAAGTTGTATTGCAGTAGCTGACGTCTCTGCGCCAACACAGCTTCCCGGGTGTCGATGCCATTCGTCCAGAGACAGAGGGAGCAGAGGCAAGACAAATAGCATAAGCTTTAGTTCTGATTTTCCAGCGCGGTTTATACCAGAATCAGGTTCTTGCCATGTAGATGATCGGAATAACAATTTCCATTCACAAAGGCGGGGGCACAATTCAGCCTTCAAGCTACCGCCCAGTATCGCTTCTCCCTATACTGTCCAAGGTCATGGAGTCACTCCCCGCTGAGACGTTGTTGTTATATGGAAAACGGTGACAAAAGTATGCCTGAACAGCACGGCTTCCGTCGACCGCGATCGTGCACAACGAATTTACTGATCGCATGGAGTACTTAGTCCGTGTCATCTGAAGCTGGAGAAGACGTTTCTATGATCCACCTGGAATCTTCGAAGGCAATCGATGGTCTAGATAATGGGCTACTCCTTTCCGAGCTCCATAAGTACAGGATCGATGACTCTCTGAGCTGTATCGCCGACTGTCGCGTTCAACGGTAATTATTGGTTAGAGTTCGGACTCCATACAAGTCGAGTGTGGGGTGCCGCATGGCTCATTTCTAGCTTCACGACTACGTTTTGGTGTTTATTACTGACCTCGCAAAGGCAAGCGCTACAAGATTCTTACAGTTTGACGACGATAGGGAGATTTGACGTAGGATTCAGGTGAAAGCCGACCATCCTCTGCTTCGGATTGACCTTGACATGGTAGATCGCTGGTCAATCCAGTATTTACAGTAATTCAAGAAGAGTAACTGTAAGCTAATCTCCACGCGACACCAGATCAAATGCTCATGCAGGATGCGAACGCAGGTACTGCAGCAATCGCCCGTCAAACGTGATCTGGGGGTGCTTGTTCAAGACCACTTAGGTTGTTCCGGACAATCCAAATGGCCTCAAAACTTGGAATTCAACACGTCCGGCTGTGAAGATTGGCGTTTGGACAAATAAACACCACTAATTTTCGGCTTGCTCAGTGCGTATGTTCGCCGCCACATCCAATACGCCATTCAAGCTTACCATCTATGACTGAAACACGACCTCAATACACTGAAGCAGCCTCAACGTCTGGCATCTAATTACATCATTGGAATGTGTAATCTCCCATACGAGCAGAGGCTGGAACGATGAGGAGTGTTCAGCGAACAATATAGCAGATTACGTGGAGACTTGATGATAGCCCACCTCATTCGACCTGACCCACCTCACGCGTGCCGCTTCTTACTGCAACGCAGAAGCAATACTCATTTGAGAAGTAGCTGCGTACAACTTACAGAACAGTATGGTCGCCTGGAGTGCCGCAGAAATTTCCTTTCCATCTGTGTATGTCATATGTGGAATGTATTCTTTGAATTGGTCATCACTGCACCGACGCTAACAATGTGTAATAGACGGTCGGATGACCAACTCATCCACATACAAATTGTTACGTAGCACTATGTCTCCTTCCTACTCCTGGAAAATACCTTGGTTTTATTTGGGGTTAAATGTGTGCGCTGTGAAACTACGCTAATTGCAGGACTACAGCGCAACAAATGATAAGTCCATCTTTTCATAATTAAATTACCGACCGTTTTGTTAATCTTTTTTCAATTACTCCCCCAAACTACCCAACGGGACTTGTAAAGAGATGCTTCGTAACCCATATAACTTTACTATGCGTTGTTCATATCTAACTTTGCGATGGCCTTGAGCCCACTGTTGAGCAGTAGCATACTCAGAAGAGTTAAAATAATGGCCTAATTGACTTTTGTTGAGCTAAATCACTGTGAAATTGGATTACGAAGCAACAATTGACAGTCGGTCAAAAGATTGTCAATTGTTCATGGTCCCAGGTGCAGTTCCATTTTGAAAGCGGATTAAGATTTCGGGTCAACTTTCACTTAATCGTTATTAGTGTGACTTTCGTACATGATCCCCTCGGACTGTTGTATTTTTGAGCAGTGTTAGTTGGCTGTTTGTGGGAAGTTGTGATCAGATGAGCACTGCTTTGAGCCGCGAATCGAAGCACTGCAAATTTAGCCAGGGGCATTGCTTGCTGCTCACTCACGGATACGACCTACAGTTTCGCTTAGTAATATTGGAGATCCTAAATAGCGGTAATCACAGTGCCTTTGAAGCGGAAAAGTTACGAACAGAATTCTTTGTCGTTACCCGTCCCAATCGGTGGTCTCCTCGTGCAACAGAGATGGAAATGGCCGCTGCCCTTGGTAACCATCGTGAGTTATTCCGTCTGATACGGGAAACGGGCAGCAGGAGACCTGCTGTTAGTGAAACTATACGTGACGAGAATGGACAGCCTATCCACAATTTATCAAAACGCCTGGAACATTGGGCTGAGCACTTTGAAAGGCAATGTAATCGGTCGGAATTGTTAGATTTCTCGCCGACCAGTGATCGCCGTGCTCCGTGGACTGTTCCTTCGGATCCACCCTCTCGCTCAGAAGTCGAACATGAGATCAAACTATTGAAGTTAAATAAAGCCGCGGGACCTGATGAACTTCCTCCAGCCCTATTCAAATTCGGGGGACCTGCTCTTGTGCATGATTTACACGAGTTACTAGTCAAACTGTGGGAGCAGGAAACTGTCCCAACGGACTGAAGCCGCTCCGTCATAGTCCCAATTTTCAAAGGAGGCTCACGATCGGAATGCGGCAGCCATAGAGAAATCAGTCTGATCTCCATCGCCTCCAAATTGCTTGCCTCTGTCATCCTTCACAGAGTGACTGGCACACGAGAAAGCCAGATCCGTGAAGAGCAAGCTGGATTTCGTCGAGGTCGTAGCTGCATTGACCACATCTTCACCTTGCGTCAGTTGTAGGAGCACCGTCACATATATTGGTGGCCTACCGTTGTCGTGTTTCTCGATATCAAAGGTGCACTCGATTCGGTGAATAGGCATGCACTTTGGGACTGTCTACTCTGGAAAGGTGTACCTGAGAAATATGTGAATATTATCCGAGCATTATATGCGTGTAGCTCGGGCAGACTGAGGGCTTACGGCAAGTTGTCGTAGCCCTTTAATATCTCCAGCGGCGTGAGACAAGGATGCCCGCTGTCACCTTTCCTCTTCAACTTCGCTGTTGACGAAGTCATGGAAATCGCGTTCACAGGACATGACTTAGAAGGTGTGGAGCTACTCCCAGGAGAACGACTTCTTGATTTAGAGTATGCTGATGATATTGCCGTCATCTGTGACAGCTCACAAACGTGCCAAGCGGCACTGGACAGATTAGCACTAGCTGTCCGTCACTTCGGGCTTTGCTTCGCACCCTCGAAGTGCAAAGCGTTTCTCCAAGATTATTCTGGACCGCCTCCTACGCTGACCCTTGGTGGGGATCAGCTAGAAGTCGTTCAAAAATTTAACTACCTGGGAAGTTGTATCAGCGCCTGTGGGATTGAAGATGAGATCACGAATCGTATAGCAAAAGCTCGGGGCGCTTTTGCTAACCTTCGCCATTTATGGCACCGGCGCGACGTCACTCTGAGAACCATTGTCAGTGACCAAGGTTTCTGGTATTCCGTGTTGACTGAAAAGTCTCCTCAAAATGTTAATTGTTGCACCACTTGTCGCACGCTCCATACAGAAGACCTCAGGCCATTTGCCTATAGGAATCAACAACTATTAGGTACTGCTGACCGTTTAGGGGACCAAAGAAATCAGCGTGCACGCGTTCCCACGGTTTTGTTGCCAACGGCCAGGAAGCTAAGTCAGCTTTTCTCGGTGCCTTACTAGCAAGCGCGCATCTGGGACATGACTTTACTAGTTGCTCGAGTTCCGAATCAATGTTTGGCCAGTAGACAAAACTCCGAGCAATGCTTTTCATTCTGTTAATTCCAGGATGTACCCGATGAAATTGCTGAAGGACTCTTTGGCGAAGTTCTTTGGGTATGACAATTCTCTCGGCCAAAAGTAAACACCCATTTACGATCGAAAGTTCGTCCTTTCTCCGAGAGAGAATTTGTAGCTCTCCGGATAGAGTATCACTTGGCCACTGCGTAGTGTGAAATTTGATTACCTGGCGCAAGAGGGGATCTCGCACAGTTGCGTCACGTACCATGTCGAACGTCACGGGAAGCTTCCTAAAATTCACCATCAAGATTCTATACAGAATTCTCGAGGCACTCCGAAAAGCTTAAGCTCCTTCCAATCTGACGTTTCTCAACACAGCTGTGAAAGAATTTGTTATCCCTCAATCTGTGTTCTGCATGGTGTTCAGCTTCAGTAACGCCATTCCTCGTGACCTTGTCGGCCAGTGAACCTGCGTAACCCATCACATGGACCGCGCGACCAAACCGACCGCTCATTCGACCTTGTAACCACAACGCTCGCCTGACCGATGTGCGCCGCTCTCAAAGCTGGAAAAGTACAAAACGCCAATTCCCCCACTGGGTCGGGTAACGACACCACGTTGAATGGCAGAAATGCGAATCCGAAAAGGCCCCAGGCAATGGGCATTTGCGGGTTAGGAGCATGCCATCGGTAGTTAAAACAGACCTGGTTTGCTCGCATTGTTTAGAATGGTACCATCCGGAATATGCAATTGTGTCCCAACAACAGGTACGATAGCGAAATAGCTTACTGGATGCGCTTCGGTTCTATGCTGCGTGCTCGGCCATCCCAATAGTTAAGTATTGCTTATCCTAGTCCATAAGTGCGACCGGGTAACCGAAGAAGTTGAGCAGAGGATGAACGATAAGATTACTTACTGGAAGTGAGTATGCACCAGGGAAACATAGCGACATCTAAGTAACGAAATACTGTACCATCTGTTTTCCCTGAACCGCAATCAGCCACGTGCCCATCTCCGTTGTCTTCTCCTACTATGGTAGAATGCGTGGCGAAAACTGACAGTAGATTTGAGAGTCAAACAATACTCATGGCGAAGAAATGAGGCACCATTCGAAACGTCTGGGTAAGCAAATTCCACTAGACCTGACATCTTGCATTAGTAAGGATGAAGCAGCCGAACATCAGTCCTCGGTACCTGTAGTTCAAATCTCTCTTGTCAAGACAAAGCTCCTCGGAACATCAGTTACATAGGCAGATGTTACTGCAAAAGTCAGTTGGGTAACCGCCCTTGCGGTGTCTTCTGTTGATAACAAGATTATAGGCACAAACAGTAGACACTCATACCACGCTATCAGCCGGTCGGGAAATTTTCGTTGCTCCTGACTTTTCAAGTTTTCGGATTCAAATCTTTTCGCACATCGGCCTGGGTACACTCATTCAATCGGGCTCGATCAGGTCTACCCATTTCGCGAACGATCTCGAGGCTACTATTAACGGATCAACGTCTAACGCCGGTTTTCAATTCGGGCTGTGTTTCAGCCTTGTCGTTCGCCTACGAGTGCACCACTTTTCTACCTTCATCAAGGTTTTTGGAATCAACGGAAAGCTTATTGCTAGCTCTACTTCAGGAGACCTAAACCAACCCTGTCGGTAGCTGGATAAGGCGACTAGAAGCAATTCCATCTTCGTACACTACCTTGGTTGACCAAGAGCTCTCACGCTGCATTGTGAATCGCGTTCTATCGAACGCACACAAATCTCTTTGTTTGGCCGGATTTGTACGTGTGCGCCTGTTGGAACTTGCGGCATAACGTGACACACGGAGTTGACCTCAGGGATACCTGTGCACGAAGCGGTCGATCACTGCAGGACAATCTACCCTTGGCGGAATTTGGACAACTGAGCACTCTTACATCCGGTTGGTTTGTATCATTGGTTGTATCTGAAACAGTGGCCTGTCTGTTGACTTGAATAGGCAAATCACTGGACCTTAGCGACCTTTGTTACTCCAGAATTCACGCTTGGTTATAGCATATACTATAGATAGCTTTGATCTCATTTACAAGATTGATGACTGCCATTAACACTCGTGCAATGAGGAAAAAGCGTGTGGAAAACCGAATAATCACGGTAAATAATGCTGCCGTCACGAGTGTCGAGGAACCTGTGCCCTGTTGCACACACTCCGAGGCTGGAATACAAGAGCAGGTAAATAAGTCCAAAGAACAAATCACAGAAAGTTCAGTTAGTGTTGTCGACCTTATATCTTCACTGTCAGCCAAAATAAAGACGTTGGAAAAACAGTTAGAGGAACAAAATGAGAAACTAAAGTTGTTTGACTCATTCGGAGATCTCCTAATGTCAGTTTCATACATAATTCAGTCTCCGGCTAATCCAGAGCAAAAGCACAAAATTGGAGCCATAAACTTCCTAAATGCAATCGCCTCTGAGGTTAATGAAAGATGCAGAAGGGGAAAAAACGTCATCGCCCTCAACATAGCTGACAATATCGCAATTGACACCATTAGACGCTCTGTTTCGAGAGCGTGCAACATCGCTGAAACCGATATTAGTTGTAGAAGACTGAGGAAAAAATCTTTGCGTTTTCCTTGTCCGACTCTGTTTAGCTTCCGTAATGAAAGTCTCGCAAATTCGTTTATCAAAAGTCAAAATACTTTAAGATCTGTCCCGAAATTTTGCAAAGTTATTCTATTTGTAGACAGGTCACCTTTGCAACGCGAGCTTCAACGCATGAGTGCAACTAATGTCTCGCCTGAGCCGAAGCAGAGTCATCCTCCCTGCGCGCTTCCTGGATTGCAAAGAAGGAGATCATTCAACAGTGTTTGGTTCTCCCCTTCTAAAAAGGCAGCTAATGTTACCAAGGCCACTCTCCACACGAACGATGCTAAGACTGGCGACAAAGTAGCGGAAATTGAGATGCTCACGCCTCCACACCACATTAGTCTTGTGGACATAGGAAATAGTGTAGCTTCACTTGATGCACCACGTTCTGACAAACCGGTAGGGATTGGGATAAATCCCCACACCACTATTGAAACAGATTCAAGTCCAAAAACATCAAATGGGACTGTCGATAGCTCCAGTGAAGGTACGTTACGGCCCATTGACATTATGACTACACATAGCAGCAGTGGTCATGGTTCGCGTCCTAAGCGTCTTAGATCAAACAGGGGCCTTCGTGCTGGAGAGGTGACTCCCCGTGTCCCAATGACAGTCGTGAATTATAATGCAGCTGCACAGAGTGGCAAGCCAAAATTCCCCATTGTTCCTGCGATGAGCCAAGGCTGTTCTCCTGGTAGGCCTGTACATGGCTTTGCTGAATCGCAGACCACTTATTTATGCCCCTATCCATACTCTATTCCGCCTCCTCCTCTCACAATGCCTTCTGTGAGCCCTTCGGCAATGACACCCTATCCAATTAAGCTCAATCGCCCCGACTTACCACAGCATTCTTTTTGCATTCCCCCACCCATTCCCCCACCCCCCCTAATCCCGATAGGACTGGCGAATCTCACGGTAAGGGATTTGCTGCGGAAGGCTTTAGAACTAATGTGATTGCAAGAATAAATACTGGACGGAGTGATAAACAACGCCAGGAGTTTTTAAAACTGGTGATAATTAATATCCGTTCTCTGTTGAATAAACTTCATTTACTCCGCACCTTCATAAGTCTGAATAAACCAGGTATGATTTTACTCACTGAAACCTGGTGTCATGATTCTATGCCCAGCCAGCTGCTTTCTATCGAAGGTTATAAGCTTATTAGAAGTGATCGAAAACAAGGCAGAGGAGGTGGTTGCATAATTTACTACTCACAGAACCTCACTGTGTCTGAATTCACACTTCCACTTATATGCCCCACTATTGATTCCGCTTGGTTACTCTTGTCCTTTGGTACTAAGCGAATTCTTGTAGGCTGTATATACCGCTCACCCGGGACCAGCCTCAGTGATGAGAACCAGTTGGTTGACATCTTCAATTACATATCGGACCTTGGTTCCTTCGATAAAGTTGTAGGTGGAGATTTCAACCTACCAGATATCTGTTGGTCAAACTTAGTAACAAACGCGAAACATGCAGAGTTCATAACCTCCGTCATCACTGGGGGTTGGGAGCAACATGTTCTCGTGGCTACCAGGGGGAAAAATATATTAGACCTACTTTTTACCTCAGGCACCTCCCAGATAGCTTCTGATGTAATTGACGGTCTCCCTGGATGTGATCACAAAATAGTCAGATTTAAACTTATAGCTGAGTCGTCGCATGTGAGGTCTGCGATGGTTCCACACTTCCTGCGAAATATTAATTGGGTAGATTTCTCAGCTTTGCTTAGGGTCCAAAATTGGGACCATTTCTTTCTTTCGTCTGATATTAAGGGAGCCTCCGATATCTTCTATGACAATGTGGCTATGTGCTTAAGCATACTTGCCTCCTGTGATAACACGAGAGTCTCTTCTAAATACGCTAATAATGCAAAGCACAAGCGGAAAATTCGAGTGCTAACTCGAACATTTGAACGTACTCATGACTTTAGTGTATTATTGAGACTCCAACGCCTTATAATTGAGATGGACATGAAACATCGAACTCGTCTCATGCAGGAAGAACGACGGGCTGTAAATAGTAGTAATACAAGTCAACTGGTGACTGCATTACTGAGGAAAAGGAGAGGTGGCAAAACTGACCTACCCTCCCACATCGTCATGCCTGAAGGTGATTGCATTGATTCCCCAATCGCCATGGCGGAAGCCTTTAACTCATACTTTGCTAGATCCTTTAATGTTGAAAAAGAAACTCTGGATTTGTCAACCTCATTTCACTTCTCTGAACAAGTCCCAGCGATCAAGCTTAGTGTTGCTACGATAAAACGGATGCTTACTTGTCTACGACCATCCTACAGACCTGGCCCCGATGGGATCTCTTCTGCTTTAATCAAACACGGTGGAGATGATATCCCTCTTATAGTATTAAATATCTTCTCTTTGTCTCTCCAGTCTGGTCAATACCCCGAACGTTGGAAAACAGCTACGGTCATACCGAGACATAAGTCCGGGTCGAAAACTGACATCCGGAACTACCGCCCCATTAGTCACACAGCCATTCTCTCACGCATGCTAGAGAGAATTGTTAAGGAACATTTGGTTTCGTTCCTAATTTCGCACAAACTTCTCTCACCTTCACAGCATGGCTTTCTGAAATCTCGCTCGTGTGTTACCTGTCAAGTTGACTTCCTTAACCATCTAACTGAAGCAATTGACTCAGGTCGTCAGTGCATTGTTATCTTCCTCGACATGCAAAAGGCTTTTGACAGAGTCCCACACAAAAAGCTGTTATGTAAATTAAGTAAGTACGGTGTTACAAACCCGCTTTACTCTTGGATCCAATCTTACCTTGTAGGACGGTCGCAAGTTGTGGATATCAATGGTTACATCTCTTCACCTCGTCCGGTTACCAGTGGAGTGGTGCAGGGCAGTGTCTTAGGCCCGTTGCTCTTCCTACTGTATATAAATGACCTGGTTTCTGTCATACAATTTGGGAAGCCTTATTTATTTGCTGATGATTTAAAGGTGGTCTACACGTTCCCAGGTTCTCAGCGTATCGCTGAAGTTAACAATATCCAAAGCGACTTGGAAGCCATTGAGAGATGGGCTGATATGTGGCAGATGACATTTGCAACATCCAAGTGTAGTATTCTATCGTATGGATGTCAGATAGCAGCAGAAGTGTTCAGGCTTCATGATGAAGTCATTCCCATCAGCCAGTCTGTTCGTGACTTAGGTTTAAGATATTCTAGTTCCTTAAACTTTAGCGAACATACAAACCATATCGTGAAAAAGGCTAAGCAGTCGGTCGGGCTCATATGCCACCTGCTAACCTTGAAAGAAACCAGACTAATTGCTTTCAAAATCAGTATCTGGCCTTTGCTTGAATATTGTTGTGCTGTGTTCAGTAACTTGCGAAAGGCTGACTTGAGAGCCATTGAAAACGTCCAACGCGCCTTTACGAAGCGCATATTTGGCTGTTCAACCGCTCTTTCATACCGAGATAGGTGCAAGCAACTGAATCTTGAACCTCTGTGGTTACGAAGAATGCAACTAAATCTGTGCTTCCTCCACAAACTCGCGTGGCGGAAAGCATATATTGGAACCTATCAATTGCACTTTCGAGAAAACACCACTTATGAACTGCGAGATAAAGAATGCATATTCTATTTACCTAAATTCAAGAGCAGTCTAAGGAGAAATTTCTATCTTCTTAGGTATGGCTCCATTTGGAATAAGCTGCCAAAAGAGATTAGATGTATTGAACATTTCTGCATGTTCAAGAAAATGATAAAGGCTTATCTGTCAACGGACAGAGCGAAATGGATCTTAAACATTCAATTTGATGATGAAAAACTGTATGAAGAAGGGCCGGATCATGTATGATACCGGAGAACATCAACTCTACTGCACCAGAGAAAACTTGATCAGCTAGGATGAGCTGATACAAACCGCTTCTTATGCTATTCCTTAACGCTACATTCCATGCGGTTTTACTCCCTTTCAACTTAATTCATATCAGATGTCTTCTGTTTAAAACCGATAGCAAAATTATTTACTGGTGTGACGTCAGGAGCTATTTTCGTAATTTTTCCCACAAATTGATTAATTCGTAATATTGTTCTGCGATCCCCTTCGCTACATTTGTTCTCCAGTGCTAATCATTTCCCCCTCTTTTCTGAAACTAACAGTCCAGAAACATATACTTGAATTCAAGTATGGCAATAACTGATTCCCTACGCGACTTTTGCCTATGGACAACTTGTACAGTCATCTGTCTCCGGGTGTCACGCTACACAATTTATCGTATGATCGGCTCGATCGATTTCTACGCCGATGTACAAAACATACCTGCCTATTTCTTACATTAACGATATAGTACCCCTTTCATATAATTCTTCTTTTCTATATTCTTCCTTATTTCATAGTTGGCCACGAATGGGCTGATTTCCTGTGGTGACGGATTACAGCTTCCAGATTATAAAAGACGTTACCTATGCAAGGCAAATTGCCACCAACTGTCTGGCGTATAAAAAAGTGCCATAATAGAATGATCCGCATGACGGACTGGGCTGAACCTTCATAGCCCATAATACATGTTCAAAAACAGCTCTAAAATGAACAAAACATATGATATACAGGTGATGGCTCATATGCTACTATGCCACACCGGCACACGGCCAGTTATTGCATGGAAGTGCGAGCGAAACCTTTCGAGGGAATACCTTGCATGGAAGCAAGTCCCCTGGGGATGGTTCCACGAGTGGCCGTATTACTTTAACTGGACATCTGTTTAAATTTGCTTACGTTATTGTTCCTGCTTTTTATTTTCTTTAATGCCTTAATCCTGCCAATTAGTTTAGTACCTGTTTTTGGATCCATTGTAAAAAGCGTGAACAAATTGATTATTTTTTTGCGATCTTGTTGTACACATTGATCAGACCACATAGTTGGACTGCACCTCGAAACACCGAGGAATATAACATTTATCATTTATCATTTATCAATTGGCAGCAGGTCAGGACAAACGATTACCATACGTTGTAACTCAACGAAACATGGATCTAACAATAGTGCCCTTACTGTTGTGTGCTCAAATGTTCCGGAATCTACCGTCATCACATTGCGTGGTACGTTATCGGACGACCAAGACCAATGCACGTGTAGATGAGCGTCAAAACCAAACCCATAAACCAAGTACGAGTTACTCGTCATCCGAACTCCGCATACTATGGTGACCCAGACCTATTCGAGTAACACTAGACTCCTCCACTAATGTAGAGAACCTTTTATTCTCTGCAAGTGCACTGCAACACGGATTCTGTGGGATGCGCATCTACCCTGATGACCCTTGGGGTATGCGACAATCGAAAAAGAACACCGAAGGAGGACAGAGCGAATAAGACTGCGTAAACGAAAACTTTACATATGGCGTGGCAGACCACTTTTCTAACAAAATTCAAGAAGCTGGAAAGTACGATTTAGAAAGTTGGCGGTTCATCCGTGAGGCACTTTCTTTGGATACTAGTGTGAAGCTATCGCTCACCAGGATACCTGTCTCACCAAATCACAGAGGATGTGGCCTAAGAATCCTAAAACTTGTGGTTCAGTCAATACAAACAGTAACGGATGTTTTGGATGGATGGCGGAGAAATCGGCAGTGTTCCTTCTGAACTTCGGTTAAAGATCGCAGTAGCTTTGTAAAATTCAAATATCAAAGCACCTGAACTAACAAACCTACCGACGATGATACAGAATCTTAACTTGACTGCTTTATTTAATTCTGACGTAGGTCCAAACGAAGATTGGGACGCATCTTTGCCGAATCAACTTCCAGACGAGGTATCATTATCCCATCAAAAAACGAGCAAATGCCGACCTTTCATCGCTCGGTATTCTCCCATAGTTAAACCCCATAAGCCCTCTTCGGGCTGCCAGAGACCGAGAAACTGGCCTGTTTGCATACGTATGCTCAGTGGCTATTTAATAAACTGGCCGGACTGAAAGATCGCTTAGCTTCCGGGTCATATGATGTCATCGATATCACAGAGACGTAGTTGCACACAGGAATGAAGGACGCTGAATTTACACTACCAGGTATGTCGCTAATCCGGAACGATAGACTCAAAAATGGAGGAGGGTTAATACTGTATAACCGGAGCGACTTACAGTGTAAAGCCGTGGAGGATTCAGACTCTCAGTTCCCGACTGCTTTGGCGTCGCTTGCACTTAAAAGATAGAAAAGCTTGCCTTATTGTCATGGTGTAATACCCCTAACTCTACTCCCTAAATCGACTGCCACCTTGTGGCTGCTTTGGGATGCAGTCTAAGGCGAAAGTATACTCACATCCTTATCGTGAGTGCTTTCAAGGTACATTGTTTAGAAACCCCTGCCACAATCGGAGAACAGTTCAAAGCCAATCTACAAGAACTCGTAACCCCTGTCTCGCAGTACAATCACGTCATTTTGCCCACTCGGTTCGAAACAGATAACAGACCGTCCGTGCTGGATCTTGTGCTACCCAAAGAAGAGCATATGATTGACGTGCTGGCTGTAAACTTCCCGTTAACTCGCAGTGATCAAGTAGTTATCCGTTTAAACTGCGTCTACTATGCGGAATATCGGAATGAGAACAATCAGACTGTGCGAACAACCATAAGCTACGATCGATTAGCCTAGCTCTTCAGCTCAACAACTTGATCGTTTCTTTCCGAATAACCCCCGGAAGTTGCCTGACTCGTGCTCCTCAACAAATTCAGTCAGCTGCTTACAGAAGCTTCAGGTAAGAGTTTGAAATAAGTGTAAATCAGTTTCTTTCGTTAGGAGCAGAACTCGAGCAGAATGAGGAGCATACAGAGAAGCTCCAACACCAGAAACTTGTGGCAACTACATATCCAAACGTAAACACTGCACTCAACTGCTGAGAGAAGACAAAACTGCATATCAGCAGAAAATCGTAAAAACCTTCGGTGCTAACCACAGCCTTCTGTAAAAGCATGTCAATAGGCTACGAAATGTGAGGCAAAGATTTCCTCCACTCTGGGCGGTCGATGGCCCAACAAGAACGGTCGTAGTAGGAGCAAATGCGTTGCGGATGCAATATGCCCCCGCCTTTCAGAGGGTTTTATAACCAAACGATTTTTCAACCTTTGTCGTCTCTCCGCAAGGACTACCTCACATCTGTTTTTTACCGCGTAGGCTGTATTGCAAAAGCTGACGTCACTGCGCAAACACAGCTCGCCGGGTGTCGATACCATTCGTCCAAAGACACTGGAAGCAGCAGCAAGCCAACTGACAGTACCTATAGCGCAGTTTTTCAAGCGTTACCTAGACCAGAACCAAGTTCTCGCTATGTGGAACCTTAAAAGAATAACTTCGATTCAAAATGGTGGAAGAACAACTGATCCATCAAAATACCGCCCATTATCCCTTCTTCCTATACTCTTCAAGCTCATGGATTCCATTGTTGTTGATGCACTTGGGTGTTATCTGGAAAACTGTAACATCACCACGTATGAGCAGCACGGCTTCCGTTGACAGCGGTCATGCACAACGAATTTACTAATGGCACGCAGTAGTTGGACCGAGTCAGCTGACGCTGGAGTAGGCATTGACGCGAACTATTTGGATTTTTCGAAGTCTTTCGATCATCTTAACCATCGGATACTAGTCTCCAAGCTCCAGCGTTACGTAACCGGCAACCCTCTTTTAAGCTGGATTGCCAATTTTCCACTTCAATGGCAATTAGTGATCAGAGTTCGGAACCCATTATTGGACCCTATACAAGTCGAGTGGGGGGTGCTGCAAGACACAGTACTAGGACCACGTTTGTTTTTGGTGTTTATTGATGACCTTACACATTGAATCGCTTCAAACTTCCTATTGTTTGCCGACGAGATCAACATTTGGTGCAGGATCCAGGTAAACGCGACCAGCATCCGCTTCAGAGTGACCTAGACACGGTATCTCAATAGTCAACCCAAAATGTACTGCATTTCAACATGAGTAAATGTAAGGTACTTACAATCCGATATCAGAGCATCTACTCCTACCGGCTCAGAACGAATGTACTGCAACAATCAACTGTCGAACGTGACTTGGGTGTGTTGGTTCAGAATGACTTGGGTTGCTCCAGGCTATCCTAAAATACCTCGCAGACTGGAAACCAACACGTCCGGCGGTTGCGACGGGAGTTTGGAAAAATAAACAGCTCCATACTTCGACAAATGCTCACTGCGTATGTTCGCTTCCGTGTCGAATACGCAATCCAAGCCTGGCACTCATGGCTGAAACACGACCATAAAGCACTGGAGCAACCACAATGTCTTGCATCTAAGAACGTAATTTGAATACGCCATTTTCATGTTGGGATTGGCTGCAACGATTGGGGGTATTCAGTGGAAGGTATCGCCGACTACGAGGCCACCTGATTATGGCATACTTGATTCTGCGACAACCATATGTGTGCCGCCCTTTACTGCGACTCATCACAGATTCAACCCTGAGGCGCCGCCCATTGAAACTCGCAGAACAGTATGGCCATCTGCAGTGCCGCAGAAATTTCTTTTCCATTCGTGTCTGTCACCCGTGGAATGCTCTCCCGGCATCGATCGTCTCTGTACCGACACTGTATTTAAAAGACGGTTGGATGACGTACTCATCCACTTACATTTTGTAACTTAGCGCTACGTCTTCATCCTACTCCTGAAGTTTTCCATGGAGTTAGTTGATGTTAGTTGTGGGAGCTGCGAATCTAAGCGGATCGCAGGACTACAGCGGCGTACACGATAAGTCCCTATTTTTCGTACTGAAATTACTAACTGTTTGATCATTTTTCCTATCATTATTATTACTATTTCGATATCCCCGCTAACTATCCAACTGGACTTGTAGAGTAACGTTTCTTAACCCTTATAAAATCATTGTTTATTATTCATATTCTCCAGTGGGTCAAGAATGTCCTAACATAATGAATTAAAAATGGATCATACTGGATAGAACAATATCGGTTTAGGGGCACGTCAGATTAAAATGGTATTTTGGCAACTCGGGTAAATCTGTGCCTTTATCCTCTTCCAACCTACTGTATAAAATAAGAAACTAAAAGATCATGCCAAGAACAGATATTCTCTTGATAAATTATGGCTGATTCCACAAGGTATAAGCAAATATCTATTGAAGAGAAAGCGAACAATAAACCTGGATATCTCCGTTCCACTCCGATTTACAGCTCGTGCTGGCACTGCCGATTTCATCGAACTTGACTCGTTTTGAGCGATTACGCTAACGTCCAGTTAAAATTTCAAGTATATATGTGAAGAACTTTCATCTTGATTACTGTAACGAATAAGTATGAAACCGCCTCAGCCTTTATAATATGCCCGCTTATTGCAGCATGTTACAACTCTCTTCATGATTAGCTTCCCAAATAGCAATGCACATTAAGAAAAGGGCCTTACCGGTAGTTCCAGCTGAACGCAATGTATGTAGCACCAGCACAGAGGGCGTATAGTAGACGTTGGACCCCCGAATAATTCAAGTTAATGATCTGCTTAACTTGGACACTCGAGGATTTGTCATAAGGCTGATGATCTAACCCGACTCCGATACCAGTTGAATGCATGTTCTAGTTTAATTTGTTTCCAAAGGGGTGCTGTGGTAAAACTAAATTCGCTCAGACACATCACAATGTGCAGCATTCTGTCTTGGTTGTCGAGAGAATTTTGCTCACAGTAGCTACTGTATTTCAAATTTAATGCTCTTAACGTACAGGCAATATCTTCTTTAAAGATCGCTTCTACACCGAACATGGCCAACCCAACCTGAAAATGTCATGCCCGTTACTTTTAATGAGGCGATCGTGCCAAGACTTATTGCACCTGATTCGTAGACCGGACAGGTACAGTGTCAGCGTCGAATCCATGCCTCTTCTACCTATTACTGGGTGCATACATATTCTTTAACACTATCCACATAGCGGTAGGTTTGATTAAGATACCGTTGTTAACCATACTGTTCCGGTGGTAAATACGCTGCAAGTGGACATGCAGTTACCAAGACAAAAAGAGAAATTTTCCTCTTCGTATAATTTAATATTGCAAAATACTGAATGGGTCTTGTCTGAAGGGCGTCCTTGTACTCGGGTTGAGTGTTGTCAGATGCAAAGATTTATTTTTAGATCGGCAATGTCTGAACTAGGTAGGCTATGACTTTCACTCCAAATGTCATAGCTACTTCTGAATATGTTAAGTAGATTGCCTAATCAATAACCATCGAGAGGGTTACCTTTGTTTTCAGAGGAAAACTGTCCGAGAAACGGTCAGACCACGACTGCACTTTCAGAAAAGCACGAGACGGCCGTTTCACTGTTCCGGGAATCGTCAGACATACACATTCCATATGCTCTAATTGGGGATGGAATTAGCAGCCTCGCTCTTACAGGTCTGCGTTTAACGCAACTTGACTGTGAGAAATGAGGTTCAGTCCCAGTGATACAGGTAGTTGGTTGTGATATATCACTACGCTTATATTCCAGCACCATGCGCGCTCCTGACTGCAGAAGATATGTCTGCTCCCTTGAGACGAAAAATCTCCTAAGCCACCATAGTCTTGTAGCACGGTAAGCTAACTCTGGCACATCCGTATCACATCTACTTACATCTTCATGGGGATAAAGCCTTATCATCAGGACCCAGTTTTCTTAACAATTGACTTGAACCTAAAGGGTCGCGCGTCGAAGCTCACCAAAATGATAAGCGAAATGATCATTTAATAACCGTGAAGATGGGAAGTTGTGAAGAATCTCCTTCTAGCTTAGAAAAGTAGCGTGCATCTGCGGCTTTTTCTTTGCTTAATCTGTGCATACCGTTAGTTTATATTTGGATCTGCCCAAATGGAATGGAGACAACTCACATTATGCACTTAGAACAGTGTACTATCTGATTGTTTGGTAAAAACTTGCAGTGTATCGCGGAGGTAGATGTTAAGGACTGTCACACTAGAAGGGGGAATTGTCCTGGTCTCGATCCAACGAGCCATACTGCACAGCCAATAAAAGTTATTGGACTTCAGGCTGACGCTTTATTCGGTTTCGTTGGGTGGTGACATGTTTAGTTGATTTCATTGGGGAGCTGTTACACAAATATTCAATAGCTCCATCAAAATTTCAGTGTGATATTGCAAAGGAGGAAGAAAAGCTCTTACTAACTCATCGTATTACGCCCCACACACGAATCAACTAATGAGGCGAGTCATCTCCTGATCGAGTTGGGTGAAGTCAGCGTTGTGTTCATGCCCGTGGTATATCAAATAAAAGATTCTGGCTACCCTACAAGTAATGATAAAACAGAATGCGTTTCTTGACTGCGAGTTTACAGATGTACAACAGGTAAAACTGCCCGTCGTTTTCTGTCTTTCTTGACTCGTGCAGGTTGACGCATCAGAGAACTATTGCACCTTTTCTCAAAATATGTCTACGACTTCGTTAAGGCCAAGATGATGAAAACCATAAGCCAAATCCACTAATGAATGCCTTCTTGCATGTGATAAACTGCCACACAACATCAGGAAGGAGGATGACGCATCGATTGTCTTCAAGAACCTTTCACCCGAAAACAGTTAGGCTATTTTCGCCAAGACAGTCGGTGTTCCTTGTAGGCAAGGTTGGGATAGGTGCGTATTCACTGAGTTACGCACATCGAACAAACCACTATTTTCATAAACAAACACCTCACGACTAAAGACGTGAAGCACGCACAGTTCGAGAGCATGCAAAATGCTTTCCGTCATAGTGACCAAATCCCACACCTGCACCAACTGGTCTAGCATAGGTGTATGAATCGTCGCATGTCACGTACACACGAGACACCGTACTGGCTATCGCAAGTTGGTCAACAAACATTCGGCGAGACAGTTAGTGCTGAACGTGTCGGTAGCCAAAATGAAGCGCGCTTCTCAGCCAGCTCAAGTTAATATGCTTCTGTGAGCGAAAGGTTACCTAGCATTTCGGGTATGGGGGTGGATTAATTGAAACGAGCAAAATACATGCAAGGGTGGACCGAAACGTTCTCGGTTCGAACAAGAAGTAGACTAGCTGAATAAAAGTAAGAGTATTATATAAAGTATCATATCCTGAAAGTATCAGGGTCAGGTCCCGAAATTCTATCTTTATTTTCTTACCTGACCTTAGTTGTACAATTTTTAAAAAATGGACAAAGTTCAAAGTCGAGCTGTGATCAAGTACTTACAGAAATCCATACTGATGTGCTTGAGACAATTGGTGAGTACTCCCTTTCTTATTCTACTGTTAAGAACTGGGCTGCAAATCTAAAGATGCGTTGGAAGAGCACTGAAGATGAGCCACGGTCTGGCCGCCCAAAATCTTCGACGTGTGATGATCAAGTGGAAGCAATTAGCCGAATCATTTTGGATGATAGGTTATCTAGTCCAAAATATGTGCATCCGTTATGGCTCAGTGTATGCTGTTGTAACGAACATCTTGGGGACGAGAGAACTAACTGCAAGATTGGTCCCCAGAATGCTGACATCCGATCAGAAATTTAATAGACTGTGAAATTCGAGGAAACTTTTGATCCACTTCAAGGCAAAGCCCACAAATGTTTTCCAAAGCTTTGTTGCTCAATATAAACCTTGAGTTCATCCCTTTGAAGCAGAGTCAAAGATTCAAAGTAACCAGTGGTAGCACCGTGATTCTCCGCCCCAAATTGGTTCTGTCAGGTGACTTCCAATGGAAAGGTGCTGGCCTGTGTCTTCTGGGACAGTGAAGGTATAATCATGATGGACTTCTTGCTGAGTGGTCAGACCATCACAGCCGAATTACGCTTCAGAATTACGCCATCTGAAACAAGCAGTCAAAGAAAAACGGAGAGGGAAGCTCGTAGCAGGAGTTCTTTTGCATGACAACCCACTTGTTCTCAAGTGGCCATGTCAGGAGCAGCCAGATGTGGCTTTGAATTGCCGCCACAGCTCGCTTATTCAACAGATCTGAGCCTATCGGACATTTATCTCTTCCCTATACTAAAATCTCACCTCCGAGGTCACAGATTTGCCGATGATGATGATGAGTTGCTCAGCGCTGTTGGGCTGTTTTTAGAGGGACGGTCTTTGACTTTGTTCCACAGAAGGAGAGCAATGCCTTAACACCGCATTCCGCTACATTCAACTTATGGGATATCATGTTGAATAACAAAAAGCATGACTTGGATAACTGGTTTTTTTCGATGTCGGACGGAGAACTTTTGATCCATCCTTGCATTCGTCATAAACAAGCTATTCGGTGCCCTGTTCCTTGCTTTTGAAACTGGTTTCGTAAGAACGTTGGGTACACAGACAATGTGACATTGTTTTGTCACTATTCACTACCCGCGGCCTACCACATGTTTGGTATAAACTGACTTTGGCAGGATGCCAACCAGCGTGCCGCAATGCACCCATAAAAGACGGTCATTTACCTTTGTGGTTCGGATTGTGAGCCACTTTTCGAGCATAGTAAATGAACCACGAACTATCCACGCAAAATCCATCGGAAGAGAAGAAGCACTTTGTAACAGTGCGAGGTGAAGGAAAACGTTGTGCACAGTGCCTCATTAAGACCAAGACTGGGCAAAGAACAAGCTGGTTAACCACCATTCCTGAAAGCAGAAAATGACTCTACCATGTGAAAACTATAAAGTGAAGTCGTTACTGCAGGTTTCAGTAGGTATTCCTGATGACTACAATGCAGTTCCTAAATGGAGGAAGAAGAGTACTTTGTGGAGGAAGTTGAAATAGTCATGGGTGCAATTGCGTGGAAAGGTATAGCAATTGCTAGATCTTCCAAATTTCCTCGCTACTCCGAAGTAAACACTCGAAAATCCCCGCAAGACTTCTATCCCAGCCGAAGAAAAATCAAAAGTCAAACGAGATTGACTGAGAAGAATGCGTTAAGCAAAGCTCGCCAAAACCCTGTACCACTGGGTCAGACCTTGGTCAAATTTCTAGGTCGTGCAATGCCCTTCGGTTCCTAGAAAACCTAGGTCAACTGGTAAAATTAGTAGCTTCATTGTCAACTCTCTGTATGTTGGCGGTCACGTAAATGAATGGAAGGTTCCAGAAGCTTCGAGATTAATTCACTCTTGATGTTAGTTTATTAATTTCTGAAATATTGTGTTTTCCTTAATCTCTTTAACTTCTTCGGATACCTCCCTACCTGAGACGGTTGCCGCGGTGTATGTTGACAGCTAGGATTGACTTGACGCCTCCTGAAGACTCTTCTGTGCGCGTCACTCCAACACCTTGACTTGCGTACTCTGGAATCGAGTACCGTGTTCTGCGTTCTGATATCTCTCTTCGGCTGACTGTTTTCCACGGGCTCATTAGGCAAGTTGAATATGTCTGCCAACAAGTCAAATGGGAGCTCAGCAGATTCTGTTGTCTCTGGCCGACACAGCGTTGATCACAGCAGGTTTGCATGGCATACCCAGACCTACTTTCCAACCAGCACGTCGTAAATGACACTCCCAGGCCTGTCCTTAATCGTTCTGGAAGTACATTTTGCGTGTGCTTCCTGATAACCACCTGCCCAGGTTTAAACGAACTTCGCTTCGCACCATACCGCCGATCGAAATCATATTCCATCTTGAGATTCCTTTCACCAGCTTTGGGCTCTGAGGACGATCGCATTGCAGGAAAAGGCATGCGGTGATTTCTGTTTATCAGTGCTTCTGCTGATGATACACCATCCGGTGTTTTTGGATTCTGTGTGGATCCGTACAGACGGCGGAACCGTTCGATCACCTCCTCAATAAATCCATCCCTCCTTAATTTAAGGAGAGCACGCTTAAACCTATTCACACATCTCTACTTGACTATTCGATTGTGGGTGGAATGGTGGAGACTGCAAGTGTTTGATGGCGAGGCGTTCGCAGAACTCCGTGAAAGTGACCGAAGTAGACTTTGTTCCGTTTTCAGTCACCAATGTTTCAGGGCAGTCGAACCTGCTAAAGATTTGCCACAATCCTGAGCCCACTGCGCTGCTTGTCGTGCTGCTCATGTGCAACACTGCGGGCCATTTGCTGTAAGCGTTAACCACAGTGAGATGGTTCTGGCGGTTGAATGGGTCTACAAAGCCGACATGAACACGGCTCCAAGGTTTTGCTGGTTTTGGTCAGGAATGGAGTTCGGACTTCGGTACTGCCCTTGATGGGGTAGCGCAGTCGCTGCGACTTGCGGCTGGTTGTTCCAGCTGTCTGTCCATAAATGGCCAGTACACGTAATTTCGGGCAAGCGCTTTCATTCGCTTGAGCCCTAGGTGTCCCGCGTGGAACTATCGTAACACTCCTTCTTAGCATATCTGCGGGATTACTACTCTCTAAAAAACATGGAGTAATAGTTCACAATAGAGTGTGAATAACTCTGCTGATCAAACTGTGGCATTTCAGCAGAAGGACGCGAACGTGATCAGCTAGTTCTGTGGAAGTGTGCAACCTTCTTTAGGATTGGATCTCAAAGTGTTTCGGCCCGCACCGCTTCCGCCATAACTGTCAAACCATGTACTATCCCGTTCACCAGGAATTTGGCATCGGGTTCGACCTCAATTGAGGCTATGACAGTATCCTCGGGTTCTTGCTGATGGGAATAAATGAGGCATGACAACGCAGCTGCTTGGCCCAGAGAAACCGTTAGTTGACAGCCGATCTCAAAATCATAGCCCAGTAAGTTGAGAACCCATCGTTGAAACTGGTTGGCCGTGTAGGCAGAAATGTCATTTTCGATCTGAGGATGGCCAAAACGGCTTGTACTCTGTCATTAGCTTGAGTGACTACCATACAGCAACTTGTGACAATTCTTCACAGCAAACACTATAGCCAATGCCTCTTTCTCAAGCTGGCTGTAGTTTCTTTCTGCTTTTGTCAGCGTCTTGGTGGCATGTGCGATCGCCTTCTGAGATCCATATGGGAACGTATGTGAAACTACGGCAGCGATCCCTAGACTTGAAGCTTCTGTAGCGAGAACAATTCCTCGGAACGGATCAAAGTGGGTCAGGAGTAGATCTAAAGCCGGCCACGACGACCTGCTCAAACGCACTCTGGCATTCTGACGTCCGGTTTCATGTTTGGTCTTTGCTTAGCAATGTGTTCAACGGGACACGTATGCATGTAGTTCTAGAAGAAAATCGTTGTACTAACTTATCATGTAATAAAATGAACGCACCGCTTGCGGGTCCCCAATAAAGGCTACTTTTGTATAGCTCGGACAGCTTCTGGATCAGACAGACGACAGCCTTTTGCGAGAACGAAGCAAAGGAACTTGATAATTGGTGTAAAAACGTACACTTGTCCTCGAGGATACGAAAAGCGTGTGACTGGATGCGCCCAAGCACTTCAGCGAGCAGCTTAAATAGTTATTCTGCCGTCCGGTCCCTAATATGAGTATCACCCAGGTACGCAGCGCCTTCATAGAAACTCGCGAGCATGGGGTCCATCAGCTGCTGGACGATGGCTGCTGCTGTTTTACTCCAAAAGTGATGCGGTTGTATTGGTATAAGCCGCGATGATTGTTGATAGTCCGCAATTCACTCGAGCCTACATCAATATCGAATTGAAGGTAGGCATCGGACAAGCCAAGCTTGACGAAACACTTCTCACCGTTTAGCTTGGTAAAGATATCCTCTGATACAGGAAAGGGATACTGGTGGTCATACAGTGCAGCGTTCAGATCAGTTGAAACATCGGCGCAGAGACGCATTTACCGTTCACCTTTCTCACAGCAACGATCGACGCAGCCCATGGGACGTAGTTCACTGGTGTGAATACACCGGCGCGCTCCATTTGGTCGAGCTCCCGATCAACCGTCAACATGGCTGCAAACCCACCGCAATGAGGCTGGATGTTACCGTGGTGCGATGGTTTGTGTGCCTCAGCGATCCATTGAGCTATGCTGGGCGGTGCTTTTTTTGCACCTTCAGAGCCACTCATACCAGATTGGTCAATGGTTAAAGGCCAGACAAACTCAGCCTCCTGGTCCTCCAGGTTGTGGGTTGGAATGAGGTGGCTCCTTATTCCTTAAAACGGACTCCTTGTAGCCCAACACCAAACCCGCTGCCTTTCGGTCAGGTTTTTGAACCAAAGGCTTTGGTTGAGAACCCTAATCGTTCTCCTGTCTAGGCCTGGGCAACCTGACAGTATCCTACCCACGCAATACAATGCATTTCTCTTCAGTTTCTTGATGCTCTGGCCACCGCAGAGGATAATCAACGGTGCCCTATCTGCTGCATAGAGTAGGGTGGATAGGGGCTTGGGTGCTACTGCTCAAGTCTTTCCACTCTCGTGTTCCCTTCTTACGATTTTTCTCTTTTACCGTCCCGTTCCAGCTGCATTTTATCCCCAGTTTTCAAACCCCAATTCTTGGCCCTCCCCCACCTTGCTTCAATAGTCGCTTATCTTCTAGTTTCAACTCACATGTGAACGCGGAGCGTCATTCCTGTCCTGTCAACAAGTCCATGTCAAACCAAACGGCCAAGCCCAGTTTATCGATTTCCATTTGGAGCCCTCGATCATCCTTCAGATTGGCATGCCTCAATGTACGCACATTGCTGCAAATCGGTCAACAGGCAGCACTTGCTCGAAAAGTAGAGACCCTCTCGATCGATATCTGCTGCTTATCAGAGACCCGCTTGCAATACTCGAGCTATGTGCTCACTTTGCGATCCCTTTCAGGTGACACCAGGAGCACTTTCTCATTGCGTCTATCCGGTGACGATGCAGCTTCGAGCACCGGCCAAGCCGGTGTTGGTATTGCCCTGAGTCCCCGGGCTGAAGCTGCTCTGGTTGACTGGATTCCAATCAGTAGCCGGTTGTGTGCTGTCCGATTGGCTGGCTCGTTCAAAGCTTCGAAGTCGCGCGGGACTAACAGGTGTTTATTCGTCATCGCTGCCTATGCACCCACAAACTCTAGCGATGATTCGGTAAAAGACGACTTCTGTCGCCAATTGAACGAGCTCCTTCGCCACAGAAGAAGCTCGGACGCCGTTGTGCTGGCTGGGGATCTGAACGCTCAAGTTGGAAAATTATTCACTGATGAACTGCATCTGGGCGGCCAACATGGTGTAGGCTCCCGTAATGATAACGGTGAGTGGTTACTTCATTTGTCTGCGGATGCTCGCTTTTTTCTTGCGAGCATTAACTTCTGACACAGTACCCGCCGGAGGGTGACTTGGTGCCCACCAGCCTCGAACCAGTCTTGGACGCAAATCGATCACATTGCGATAAGTTACCGATGGAGAGGCTGCGTCCAGAACTGTCGCTCGATTTGGAGCACATGTGTGGACACCGACCATGCACTTGTATGTGCTGACCTGCGGATGCGTTTTGGCGGACTCCCAAGACGACGTTGTGAGCGCATTGACACCAACCAACTGGCGAAACCAGCTGTTCTGAATGCCTATCAAAGTACGCTGTCATGCGAGTTGAGTAAGCGCTCACTGGGTTCAGTTGGGGCTCACTGGTCTCATATTTATCAGTCCTTACTAGCAGCAGGCAAATCCTCATGTGGTATGTCAAATCGACAACACGGACATTGGGTCTCCTCACAGTCTCTGGAACTTATCGATGCTCGCCGGCATATTCCGGCTGGAAGCGAACACAATGAAACTTGCAAAGAGCTCCAGGCAAAACTCCGTGCTAGCCTGACGAAAGACCGCGAATCCTGGTGATCTCATTGTGCCTCAGATATGGAAATGGACGCTGCCCTTGGTAACCATCGTAAGTTATTCAGGCTGATACGGGAATCGGGCAGCAGGAGATCTAGTGTTAGTGAAACAATTTGTGACGAGAGTGGACAGTCTATAAACAACTTGTCAAAACGCTTGGAGCCTTGGGCTGAGCACTATGAAAGGCAATTTCATCGGCCAGAATTGTTCGATTCTTCGCCGGCGAGTGATCACCCCGCTCCGTGGGCTGTCCCTTCGGATCCGCCCTCTCGCTCAGAAGTCGAACGTGAGATCGCACTATTGAAGTTAAATAAAGCCGCGGGACCAGATGATTTTCATCCAGCCCTCTTCAAATTCAGGGGACCTGCTTTTGTGGATGATTTATACGAGTTACTAGTGAAACTGCGGGAGCAGGAAACTGTCCCAACCGACTGAAGCCGCTCCGTAATAGTCCCAATTTTCAAGGGACACTCACGATCGGAATGCGGCAGCCATAGAGGAATCAGTCTGATTTCCATCGCCTCCAAATTACTTGCCTCTGTCATCCTTCACAGACTGACTGGCACTCGTGAAAGCCAGATTCGTGAACAGCAAGCTGGATTTCGTCGAGGTCGTGGCTGCATTGACCACATCTTCACTTTGCGTCAGTTGTTGGAGCACCGTCACATATATTGGCGACTCACCGTTGTCGTGTCCCTCGACATCAAATGTGCATTCGATTCTGTGGATAGACTTGCGCTTTGGGACTGTCTACTCAGGAAAGGTGTACCCGAGAAATATGTAAATATTATCCGAGCACTTTACGCGCGTAGCTCGGGCAGAGTGAGGGCTTACGGCAAGCTGTCGTAGCCCTTTAATATCTCCAGCGGTGTGAGGCAAGGATGCCCGCTCTCACCCTTCCTCTTCAAGTTCGCTGTTGACGAAGTCATGGAAATCGCGTTTACAGGACACGAATTAAAAGGTGTGGATCTGCTCCCAGGAGAACGACTTCTTGACTTAGAGTATGCTTATGATATTACCCTAATCTATGACACCTCCCAGACGTGCCAAGCAGCACTGGACAGGTTAGCACTGGCTGTCAGTCACTTCGAGCTTCGCTTCGCACCATCGAAGTGCAAAGCGTTCCTCCAAGATTGGCCTAGACCGCCTCCTACGCTGACCCTTGGTGGGGATCAGCTAGAAGTCGTTCAAAAATTCAACCACTTGCGAAGTTGTATCAGCGCCCTTGGGATTGAAGATGAGATCACGAACCGTATAGCAAAACCTCGTGGCGCTTTTGCTAACCTTCGCCATTTATGGCACAGGCGCGGCATCACTCTTGCCCTGAAGGGTAGGGTGTACAATGTAGCGGTACGTTCGAGCCTACTGTTCGGTTGCGAAACCTGGCCCCTTAGATCAGCGGACATATAGAGGCTAGTTACCTTCGAACAACGGTGCCTTCGTAAATTAGCTCACATCTGGTGGGAACACCGCGTGAGCAACGAGCATGTTCGACGTGTTGTTTACGGCACAGCAAAATGGAATGAACCGCTCAACACCGTCATGTCACGCACCAGACTCCGGTGGTTCGGCCAAGTGTTACGCATGCCGGCCCACCGACTCCCGCGACGTGCGTTGTTGGCGCGCCGGGGGTGTGGATGGAAGAAGAGGAGAGGTGGCCAAGGGATGACTTGGTCCAGAGGAATGAAGTCCATCATTTCGAAGCTGGCCTCGGTTGGGTCGTCTTGGCTTTCTGGTTGGGGTCCGAAAGACGATGAACACGTTTGGCTGGATACACTTGTTGATATGGCTAGGAGCCGACCTCATTGGCGTTCGTGCTGTGAGTTTCTTTGTCCCACCCCATCCTTCTTAGCCTCCCCCTCCAACTACGATCTCATTATTTAACATTTTATAATTTTGTATAGTAAAATATTTTTTGCGGTTGCATAGTAGCCGGCAGGTAGCTTACCGGAAGGATGCCCATCCGTTACCGGTAGCTCAGCTGGCTTGCACCTGTTGCATTTTATTCCCTTTTTCTTTTACGTATTGCGGCAGAGTAGCCGAGGTTTTTCCTACCTCTAGCTAACGTGTATAGGGTGCGTGTGCATGTGTATGGCGGCAAGCATTACCGGTCTTTTTTCCTGAAGACTGGGTTGGTTCTTTCCGCAAGTACAACTTTGCTTTGAACTTAGTGCAGTGACCGAGGCCGTCTTCAAACAAGGAGGCAAATGTCTGCTTTAGCATCATCGTCAAGTCCAATCGACACTGATGCTAGGACTGGTTCGGTTCGGACTCGATTACAAATCTGTCTGATTGGGAGGACAAACAGTTGTTGCTGTATAGGGCTGTACGGCTGTTTTGTTTACTCGGGAGTCGCAATCGGTACGCATTCCAACCGTTCCCGGTGGGGATATAACTCGCATCCCTTGGCGTACATGTTCGTGGTTAAGACCACTGGGCCATTTAGGTTGGCACCAACCGCCGTGACCACGTATATCGCTGCAGTATAGCACTAGTATGGACTAGTACAATACTAATTTCTGACTACACGAAACATAGTTGACCCCTTAAGCACGACTTCCCTTCCTGAGACACTAGCGTCTAATGATTTTATAAACTAGCTTCGGTAGTTACCGATTATAGATTTCGCTTCACTGCGGCTGACGCCAGTCCCCATAGCCCACTGACACAAAACTGAATCTTCGCGGGTTCTAGCTTCACAATAACTGAATGGAGTGCGTGCTACATAGGAGTCGCAAAGTAGGAATCTAAGGAGTAATCCTCTCATCATATGTAATTATGACGAATCGGCTGCAAATCTAATACAAGTACTTCTGCTCACCGCTCTTAAGGAATATGTCGGAAAAATATCGTGCACCGGTTCATTTATTTTGGGTCTTACACATTCACACTGCTTGTTTAGGTTTAAAACTGGCGGGGAGAACTTGGGACTGATCACGTCCTACAGGTAGAATTCCATGTCCTGGATCTGTTTCGTGACCACCGACAGCGTACGGGCAGAAATATCAGCTGTCTGAACTGGGTTTCACGTCAAACTCACTGTAAGAGAGATAAAGTTCCGGTCTGTTTCCAACAAGCTATATTACGTGATCAACCTAAACTTGCGGACTTTTAGCATGAAGTTTCCGTTGAGTAGCAAAAGTTGGCGGCGAGCGTAGTCGCGATTCCCGAAGATCTGCTGTGGTAGTTATCTATCACCCCATCGAATCCGCTATTGTCCGCTACAAACTCATCTAAGCTACAGCCTATAATTGAAGATGAGTTGAGAGAAAATGTTGCATGGCTATCGCTCTACACCCCAATTACGTATAAATCAACGTGATTTTCAACTATCCAGTCGAATTGGGTGGAGCCATCTCAACACTGATTCTCGTTGCAAACAATGCAAAAGACCGTGACTACCCTGTAGGTACTACACAAATCCGACGACATGTTTTGACTGCCAAACTACTGGTTGGCACAAACAGATTAAGCGGTGTAATGTTCTTCTTGTTTCTTAATTCCCTTGCCGAGCGCATGTTAACTACAAGAGGAATGTTGTCGCTTTCATGGAGCTGTCTCAGTCATCCAACCTTGGTTTAACCAAATTAATGAGAGAAATAACCCTTGTCAACCATCAGGACGAATGATGACGAATAGACTGCCCTTGAGGAATTTTCACTTAGACGAGATAATACTGGAGTTATTTCAGCCGAAAGTCTGCATTTGTTTCCCGAATCAGGCACCTCGATAAAACCAGTATAGACAACAAACACCTCACAACCAAAGACGTAAAACACCCACGGCACTGCCATTTACGGAACATGCTTTCCGTCAGAGTGGTCAAAGTTCATGGCTGGACCAACTCCTGCATCATTGGTAGTCGAATCGCCGTGTGGTACGCGTAGATCATAGACTACGCTGGTGATTACGTGCCAGTCAACATAGATTCAACGAGACAGTTTTTGTTTCACGTGACACTTGCAAACGAAACGTGCTTCTCAGCCAGTTCATTCGGTGTACTTCCATTGGCCAGTCCACCCAATCGTGCTACCTTAGACGGAAACTACGATTGCGCGTAGACCTGCATTGTGTGCGTGGGTTAGCTGGAACGAGCAAGAAGCACGTCAATAAGGACAACCAAGGCAATATCCAGTTCCGTACATTGGGGCGTTTTGCAGATATTTTTTCCGGCACTGTGGAGATAGCGCGTTTTCACATTGTATCGCCCATCACCGCGTAAGGAGTATAAAAATTTTGGGGACTCCTTTAACCATCGTTTCTTACTAGAAATGCATACATGGTTCGGGATACATTCTTAATTATTGAATTGGATAGCGGAATTTCTTTGCAGGAGCACTTGCTATTTCTTTGCAGACGATGAAAAAGTGGTAGTCAGGGACAATCGTGACGCGCTATCGAATGACCTTTGTACTGTGGCGGGGTGGTCTTGCTTGTGGGACTTGCCTCTTAATATCAAATACTGTTATCTATTGTCCTACAGTATCGAATGTGTTGCAGCAAAAACCATTGGTGAAACGAGGGTATACAGTCCAACGCACCGTCCACCATAAAGCAATCTGGAATGTGAAATACATGCATTTCAACAGCTTCTCTCAGGTTGCATACAAACGCGCTCTCGTCATCAGTCTTTTCTACAGATTCAGGTATATTTGCAGTCCATAGGGGCTGCAGAATGAAGAAGAGTACATACATAAGACACTAATGTCAGGCGCGTATCCGGGGAAATATATTCAATTCCAAAGTACACTCACCAAAGAAAAGATACCAATAAAAACGGTGGAGAAAAATGATGGTTCGTTTCTATTGTTCAAAGGTGACTGTTTCAAATTAAATCTGTCCTAAACTTAGGTCTGCTGTAACACGCACCTATACTACCGCGCGTCTACGCATCCTTCCCTCCTTTCGGCGACTGGAGCTCAACTACCTTCCGGACAGTTCCTCGGACGATTTGGCTTCTCATGTTATGTACCAGTTCACCTACAGCTGCGGTGACGTTTATATGGGCAGGACCGACCGGCGACTGGCGAAAAGGGTGGCTGAGCACTTCCCGAATAGGTTGAAAACATCCATGGTACATCATGGAGGGAAGGGTCAACTGGAAAGCCGGAACACGCGCCCCCCTTCTACTACAAAGCATCTCGTGATGCCTGGCCATCACGTTGCTATTGATCAACCGTAACTCGCAGATGCTGGCAATCGGTGAGGCGTTACTTATTGCGGTAAACCGGCCGATATCGTGCGCGCAAAAGCAACGGAAGTAGTTTATCAGATTTCCCTGGTCATGGTCACTCAACTTTATTTACCTGTATATTTTCGTTCCACTTGTACATACATTAATTCAAGACCGAGATATATTGCGTATACGACTGAGGAGAGCAATTGAAATGCTAACATATCGCAACTATTGTCTTCTGTCCGCGTTGACTAAGGGGACACAGTGCATCAACCTTAACGTTGGGTTGCATTGATAAATCACGTGATCTGGGTATCATTGTGACAGATAACTTTAAACCCTCAGCGAAGTGTGAGTACGCAGCCAACAAGGCGAGGCAGGAGCTGTTCCGTCATAGGAGAGCGCTATGCAACACTACACCTGGGCTTTTCCTTCTTTTTTACATGGTGGCGTTACGGCCTCACTTAGAATACTGTGCAGGCTTGGGCACAGTATCTCCGGAAGGATGTTTGCACATAAATGATACAAACTTTGACGGCTAAGATGATGGAGGGCCAGCGTGGGAAGACACATGACTAACGCCTTAGGAGCCTAGTGTAGTTTTCCATGGAACGGCGCAGATAGAGCGGTGATCTGATAGAAATGTTCATAATTATGAAGCACCTTAGTGCTATCAAGCCTTCAGACCCGTTTGAAACAGATGCCTACGAGCGCGTGTGGGGACATGTACTTAAACTTAAGTATCAGAGGTCCAGTCTAGAACATAGGGTCGAATTCTTTGTGAACCGTGTAGTTCACAGCTGGAACAAGCTTCCTTCAGCCTTGATTAGAAGTGCCACGGTAAAAGCTTTCAAAAACAGGTCTAGCTAAGTGCTGGTTGAATCTTTTCCCGCAGTTATTGTAACTTTATTAACGATTGCTAGACCTCGTAGTCTATGATCCAAGCAAGAAAACAGGTTGCTCTTGCACTTGCTAAGCTTATTTTGCAGACGCAAGGGAAGCAACCCAAACCTCGAAGTACTGGAGGCCTTAGTTTGCTTTCCGGTACAAGAAACAGGAAGCTAGTTAGATGGGAGCCTATTTCTTCCTAGGAATCTGACTTCACCTAACCTGACCTTACCAATATTACCGCTGGGCTGAGGTTAACCGGTGGCCAGCAGCAGTTCCCTTAGACCACGGTCATTGAAAGATTTGGCTGGGATCGTAAATTTCTTCTCTACTGCCGTACATACACTGCTGACTGGCCGCTCAGAATCCACCAGAACAGTCGAAGTAGCCTGTTACATTGTCAAGAGACGGGACGCGATATCCATATCATCAATATTAAAGCTAACATGTCTACAAAATGTGTAGCCATAACAACGGGCAGAACTGGTTTCTTTGTCTGACTTATTTGCTACGAACCTGTTGTTAGACTTTACAACACGGTGTCCACTGTATGCTTACAGAAGCATTCAAAGTGGTCACAATTCAACTCCGCCTAACTAACTACGTAGCGTCCCGACCATACCTTAGCGGATGGCAGTTCAAATCGAATATTTGTATGTATTCTCCCTCGTCCTCATGGCTAGGTGGTGTGCTTTTGTCAGCTCCGAAGACCTAGCAACTACACCTCCCACTGACAAAAGTCACACCACTAACCTCGGCTGATTTATTCAACTGGGTTAATCAAGCTCCACCAGTGGTTAGGAGCACATCTGAAGTTGGTACTGGAGCCAGTTTGAACTGACACATTGCGACTGCCGGAATCCGAATGGCTGTTTTATAGAAATTCCATCCAAGCACCAAGCATTCCTCCTTCCAAAGACGTGAAATCGGCGTGAGTGGAGTAGGGGGTTTGACTGCGTGTGTAACATAAAATTCGGACCGCCTCCAGCCAATTACGACGAGAGACCAATGTGTGTGTGTGTGTTTACGGTCTAACAACCGTTATTTCGCAGATTGGTGAGAATATTCAAAATTGGTTCATCAAACTTTAAACCTCATTTTGATGGTAACCTACTAATTTTGCTATTTACCAATCACGATGTACATTTTTCACTAATCTTGGGTACACTAGCGTTCATCACATGGTTCGGGCAGACAAATGCTTGTACAAAATCCTCCAACTGAGGTGAGACACTGATAAGTTGCCCAACTCTCGCGCAGAGTAAAATTTTTCTACTATGTTTCGCAAAAATGAGCTTGTAATCCGAACTGGCATTTTCCTCATGAAAATAGTCAGTGGCACATTTGTCTTATTGCTTATAAAATTACAAATATCTGAAATGAGATAAAGGTCAGGTACTGCGAAATAATTTGCGGAGCTACCGCCATGGTGGATGCCGTGCAGTTCGTGACATTTAGAAAATTTGACGACGCAATCCAAGCACACACGTGATTGTTCGCCTTTCCGTTGATAAGAAATGTAGCGGCAGGAGCCTGATGAATGTGCAAATGACGTGTGAACGGATTCGTGCAAGTTCGAGAGGAGAATACGAATTGATTGTGCACGACGAACAGAAAGGTTTGCTTTGTTATCCCAGTTGGGCGTTTCAGCTGCAAATATTAGCTTACCAGGCTACGCAACATCATCAGCACGGCTTCCAAGGTCTGAAGTACATAGTCTTGTGAGCCACTGCCAGAACCGAGTGGATATTGAATGTTCCCTACTTTGAATGTCAACCGTCGATTGACTCACTTGGATCGGCTAAGTGAGCACTTCTTGGCTCTGTCGATCCGAGACTCACTCGATTTAATATGGAGATCTTCATCGAAACTCTCTAGATGCAGGGGTTTGTTGACTGCGTTCTGACCCGAACGCAAGGCCTCCATGAACTCACGCGTCCTGCGGCTCCCTGCCTTTCCAAATTGCTTGACGTTTACCAGACCCATTTGGTAGTCCTCGGTACGCACATGTACTGACATTAAAGATTTCTCGCCATGGCGACTGATGGCCAAACTATGCTCGTGCAGTCTTGTGCCGAATTTCTTTCCAGTCTTGCCCACATAATAATTGTCAAATCTCTTGCAAGGAAGTTTGCAACTCACCTTGGTGTTGCTTCTTTTCCCAGTCTTCTCTTTACCTTGAAAATTCACATCGAATGGTCTCGGTTGCTTCGTTTAACATATCTGCAGTGAGACATTAGGAGCCTCGCTGCCATCACAGAAATTCCATTGATGTGAGGTAGGATAATAGCTATCCTTTCTGTTGCACTTGTGGATGCGAGTTGTGGTTGTTTCCTCGACATCAGGTATTGTAGAATAAAACACGTTGGGTAAGAATTTCGCTGAAACATGTCGAAGTAGTGGTCCTCCTCCGCGTTAAAGCATTGCGGCTTGCTACAATGTGTCTGGGTCCGTTTGAGGTGCATGCTTAAACACCTGCGCTTGTAAACACTGGGATGGTTACTGTGATAGTGCAGAATCTGATCGGTATGTCACTTTCCTATAAAGCGTTGTTTCCATGGGCCCAGAATCATGCCTTTCAAAGATCACATTCAATGAATGTCAACTGCTTATTGTTCCCTTTCTCCATGAACTGGATGCCAGAGAAACTATCGTCGATAAGGTTATGTGTTTCTTGAAGTCTGCTACTTTTGAGAATGACAAAAGTATCGTTTACATTTGGGCTCCGCGATCGGCAGTGCATTTTGTTCCAGTGGTTGCAACACTGCCTTAGCTAGCAATCCAAAGATTGACGATCCCATTGTCATACTTGTTATCTACCGCAGTAATCATCCCGCTGTTTGCAAGCGCAGTAGTGTAATAAAACTTTGCAAAACGTTGCAAAACTTTACAAGTATTATGTGGGCAAGACTGGAAAGAAATTCTGCACAAGACTGCACGAGCATGGTTTGGCCATCAGCCGCCATGGTGAGAAATATTTAATGTCAGAACATGTGCGTACCGAGGATTACCAAATCGGTCTGGAAAATGTCAAGCAGTATCTGGAAGTGGTCCACGAGACTATGTGATTCAGACCTTGGAAGGCGTACTGATGATGTGTAATCTGGCAACCTAACATTTGCAGCTGCAATGCTTAACTATAGGTTTTTTTCCTTTATTTCTACACACCGTACTTAAAAAATTTTCGGTTCTCCTGTAATCTTTATTTGGTTTTCTCGGTTGCGCACAGATCATAAAGTCATGCTGCCTTGTGAATCGTCGAATCTTGGCAGCGTTTTCGTGTGGCCCAACGACTTATCAGGACTCAGTTTAAGTCAACTGAATGCTTTGCTAGGTTTTTGTTGCTGCCACAGTAATGATGTCATTCGTTTCAATTTGCCTCAGCGGCGTTCAACTGGAAACTCTATATTGATCTTCTGGTGCCATCGGCGGTGCAACGGGGCTTAATATCTGAACGTCTCCCTGCGTGCTGTCGCCCAACCTGAACACAGACGAACTCATACGGATGCAGTTTGTATGTCACGTACAACTATTTTTAACCAAGAAAAGAAATATTCTACTGCTGAGCCAATAACTTCGGAATGGGTTCTGGAACATGAGTCTTCCTGCACTTGGGGACACTATTCCGTTCATGAGAGAATCAGAGTACTTGAATTAAGTTCAGTGGCTCACGGTCTACAAGTTACTCCGGTAGATCGCAAAGCTTTAGGGATATATTGGGTATTTACCCCACCCTTCAATACACAGAAACTCACCAATGTACTCAAAACTATGGTTTTTCGGTGGTAAGAGTCAAAGTTATGCGTGCATAGCGAATTCCGACTGTGATATGTTGCATCCAACGGCTCCATCACTGGATGTGTGTGTGTGTTTTGCCACCGCTGCGTGTGACTGTCGTCAAACAAATCTCAACCTGTCTCTGCAATCACATTCCTCAGCTGGATCTGCACCCAGTGCCTTTTGGGTCAGGCTATTGAGCCAAAGGCTCCGGGTGGAGTCCCTCAAGCAAACCTCCAATGAACAACCGCGACCTCGCGTGCGATAGCCCACCAATGCAATCGTATGTCTACGCGCAAAGCACTCAGCATCGGGAGTTGGAAGGTACGCAAACTGCTGGACCGGAACACGAATGTGTGCACCAAGCGACGCACTGCACTCGTCGCGCCGGAATTGGAGCGGTACAACATCGATATTGCGGCGCTCAGTGAGACCTGGCTCGCTGAGCAAGATAAGTTGCATGAAGCAGGTACTGGCTACATATTCTACTGGATGGGCAGGGCCAACTCAACCCCACGTGAACATGGGGTCGGATTTGCAATATCCAATCGCCTCCATGGCCAACTGGTGGGTGAGCTCACGGGCATCAGCGCTCGACTGATGATTGTTCGCCTAAGACTTGGGAGAGGTAAGTTCGCCACTGTTATCAGCACGTACGAACCGACCATGTTTTATCCTGATGACACGCTTGATCAATTCTACACTCAGCTATCCTCTGTGTTACAGTCTGTGCTGAGGAGCGACCGACTATTTCTGCTGGGTGATTTCAACGCGCGCGTTGGGCGTGATGCATCAGCGTGGACAGATGTTATCGGTCTGCATGGCATTGGTTCAGCGAATGCGAACGGTGACAGGCTGCTCTCACTGTGTGCCACTCACAGTCTGACGATCACGAACACTCGGTTTGCACTGAGTGCGAATGATATAGCAACTTGGACGCACCCACGGAGTGGTCACGCTGACCTGCTCGACTATGTAAACGTACCTCAGCGTGACATGCGTGAATTGCACATGACACTTGTACAACGTGAAGCTGGGTGTGGCACTGCTTATGAATTGGTGCGGACCAAATTATATACATTTTTTCGTAGATCTATGTATTGCACTCCACCTGTAAATTGGCATAAATTTAACATTATGTCCCTCCGTACTATGGCGAAACGTATTGAGCTGGAGAAGGCAATGGATGCACGCCTGTGTGATGTGGACCGTATAGCCACAGTGGGCGACCTGTGGCACCACATTCGCGACCAGGTGACAGCTGCTGCCGACGAGATCATCGGGCGCGCCAACTGTAAGCGGCCTGATTGGTTTGATGACAACAACGCGACGATCGGCGCATGTGTGTGTGAGAATACAGCCTTTGCTGCACATGTGGCAGACCCCAGTGACCTGGGGAATAATGGTCAGTTTCGCAAACGACGACGGCGACTGACCCGAGAGCTCCGTCGCATTGAAAATGCATGGTAGACGAAGAAGGCAAAGCAGATGGAATGTTACGCCGAACGCCACTAACACAAGGAATTCTTTGCCTCCTTGAAGGCGGTGTATGGACCGAGATTGGAGCCGCTGAGGACACTGATCAATGGTAGTTCAGGCGCTACCTGCACACAAATAGCAGACATAATGCAGGTCTGACGGAAACACTTTGACTGTCTCTTGAACAAACGTTCAAAGATCCACTGGCCTACTTTGAACGGCCTCAAGCAGCAGGATGTGAAGGCGAGTCTGGCGGACACGCCGACACTGGATGAGAAGCAGAGAGCACTTGCTCAGCTGCGAAACGGCAAGTGTGCCGGAGCCGACGGGATCCCGCCTGAAGTATTGAAACACGGCGGACCCGCGTTGTTGACTGCGCTGCACCACTTGGTGCAACGTGTATGGATTGAGGAGGAGGTGCCTCCTGAGCTGAAGGATGGCCTTGTGATACCACTGTACATGGGCAAAGGGTGCAAGCAAGGTTGCACAACTTATTGAGGCATCAACTTACTGAGTTGTGTGAACAGGATGATTGCCGAATCCTGCACAACTGCCTCTTCAGTCAGGCTATGGAACCGAACGTGGTGGAAGAGCAATAGGGTCGCTGCACCATCGATGTGGTGTTTGCTGCTCGTCAGTTGCAGCAGAAATGCCGAGAACGACACCAGCCATTGTGCTCGCTTTTTGTGCATTTCACCAGGGCGTTTGATACAGTGAACCATTAGACATTGTGGCTGGTATTGCGTAGGTTTGGTTGTCTGCTTAAATTTGTAAATGCAATTGCATGTCTGCACAGTGGTATGCGAGCGAGGGTGCAGCTGAGTGGAGAGACCTCGGATGACTTTGCAGTTGTCTCTGGTGTGAAGCAAGGCTTTGTCTTAGCCCCTGCCCTGTTTAATATATATCTTCATGCAATGATGTTTTGTGCTTTTGATGCAACTTGTGCTTACGTGTACATGTGGACAACCGTGTTGATGGTGGGCTGCTGAACATCCGTTGTTTCGGTGCGGGAACCCTAGTCCATGGGACAACTATCCGTATGTTGCTGTTTGCTGATGACAATGCGTTGTTTGCGCACAGCGCGGATAAGTTGCAAACATGTCTGTTGCTCTGGATTCGACAGCTGCCAAATTCGGGCTTACCATCAATACAAGCAAAACTGTCTATTTCTTTTAGCCTACCCCGGAGGTGCAATCTTCAATATTGCCGCAAATCTGCATTGGTGAGGATGTATTAGAAATCACCACCCGTTTCTGCTACCTCGGGAGTCTCATGTCGACTGATCAGCAGCTACACAGTGAGGTTCGTATCGGCGTCTCGAAGGCAGCGGCGGCATTCAGGAAGCTTGAGTGCCGAGTGTGGAAGAACCATCAGCATACCCTTGACACGAAGCTGATGGTGTACAAATCAATGGTGCTGCCCGTTCTTCTATACGGCAGTGAAACGTAGACGATGTACCGGTGAGATGTGAGATATCTCGAGCGGTTCCATTAGCAGTGTTTGCGACGTATTTTGTGTATGGGATGGGACGACAGATTTACGGACACGGAAGTGTTGCGTCGATGTGTAAGGGATGCAATCGACTGCATACTTTTGCTGAGACATTTGAGCTGGCTCGGTCATGTGAGCCGTATGGATTCGACACGGATACCGAAGAAGCTATTATATGGTCAGCTGAGTATTGGGAAGCGGCATGTGGGGAAACCAAAGTTACGTTACCAGGACATGATCAAACTGAGCCTCTCACGTTCTAATCTTGATTGCAGGTCACGGGAATCGAATGCGGTTGATTGGTGTGCATGGCGCCATCTGATCATGAAGGCCCTTGTCGAGATGCAAGAGAAAGCCCTCCTGCGTTCAGAGAAGAAGCGGCAATTGCGGAAGCGCAGGCGCCGATTGGTTGTACTCCATCGATATCGAGGGCATGGTGCCGTAGCACATGCGCTTGCGAGTGCCTGAGTCAGACAGGTCTAGTGAGTCACGAGCGAGGCCACTCGGGACCGGCATGGAAATTTCGACGAGTCCTGTTGCGAAAGTAAGCAGAACCGGCGCAGCGTTTGTAGGTGCGCTGCATTCGATTTACTAACCGCGTGCTTGCATGCTGGGACTATTTGCTTATTTATTTGTTTATGCAGTCCTATGCATTTTTTGTCTCATAATAATGTCTACCAGAATTATTCCCTCATTTAACTCGCACACTTTGCTTAAGCTAATTGTAAGTAACCTAGATAACATTTTCGCGGTTGTGGCACTTTCTTAAAACCTGTTTTTTGACTTACTGAATCTTTTGCGGATTTGTTCATAACCAGTTTATTTTATGCGCTCATGTACTGAACAGTTTTGTCACCGTACCTGCATGCATTATTCGCTTTCTTTTTTCGATATGTCGTTTCAAGTGATTGGCTGTTGTTTGATATCCCCGGTGTGGCTGCGCTTGATGTGCATGTTGACAAGGTGCTTACCTGTCTGTTACCCACTACCTCGTCCACACTGGCTCTAGGAGACAGTTGGTCGTCGCCGGAGGGGACGGGGTGCACGGTCATTGTGGCCGTGCTAGGCTCGAAGAGCGGTTCCATGCACTCAGTGTGGAGCGGACTACGGTCCAGCCACCGCCTTGTGTGTGCTTGATTCCCAACTACAGAGTGCTTGTGTTTGCCTGTGAAGGAGTTTGGGCCGGCTCCGTTGATGAAACGTGGCTCCCATCCACATACCTCCCGGTCTTATTCTTTTGGGTTTACACTGGGTACGTAGTATGTGATTGGAGCTGTGGGTGGTGCAGCACGATCCACCCATGGTCCCTCTGTAGGCGCAGGTGTCCTGTGGCTGGCCACAGTGACAGACAAATCCGAAATCGGCTGCCGCTATCCAAATATATATATATATATATATATCAGATTACAGACAATGTGCCATCAAAGCTGTGGCCCAAAAGAGGGGTAAGTGGAATATAAGCGCAGAAGAAAAGCTATCCTTTTTGGTTCTTACACATGCCACTTTGGGCTTTCTTATGGCTTTTTATGTATACATCATGTATACATAAATATGAATATATATTAACTAATGATGTACTCGAACAACACGGTCGCTCTAAACTTCTGTTGCGTGCCATTACCTCCAGCGTTTCCATCTACTGGCAGTCCGAGTCTCGTGGTCCCCATCCTGGATGACAGACTGGTCCAACGATGCTTAGCTTGAGGTTACCTCCTTCATGCTGTTCTCCAAGTGCCTGTATGCCCACCGTGGTACTTTCCCAATCTCTTCCGCGGAGCGCAAATAGCGCTGGACGGGATGGTGAAAGGCCGGCATGCGTAATACCTAACCGAGCAAACGCATGCGGTGTCGAAGAATAACGTTCTGGAGGTATGGGCTGTGTGCTCCAAGCACTTACACTCGAACATCTGTGTTGCTAGCGTGATACTGCCACCACCGGCGAGCAGTCCTACACAAACAGCAACCGTCAACAACTGACAATGTTTTCAAGTCTTCCCAGCGGATAGACCAGGTATCACAGCCGTAAAAGTGAATCGCACGGACGGATGGCCCTAGTAGTGATATGCAGTGGAACACAGCACTTCAAACCCCTTTATTTTTTGGTTTATAATTTCTATCGTAGACTTTTCCAGTTGACCAAGACGTAGCAACATACTGCTACCATTGTGCTAAGTTAAAACTACTGTTGGTTTCGCAGTAGCATCGCCGTTCCGCTTGTAAAACCCCCACTGGTTGTGCCAAATACTTCGCGTTCCTGACAAAAGGTCCTTGTCTACACAAGCTTGTAATAATGTACCCTGAAGATTCAGGTTAAAAGGTTGGTATTTGTGCAGTACTAGTATCTTCGGGATCGATAATATCGGTAAAAGCGAGTAAGTCCTGATTTGAGGAAGCAGAATTCGACTTTCTGAATGGTAGCATTTAACGGCTACATGGAGCTCTAACGTTCTCCAATGCCTGCACTTTATACATTCTTAAATCGCCTTTTTGTTGGTTTTGCATTGTTGTTTATTTAATTTTTGCTCACTAATTTACCATAGAAGCGGGCGACGAAAGAAATTAACCCACTAAACACTACCACTTTTATTTCTATCCGAATGATGAGTGTAACTAAACCGCAATATTAACTGTTACCTGGTAGAAGTAAGCTATTAAATTAATAAATAAGTAGCATTTACTTTGATTATATGAGACAATCCAACTGAGTGGTCTGATCAATTTTTGCATCGAGATTAGATGAAATGGGTAATTGTTCACTTTTTATACAGTGGATACCAAACCGATTTTTGAAGGGATGAGCAGACTAAAGTTATTAGGTAACTTAAAAAACTAGAAATGATGACAACTTCAGCTTTAGCCAAGTGTTCAGTCATTTTTTATTACCTGTGTTAGCTGCAGATCGAAAATACCTCAGCCATTGTAGCGCAATAACAAAGAAAAGAAAGAAAAAAACAAGCAACAGGGGCACGCCGTCTGAGTCACCAGTAACGGATAGACATCGTTCCGGAGAGCTAACAGCCGGTTACTGTGCCGCAAAATAGACTTATGTTATGCCTACTAAATGAGATTGTGTTTGGAGGAGGAGGAGGCTAAACAGGAGAAGGAAGGACAAAGAAGCTCACGACAAAAACCCCATTGAGGTCGCCTCCTAGCCATGTCAACAAGTGTATCCAACCAAACGTGTTCATCGTCCTTCCCTTCCCAACCAGGGAGCTGAGAACCTCCAACCCAGGCTAACTTTAAAACAAGGGCCTTCATCTCTCTTGACCAAGTCATAGCTTGGCCACCCCTCCTCTTCTTCCAGCCACACCGTCGGCTCGCAAACAACGCACGTCGCGGCAGTCGGTGGGCTGCCATCCGCAAAAGGTGGCCCAGCATTCGGAGCCTGGTGCGTGATATAACGGTGTTTTGCGGTACATCTGCTCTTCCAATGCATTAAACAGGGTGTGGAACACGCTCATTTCTCACATCGTGTTGTCACAGATATGAGCGACACTGTGAAGATACCGGTTGTCGAACGGAACTAGTCTGCTTATGTCGGCTGATCTAATGAGCCAGATTTCACAACCGTACAGTAGGGTCGAATGTACGGCTCCATTGTACACTCTACCCTTCAGGGAGAGAGCGATGTCGCGCCGGCGCCATAGGTGGAGAATGTTAGCAAAAGCGCCTCAAGCTTTTGCTGTACGGTTTGTGACCTCGTCTTCAATTCCAACGGCGCTGATACTATCACCTAAGTAGTTGAATTATTGAACAACTTCTAGCTGATCCCAACCAACGGTCAGCGCAAGGGCGGTCCCTGCCAATCTTGGAGGAAAGTTGTGCACTTTGAGGGTGCGAAGCATAACCTGAAACGGGTGACAAGCAATCTGTCCAGTGCCGCTTGGCACGTTTGTGAGCTGTCATAGATAACGGCAATGTCCTCAGCAGACCCCAAGTCAAGAAGTCGTTCACCTTGTAGCAGTTCCACACCTTCCAAGTCATGTCCTGTAAATGCGATTTCCATGACTTCGTAAATAGCGAACCTGAACAGGAATGGTGACATCGGACATCCTTGTCTTACCCCGCTGGAGATATTGAGGGGCGGCGGCAGCTTACCCCAAACCCCCACTGCCCGAATCACGCGCGTAAAGCGCTCGGATAATAAATACATATTTCTCGGACAAACCTTTCCTTCGCAGACAGTCCCAAATGGCACGTTGATCAACCAGATCGAAAGCACCTTTGATGTCGAGGAACACGACAACGGTGGGCCGCCAATATATCTGACGATGCTACAACCGCTGACGTAATGTTAATATGTGCTCTGTGCATCCTTGACCATGATGAAACCCGGCTTGCTCCTCACCAATCTGGCTTTCACAATCGCCAGTCAGTCTGTGAAGAATTACGGAGGTAAGTAATTTGGAGAAGATGGAGATCCGACTGATTCCTCTATGGTTTCCCCATTCTGAACGCGAACCTCCTTTGATGATCGGGATAATAACGGAGCGGCTCCAGTCGGTTGGGACAGTTTCCTGCTCCCACGGTTTTAATAGAGGCTCGTTTAAATCTTCAACAATAGCGTAGCCACCGAATTTGAAGTGGGCTGGAGGAAAAGCATCTGGTCCCATGGCTTTAGTCAACTTTAGCAGTCCGATCTCGTGTGTGACTTCTTCGCGAGAGAGTGGATCCAGAGGAACTGCCCAGGGAACAGGGTGATCATTGGCCGTTGAGGTATCTAACAAATCTGGCCGATTAACATGATTTTCGCAATGCTCAGCCCAAGGCTCCAAACGTTGTGACAAGCTGTGGATAGGCTGTGCACTCTGGTCATACCAGGTCTCCGGCTTCCAGTTTCCCGTGTCAGACCAAACAACTTCCGATGGTTAGCAAGGGCAGCTGCCACTTCTATTTCTGACCCACGATAAACCACCTTCAGGCTGTCACGGAGATTTTCCCTGATGTCTTTGCGAGCCTCGTGTTCGCTTCCAGCCGGGATGTGCCGGCGGCCATCGAAAGTACCAGAGTCTTCGAAGAGACACAATGACTATATTGGCTAGTGGATTTACCACATGATGATTTACCTGCTTCCAATAAGGTCTGGTGAATGTGCGACCAGATGCCTTTAGCTGTATTCATTGACCGCTTGCTTAACCCGAATGTCAGCTTACCTCGATACGCATTCAGAATACGTGGCTTCGCCAGTTGGCTGGTATCTATGTGCTCACAGGGTCGTCGAGAGCGACCGCCAAAACGCACCCGCAGATCAGCACATACATATGAATGGTCAGTGTCTACACATGGGCTTCAACTGTTCAAGTGATGTAATACGGCCATCCATGGAACCGTCACCAGAGGACGTGCTTCCATGCAGAGTATTTCCTCGAAAGGTTTCAATCGCACGTCCGCGCTCCATCTGGCTGCATCTCAGTGTGGCAAAATAGAAAATAAGGCTGCTTTTTATGCATACGCTTTGGGTGAGCAGGGCACCCGGGCCGTTCTATAAGTCGTCTACTTTTAGCACAGTGCTTAATTTTTATGGCCGTTTGATGACAGTACACTGTGGTTCCTAATCAATCGCGCCAGTTAGTCAGTGGCAATACGTCTAGTTTCGGGTATGGTCGGAAGATAGATCTCGTGAAGATGACACCTCGCCACGTCGTGGTTAATGAATGGTGAGACTCCGTGCAGACTGATAGCGTGGTAACAGTAATCAAAGGACTCATTCCAACCGAATGTAGACATTACATGGCCTGCAAAACGCGATAGTTTGGTGCCATGTGATTAAACGTCCATGTGCAACCGAAGGCTGCATACGTACATCGTTTATGTGTATGCAAACACCTACCTAGAGCTACCTCGTCACCCGGACACAGTCCACTGATGAAGTCCTAATCAGTCGTGTTCTCGGAATCCGAATCATGTTCACCATCAAGTCTGTTCTAAAATTACACGAATCGCACCATCAAGTTAACTGTTCTTAAATGTCTATATAATAATAAAATAATGTGTCAGCTGAACCCCGTAACGGCGTTTCGCTGCCGCGCGACCACCACCAGTCGGGCGCGGGCTGAGTATCCCGTGAGGACGTCCACCCCTACGCGGATTCGAAACGGTGACCTTACGGTTGCAAAGCAAACGTGCAGACCACTCAGCCACCGGCCGATAAATGTCTATGGAAACCTCTTAATGATCTGATGAGGTATAAGGCAAAGCAGAGCTCCGGATAAAGGGTCCACCTCACCGTGAATTACATGGTCAACTCGTTAAAATTCAGCATTTCGTGGTACGCCCGTGTGTATTCGGGAAGAACCAAATTTAAACCGGACAGGATTGTACTCCGTTTCGTAGGAAACCAGGTACCGTTGATGTTTGAGGCAGTGAGCCAACTAACCAGTTCATCATTATTATTTATCCCACGTCACTTGACATATCTTAAATTCCCACGGACAATTCCTTTTCCTGGGACCGTACACAAAGTAGATGGAAATTGGGTGTTGCCCACAAGAAAACACTGCAGTGATCGCAGTGACTAAGGTTCATTTCAATGTGAATCACAGTCCATTACATTGAGATTGCGCGTCGCAATCCAATCACACAACGTGTAGTCCAAACTTGACCCTCCAATTCCTTTTCCTCTTGAAAATCCATTACTTGCGTGCAGAATGTAAGCAGTTTTGTGGCATAGGTATTCAATGCAAACGGCATTGCGTGTTGTGTTTCGTTTGCAGTTGGTCCCACTGCCCTCGTACTGTCATTCAAAGCGTCTCTGTGTTCACTGTCACGCTTCCCCCTAGGGCCCCACGCTCTCTTCCGCTGTACTCCATTTTAGGACAGAAACAGCAAACATCATAACATGCGAATAGCGCACGCACACGGAGAACAAATGCACAAGCGCACGTAACAACGACCAAGGTGTTAGACACTGCGTTCACTTCGTCTCTACCACACCCTCCTCTCACTTGCATCAAACTCCCACTTTTGGGAATGTGTTCATCCTCGTCCCTTATGCTCAGTTGTTTTCAAACCTCGGTTCACGATTGCCTTCAACCTACTGCCCGTATTCGATGTTACTATCTTTTCATCGTTCGGTGGGTCAGTTGGCGATTGTCGGAAAGTACGGCTCACTCGCTTACACCAGAAGGAATGGTTCGCACAACTTGTCATGCACCACGGACTGACATCAGTACATTCATGTAACTCAAGGTTTCTCAAACATCTTGGCCCGCGGACTGCCTTTTGGTGGAGCCTCGCACGGCTGACCCCTGACATCTTTTAACCAAATGACTAGAACTTATTAAGTTGGAATTCATGCTCAGTGTCCTGGATACATTGATTACTGTACAATTTATTAAAAAGAATGTTCATTAGTGTTATTAAAAAGTTGAAGCTGTAGAATTTAGTTAAAAACAACGTACTTTGAAGCACAAGGTGTGGAATGAAGTTGTTTCTGGCGTGCAGCGCTGGCTTGTTTGATGCTTGGTGTTATTGAGAAAAGTTAAAACCTCTGGTTAAACCCCAACTCTCTCACGTACTTTGTTTTCGCATGGGTGTAATGTGAAAATGCACTTTCACATGGGTAATTTGTGTCAAAATGGGCAATCTATGCGATAGCTACCTTCCCTTCCTTCGTTTAGCACTAGAAATCAGACTGCGAGCATTTGTGTGACTCTTCCTGAAAGGATGAATCTGATATCATATCGATGAATTTCTCATACTGAAGGTGGTTTTCTCGTAAAAGTAAATGGGCTCTTGACCCAAGAAAATGTTTTCAGCTTCTCCTCATCTTCGCTGTGAAGAGGCTTCTACTAGATTTTCGAAATGCTGCAAAATTTCCTCAGACTGAGCTTCTGAGATTTCTCTGCTCTCCTTCTCTTCCGAAATGTCTCTTAGTGTCGGAAATCTGTCGATTTCTTTACTGAGAACAGAAAGTGACAGAAATTCTAATTTTCTTTATAATCTTTGATTTTTCTCATTTGCATTAATTATATTCGCATCTTTTCCTTGCAACGCTAGGTTTAGGTCATTTATTTTTGCGGAGAGTTTGGACAAATAGTCAAACCACGCCAACCACTTTCTGTCAGCTATTCAGAAATGTAAATCCAAACGGTGATCCGGGAAGCAAGCGAAGACTTCTGCGTGTAAATATAACGCACAGTAATGTTTTGAAAACGGGAGACATATTTTACTTCAGCATCACTCAGTAAAGACCTTCGTTGCTCGGCACACCCTGCGCTTGCATCAAAAAAGACATCCTACGCTTCGGTTCTTGAAGAGAGCTTTCGGCCACTTTCACTCGTCTATTTTTCCCCAACTGTTTTCTACATACACGCTGAAGCACGTGGAATATGCGCCTCAAGCATGTCAGAAGAGAGATCTCGCTGTCTTGGAACCACCACATCGAGCCAAGAAAAAGGTTGAAAGGCTATAATATTTACATTACGAACAACGTCTGTGTACTTTGGGAGTCTTCAGTGGACGTTACCGGCGTTGACATGATGATCTTATCATGATTTACCAGATACAAGGAACCCTAATCACCAGTGCATCAGCTGATAAAACTCAGTCATAACCACACTGAGAGGCCACGGTCTCAAATCACCAAAATACTACACCTGGATCGAGTGTAGACGCAACTGCTTCTCGCTACGTGTTTGCCACATATGGAATTCAACCCAGAATCTGTTATTTTAACCCCTACATCAGCTCTGTTCGAAGACTGCATCGACAATGTGCTACTAGAGTTACACCACGCACACCGACCATAAACACCATCAGAAAACTAGACCGCATCAATGCGGTGACATTTCGGTTTGCACAAAATCAAATGTGAACGCTTCAAGCAGTCACGATTTTGCTCGGCAAGTCCATTGTCTTTGGTTTCGTTGTTTCTATTTCTTATTCCTTTCCTTGGAAAACCCTTGCTCACCATCCTGCGGGACATGTTACGCTTAGACATTTTATCTGCAATATACCCTCGATCATTGACATGTGCCATATACGTCTGGCATGTCGAATCATTGATTGAACTCCTCATAACTGCCATCTCTCTTGCTAGACCTAGCGAGAACTGTCGATGATTGTGGTTCCTTGCTTGTTCTGACCAGATGACCTTTTATCAAATGCAGCCAGGTTCATTAACAAGGTGCAGATAGACTTGGACTCCCGATTTATTCGTCTGGATAGCGTTTAAGATTGGTATGGCGTATCCATACAAGCCCATGTTGTGCGTCTCCAGCATTAATTCTTTCTTCACTATACGACGAGGGTAAAGTACTCCATAAAGTCGTGGCTACAAATGGAGGAAGATCATGTCCATTACTGAATTGCCAGACGCATCACGTAGTGAAATGCGGAATAAGGAGTAATAAAACCTTAGGCGAAGTAATGAGACATCAATCTGGAGTGTATCATTGTCACGATAATGTCGTAGCCGAGTTTTCTGCATGGAGCACCTTAGGCTTGATTGCTAGCCAAGTTGCTTAACATGGTTGGCCATCCAGTAATTGTTACTGCACCCTCACTGCAGCGCTCAAACTCATTGGAGAAACGTCTTGGTAATCACCGATCCAGGAACCAGCCAACGCCTATAAGGAATGTGTTTGCGAATAAATCACTTAAGTTTGAAGGAAGCACACTTCCTTTCCTCAATGTGAAACTGTTAATCAATAGTACCGTAGCCCAAAGGTAGCGAGCTTGTCCCGTAACCTGACGGCGCGTGTTCTAGTCTGCATAGGAGCAGGGCGACCCTCGCAGTATCATTAGCCCACGTGCGACCCGTGGTGGTTGCGCGGCAGCGAGGTGTCGGTACTGCGTACCGGCGTACTGCTGATACCTTCACCAACTGTTGGTCGCACGTTGAATTCCACCTGCCGGTGTGTTCTCTTATTCTTAACTGGATGAATTTACTTGTCTCGCGACAAAGTGGGCAAGTGCAATTAGGTAAGTTGACTCGAATGGTATTAGTCAACTGATGCTAGCAATGTAGCTTTTTGTCATTAAGCTAATAAAACTGTCGACTGAGTTGGGACACAAGAAGATACAAATCGGGAATGACTGTGCACATCGTTTTATTTACGTGGTGTGTTGATGTCAACTGCTACGTTTGCCCCACTTAGACGACACTGGTTTGGGAATGGAAATGAACCGATTAAAACAAGCAGCAGCAAGCACTGCTATTTCCAACGCATACATGCCAAGATGTTATTAGTGTAAGTTTATTATCAATAATCACTATGAGGCACCAAATTGTATCATCAATAATAATTATTGCTGCAGACGCCGTTAAAATTCCGCCACATGTCTAGACGTATGAAGTAGACTTCAAAACTTTAAGTATCTGCCAATCCGCTTGAGGACTGCGAGCAACACTACTCTGCGGAGATCTGTTTGAAACAAAGATAATGCCGTTTCGCCCGTACGTTTCTATCTTCTTGGCTCCATGATAGGCTTTTCCTTGTTCCCGAATGAGTATGGTTTTTCCTAAAAGTCAAGCTTCGCAGCTCCATGATATAGAAATTGTACAAAAATCACCCTACAATTTCGGCGGCATGTAGACAGGTGGATAAAATTCGAGCTTGTTAAGCTATGAGACACAATTCGGTATACGGAAATGAATATATGCTGTTTAAATGTACACCCACCAAAAGTAAATCGAAATAGTTAATTACTGACAAAAGTATGTTGGTGCATTAAAATGGTTCTACTGCACTTTCCATACTACAGCCCACAGGATGCCGAAGTTCAAAAGTGTAGTTTAAAATTCTTCCTTTATGCTGAGCCCCATCATGCTCAAAACGTAGCCGTAAGAAAAAAACAATTCTAGTGGCATTCGACTTGCAGTGCGGAGGCGATGAAGGCCAGTGGAGAAAGTAGCGATCCAAAAACGAGAGGACAACTACATGCAATCAGCGGCGTTGTAACCTTGATATTTCACGTGCCTGAGTCGACGAATGCTAGCCCTCAGGCTCGTTATCACCACGACGTAGGTTTTCTGCTGAGTCTGATTGATAGGTTTCTCGAAGTAAATGAACATGGGTAGCAACTGAAGCGAATCACCCTTCTTAGAAAGAGAGAGGAGGGGAAGTACCGGATTCTACGAGTCACTTTTGTTGATGAAACGAGTCCGAGGCTGATATATCCTGCCTCGGTAGGTTAAGAGGTCTAAAGATCCATATTCGTCCCAATTTGGATCAGTCGGACAGAGAGAAACTGAAGAGTTGAAGCGGCGGACTGATAGTGGAGAAACCAATCTCCAAATTGCATATTTTCGGGTAGTTCCCCGGGTCCACCGAACCCAGCTCAACAAGTCAATGACACTTCTTGCGCGTCCTTCAGTTCCTATCGCGGCCCGCGCGTAGCCTTCACGAATGTTTGTAATTTAATGAACAAACGTGACGATGTATGTTATTTCTTTGCACCCGGTTTTCCGGACGTAATAGGATTGGCCGAAGCCTGTTTAAATCCTGAGGTCACTACCCAGGAAGCCCAGATCAGGTGCGACAGACTGGATACGACATGCTGTTATACATTCAATCCTCGCTGTTTGTGAGACCGGTACACGCCTACCGCAGCGAAGATGGCCGGTGCGAACAGTTATGGTGCTCGATCCGCCTGAGACAGGGTGAGCTGCTTGCGGGTGCGGCTTATCGCGGCCCGCGAAGTCTATGCTTGAATTGGTTGCCGCATGTTAAAAACTACATGAGTTGACCCCGCTTCCTGCTTACCGAGGATATTAAATTCCGTTGAACACGGCGGCCAGTGGTTCAACTTCTCTCGCGCACTGCGAAATCGAGACGCAGTTTGAGGCGATGGTATTTGTAACTGGGGCAACAAACATGTCTGCCAACCGACGCGCGTTACACTGCATTCCGCTCCATCGCGCTTGGATGTACTAATAACGGATTGCAAGCAACATTTATATGATATTCAGACGCTAGAGCCTCTGACAGCTAGTAAGCACTCAATGGTGTTAATCAGCCTAGAGCTGCTCCTGCCCTACTCGCTTCTGCCGGATCTGTCGTACAATTACTGGAAGACCGACTTCAATGGTCTCAATCTAGCTGCTTGTGAAGTAGACTGGTCGCTGCAGCAGGATTCATCTGTAGAAGCCTGTTGGTCTTTTATAAAGAGGGTGTGCATTCCTTGTGCGCTCATTTCGTACCCCTCAAATTTCGGAAAGCTGAACCAGTGAAGCCAACTTGGTTCGACAGAGAGTACAGTCCAGGGGCTCAACGGCGGCGCGTATTGTGGAACGCATTCCTCGTGTCTGGCTCTACTGACGATTGAGGAGTACAAACGGCAGCGGAATCTATGCAACAACGCAAAAGCGCGAAGGCATCGGCAGTTCGAAGAGCAGCTTGCAACCTCAGCAAAGACAGTCCCCAAGAAGATTTTGCTTACCTGGAGCGGCGTCTGAGGCCCGCATGCGATGTGGCTGTGTTATAGCGCACTGACAGACAGCCGGTGACCTTCAGCACTGAACCTGCGTCCGGATTAGTGGAGCACTTCGTTTCCGTATCTACAAGTAGGCGTGCGGCTATGCCGGGCTTGACGTGCAGCCCCTACTGAATTCGAGGGCCTGGATTGCAGTGTAGAAGATTTCCGCAGTCTAGTCGCCATTTTTGACGGCACGAAACCTGCCGCAAGAGATGGATTTCACCCGCCAATTTTAAATGGCTTATGGCTTATGCTTTGACGGATAAGTTTAACACATCGCTGTCTGAGGGTGAATTGCCTAGCGACTGGAAATGCTCGGTAGTGAAGCCGGTTTTAAAACGTGGTGACACAAGCAAGGTGGACAATTACAAGCCCATTTGTCTCACCTATGTTTTGGCTAGGATGTTCGAGAAGATTGTGAATAGGGGGCTTCAGCTTCTGGAGTAGAATGATCTCCTATCACGGTCACAGCACGGCTTTGTGAAAGACCGCTCGTGCATCACCAGCCTGCTATTGACGCGGCAGGAATGGTTGAAAACATTGAACAGTGGGAAGTCAGTGGATGTTATCAATATTGGTTGCAGTAAAGTTTTTAGTAAAGTAAACCATGAGGTCCTGCTCCACAAACTGAGAAGGTGTGGTGTTAGTGGCGCACTGCACCAGTGGATCAGTGACGTTCTTATTGGGAAAAGTTGGCGGGTACAGATGGATGACCGCCTAATGGACTGGTACTTGTCCACCAGCTGCGTACCCCAAGGCACAGTACTGCGGACTAATTTTGTTCTTGATCCACATCAACGAACTACCTCGGCTTCTTTGGTCACGCTGCGCATTGTTCGCAGACTACCTGAAGATTTGGAGGATTAGTTACGCTCCCGGAGACTGCGCCTTGATTCAACAGGATTTTGACCGCCTATCCCGGTTGGCTGCAGTAGTTGACCTACCGTTCAACCCGGCGAAGTCCTCGTTTATGAGCCTGGGAAGGGGGATCATTAGGCCTACGTACACGCTGGCCGGCCACACGCTGCACCCCAACTGTTCTGTAAAGTATCAAGGCATACTGTCACGCCTGTCGACAATATGAACAGGCTGTGCGCAAACGGACTACGCCTGCTTTGGGCACTTAGACGCAGCTTCTGCACTTGGTTTGGAGAGATTGCCACTCGCCTGTTCTCTTCCATGCTAAGACCGGTGCTTGAGTACGGCCCACCCGCCTACTGTCCGATCACAATGGGCGAGGTGCAGAGACTGGAACCGATTCAGCATGTAGCTACCCGGCTCATTCCCAGTCTGCGGGGTACATCGTTCAAGGAGCAATATGGAAGACTAGGGCTTAATAGTCTGTCATATCATCGGCTTCGCGTTGATCTCATTATGACACACCGGATACTGCACCTGGGCCAATTCCTACCGATGAGGCCGTTACTTCATGTTCGCGCACCAAGCAACACACGCGGACACCGGTACAAACTAGTGGTACCGGATTTAAAACGCATCGCTCACCCTCTATGCTTCGAGCGTTGGGTAGTGAAATATTGGAACAACATGTCGGAGACGCTAGTCAAGACGAAATCGGGGTCGGAATTTAAGAGATTTCTTGACCCTCAATTTGCGGACTGCAGGTATGGGGAGCGTATTGCACCCGGATAAGATGTAGCGCAGCTGCAATGTGCTGTCACCACGCAAAAATCAGCTACTTGATTCCGCGCATGTGCCCGATCCAACTACGATGGGGCAACATAGATTTTTAACTACTTGCTCTCTGTTTTCAGTATTCAGTATTCGGATGAAGCGTATTTGTCAGTCAAGTCTGATGTTCCATGACTGGGTTGGTTGTCTGATTACATACTTTCACCACCCAGACATTGGCAAGCTACAGTTGCCCTTTGGGTCCTATGGATATACTGGATAGTGTTATGGGGAGTAAAACTAGCTATTACACTCTTGAACTCTGTAACCTGATGAGCGACAATAGCAGATGTGAGTCAAAGTACTGAAATGCCGAGTTCCAAACGGATCGCTACTCTCAGTGAACATATATATATATATATATATATATATATATATATATATATATATATATATCCACAGTCTGGTAACAGACATTGTGCCAGCAGAACCACGGCAGAAGAAAAAAGTTGAGAAAATAGCAACACGAAAGGTGATAAAAACAAGGGGAAAAACTTGCTTTTAGTTTAACAGGCGCCATTTTGATTTCTTTGTTTTGTTTAGCGTTTTTTGTGTGCATTAAAGGGGGGCAAAAGGGCAGCACAACATTGACGCCACTGATGTCTGTTGCGGGCCATGATATCCAATGTTTCCAACCACTGAGATTCAGCATCTCATGGTCCCCAACCTGGAAGACGGACTGGTCCGACTGTCGCCAAACTTGAGGTTGCCTTCTTCATGCTCCTTCTCCGCGTCATTGGTTGTCAACCGCGACACTTTTTCCAGTCGCTCCGTGGGAGTGTAAATAGCGCTCGACGTGGAAGGCCATGGGCTGGCATGCACAAAACGTGTCCAAGCCAACGCTTGCGATGTCGGAGAATAACGTTTTGAAGACTGGCACTACTGACTCCAAGCAATCGGTCTCGGACCTTTGTGTTGCTTACGTGGTATGGTTACTAAACCCGAACAATCCTTGGTAGACAGCGATTGGCGATGACTGACAGCCGCTTCATGTCTTCCGAGCGAATAGGCCGAATCTCACAGCCGTCCAAGTGCACGGACGGAAGCATGATACACCCTGCCCTTGGGCTTGAGAATGACATCAAGACGACGCCATAGGTGTCACGGTTTGATGAATGCAAGGCGGGCCTTGGCAATTCGTTGTGGGACTTCGTCTCCAACACTGTCACCAACCGTGATGCAGCTCCTTAGATAAGTAAAGCAAGGGACTTGCTCCAGAACATGTTCAGCAGTGGTGAGCGCGGGTTCAGGCACCTGCCAGTCCTAGAGCAGCGTCTTAAATTTTCCCGGAGTGAAGCATAAGTAGTACTTAGACGCCTCCATAGCCAAGCGGTCCAAAGCTCTCTGGACGGTTTGTGGATAATTCCCCCAGCCGTCCATTGTCGACGTAATTACTTTTTCCTTCGGGTTTGCCAACCCTGGAACGCACTCCCAGACTCAGTTGTATCCTCCCCTACCTTGAACATTTTCAAAAAAACGCTTAGATATTGCTGTTTAGCTCCCAACACGTTGTTATCTAAACTCCTCAATTGTGGATTACGCCAAGCATGCTTTTCTACAAGATTTATGTATCAAATGGATCCAAGTGAGCGACCACTTTTTACTTTTCTCACGCCTTATATCAACGACCACTGCACCCCGGTGTATTTCCGAACGGTTACTCTCCATTATTTTTTAATTTTACACTGATATTATTTATCAAATTATGCATCTCGGCAGACGTTCGGTAGATGACCCACATACACTTTGATTTCATCGTATTCACCCCAACCATCCTACGGGAAGTATCAAGCACTTGCTTTTATCCCGTGATAAATCATTGTTCATTGTTCATCGGTGAAGTTCAAATCCTTGACTCTGTCTTCAGGGAGTAACTCAACACCGCAGTTCTGGACACATTCCAGTGCTCCTTGGACAACATCTTCGATGGCAAAATTGAAGAGGAAAGGTGAAATAGGGCAACGTTGACGAACACCGCTGATCACAGCAAACTATGAAGTGAGCATGCCGTAAGCCCTGACTGTAAAGCTCTTTCATGATGTTTACAAACATGTCGGACACACTTTTCTTCGGTAAACAGTTCCACAACGCAGATCTATCTACTGAATCAAATGCCATTTGGTGGTCCAAGAATACTACGATTGTTGGCCGCCGGTGGATGTGACGGATTTCGAGGAGTTGGCGGAGCGGAAAGATTTGGTCGATGCAGACGCGGTCTGGTCGAAACCTGGTTTGTTCTTCTTGGGAACACCCCTCACTAGTCATTGAAAGCCTGCGAAGTAGGACCGACAAGAAGATTTTGGATGCGACAGAGATTAACGAGATTCCGCGATAGTTACAGCAATCGTTGCGGGAGCCTTTCTTGTGAATCGGAACATTGACCGATTTCGCCCATGAGTTCGGAACCTACTCTTCAGTTCAAACTTTCGTGAACAGCGATAGGATTCCGCTGACAAGTACACTTTCGCCACCTTTGAATATAGCTGGTGGTAGACTGTCGGGACCAGGAGCGTTGTGGTGTTTCAAAGATTGGATTGCATCTCGGATCTCTGCTTCAGTTGGGGGCTAGTGGAGACAGGCCTAGCGTTACCCGTTGGGGCTGGAGGTGCACAGGGGGCTGTGTTGGGTGGTTGAATAAAAGAGGGAAATGCTCTGCCCATCTGCCCAACGGTCTGTGAAGGTTGCTGAGCTTCATGCCATCTGATTCGCAAACCGTCTGGCTGACAGCTTGGGAATTGCAAACGGTGGCCCTGACGATGCAAAATAGACTGCGGAAGTTGCCAGCTGCTGCCGCAGCTTCCATCTCATCAGCTTATTTTGACCACCAGGATTCACGATCAGAGCGAAGGCTTGCTTTAAGCTGTTGCGTAATAGACCCGCGATGTTCTTTTTGATTTGTGCCAGCAGGCACCGCCCGTTGGCGATCCACCAATCCACAGGATCTTTCCGAGATCCAGCTTTTGGAAGTGGAGCGAGCGAGGCGACAGCTGAAAAAACCGGCCGACAGCATGGCTTATTGTAGACTTGGCTAGTGTTGATCAACATCCAGAGTGGGTGAGTGAGCGAAATTTTCACGATGCCTTTGTTGATACTCCTTCTTCACCATTGGGTCCTCCAAGTTGTAGGTGTTCAGTCGGGTGTGTTTGGACCTAGATGTACCACCGAAACGCATGCAAACGGTCGCACATACCAGTGCATGATCTGTATCGACGCATGTTGACCAAAATGATCGGCAGTCGCATACGCTGCCGCGCCACCTGAGACTTATGGCCATGTGGTCAATCTGTGACCAGCGCTGGGTTGATGATGAGAGGCGCCAAGTGGCGTACTGGCCTCCAGGATGACGAAAACTCGTGCTGGAGAGGAAAAGCTGATGATTAGCACATAGACTGAGCAGTCTCTTTCCATTTTCCGAGGGAACATCATGCGGTCCATGCGGTCCCCCAAGGTGGCGTTCACAAGGCAGCAGCTTACCAACAAGCGAGTTGAACTCTCCTGCCAAAACAACGAGGCCTGTTTTAGGAACCCTTAGGAGCAGCTTATGAATGTCCTGGTAGAACTGATCTTTGACTGTGTCCGAGCTACAGTCAGTGGGCGCGTAGGCAGAGATCACGAAGAGAGCAGGCTTTTTGGTTCGACGTCTCCTAAATTTACAAGAGCAATGGAACCTCATCGCACAAAAGCGACTATTGCTCGGAATCCAATCAATCAGAGCAGTCTCGGCTCTAGCACTGAGGGCAATTCCAACACCAGCTTGCCCAGATGCGGCAGACTCGACGTCAGCAGAGAGGCGGAGATGGAAGTAAGTACGTGGCTGGAGTGGTGACGCCAGCTGTTAGATCGAGTTAGAGTCCTAGACTCGCATTTCACTCAGGCAACAGACATCAATTCCAAGGATCTCTAGCGTGCGTGCAACTTCAGTTTGTTGGCCGATCTTCAGTAATGTGCGTACGTTGAAGGCTGCAAGTTTGAACTGCGTTCCGGGTTGCAGGAGTGAATATGGAAGACTTGCGGACTGGCAGCTCTCTGTTGAACGCGTGTGGTTGAGTTGGCAGATGTCACGGAAACAGGTTCACCGGTGTAGTTGGGGTTGATCGCCATAGAGGAACCAGGTAAAATGGGTGTGAATGGTACAAGGGAAGGGTAGGTAGAATGGTGGCGTGTGCTTGGGAAGTTGGCATAGTAGCATGAATGAATTGCCTCGTAGCAGCAAGAAAGCGTGTGAATGGTTGTAGTTGTCCATCCATGGTTCGTCAGTAAGCGAGATATTACCCGGTTGCCCAGGCCGAGGTAGTTAGGTTGTCTCAGGGGACCACCGCCCTGAGCCTTTGGCCAAAGGGCCTAACCCACAAGGCAGCAGAGTGAGAAGAGTGGTTTGCACCCGTTGGGAGCCGGTGACTGGACACTCAGTCCATACGCCTTTCGGATGACTATAAGCCATGCTAGGGGCCCAACACTTACGAAGCCAGAGACAAGATCCAGTGCTTGGATTGCTGACCGGTATATAATATCTCCAAAGGAGACAAGGGGCAGTGACTTTATTTAGTTGCGAGTCACTTCCGCCACGTCACAGTGTTGTTAAACTGGCATCTGTGGCTTTTTATAGGGAGAAGGCTTGCCAGGCGAAAACCCACCACGTCCTGAAACACTGCCGCCAAAACATTCGCTGGAACGGGAAATTCCCCAACTGCGCAGCTGGCACCACGAGGAGGTTGTTCGGCAAGCCAGCTGGTGTGGAGTCTGTAGTTGTCCAGAACAGATGTGCAATATCTTAAAGCATTGCAGGTACCGCATCTCAATGCACAGGAGGTCGGTTGATTGAGTGGTAGGTTTATGGGGTGCATCGACTTCCCAGGGAGCCAAATCATGTAAAAAAACACGCAGCTTTTCGTGGTAATTGTTCAGTCCGTCTATCACAGTTAATATATTTGAAACCGACGGAGCTCGCATCAATCGATGAGGTACCGGTCAGCATTCTGATCATCCAATGAGTCTAGTAAAGTCTATATTCCAACTTCACGTAGCAAATCTACTTGCACCAAGGTTATAACTGAACCACTGTCACAACTGATCCAACAGTGCCTTGTGGACGTACAGGTACTAGCCCAAGTCGTACATTCTGTCTCTAGCCGGAAGCAATGTAACAGCTACTCATCTTTTGCTGTGGATTTGCTTCTCTTTGCAGATGCAACAGTACTCGATGGCGAACCCTGCAACCCAACTGTTTGCACCTGTCATTCGGTATGCAAGAGGCAGGCAACTGTCCACTAATGAGACATTTGTATAATGCTTTCTTTTACTTCATCAATTCTCATCTATCAGGCACTCTGGAAGCTAGAAATTCTCGGCACATCACAGTATTGTGTTGGCCACCACAAACTAAGCAAGCTAGCTTCGACTCCACTCTAGAGTTCGCTCAATGATTGGTGTTGGCCTCTTTCTTTCTACGTGCTAGAATAGGCAGACTTCGGAAACCAGGTACTGACATCTCACGCACCGATGCTATCTGTCCGAATTCAATGCGTATTAAACTGACTTCAGAATAGACAAACGCGGACAGGTTCTTGAATGTGACTTTTCTTCTTGTTTGTAGGATGGTATCCAATGTGCTTAGCTATCTATCTTTCATACCCGGAGGCAAAACGCGTACAATGCTCTCTAGCGTTGCCATCGAATCCAGCTCGGAGGGAAACCCAATCTGAGTCAGTGCTAGGTGACAATTCTCCATCTATGGGAGAAGACGAGAAATGTATCAGCATCCTGAGCAATCTGCCATAGATCCATCAGTAACCCATCAATAAACGATCTGACAACCACACGACTCTGGCCAAATAACTCATGAAGGATCGCTCTAGTTCAGACATAGGCGTGGTATATGGGCAACAAAACATACCCGCTGATAGCTTCCTTCGAAAGGTTTCGACGGTAATATAAGAAATATAGGAGTCGCTGCTGCTGCACCCGATTTTCGATAAACAAACTCTTTCATAAACATCCAATACGTGGCAGGATTAACATCAAAATATTCAGCTTTCACCTTGAGCAGGTCCATTTGGCACCGGTCTCCAAGAGGCTGATCGGTGACCATCAGCAACTATTTGTATTCGTTTAGGGAGGCCAGATGTCCTTCAACATTACATTGTCGCTCACAACACTCATTAGCGTCATCACAGGTTTCTGATAATCTCTTAGCAGACACTGCATTTCCCGACATACAAGTGAGCATAACGCTCCACTTTTACTTCACATATCAACCGGCTTTTCAACTTTGCTAATTTAGAAGTAATACTCGAGGATTTGAATCAATAATAACTGCTATTGGCCCTAGTTCTAAGATTAACCAGCAAGCTAAACTTGGAGGCGGCGTCGTCTGCGACAACAAAAAAGGGTTCAAGTTGCGGAACATCATCAATTTTTCCAGCATTCCGCTGTGCTGAGCCTCTTCTTGATGATATAGTTTAGGATCCGATAGAAGAACTAATCCTGGTATTCCGAGCACTGTTACCGACAAATTGGTAATGGATCCGAGCAACACAAGACGTTCAGGTCAATGTAAAATTCAAAGGCAGTAGTACGCTAAGTGCTATTTGTGCAACCGATTATAGCAACAAATTTGAGACCGCCCACGACCAAATCCACCACAAAGTATACATTAATCCTGTTCTCAAAATACAACCGGCCATCAAGAGAGACCACATGAAAGCAACAGACAACTGCAATCCAACCAGTCACACAGCCGATTAAGCGAGCCAATCAGGCACGATTTAAAGTAAAAGAATCAATAGTATAAGCAACCAGTCTGCAATCTCCGTGGGTGTGCGAAAAAGTGAGATTTTGACTCCGGCATACATAAAGACGTGAGTGCTCACCGACGCACTACTTCATGTTGCGGGAATGTAAGCGAATGAGCTCTTACAGTATGTACGACGTTTGACATGTACTGAAAGATAACAAGTGGAGCTAGAGTCCAATTTTGTAACATGCATATTGCAGTGATTTTCGACTTAAAAGTAGGGCCAAGAAATTAAAACAAAGAACGAAACTCACAGAGAACATCCTCGAACAGTCAAAACGTCCGTAACCATCATAACTTAATGAAGTCCACTGGACCTCATCAGAACTGAGTCTAAGTGAACGAGGGAAGTTTAAGCACAAATACTCTCTGGCAACCCCAACTACATTACCACCGTTCCGCACCAAATGTACTCGGCTGCGGCATCTATACAGTATCTGCTTCCGCTTAACTGCGGCCGAGGATCCCAGTGATTGCGGTTGCATATGAACTGCACTGGCTTAAGCATCTAAAACGAGATGTGTGTCGGATGGAGTACCAGTAGTTTGCTAGTAGCGCAACCCCATGCAGTGGGCCAATACCATGGGTCATATGGTGCAGCCAACGGCTGGTTCCACGTAGTTTAATTTCTTTCATCTGCTGAGCTGTCAATTGGTGGGGTGGAGGATAACATCACACAAACTCCACTAGAAGAGAGGAATACAGTTACGAAGAAAAGTGGGAGGCCTATTCGGAAGCAGGGTACTTAGCGATTAAAGCAAGAGGGGCTAAATGGGTAGAGGTTCCAACTAAAATCCCTATGGTCTTTACTTGATGAGATCTAATTTGTCCGAACCTGGTAGTGGAGTGCTGTGTTTTCGTGAAAGCAAGACCAAGTAGACTTCTTTTTCACTAGTGACTGTCCTAGTGCTCAAATTGGCCAGGGTTCAATTCGATGCGAATCGCAGTCTATATTGAGATTGCAGTTCGCAATCCATTCACACGACAACCACATCAGTATAACCATCCAGTCAGTCATAAACCATTGTGCCAAGCGGTGGCCATTGTGACTCTGTGGCTTGGGGGTAAAGACTTTGGTCGACGTCCGCAGCGCCTCGGCTTCCAGTGTATGCCAGCTATACCAGACAGGGGTAAACAAGTTCGAAAACGGTCGTAGAGTGCAGTTTTCAACGGACAACGCTTGATTACTATCCAAACCTCAATCGCTTGGGTTTACGACTGACACGGGCAGAAATCCTGCGCACGAAGTTGCTCGTACATACTGACGCCAAACCGAAACTTATCGGCGTAATCCATGTAAAGTGACTTCGTGTGTGAGAATGGTCACTTGGCACATCCTCGTACGATCTGAGGTCAGCGGTTAATTTCCAGATAAAATGGTCTTCCTTGTCTTCATAAGCAAAATGCACTGCAACCCAACCAGGTGAATTTTCAGCTAACAAATACATTCATTCCCTTTATTTAATCCAGGCACATATTCATAAAATTTTCAATACTTTCGAATGTAACGGATGTTGGAAGAACTTAGTCCCCTCAGCCATTTTACAAGTACAGTGAAAAGACGAAGCTTGGTAAATGCATAGTGTTTGACAGAGTTATAACCGCTGCGAACAGGACCTTAGCTCGATTACTCACACTCAGGTTACAAAAGGTGAAAATCAGCAAACCTCTCCGATGACACGAACGGAGGAATAGAACGCTGATCATAAATAGAGATCCGACAACCGATGCGAAGCACACACGACACTCGAAGGCCGCACAACGTCACTGAAACCAGAAGACGAACGGAATTCGAAGGTGAGTATATATGTTGTTGTGTGTTACAACAAATATTCAAAAATTGACGGAAGATAGAATAGAAGTTACAAGGAAAAATGTGATGAATTTATAAACACTACAGGGCTCCCCTCCTAGAGCGTGAGTCGGGAGAACGAACGCTCGAAAGTTGTACGTTGTTGGTAGTCATTATTTTGGAAGGCAAAACGACAGCGCGTCCAGAGCGTGTGTGTTTTGGTGCATATGGTTCACTCACTGGTGTAGTGGAGGCTGTAGAGGGGGGCACACAGGGTTCACACATTGGCTGGGTAGGAGGGGTACTGGGAAACGTCTGTTCGGAGGCTTGTTGTGATGTTTTAGTTTCAACGTACGCTGGTTTTAAGCGATCGAGGCTCAGAGAATCTTTCGAACCGTTTCTATCCAATCTGAGGTACATCTCTTTGCGAGCAAGAACTTTGAACGGGCCTTCGTACGGTGGTGTCAAGGGTTTACGCACCGCACCGACGCGCACAAAAACGAAAGGGCAGGTATGCAAATCAGAGTGGACTTGCTGGTTCCGAGGGCTGACTCTGGGCCGTGTTGGCCGGACTGAAGAAAAATGTTGTCGCAGTCGTACCACATAGGAAGTGGGGTCTAGCTCGCCAGTGATTCTGGAATCTAACACCATCTCACCGGGAAGCCTGAGAGTTGTGCCGAAAACCAGTTCAGCGGGGCAACAACCTAGGTCTTCTTTGACCGTGTTGCGAATGCCGAGAAAGATAACTGGTAGCTGTTCGGACCAGTGCGTGCTCGATTGTGATGCGGTAATTGCGGCTTTCAGTTGACGATGAAAAACCTTCAACAAGACCGTTGGCGGCTGGATGGTAGGCGGTTGTTCGCAGATGACTACCGCAGAGTAAACGATTGAGGTCTCGAAAGATAGCGGAATTGAACTGAGGACCTCTGTCTGTCGTGATCTTGGCTGGGGTGCCAAACACCGATATCCAGATTTCAAAGAAGGTCCGCGAAACAGTTTCGGTGGAAATGTCTCGTACAGATCCTGCATGAGGCCATCGTGTGAAACGATCGACACAAGTCAGTAAATACTGGAAACCGTTGGATGGAGGAAGTGGTCCAACGAGAGCAAGGTGCATATGTTTAAATCTAGCGTCGGGTAACGCAAATGTGCCAGGTACGGTGATCGTGTGCCGATGTATCTTGCTAGTTTGACAAGTGAAACAATGCTTAGCCCATTTTTGGATGTCGGAACGCAGATTGTGCCATATGTAGCGGTCAGCGATTAACTTGACCGTAGCTCGAACGCCAGAGTGGGAAAGGCCATGCAGGTGATCGAAAACAAGTCTGCGGAACTGCTACGGAACGAAAGATCTGGGCTTTCCAGTCGATGGATCACAATCGATTTTAGAATCGGAATTAACAATGGGCAATTGAGAGAGTTTCAATGAAGTGTTTGTCTTCAAGTCTGCGAACTCAGGATCGTCTTCTTGGTGAGCTGCAATATCCTCGAGGTTAATAGTTTGGCGTGAAAAATGGTGGAGATCGATACGAGACAGCGTCAGCAACAGCGTTGTTAGTGGCATCAACGTGACGAATGTCTGTCGTGAATTGTGATATGTAGTCTAAATGACGGGTCTCACGAGGTGAAAATCGATCGGAGGAACCGCGGAAGGCAAAAGCTAGCGGTTTGTGATCCGTTAGGATAGTGAAGATACGTCCTTCAATTAGATGTCGGAAGTGCTTAATGGCAAGGTAAATAGCCAGAACTTCGCGTCCGAATGTGCTGTATCAAGTTTGAGCAGGCTGAAGCTTTTTGGAGAAAAAAGACAAAGGTTGAGGTTGGTTGTTGATCAGCTGCTGTAAAACGGCGCCAACGGCAGTTTGTGATGCATCAGTCCTGAGAACGAGAGATGCATCAACATCGGTTTTCATGTAGCTAAGTGCTGTGGCGTTGGATATCGCCTGCTTGATCCTATCGAATACCACAATAACTTCTGCCTTTGGCTCAAACTTTCGGAACTTGCCTTTTAGTAAATCTGTCAGGGGCTGAAGTAGCCGGGAACAATCTGGAATGAAACGATTGTAATAATTGACCATCCCGAGGAAATGACGCAAATTTTTGAAAGACTGAGGCATTGGGTAATCCGCGATTGCCTGGGTCTTTTCGGGGAGTGGGCGAATACCATTGCGGTAGATTCGGTGACCGAGGAAATCGACACAGGATTGGCCGAAATTACATTTGTCAACATTAATCGTCACGCCATACTGAGCAAAACGCTCGAAGATCAGACGGAGATGTGACAGGTGTTCCACATCGTTTGAACTGGCAACGAGAATGTCATCGATGTAGGCGAAGACGAAGTCTAGTTCCTCTTAGGACTTGATCAAGGAATCGCTGAAAGTTTTGGGCAGCGTTTCGCAATCCGAAGGGCATACGGATAAATTCATAGAGACCGAGGGGGGTAGTAATAGCGGTCTTTGGGATGTCGTCAGGAACGACAGGAATGTGATGGTATGCACGAACTAGGTCGATTGTAGAGAAAACAGACTATCCGTGCAAGTTGCTAGAAAAATCATGGATATGGGAAATTGGGTATCTATCGGGAACAGTGACACTGTTGAGCGCACGGTAGTCGCCACATGGTCTCCAATGGCTGGTCTTCTTAGGCACCAAATGAAGCGGAGATGCCCAGCAGCTTTTGGAAGGGCGTATGATCCCGAGATTAAGCATGTGTTCGAACACACTCTTGGCCGCTTGTAGTTTGTCCGGTGGAAGGCGTCTTGGCTTGGCAGACACAGGAGGACCGGTTGTGACGATATGGTGACAGATATCGTGCTTGGGCTCTAGAGCGCCGTCATCTGCTCTAAGGAGAGAGGGAAATTGTTGCAGCAATGATGAGTAGCGTGACTCTTTAGGCAGAAGTACTTGAAGCTTAATGGAATTGACCGTAGCGAGCTGTCCGGAAACAGTTAATGATGTAGTACCATCTCGTAGCTTGCCACATCGCAGGTATACGACCAGGCCGAATTTGGTGAGAAAGTCAATACCAATGATGGACTTCTGTACATCGGCAGTTAGAAAGATGAAGGTGAAATTTCGTCGCAAACCAAGATTAAGTGTCAGCAGTTTCTGGCCATACGTCGCAATCTTGGTTTGATTAGCTGCCTGTAAGGTAATTCCGGATGGTCGCAGAGCACGTTTTTCTAAGGATCGAGGTATAACGCTCACCTCTGCGCCAGTATCAACCAAAAAATGGAGTTTGGTGGTGGAATCGAAAACGTACAAGAGGCGACTAATGGTTTGGCCAGCAGCAGCTGTCGCCATCACTGGCTGGCGTTGTCGTTTCCCTGCCGTGAATCCAAAAACATCTTCGGGTACTTACAACCTGGACGACAATTGCGAGCAGCATCGCCGAAACGGCGGTGGTAGTAGCAGTATGATCGAGATCGGCTGGTGCGGGATTGACAATGACGGCCACTCCTTGAGTTGAATCTACGGTTAGCAGGTCGTTCACGACCGAGAGAGTCGTTCACTAATATCGTCTATTGCGGTACTTCCAGATGGACTAGTGGAGCTCGGTCCAATCACATTATTCACAGCAGATTTAAGGAAGCATTCATGGACTTTGTCGGCATCTTCGGCTGGTTTGTCCAACGGAAGCTCATCAGCGAGGACTGCTAAAATCGCCGTGGTGTTTGTTGGAAGACACTTAGTTCAAATCTGTCGGAGGATGAAATCGTCCAGGGTCTAGGAACCCACGAGTGAACGCATGTGCCGGAGAAATTGAGGCGGGCTGCGGTCTCCAAGCTCAATGCCTGAAAGTAGCATGTGTAGCCGTGCTTCATCGGAAGCCGTAGTGCGTTTTAGAATGGCTGATTTGAGCTTGTCATACGGCGATTCACTCGGCAATGGATCAAGAATATCAATCACCTCCGAGGCTATATGTGAAGGAAGATGAGCGGTGACGTATGAAAACATTGATGATTGCGAAGTGATCTTGCGAAATCGGAAGATGGCCTCCACCTGAAAAACCAAACACGAGGGTTTGAAACATCAAAGGTGGGTAACAAAAAGCCAATTGAGTTTTCACACGGTTCACAAGGGGCAGAGTGGTCAGACATAAGGAAAAAAAGAGAAAAGTAATCAAAAAAATTAAATAGACGGAGTCACCAAATATAGTGTCTGATGGAGAGTTATAACCGCTGCGAACAGGACCTTAGCTCGATTGCTCACAGTCAGTTTACAAAAGGTGAAAATCAGCAAACCTCTCCGATGACACGAACGGAGGAATAGAACGCTGATCATAAATAGAGATCCGACAACCGATGCGAAGCACACACGACACTCGAAGGCCGCACAACGTCACCGAAACCAGAAGACGAACGGAATTCGAAGGTGAGTATATATGTTGTTGTGT
>OX104061.1:32921034-32957020 GCA_944474145.2 Dicrocoelium dendriticum
GCTAATTAACGGATAAATATCGCGCTGTTTGCTTTTAACTACGGGAAATTATAGTCATTTGTAAGTACTCGCAATCATTCAAAGGAAGAGAACAGCTATTTTTGTGTAAATTTTATGAACTCAAGGGGCGATATATGACAACGTGACGGTTGCTATTTGATATATTTGGTGCAATTTCGGCTAATGCACATCGTGTCGTTCTCCAAGTTCATTCGATTCCCTGCTTTTGTTTTCATTGTCAAGATTGTCGAAAATCCACTTTCACACATAATTTGTTGCAAATGGGACCAAGATACGCAATGCTTTTTCCGACAACAACTGATACCCACCAGCTATCTTTGCCCAAAATGCTGCTGGTTGGATGCTTTGGAAATTTATTTCCAATGCGTTACCTTCGTAAATTTCGAGGAATTGTGCTTTGGCCTCCATTCCACTAGCTGGAAATATCCCTTCACTCACTGAAAAGAGTCTTAGCACCCGGGCATTTACTTGGCGATTTTCCAAATCAGGAAAAGATTGGAAAGATTGGAAAGTCATTTTGAAGTACACGTTGTGTGGAAGGATTACGACGCGCAATCTCAAAGTAGACCGCGATTCCCATTGAAGTGAACCTTGGCCATTCGGTCACTAGCACCGTAGCTGATGAAGCAGCAGCAAATTGGGTGCTGCCCGCCTGAAAACAGAGCACTCCATGACGCGTTTCGAGGTTATTTCCTCTCGTCAGATAGAGATTTGCTTATAGGTATCACTAATAATAAGTGTAAAGTATGTTGATCTATATATATATATATATATATATATGCATTAGCCGAAATTGCACCAAATATATCAAATAGCAACCGTCACATAGTCATATATCGCCTCTTGAGTTGATAAAAGTTAAATGATTGCGGGTACTTACAAATGCCTATAATTTCCCGTAGTTAAAAGCAAACAGCGCGATATTTATCCGTTAATTAGCTTTGAAACGGAAATGCGTTTGGGCAGGATAATTGAGTATAGCAAGCCCGATTTGAGGGTAACAGAGGGCAACAAACCAGTGGAAACGCGTGTATTCAGCAGCACGACAAGAGCGAAAGTGTCTCACGTCAACAGTTGGTATAAACAATGGGTCACACAGCGAGCCAGTTCCTGGGCTTACTAGTTGAATCCGTCCATTCACCTCGCGTTCGGTCTACCGAGGTCTGTAAAGACTATTAAGGAAAACATTAAGTACGGCAGTCAATTAAACGACTCATGTTGCTTGCAGTTGCATCACACTGCTTTCTTTTCTACGTTTGGCACTTTTCACAGTGTCAATGCATCGGGAATCACAGCGACACCCTCTTCATCTGGCACTTCAACAGTGTGTTCCACTATCGGGGTACAACCGAGTGGCACAATTCTACCTAGAGACGCAGAACTCGAGGATGGTGTCATCGGTTTCAGTTGGCTGTTACGGATAGTCAGCACGTCGGCTTCCATTTAACACCACTGAAGCGTCGCCAGCACCAGCTCTGCGCTGGGAAAGCTGCAATTTGTGAAGAAAACCGGCAACCCGATCATGAGTAGTCAAAATATTTGTTATATTTTCTTGCTAGCTGAGGTTAAGCGCATTTGTTTCTCTAAAGAAATTTTCACGATAATCCAGTTTAGAAATAAACCCATTGTTTGTTAATGCTGGGCGTAACCCGTTTTCCTTACCCTTACACAGCTCGTTCCTTCCAAGATACAGCTATTTCTTCTCGAAGATTGAGCATTCGGTGCAAACGCTTGTCCCGTGATAACTAATGCACTTCTGTAAGGGATAACAGCAAGTCAATTTTAATTCCAAATTCATTACACAACTCTTTGAAAACGCTTGTATTTGTCGCACTACAGCGGATTACAATTACTATTTTCACAGCCTTGGTTGACGCACCCAACCAAGCAGGTAAAAGCGTTTTCACTGTTAAAGCATAAGGATGCATGTTGCAGTGGCTAAAGTTAGAGTGAGGAGATATAGTTGAATTATGTTTGGAATCCGAAATGAACATCCGTCTGCACCGACACCCACCAACTTCGACCACTGTAGCGTCATTTCCCCGATAAAATCCTTCACTGTTTTTAAGACATCTTCGCCACGTGTGGTTTAGCTCAATGATTATGTGAAAAAGTACTCTTCTTTGAAGCAATCGCCCTTTATGTACCGAACCTAGACATGCAGCTGGCAGCAAGATGCGACGTCGGTCGACTCTTCTAATTGTAGCGCGAAAAATGCAGTTGACTCTCTTTTATTGAGCACCGTGTCCAAAATATTTTTGTTTGTGTCCTCCATATGACTTTTGATGGTACATGTTGCTTTTCTAGAATGAGCTTGACGGCATCTACACTGCCAGGTTTCATGTGATCCTGTCCTGTATATGTAGGTTCTTGTTTTCGGCGTTTCGAAGAGCGATGCGGTACAAAGCTTTAAAACCAGCTTCAGTTGAATGATAAAAGGAACCCGAAGTATCCAGGCGCAAACTTTTCAACACCACTTCTTTACAATTGAAGATGGTAATTCCTTTTCATACGAACTGAATTACTTCGTGAAAGCTTCTTTTAATTTGCCGAGTTTCATGATCTCCGCCGTGAGCACTTCGCTGCACAAAACACATTGCGGTTTCCCAACATTTTTATCTACAAAGTAAGCGAAGACCCAATGCAGGAACGTTTTTTGTAGGACCACTTTTTCCGGAGGACATGCAAAAGCTATGTACATAGGTGGCATGCATGAATACATGACCCCTAACAGATAAACTCTCTATGATCGATAATAAAGACCATCGCCTCACCTTAAGTAGCTTCTCGTCAGAATAACCCAACACCCAATAATCACCCGCGTCCAGTGTTCTCTGCCTGCCTTGGTTGTGTGAGCCCAAACCTAATGATTTGTGCACTTCGAAACGCTTGCTGTTTTCCCGATTGAAGGCATCTTATGACCATTTCGTGGTCGCCTGACATATGCTCCAATACTAGTGTTCGTTCGACTCTGTAATTCGACCCGGCGAAGGCGGCCTGACCCAAAATAACAAGGATTGAAGCGGGAACCCATAGAGGTGTCCTCTAGTAGCAGTGAATAGTGACCAGTCACTGGTAGCTAATCAATAGTTACTAGGTAGTTAATTACATATTTTGATACAGATGCTTTTGTTATTAAGCTTGCTATGCGAATAATTGATCACCCAATCCTCGTACTAATATTTGCCCTTCTTAAAAGTTCATTTTACCCCTTTGGGAGTAATTACTCCCAGGTTAAGAACCCCTAGCCTACACTGAGCTTGTGCCTCGCCATCCAAGCACAAAACGAATACCTCCGTTTGACCCTCCAATCAGTCATTAACCGTTGTGCCAAGCGTTGCCCGTCATCCTCGACTTAACTATTTGGCTTGGTTCCTGCGAGGCAAGCGATAATGTGCGATTACTGTATCTACCGAAAGCCAACATTTCTTACGCGTCTTTGTTCCATGAAACTGGAATCAGGGAACTTACTAGTGGTACATGGAAACCGCACTGGAACAATTTGTGGAGCAAAACTAGAGTAAGTTCGCAAAATAGAAACTGCTCTGGACTTCCCAATTCGTGCTAATTAAATCCTACCGTTGATACAGAATGGATAGGTCGCGTAGGATCGGCGGTTGACATCAGAACTGAGTGGGTTAGCATCATTGTCAGAAAGACCGCCATACATTATCTCGCCTGAGCGTGCGTGGACGAGAGATGTGAACTTATGATACCTCGGTTATCAAGGATTGGATGGGGTGGACGACAGTCTACTGGGATCAGCGAGTGACAAATGCCCTCTGATGCACGCGATTTTCCATTCACTCAGTAGTACAGAAAGGCTAAACATGCAAAGAGGGTGTTTGTCAAGTGCTCATGCGTGATTTCTATCCAATCCTCTCCCCACGAGCACATTGAACATACACACTGAAAACTGAGCGGGAAAAGCTGGCAAACTCATGAAGACGATGCCCACCTTATGTAAGCAGGCAACATTGCAGCCGCATGAACTAGATAGTTCGACGCATCTAAAGCAGATTGTGTAGGGGAACGCTCGGGCGGTGCCTCAGTGGGAGTTACCGAATTGTGCATTAATAATGGACGCAACTGTCACCCAAGTCTGTCCGTTCTAGTAAGGGTGTGGTGCAGACCGACTGATGGAACAGAAGATGGACGGCAAACTGGCACTAGTGTCGAAGCGACTGCAGAAAACGGTGGATGGGAGAACGAATTCCTTAGTAGGTGGCAAGGTGACAGTAGCCGTTAATCTGTTTAACCTGTGTGTGCAACTGGGTTACTTACCAATGTAAGTCACTGCGTTTGTTGCCAAGTGGCAGCGAAAGGTGCATGAGTGAGGAGTTGGCCATCTTGAATTGAGTGTTTGGCTTGCGTTTGCCGGAGCAAACGTAGGTGGCTTTGCTGTCATACAAACGTATCAGACAATAAAAGACATTTGCCCATGACACATAATTTACTGAAAAGCGCTGCAACTATGACAGGGAGTTCAATTAGTATTAGTATTAGGTATGATGTTCACGTAGCAAACGCTTATGAGAACCCACTTTTTAGTGCGATTTCGTAGTTTGGTCGGTGGAATCGAGTAACTGGGTAAGTGGGTGCCTGCAAGCTCATCAGATTCACAATACGCCTACATGCCGGCCAGTGGGTAGTACTAGACTGGCGCAGCGAAAAGCGCCTACAATCACATAAATCTAATGAGCATAGTGCGTAAAAAAATCCAACACGTATGCACAAGTTCAAATAATACACGAAATGCAAAAACGGGCAAATGATTCAATGTCAGTAGCCTACACTGACAAAAGCTTTTAACTCAAATGCACTACAAACAAAGCATTCCAACTAGGTCAAGTCGTCAAAATTAGCTTTGTGAACTTGAATGAGTTCCTTCTCGGCATCTACACTACCACTGCTAATACACTGAATATTAACATCAATATAATGTACATAAGTGGGTCGGAACCGAAAGTTACGCACAAATTTCACTCCAACCGACACTGGTACAGCATTTTTGGGACTTTCCTTGGGTCAACAAGCAAACGTGATAGATAAGGCAGGCCAGTAGTACAATATGACAAATGGCGGGAGAACCAAAATCGGAATTCTGTAAGCACAGAAAGAGAACGTTTTAATAGGTCGCAATGCAGGGGGTGAAATCGGTCCACTAGTCCCATAGAAGAAAAATGCTTGCAAGTATCAAGATCCTTAGTGATGATCACATCAACTAAAGAATCGTTAGACAAGCCACGGCATCTAGAAATGTGCCTTATCGATCGTACCAATATTAGGTAGTGTTTGTGATGCAGACAAGGAAAGATGACAGGGGAGTAGTATGGATATTGGGGGATTGCATGATGACACAAACTTGGGTATTAAGGTACTGACTGCTGAAAGCGCCTTATGTTTGAAGGTTCAGAAAGAGTGTTTATGGAATTATTGAATAGTTTCACATACATGAATGGATTAAGAATGGTATGTCCGTGGATGACCTGGCTAGGGGAGAATTTTTCATAATTTATTGAAAGGTGATATCTATAGGAAACTGCAGCTTTTGCTACGAAGAAAACAATAAACTACATCACTGAATTTAGAAGCGATAAGAGTAAGCGATCTGGATGAAGACCACCCCACCGGATCTAGTACCCCACGTTGAAATGATGATGAATCTGGGATATTTGGGGCCATACACCCCAGCACAACACCAACAACAGATCATCATTACATAAATGCAGTTTGTATGGAGAGACGTTCGACATGTAAGGAGAATAGAGAAGTACTAGGATGGCTCCCCGCAGAACACCAAGTTTTGCACGGAGGACAGTGGACTTCCTACTGTTTGCTACACCGTCTTTTTAAAACCAAGGAAGCTAAAGGGAACGAGTTCAGTTTAGCATAACTGGATGACAGCTATGGTTGACGCCAAGGGTGATGTGATTGTGCGCGCACAAGAAGGATACGAATTTACATGGCGAATCTCATGAATGCAGAAGCGTCGTTAGTTGTGGAAATGACCGTTATTTGGTTTCTACACCCTTGGTATACTATCATTTTCGCTGTGCTTTCTTTGTTGAGTGAATCGCTTGTCCCTGAAGACCACGTTTAACAACACCAAACACAATTGTTCTGTCGCCAGCTTAGGATGGTGGATTCATAAAGAATGGATCCTGAGAAATAATGGACGAGTTCAAGTTGTATGAAACTGATTTATAGCCATAATGAGAATTGTTTCAGCTAATAAGACATGATATCCTGTTGACAGGCATGTCATGTTACTAGTCGGGTAAAGTCAAGATCAGTGAAACTCAGAGGAGCCGAAACACAATAGTTGAGGTGAGATATCCCAATTAAAGTCTACAAAGAAGACTACTTAGAACCAAACAATTAGTCGGGGTAATTGTGCAATTCGGATCACATGCTGAACGGGGTTTGACAAAGTGTTCATTTGTAATGGGAAAAGAACAGACATGCTCTAGGATTGATGTGCCTCAATAAATCAACTAGGAAAGAGCACGAAAACTCCCTCACAAAACTGATTCAAGCGGTATAGGATAACCAGTTGGTGGACCCAGCTACAAATGTACCATTAGTGTGTGTGATAACACCTTCATAGGTTGTGTGATTAGGAGCGCAACCCAGTTTTACCCATCACCATGGCGTAACACATTACCACCAGTGAGACGTACCAAGGCTCGGTCAATGTGGAGTCTCAAAACCTACTACCACGCAAGATTGAGTGTTGGTCTGAGATACGGCTGATGACGATTTACACATATAACGCAACTATCGTCCCTAGAAATGTGCGGGATTTCCTTGTTTAGTCCTGTGCTTGTATTGCAGAACTCCACAAATCGGGACTCTACCTCTTGTTCCAAACGGCGCAGCGACGAAAGAAGCGAATTCCTACTCACCTTAACCGTGCCCACCTTGCATCCTCGAGTCGTTCATGTGTAGTACAACATAACACAATTTACCAATTAATTTTTACCGGATGGAACAGCATCGATTCATGCGCAAACTGTGTGGCGAATGCGTTTATGCAATTCGGAGGATGAAGATTTTGTGACTAAATAAAATTCCAACCACGTTGTTAGATTATGAAGAGCATAAATATATTCCTGAGGAATTATGACTTACCTCCCAACTTGTAAAGAACGGCTGGATGAAAAAGAACAAAATCAGCTTCCAATTCCTCCTTCTAAACGTGGATTGTTACTTCTGACAGCACCGCAGGTCACAATTCTTTTGGCTCATTTGGCGATCTTTGCTGTCACAAATGAACGGATGGGGTCCCCTTGTTTATAACGATGGATCATTATGCTTCCGACCGCGATTTTACAGCCTCGACAGCGTCTCTACAAATAGTAGGATGGGGTAAGCATATTTTTGACTGGATTCACAGATAGTCTGAAAAACGTTGTAGTATCTAATCTTCCAACGGCTTCAGCTAGACGCATTGAATGTGGCAGCGACATCAACGGCATAAACAGCGAACGCTAGGAATCTTTACAGAGCGTGAGTGGAACAGGTTAATGAGCCGACTACTTTGAACAGATGTTAAACATTAAGCATTACAAGCAAAGGCAGGCAAAATGTGAAGAGCGCTCGAAGGGGCCTTTTGGTTGCTTCCGTTTCCACAGGTTTCTTGTGGTCGAAATTTCTACTCAGACATGGTGCACCAAATCACAGTCAGGTAGTGTGAAAGTGTGCCATCATTTTTTAGTAAGCTAGGAAGATGCCGCGACCAGGACACGATTACGATTCTTCGTGGGAGAGATCACCCGCCGAGCTATTTAATGAAAGTCCAGATAATGTCTAATAGGTGAAATACCACAACTTTATGCGATGTAAGAAACCCCAGCTACTTCCACCTTCGAAAAAGTAGGCATGTAAGACATATGTATTACAAGACGTATAACGAAATATAAGAACACAACGTCCTATCGCCCATGCAAGGGCATGGTATTAGTTGTGCATATATGTGATCTGTGCTTCGCACTTGAATAAAAACATACCTATTATTATTGTTATTATTATTAGTAATGCAGTACAGATTCATCACCATGGAATCGTTTATCTTTTCGGCTTTCTGGTGTTTTTCCTTGTGTCGTCAAATTAATAGTCACTGGCCCCCGGCTTGCTAATAACTCTGCTGAGACACTGCGCTTGTTCTGGATATAGCTGACCCAAGCTGAAAATGTCACGTTATTCTGCTTTAAAGAGACGAAGGTGCCAGGTTTCATCGTTTGTGCGCAGTATACAGCACAGATACGACACCAGTTTTGAACGCACCCGTAATCTTCACTACTGAGTGCACAAATTTTCCTAATCAGTTTCCACAGCATACAAGGTCTCAGCAAGATTTGTATTCCTGACCATAGAGACGGAACTGTAAGCACACTGCAAACCAATGAACACTAGTTAAAGTAAAGTAGCTAGAGCAGTAAAGCCGGGAACGTCGTTTCTGTGTTTCTTTAATACAGTATTGTTAAGCCGCAACTTCCAAAGTGGAGGAACAAGATTCTGAATGTGTCTTATGTTGGAAATATCTTTTGACTCGGAGTAAAGGGTTGTTTGAGAAAAAGATACTTAGTACAATTACATTAGGGCTAGGTAAACTATTATTTATACATTAACTTGTAAGTTAGGTAGATAAACCAAGGAGTAATGATTATGGTGCAATATTGTGTTTCCGGTAGCGAATCGTCGCAACCGCACAGTCAGACGGCCACTGAATATCCGGGATGGCAGTGGATAGTCATTTCCTCCTTTCATGTGTTCTCAACAACACACGTTCCACCCGTACTCTGAAGTGATAGAACGCGCAATCACTGGAATGCATGTTGGTAGTTAAGGACCACTGGTCCACGTGGATGAGGGTCAGCCACCGTGAACAGTTAACCGGTTGTGACATAGCACACCCCTTATCCCCCAATTCTATGCGAGCTTCCGAGTGCAGGACGGAATGCTAACCCATGAGACAAGACTTCTCGTGTTGAGCCGTCTTCGTCAGATGGCATCATAGGCCGAGTTCGGCTGATAATGTTACCAGATAGCCGTGGCTGAAGCCCGTCCCTATGGATAATTTGCATTTATTGCTAACTTGAAAGTGCAGAATGATGGGTTCCAGCCAAGTAGACTCGGGTCAAACAACCTCACGCAAGTGAACTCGCTGCTCACTGGGTTGCTTCGTAAATAATAAGAGCATAAGAGGCCCATCGGTGGTCGAGACCAAGTCCAACTCACTCTAAACGGCTATATTTGGCGCCCAACCTTGTCTGGTAGCATCTCATTTTGGCGCTCCGGCTAAGTTTCATTAGGTAGTGGAGCGCGTATTTAGAGTTGTTAAGGACCTGTTAAGCCATTATTAGGTCACTCGAAAAAAGCCGCAACTCTCCGCTGTACCCTCCTGTAAATTTCAGCTTGTGTCTCTATAGAAGAGGAAACAAACTCACAGGTAGACATCACACCATACTGCACACCAAAATCAGTTAAAGAAGTGTCAAATAACCCAAACTGACTTGGACGAGATTAGCGCAGTGTGTATATGGGGTTGTACATCCGTAAGTGATTATGATTACTATTCAGGTAATGTATAAAGTGATGTGTTTTTGTTTGTCAATTTACGGGTGGGTTACAACAGAGTAAACTGCTTACATATTCTCTTGTTTCGCCAGGCACCCGAAATGGACAAGTTGCCAAACAGCAACTTATTGCTGCTTACCTGGCGAGTTGTCTATTGCGCAAATCGGAAATAACTTGCGAAACCGCCGTCAAATGCCATACCGAATACAACCGCTGCTTACTGTCAGAGTAGACCACGATGAATCGGCTGGCCTTAAGAAACTTTCAATTAAACCAGACAACATGACACCTATTTCTGCTAAATCTGTGAGGGCTTTCCGCAATCGTTAATAAAATAGTTAGCCAATGAAGCAGGAAAGTCGAGTAAACCACTAGATGAAGCGACACACACGTCTTCTAGCCAAACTAATGGAACATTCACAGTCTGGCTACACTGTGAAAACGTGCTTTCCGGCAGGCTGATCAAACTCCACGGCTGTAATACCTCATCATGCTTTGAAGAGTGAAGCGCTACAAAGCACGTGCAAAACGTAGACCGTTAATACAGGAAGGACGAGACATTTCATGTAACAGTTGCCCATCCTAACAGAGATGTATTTGCCAACCAGACCAAATTAGGGTCCTTCCTCAGGCAAAAAGGAAACTTGTGCACAGACAACTTTTACGTGTGGGGGTAATTGGAACAAGGTGAAAGCGAAAGAAGCACGTCCATCAAAAACAAGCAGTAAGTTACCTGTTTTCGGACACCTGATATACTGTCTTGAAAACAGTTTACTGCATTTGGCGTCATAGTAAAATTTTACGCTTGTCACCAAATGTACAGACTGACGAGATTGGGGTTCACTGTGGATAGCAACAGGTTAGTAGGTGTTCGGAACGACATCAACTAGACTATAAGGGACAAAATTCCCTTGGAAGGTTCGAGTGAGGCGTTTACACCTGGACCAACAGAAGCCCAAGTCCAGTATTACGTACAAATGAATAGATGACCATATACAATAACTACCTCAACGTTTATGCTTCCAAACACAGAACAGTTACAATGACAGTCGTTTCGGTCCGAGTCAACAAGTGTAGCTTCAGAGCGCCCGGTGTACGAAGTCACGGCATTAAAGTGTACAGTGTGTTTACGAGGCAGGCAAAGCGGTGGGATTGGTGGATCACACACAAACAGAATGCGGTAAGCTCCAAGGGTGGATGAAATCGGCCTGCTTTGAGCGTCCACCACCTGAGTCACAGATGCACAGAGACAGAGGAGGGGGTAGCCAGACAACCATAATCGGTGAGGTGTGAAGGTCACCAAAAGACCCTAATCGGTGCAGAGCATAGCGTCAGACAATCATAAACAAGGTAGTTTAAAGGTGTATAAGCAAGATGGAACCGTGGGGATGCGAGGTGCTAACATTTGGGGAGCGTAGCACGAAACGGGTTGGAGACTGGGTTTCATGACGAAATGGGAAGGCATAATCGAAATGTTTTCTAGAAGAAGTGAATTTGGAAGGGAATCGTGATCGCGACTTCCGAATGTTCTCCACACTCCCTTAAAATTTTGATCCAGAAATGTCATTGCTTGACGACAGTGCGGTATTTTTCTGGTCCACCCTACTCCACCCCGTCCATGATGGGCAGATATAAGATTTACGACAGCAAGCCTGCATCCCATTTACTTCGACCCTTTTAGCTCACAGTGGTCTTCCATGCAGCAGCAGCAGCAGCAGATTTGAGGACCCGCCGCCCACCTACGGTTGGAACTAATTCCCCATCTAAACCACATCCTTCCTTTAAACAGTTTCTCCTTACGTCCCTTTTAAATGACCCGTTAGCTGTTCGTACTACTACCGTCCTAAAGAGACCATCACCTGAACAGCTGTCAATTACTCCTAACGTTCACCTACCTCACGAAAAGGCCTCGGAAATATCTAACACTACGTTCTTACGCTCAGGCTTCCTGCTCTGGCTTAAGCACTTTTGTCTGCAGTGCAGTATCTGTAAATATTCCCAATCCACGCTTTTCAAAGCAGATCCGTTGAGTAATTCACCTGTCAACAGCACCGGTTTTATCCATATTTAATGAGGCTGGTAATAATCCTGTAGTATTGGACCGTAGCGTTAGTACTTCATTAGTTGTGAGAGCTGGTCGATCTTTCGAGTCCACATTCAGTGAAAAGAATAGTATGCTGTTACCAATGTGTTCTGCTTCGAAAAATAGGGTGCGTATTGTCTCGTCATTTAATGTCTGTTGCCTGACAACCGACAACGAAACGCGTCTGACCGACCTGACAAGGCCTTCCCAAACACCACTTCTATGACTGGCCAGTGCGGGTTGTAGTGTCACTGTATTCCCAGACTCAGAAGATTATCATCGATCTTTCCCTGAGAGCAATTTTTCATGATGGAACGTAGCTAAGAAACGACACCGACAAAAATGCTTTTATTGTCCCTGAATATTTCGGCTCGCGTCTATCTTCGAGCTACAAATCGCATCAAGGCCATGACGAATGGGTCAGTACTCCAGGTAATGGATAGTTCGTGATGTACCCCACATATTTTTAAACATGTAAACAGATATCCACACCGCTGCTCTTGTTTTCTGCAATGTTTTTCAACGAACAGCCCAAAGTAGTGCACACGCTGACTAACTGGAAGGGGTGCCAACCTCGTTCGATTCTAGTCAGCGGCAATGGTGACATCAGCGGTTGACCAAAAGTAGCAAACTGTCTTTTACAAATCCAACAAATTTCGATCCACGCTTACCAGCTGAAAACCCGCGAATGACCCAGTTCTTGTGACGCATGCTCGACACTACTTGAGAAGGACCTGAGCGCCTTTTCTTTAGATGATAAAAACTAAATAACAACTCTGTTAATGTATGCTGATGAGGTAGCATTATTGGGAATTTAAATGACGCTTCGTATCCTGAGTAAGCGATTCGCCCTCTCCCAAAAGCAAAAGTAAGCCATCTAGTATCCTGGGGCATAACATTACAAGTGGTTCTTTCCTTATTCTCCCTACTGGAGACGCTGCATTTACCATCTGTTTTTCAAGCCGCCTCAACTCGGCGCCATAAACGTCCATTTGAGCAATTCGAATAATATCAAGTTCAGTTTTCTTAAGCTCATACAATTGGATAAATCCAATGTTTTGCGGGACCTCAAGGATTGAAAACGGTGTGAAAAGCAGGAAACTGCATTAACAAAACCCCCATTAAAATGCAGCTACATTACTTTGCTGTTAGCCTAGGAGGTAATCGGAAGACCAGTAACATCTTGCGGTGTACGTGCCTCACCCCGCGTCGTTTATGATGTTATGCTCTGTGAACACGTTATTTCAGCTAGTAACTCCATCAATGCTGATGCACATATCTCCGCTAGAGTGAATCATGGCCTAAAATCGTAGACAATGGAATAGTGCCGCAGCGAGGAATTCTTTGTCTTAAAGAAAGCAGAGCACTAAACCCCGAAATCTCCACTTTCCCAGCATTCGGTTTTATACAACCAGCCCATGCGATACGTTGTAAACTAATTGTGCTGGGAACAAGGACTGACATTCGATCCAACTTCTTCCTTGTAATTTATGTTCTCGTGTGCATTGGCTAACCAGCCCCTATCATGTCCTGTACAATTGCAAGAAAATTCCGCATTGCACTGTGAAATTTTCAGGACCAGAACTCGATAATGACAATGTTTTCATCAGGTAAACCCCAAATGAGTTTTTCCAACAAGGACAAAGGAATATATAGCAAGTGCGAGAAGAAGTCACAAAATCTCAGTAACAGTGAAAGTAATGTGTGTCCTAGCGCTTTGATGACACACACCAGAATACTTATGTTACGCATGCATGAGCAAGACCATTACTGGACGAATGATCTGCCAATAATTCAGGGACAGGCTCCTACACAATCAAGAAATAGACGCATTACTAGTATTATTATTACAGTGGAGCCATTGTGTTTTTAAAGTTTCGAACATGCGAGTTTTGGTAAATCCTTGGGGAAAAGTGAGCGAGACCGGTAACTATGTTGTGTCCTAGGAAATTGACCTAAATGCCCCCACATATCGTTGACCTTGAAGGTGACTTCTGCTAACTCACCTATCAATGACAGCATCGTTCAGGTGACAAAATGTAATTACTGGCATGAAGCCATCAGTTTGTCATTTAGCAAACTCTGCGTGTTATTTTAGGTCTGACGTCATTAGAGCCACGTAATGGCTCCTCATGAAGAAGAAATACCAAAAGATGGGTCTTTTTATGAGTTTACGAGTACAGTTATTGGTGTTTCAAACACCCTAATCAAATTGATGAGAAACAAATGTCTGCATTCATGGGATCTCAAAGAGTGGAGGACACACGACTCCTGATCATCGTGTCCCAGCGAAAGATGATTCGAGTCTGGTGAGTCAATGAACCGGAAGCAGCACTCTACTAACCAAATCTTCCTGTAGTGAATGGCCTCTGTTCGAAACCTAGCGAAATTCCGTAATCCTATCTGCATAGGAGTCAAATGTCATTGTTTTCAAATTCCACAATGGTTTTCGAAATGGATGGTCCGGCTTCCTGTTGTCATGAATCTAAACGGTGGTAGAAAAACCACTGCGTAAACATCTGCTCTCTCTCTCTCCCTCCAAAAAGTGACTGGACATCAAACGAAATTTTTCAACTGGTGTTCCAATTGTACGCTTTTTGACACAGCTTTTGGCATTTGTAGCATAGTCTGGCAATGCAAAGAAGCTTGCTCAGAGACTGCCCTCACTTATAAGAAAAAACCCTCAGACTGCCTAGAAATCGCAGTTAACTGAAGCTTTGAGTATGTCCTTCGAAGGTTAACTCGATAATACTTTTATTTTTTCAGTTGTACCATATTGGGTCAAAAATTGTCCAAAATGCGGAGGGAAACATCTCAGTTTGCGCACCGGTCGTAATTGACCAGAACCGCTACTATCTCACTGACCATTTAACGGACTACTTATAACTCACGCAAAAACGATTCTATCAAACGGTGAGTGAGACGTTGATGAATGGAATGGCGCCGTAAACCTGTCACTCACTCTACTCTGCGTGTAAGCCAGTTAGAGTCAAGGCTATGGGTCTGAAATAATTTATTGCCGCGTGCTGGCAATTCATGACGGGAACAGAACTAAAGAGCTGGTGGTTTCAGGAGTGTATGGGTACAGCTGCCGGTACATGCAAACATGTCAATCAAAAGGACGAGACGAACCGCTTGCTATTCGCAGGACAAACAAAACGCGAATGACTGAGAAGCCATAATCCGTACATGTTGAAAACCATGCGAGTCGAGTGAACATATGATGCAGATATAGCATTTAACCAGATAGGCTTGCCAGTGATGAATCGCCTCATCTTTGAAACTTGTTAATTACTGAAAAGCTTTTCGGACGAGGCTGATTTTCAAAGCATCATTAGCCACATCTACTTAAGAGAAGTAAAATCGAAACGTAGTCCTATAAAGTCGATTTTTTGCCAAACATTTTCTAGATTGATCGACTGATAAATTTTTGAAAAGTTAAATCGCCATTGGACCATCCGATTCCCGAATAGTGCTTCGTATTGGTCACTTATAAATTGCACAAAGACGGAGTTAATGTACTGTTGCTGTAAGTTTCATGTATTTTCTTTACATATAGACTTAATCACATAGATAATGTATGACTGTGAGGGCTACGCAGTGCTACTGCATAGTTCTTAACTTAGTATTACATGTTCCCTTAATCATCCATAGCTCGCTGGCACACGTAACTGGCTGAGAGTCCAAACTTGCTTGACTTAGCCTGGCTGCAATAAAGCTATTTGATAATTTTCGTTTTCTGTCCATATGTGGTGCAGAGGTGCAGTAACACGACTCTCAGTGTCTACTCCCAGAAACTAACGAAGCAATGCAGCCGCTTGAAGCGATGCAAAAATTCGTTTCTGTTTGTGCATATCTTCACTGGAATGACCTCCTCGAATCGGCTGATTTGCTCCGATACCGACTGTATGCAAAATGTAAAAGAGCCATGCATCCACTCATAGTTTGTCACTTATCCCACTATTATTTGCTCTGCAAACCAAGGTGGAGAGGAAACACTGCCTTATGCAAGTGTAAATGAGTCGATGCATTCTAATCAGATAGGATCACATCTGTTTCAACTCATTAATCGCACACATAATGGAGCACGAGCAGACAATGCAGTCGGGAGCACATAACGTTCCTATTACTCAGCGCGCGCTGATTATTCGGCTGTACGGTGAATGCGGTTTAAACGCCGCATCAGCTTCAAGAAAATACAATGCAATGAACGCAAGATTGCGTCCTGTCACCGCCCGGTACGTGCTTACACTATGAAAGAAGTTCGAGCAAACTGGGAGTATGTGTGACATGAAGAGAACCGGACCGCCCCGCATCAACACGGAGGACTACGCAGTTTGCTCTGTAGTCAGCGAAGTGTCATAATTCCCGATCCCAGCGTTCGTCGGATCGCACAGCACCGTGACATGACCCTATATGCGATACACCGGATAGTACAGGAACGAACGTTTGGAAGATACCGTGCACTTCAAGTGTAGGTTTTGAACCTCTGCTATCCGGATAAGCGGCATGAATTTTGCCGCTAATATCTGGATCCCGGGGATATTCGTTCTGATATCTTTACAGATAAGGCATTATTTCATCTGCATGGAACAAGAAAACATTATTCTTTGGATACAAGCAACCCACGAAAGTTTACTGCATCACGTATACACCACAGTGTAAAACTGATGGCTTGGGCCGGATTACCAACCCAGGAAATCTTGGGCCCATATTTCCTTTCCGGGAATGTGACCGGTAGGTTGTTGTTTTGAAGCACTAAAACTTATCTATTCCTAGCATCACCGTACTTAGAAATGTTGCAGAGATTTGTGCTTCCCCAGTTAGAGGCCGAAGGGGCATGCAGTACCACTTGGTGACAGCAGGATGGTGCACCTGCACATTCTGCTAAAACGGTGCGTGCTTACCTCACCGACAGATTTGGCCACCATTAGATCGGACCCGGTGGACCAATGGAGTGGCCTGCTCCCTCACCAGATTTAAACCACGTGGACGTTTTACTGTGGCACTATCTGAATCGGCGAGTGTACAAAACAAGGCCGTGTACATTGGACCAATTGAAAGCAAATATTATGGACGAATGTCGCGCGATCACAAGGATACATTGGAGAAAGTGTTTGCCAATCGCATCAAGCGGTTTCTGCACTGCAAACAGAACGCCGGCAAATATTTTTAACATATCCCACACTAGCATAGATGATCGTTCTAATACATTTCTGTTAATATGCTTATCCTCTTTCACAAATGTGTTAACGAGTACACTGAACCGCTGACGTTTGGTGCTAATGATGCGTCTGGTCGGATAGCAATCTTAACGTCCAGGCTGTCGTTGAGCACATAAACAGCGTAGGCACCGAACCGTTCTATGGCTACTTATGACGGAATCACTGAGTCGCTATGAGCTGAGGTTCGTCCAGCCTTAATGAAAAGCCGACTCAGTTTCAGGCTATTGCCTTTGAAGTTGATGATCAGGATGAGTTGCAGTAAATGGCAACATGTGTACGTGGAGTCGTTCCGTATCTGGTAGACTAATATGAGGTCTCCATGTAGCCACCTGCAGCGTCTACTGAACAATCCGAGTGTTTTAGTCGCTGCTGGTGTGAAAGGTTGCACGATCCCTTGACAAATTTTGTTGCTCGTTCATGGTGAGTTTTGAGCGCTGCAAGGTCACGGTTTACCCAAGCTTGCCAAGCCTTGATTGCCTATTCGACGTGTTAACGCATGTAGGCATGGAGCATCATAGAGAAGCTGAATGAATCAAAACTTTCGAATGCCATCCACAAGCTAACAACGCGCTGGCTACCCTTTTGAAACGGATTCCGACAGTCTGGAATAAGCGAAGTCATCCTGCACCAGCACACATGTCAACTTCCCGTGGGCTTGTCCGCAGGCCATGTGTCCCAATTTTCTAGAGATGGGTCTGTCTTTGGCTTATGTCGATAATGTGTCACTTGACCACATTTAATGGCTGTGAATTCCTCACCGGTCAATGCCAGGTCCCATCTAGGTCGCACATGAAGGATCTTGTGGTCGTCCATTCTCTTGATCGCCGGCCGACTATTAACGTCAACCGGAAAAACAAAATTTTTGAGGTGATGGCTCTCGCAAGATCGTCGCACTCCACTAGATTAGGCTCGGGCAGAGATGTCCGGACTCTAACCCAGAACTGTTGTTCAAGAGAAAAGTACCAACCTATCCAAATAATGCATCACCTACGTTTTCCAAGTGGCCCATTATTGCGTTAACGCTGATAGCTCCCACGACTTTGGAAAGGGCAGAGAGAAGTGTTACCGGACGATAATTGGTAGGATCAGACGGACTTCACTGAAAGAATTCAGCAAGTGGCTGGGCTAGGAAAATGGCTGTTGCCTGTAATGCTTTAGGGTGAAGGTTACCCACTCCAGCAAAGCTGTGTGTATGCGAGGATGGTAGCTTTCTCAGAACCACTTTTGCTATGAATTTGATGCTGGATATCACTGATGGTGTGGGGACAGAAGCAAGTATAAGGTTTGAGGCTACTACTCCCTGCAAAGTAGACCAGTACTGGGCAATAAGGCGTTGCCGGTCATTTTTGTTGTGTGTGTATACCCACCAATCGTACTGAGTGGCGCGATTCCACGCTACAACTTACGAAGTGCATGCACGTGTCGGTGGTTCGAAAGGAATTGTTTCGCTAGCTCCAGTCGGTGTGATAACATGTTTTCACTACCTAACTGTACATAAGTATTGCTCAGCGCTATGTGCACTGTCTTATTCTCCACATCAGGATTGTTTATATGAAGGCGCCATGTGTTCCCCCAAGTCCATAAAGTTCATGTTTGGCTTCTCATGAATAATGTTGGTATCATGGGACGGTAGAAGATGTATGCTCTGATGCTTCAGTGACTAGTAATGTGGTTTTCAGCCCTCTCTCACAGACTATATCTAGGGTGTACTCAGTCATGTATGTCAAACTGGCATTTTAAAAACACAACAACTGGTTACGATCACAGAATTGTAAGGTTTGATTTCATTCACTACCACGGCTACCCGATGTAGAGCACAAAAATAGGCAATGTATTTCTCATTATCTGGTTTTGTCCGCATAAGGATCAAAAATCTTCCAACATCCCATGAAACCAACATTATTCATGAGAAGCCAAACATGAAGATTTATGACCTTAGGGGAACACATGGCGCCTTCACGTAAACAATCCTGACGCAGAGAATGAGACAGTGTACATAGCACTGAGCAAGTAATATGTACATGTGGTTCATGAAAACATGTTATCACACCGACTGGAGCTCTTCAACACCCGGTTCTAATGCCTGAAACTGACCAAAAGGGATGCCGATGATTTCTGCACATGTGTGGGTATCGTCTATCGGGGATGCGAATGATTCCAACTTGGCTCCTTCACTGAATTCTAGTTCAAATGTCTGGTTTTCAATTCAGGCTACCATTCCGGCCACGATGCCGACAACTTAACGCGCCTTCTGTCCAAGTTGAAGAAGGACAAGACGAGCACACTCCAGAATTTGATCGAGGAGTGTTAACGGCTGATCAATCTGAAACATGACTCCGCGATGATCCAGAATTCTTCCGGACCTAGTCTGGTTCAGGCAGCCGTGGCAACAATGCTGCAATATTCTAGGCGGCCTACCCAACCCGAGAGAGCGAAGTCCCTGCCGATTCTGCGGTGTATGTCAATTCCACCGAGACTGCAACTTCCGCCAGCACCTATGCCAGTGTTTTGGCAGGTTGGGGCACCGCGTAGACAACTGCAACCCTATGAAGCACATTGTGGTCAAACATGGGCTGGCGCTCACCCGCAGTCAAACGAAGAGGTCAGGACCTAGACTTACGTCCAAAACGGGTAGGGGTGGCAGCTCTATTAGTTTGCTGGCCACCTTCCAAGCCAATGCTTACCGCAGGAAGTTCATCGACGTCCTGCTCAATGAGAAGCCTGTTCGACTGCAGTCGTTTACTGCTTCGGATATCAGGACCATCTTCGAGAAACTCTGGCAATCCCTTTGCAAACCACCACGCGATGCAACCCTACAGTGCGCGACCAGCACGTGTGGGGGCTGCGTGCAGCTAATTGGGCAGCTGTAGTGCTTCGTCATCTTTCGAAGCGCCACATTCGACGGGATCGGCTACAGCACGAAGGCGAAACTCAACCTGCTTGGTCTCGAGTGGCTCGATCATCTTGGCTCGGCTGACGTACCATTTCGGACAATTTGCAGCGCCGTAAACTGTTCGGTGGCACCACTTGACCAAACCACCGACATAACCAGGCAGTTCACAAAAGTGTTCCAGGATGGTCTTGGCCGCTGTGTACGCACTCACGCCATGTTACAGCTCGCGCCCGGAGGTCAACCGGTCCCTTACGCAGCCTTACCATTGTCGATGATGAACTCAAACGATTAGAGGATTTGGGTATCTTGGTACCCGTATCCTACTGTGCGTGGGCAACCCGATCGTTGTGATCAGGAAACCGAATGGACCCTTCCTTATCTATGCCGATTTCTCCGCTGGCCTCAATGCTGCGCTGGAGCCATACTGCTACCCACTGCCAGCTCCAACCGTTCTCTTTACGACGCTCAATAGTGGCATGTGCTTCATCGAGATCGACTTGGCAGATGCCTACCTACAGATCGAAGTTGATCCTGAGTCGCAACCGTTTCTGACGATCAACACACACCGCGGTCTCCTCCAGTACACAGACTGCCGTTTGTTGTCAAGGCCGCCTCAGCCATTTTTCAACAGACCATGGACGCCATTATCTCTGGCATTCCGGGTACGGCTACGTACCTGAGTGATCTCTTCATTATTGGTCGCAACCCAGAAGAACTGCAAGAACGTCTGGTCTCTGTCTTTGAATGGATCCAGGCGTAGGGCTTGCACCTGAGGGATGATAAATGTCAATTGTTCCTTTGGTCGATCAAAGATCTTGGCTTTGTCATCGATGCTAACGTCTGTCATCCTGACCCCGAAAACGTTCGACCCAACCAACAGATGCCGTCCCCCCAAAGATATGTCACAGCTGCGGTCCTCCCTTCACCTCATAAGCTACTACGGTGCTTTCTTACCTTCGCTCAATGGACTGTTGCAAAAAGACGTTCCTTAGCACTGGTCTTTCGCATGCGAGAAGGCATTCGTTTGTCTGAAATACCTACTGAGTTCTGACCTACTGCTGACCCATTAGACCCAACCTCGCCGATTACGGTCGCTGCTGACGCCTCTGCCTACGGGTTCAGAGCAGTTCTCTCCCACCGCTTCTCAAATGGTTCCGAGAAGCGGCTATGCACGTCTCACCTACCCTGACGCCCGTGGAGAACTATGGTCAGATTGAGAAGGAAGCCCAGGCAAAAGTGTTTGCCGTTACCAAGTTCCACAAGATGTTGTATGAACGGCGTTATTGATGTTCCAAGCCACACTGAGGTTCTCTCGGGTTTGGGTAGGTGCGTGTGAAGTTGCGTTTGGTCTAGGAGCCTGTTCAACTCGCGCGTAATAACCGTGTTTCGCCTTAGTCTCACGGGTCGTACAACTTCGAATTTTGTTGCTTACTTTGTCGTGCGTGTAATAGTTCCAAGCCACGTTCGTTCAACTAACTAGCAGAGTTGATACCAGATCGTCAGAGCGTGACGTAACCAAGAGGCAATTATAACAGCGGGGGTCGCCATGCCTGACTTCGTCGAGAGTAATGAATGTGCTTACTTCGACCTTGGCCTTGGCTGGAGCCTCTCGGCTTCCTGATTGGGGTCTGGAATACTATGAAAACGTTGGGCTGGATACACTTGCTTACCAGACAAGGGGACCAACATCAGTGACTTTTGTGTTTTGAATTTCGTTGTCCCCCACCCTCCAAGCCCTCACCTCCATCCACGTTCTCATTTACTGGGGATAACGTAATTTCTTTTGCGACACAATAGCCCGTTCTTAGCTCTCCGGAACGATATACATTCGTTACCGATGACTCAGCCGGTCACCTACTGCATGGTTTTTCTGTGCTTTTGTATTTCGGCACAACAGATGCGATATTTTCCACTTCTGGCTACCATTTCTAATGACGATACAATGACTGGGTGTGTGGGTGTAATGCGCTAACCACACATGGTTTGCCGGTAGACTAAGCTGTGGTTGCTCGTACTAACGTTAGCAATCAAATCTGAACAGGGGGACCAAACTAGTACGGATGGACACATGTGAAAAGTCATTCGACCATCTCTAATAGTTCTTATGCATCCAACGACTACTGCTCATGTTTTGCATGCGTACGTTGCTTTACAACCAAAGAGAGCAATCGCGAGATTGCAACTCATATATTCTCTGCATAAATGTGATTGCTAGAGCGGATTAGGGTTTCAAAGCTTCTGATCAATTGTGTGTGGTGTTTGGAGGCTCCTTAGTTGAAACAGGAAATTATGAGAGTTGACGTAGTGATCGGAAACCACCAGGTGATACTACATCTGTCACAGATTTGCTCACACCGCTGTACAACCAACCCGGGTTCTATGCACAAGCAGTTTAAACCTTCACCTGGTCGTTTACCCAATCTTCCTTAAGTTTTAATGATATTTTTCCTTATATTTATTATGCTACTCGCCTTAGCTGAAAGTATTTACTTGCACTAAAGTATAGGCTCTCTGCTTGTCCACTTTTATTCAGCGAATTCGGGCAGCCATGAATGCAATTAAGACTGAAGTAAATTAAAAAGGTTCCATGTGTCACCGGTGACCAATGCATGTTGCCTCACGTGGTGGCGCCCTGACGGTTGGTAAGGTTAAAGCCACTTCAAACCTATTTTTGGGCGGGTTCCAATTAAACTCCGCGACAACATGAGGCTACACTATACACCGATCTCCGACAGCACGTCGTCAACTGTCTTCTCTACGCAATTGATCGCGTTAGCTAATGGTCACTCATGAAAATGGTACTAATACTCTGAAGTTTTGTGTCACTCATTGTTAAATCACATTGATAGAACACGTAAGATCGGCAGATGACAGTGGAATTGTATGAGCTAGTATTATTGTTACAATCCATTATCTCGCCTAAATGCGCGTGGACGAGAGATGTGCGCTTACTCCTACGTTTATGATGGATTGCCTAGGGTGTCGGACACCATTCCGTGAATGTCTAACGGAAAAAGCAATGAAGTAAACGATTTGCTGCCAACGAGATGATATCGTAGCAATGGCTGGACACGCAACAAGGGTGTTCGTCAAGCGTACTAAAATAACACCTCTTCACCCCAACTTGCATGCACACATACACGCTAGAAACTTAATGGTAAATGTTTCATAAGTCACGAATATGACGACGAAGGCCACACGGTGAGGGCAAGTAACGCCGCAATCGTAAGGTTAAACCGACTGGCATATGTACGGCTGCTCATAAAGTGAAACGCTCAGACGGTGCCACAACCGAAGCTACCGGATCATCAACTGTTACTGGATCAGCAACAATGCACGTGAATATCTGTCCGGTCTGTTCACTCAAGGGAGACGTAGTGTATGCCATTTGGATTGGTGGGGGACAGGCAGCAACACGACAGTCAACAACGTCAGAGTGCGTGCAGCTAACGGTGGATCGTACGTGTGCATGCCGAAACCATAGCCTTTGGTGTGTGATTAATGTTCTGTTTTGCATACAACAGAGTAGCACTTGATCTCTCTACAAGGTTTCATATCCACAGCAGACAACAAATTTGTTGCCAAGTGTGGTGACAGATGCTGGTGTGCACGCGGTATCAGATTGAATCACTTATTCGGTTTCCGTTTATCAGTGGCGGATACTGGGGGCTACCGTCGCATGCGACAGACAGACTGCGAAAGATAATTTTATTTCCAAATCGCACAAATGTTCTAAGGAAGGTGGCTGTGTGTCGAGGACGCGGGAATAAGTTATTCGCTCCTCCAGTGAAACGATAATCCTGTTGCGGTTCAGGTGAGCTTGTAGTTCGTCGGTTAATTTAAAAAGGTAGGGAAAATCGACATCAACTACGTAACTTGTAAATTCTGTGATTACATCTAAAGCGAGTCAATTATTCCACTTAAAATCATCAGATTCTCGACTGAAATCTCTTCAGATACAACCGGAAAGGAATAACTAGCTATGATGCTTCCAGTTTAACACTGTTCCACACTTGCAACAAAGTGCTGTTGACAATTGTGACCCGCTGAGTTGTCACAAAGGCGCCTTACAGTTAAACTTCAAACCACAGGACTAATTTGTCAACAGAATTGATCCTGTATGTTCATTTTGTGGTATTGGTTTCTAGCGAACTGCCGAAGAATCAGAGATGGAGTATAGTTGATAGCATCGGACTGTGCAGACATGATCCAAGTTTCCAGAGAGTTATTTGGATGCCGAAACCAGCCACGCCTCTCGTTGTTGCAACTGTATGCAAAGGATGAGTCGAGGTGGGGTTCAACAACGAACTGTAATTGGTACTCGTTGGTAAGACTGCGTTGTTCTTTGATTGCTTTCCAACCAACATGCGTGCCCTGTTGAGCAGATGAATAATCTCAAGTTAACTGATTTGTCGATTCTTCCCAATGGATCGTCACGAAATCTCGTATACCGTCTTTCGGTGCTTTTTATAGTGCAGATATTCTACCTGGTAGGAATTAGTACATCAAATTCTGTTCACACAGTCGCCGCTTGCAATGGCGGACCTAGGAATAATGTGATACCATGTGTACAGCGGGGCAAAACGTCATATCCACTTTCGCACAGCTCATCCACATCGCTTTCGAAAAGCGAGAAAACACGAACAGGAAGTGACTAGCTTCAGATACACTTCCAATGTAAAAATAATCATCAGTCACTGTGGGCTGAAAGTTGACCGAATTGACACCAACACCTGTGAGCAGCACAGTTGATAGAATGAATTTGCTACATACACAATCAACATGTTAACGTGTAAGCTTCACTTCGCTTGAACGATGTTCGCTTACATCATCAACGGTCTTTGAGCTGATCACAACGATTTGTGTGGTCTACCGGGATAAAATCTGATAACAGGGGTCATGTATGATCAGCAGCTTTGCGTTTGTGGACTGCGGTATGTTTTGCCAAAAGTGAACACGCTTTACCAAGTGTCCCAGCTAGAAGATTTGACGATATTCAGTAGGAATGTGAAGTGCAAAAATTTAGCTGTTTTTAAGTGTGGTTTAGTAGGCATGTGTACCAAGTAGGTAGCTATTTTATACTCGGTTACAAAAGTAAAAATACCATCGGGAGTGTTACATCTACGGTTACTTATGCGGGACTGTCGCGCTTCAAGCATAATACACGGCTCAAAGATGAGCTTATTGTTTAAAGAAGGAGTGTACAGAATTGAGGCTTACACTGCAACAAAACTTGACAAAATCCTCGAATTGTTTTTAATTCTATGGATCTGCTACTAATGCTCTTGCCCTGTCATAAAAGGATACCGGAAAACAAATAATTAAAAATAGTCTACAATATGTCTAAGTCTAATCAGTGGCTGTAATTCTCTGTATCACGCCTGTCGAGAACCATTCCATTCATGGTCGATGCCAGACAGTAACGATCGTCTGCTTTAGCGAGGAACACATTTGAGCTGGTGACACTTACTCAATGGAACGGAAACCGCCATGTTGACAGCCAGCCTATATTCTCGTTAACACAAAGTCGTTTCAGGTAGAACGCTACCAAAAATACTACCTTACCAACTTCTCAATAATAAACTAGAGCGTAAGATATAAACCGATTCCTCTATCAGTTAGATCCCTTAACTGTTTAAATAACGTAGTGGGAGGACGAAAACTGACAGACGTCAACATTTCGCTTGCTGTTTGGTGCCAACAAAATAACGGAAAGATACGTATGACTACAGATGAGGTTTATTCGAAACGAATTAGATGCAAGGGTGGAGGACAGAAATGGCATCCCTACGTTCATGGTAGCTAGGGTCTTAGGAACAGCTGTATGTGTACACCACAGAGTGCGGGTTTGATGCGGCTGATGGCGACAGCCTCGGCACAAGACATAAAATTGATTTTAGCATATTTCAAGACGCTTACAGATGTTGTTGGTGAGCTAAACGTGTGATGGATGGTAAGTAAGTACCTGCCTGTGGATGAAGCATGTGGCTCTCGTGAACAGGTGGCAAGAGAAGTAACAACTACAAACCATGAATAATGATTTTAGAGGGGTTCAAAAACCCTGCTTTACAAACTCCGTTGGGTGGTTTGATGAGATCATCGAAAATATTTACACAAATGTTGTACTTTTAACATAAAAAGGAGCCTTACCGTATATTACGTGGTTGTCTTGCAGTCCAGGTAGTTACACAGCTCTAATAGGCGTATACCCCAGGAGCGGAACGGTGAAATAGTGCTAAGTAACAAAAGCTACGTGACTGGATGCGTCGTCCAACCGACGTTGAATTATGGCTAGCGTAGGTGTAAAAATTATCCGCTGGGAGAGAGCGTGCCGTGGGTGACACGCGAATAGAGAAGTGATTTCTACAACAGTTCAGACGGCTGTACTGTTCTAACGTTTCCAAACGGTGACCTGTCATGTTTGTGTCACTGCAGTACACATACTTGATTGTACACAATTAAGTATACCATCATTAGGTGGCGTCGCAACCGTTGATATCGTCCACTGAATACTTACAAACGTTTCCGACTCTGCTCGCATGAAACATTGCGTATACCAATGATGCAGTTGAACACTCGATGTTGAGGATGCTCCAGTGCACTGAGGTCATTGTTCACCCATGGTTGCCAGGCTTGAATTGTATATTAGACATTCGGAAAATAGATGTCTATTTGTTCGAAGGCCCGTTTCGGCAGATCGATGTTTCGTTTATCAGATTACCATGCCTTTTCGGATTATCTGGAGCAATCCAAGTCATTATGAACCAGCACACGCAAACTACTTTTGACGGAAGACCCCTGAAGTACTTGCGTACCTAGGCTATAGGAGTGATCGCTTTGGTGTCAAATGATAAGTATCTTGCGTTTACTTAAGTTGAATCGCAGTAAATTTGATTGGCCACCGAATTATTTTCCATGTATTTATGTAGCTAAAACACAGTAATAAACTTGAAGTGCTTGACTTTACGACGTCATTAATAGATTCTAAAAGCAATCATGGCCCTAGATCTGAGCCCTGCGTACATCACACTCGACTCGTATGGGGTCTGATAAAGAGTTCTGAACTCTGACCACTAATTACAACAGGCAGTCTACAATCATTACGTCAATGTTTATCGTTTGTTAACACAAAATCCAGCTAGTAATCTTTGAAAAAAGAGCTCGTAAAATAACGTGAGTACTGAAAACAGAGAGCGAGAAGATAAAAATCCGTGCGGCTCCATCGTAGGTTGATCGCGCAAAAGCGCGTACTCAAGTAGATGATTTTTGCTTGGTGGCAGCATATTGCAGCTGCGCTACATCTTATCCGGGTGCAATACTCTCCCCATACCTGCAGTCCGCAAAGTGAGCGTCAAGAAATCTCTTAAAGTCCGACCTCGATTTCGCCTTGACTATCGTCTCCGACAAGTTGTTCCAATGTTTCACTACTCATCCCTCGAAGCATAGAGGGCGAGCGATGCGCTTTAAATCCGGTACCACTAGTTTGTACCGGTGTCCGCGTGTGCTGCTTGGTGCACGAACATGAAGTAACGGCCTCATCTTTAGGAATTGGACCAGGTGTAGTATCCAGTGCATCATAATGAGATCAACTTGAAGCCGATGATAGACTATTAAGCCATATTCTTCTACATCGCTCCTTGTACGATGTACCCCGCAGAATAGGAATGAGCCGGGTAGCAACATGCTGTACCGGTTCCAGTCTCTGCACCTCGCCTATTGTGATCGGACAGTAGGCGGGTGGACCGTACTAAAGAACCGGCCTTAGCATGGAAGAGAACAGGCGAGTGGCAATCTCTTCAGACCAAATGCAGAAGCTGCATCTAAGTGCCTAAAACAGGCGTAGTCCGTTTGTGTACAGTCTGATCGTGTTGTCGAAAAACTGCAGATCACAGCAGAAGAGTACACCTAAATCCTGTAAGGAACTGGTGGGATGCAGCGTGTGGAAGGCCAGGGTGTACGTAGGCCTAATACCACCCCTCATGAAGCTCATAAAAGTGGACTTATCCTGCTTGACCGGTAGGCAACGTCTGCAACCAACCGGGATAGGTGGTCGATGTCCTGCTGAAGGACCTCACAGAGGTCGGAGGAATGAATAACCCACAAAATGTTTAAGTCGTCTGCAAACAGTGCAAAAGGTGACCGAAGAAACTGAGATACTTCGTTTATGTACATCAGGAATCGAATGGGCATCAACTCTGTGCCTTGGGGTACACCGCTAGTGGAGGGGAACCAGCCCATTAGGAGGTCATCCACCTTTAACCCCAACTTCTCCCAGTAAGAACGTCATTGCTCCACTGGTGCAGTGCGCCGCTAACACTACACATCCTCAGCTTGTGGAACAGGAGTTCATGGTTTACTTTCACGAAAGCTTTACTGAAATCAATATAGATAACCCCTGCTGACTCCTTACTGTCCAGTGTTTGCAACCGTTTCTGCCGCGTCAACAGCAGATTGGTGATGCACGTGCAGCCTTTCATGAAGCCGAGTTGTGCCTGTGTTAGGAGATCTTTCGAATGCAGCAGATGGAAAGGACCATTTTTCACAATCTTCTCTACCATCCTGGCCGAAACAGAGGAGAGACGAATCGGCCGGTGATTGTCCACATTGCGTGGGTCACCATGTCTTGGAATCGGCTTCACTAGCGAGTATTTCCAGTCGCTCGGCAATGCGCCCTCGGCAATGCGCCCTCGGACAGCGATTTGTTGAACTCTTCCGTCACGCCAGGCGAGATGATGGCCGTTAAGGACTTTAAAATAAGCTGGCGGAGTCCATCTGGTGTGGCAGGTTTCGTGCTGTCAATACTGGCAAATAGGCTGTGGACATCTTTTACACCGCAATCCAGGCTCTCGAGTTCTGTACGAACTGCACAGGTCGAGCTCGACATGGGCGCATGCCCACTTGTAAATATGGAAGCAAAGTGCTGCGCCAATGCTGACCCACATTCAGTGCTGGAGGTCAGAGGCCATCCGTCAGTGCCCGCTACCACAGCCACGTCACTTGCAGGCCTCAGGTACCGCTGCATATAAGCAACTATCTTCTTGGGGACCTTATTCTCTGAGATTGCAAGCTTCTCTTTTAACATTGACGCTTTTGTGCTTTTGCGCTGTTTATAAATGCCGCCGCATTGTACACGCCTCGTGATCGTCGGCAGAGGCAGAGACGAGGAATTTATTCCACAATACGCGTCACCGTCGAGCCAATTGGTCATACTTACTGTCAAACCAAATTGGCTTAAGTGGTCCAGCTTCTCGATATTTGAGAGGTACGAAACGAGCGCACAACGATCATACACCCTCTTTTACGACAGACCAACAGGCTTCAATAGTTGAATCCTGCGGCAGCGACCCTTCCAGTTCACTGGATGCTCGACTGAAACCATCGAAGTCAGTCTTCCAATAATTGTATGACGGCTCCGTCATAAGCGAGTAGGGCAGTGAGAGCTCTAGGCTGGTTAACACCACGGAGCGGTCACTAGCCGCTACATTATCTGCGCCACTTAGTCTGACACATCCTAACCTTACAATATGGCACATCATCTTGAATGTGACTGTCATTACGCCATTCATGGAGACTACGCTTAACGATTCAGTTGTGACAACAGCAGTTTTGAACCAGAAGCGATCTAATGCGGAGAAAAAAGTGTAACGTAGGCACCGGTCGCCTTGATAAAAATACCGGGAGCGACGCCTGTAGTTGAGTCCTCTCTACCGAGCACAAGCGATGCGACGCAGCTTTCACTGTCAACTCCGTTGGCACCTCCTAAATCGCCCAAATCAACAGAAACAACTCGAAAATCTCTATTCTAACGTTTTGAATCGTTCTCCGAGCTGAGTAATTTAATGTCAAACGTTTCACCACTTCCCTCAGTGGCATCTTCAGTGTACAGCTCCGCAGGGGAAATCGCGTATACACTAAGTTCCCCAAATCAAGATCCGATACAACAAAGGGCAAGTTGCTAGTTGGTCGCAAACAGTTGAATTCTGTCTGCGACGCGATTGGGATTCGGATTTAATCCATTGTGCTGAGAGGCGTAACGCGTCGCCAGACCTCGGTGCGCTCTATTGCAGCTGCATTCTTCAAATAACTCTGAACTCAGCAGATGAGATAGGCATGTGCTGCAGTCAGTTTTTTGTCTTCTCAACTCACCGAGCGGATTGTGAATTTTACCTGATATTTCATTATAATAATAGGTATTTGTCTCATCGAGTGAGAAACTATGTCCATATTTGGCACCGATCATATTTTACAGAATATGTCATGCTCATTCATGGATGGTAAACAGTTGGTGCTTCTCATTGTTTTGGCTGTTTCAAGGGTTTGTATTTACTCACAGGTGTGTTTCAACGCAATATGCACTATTTGGGTTAGTAGATGGTAATAGCACTAGGTGTGCATTGCCCTGCTTGAAATTTTCTTTTTGTTTCATTCAGCAGACGTTATTTTGTCCTACTTGATACAAATCATCCAGTGATGTCTCCCAAGAGAACTGGATCATGGTCATGTTCTAGACTAGGTAACTGGTGAGGTTAACGCGAAGTACCCTTGCTCTCTCGCACGGAATGTAGAATGCTACACCTACGGCATAAGTTGGTGCACTCATACCAACTCGACACCAGGAGCTTCAAACGTCTTCTGGCGAGAAGCATCTGAGAGTTATTGTCCAGATCGACCTAGGATGTGTGAAGCAGGCTGAATCGACGTCTAGCAAGGGCATCCAACATTTGCCTCTCCAGAAGGCTGCATTTGGACGATTGGACCTTTCGATATTACCACCACTTCTTGGTAAATTCATACGGGCACATCTGGAATACCCAATACAGGTCTGGCAGCCTTGGTTGTGGAGAGATCTCACCGCATTGGAGTTACCCCAACCCTGGGCAATCAAGAGTGTAATGGGTCTGTATAAGTTTCCGTGGGAACAAAGGCTACAAGTGCTCGGGGTCTTCAGCGGACGGTATCAGTGATTGCGTGGGGACCCCATTTTGACGTATCAGATTTCTAGAGATCTTAACCCCATCTATCTCTTTTTACTAGAGCTCAGTCAACACATCAATTTGAGGGTTCACCATCTCAAACTGGCTGAGCAACACCGTCTTTTGGGATGCCGTCGGAATTACTTTTCGGTACGCGTTTGCTTTACTTGGAATGCCCTACCGGTATCTGTCCTATGTGCTCCCACGCTGACAAAGTTCAAACCCCGAGTTGACCGTGCACGTATTTCGCTGCACCATCTTACATGACCCATTACCCATGGATAAACACAAGTGTCTGTAACCGCTTTCAGTCGCGGTCACAGCACAGATTTCGTTCCACCTTTTTCATCCCCTCTATGTGTACACTAGAATGAGAGACAATTTTTACCAACATCCCAGTTGCCGCCATTTCTTATGGATTAATCTTGGAGTTATAGTCTACACTACGTATACTTCAGTGTGTTCGCTGGTGTAAACCCAATTTTGCTAACAATCTTTTTTATTTTTGGTATTTTCACCATAACCTTCCTACGGGACCTTTTAAGCAGTAGCTTTTTTACCTGTATAAAACCATTGTTCCATTGATCTGATCGTGACTGGGATCTTATTCCGCAAATCCGCATATCTGATAAGGACAATTTGGACTGCATCTTTACCCTGCACCTGGGTACACTCAGGGTAAACTTCTTATTGCTTAGATCGCTTATCGAACCATGCTGAAGTTCTAGGGAGGGCAAAGAGCAGTGGGCTTTTTTTGAATCCTGTTTTGTACAGAAGCATCAGGTTATGTCTCCATCTTCGTAGTCAAAGCTAGTCAGGCTGAGATTGTTGGTACCGCTGCCGATAGTTCTTAGTGGGGGTTTTGCCTAGCAGAGGTTTGGTAAATGCCCTTTGTATAATTTCCAGAGATACTCTGTCAGATTTCTTCATGATGCCACAAATGATACTGCAATATTCCAAGATAGGCGGGTTTGGATCTTTTCAGAGTTGTACTCTGGCTGGGGTTATGTGGATCTTATAGAGTATATTATCCGTTGTTTTCTGCCCCCAGCCAGCTGGTATTCTACTTGTTCGGAAAAGTTGATAGTGCATGAATACCTGATTCCGAGGTCGCCGGTAGACAGCTGTAGACAAAGGTGGTCATCGTTGAGTTTGAGTGATCCCTCGGGTATCGAATAATCGCGATACATGATGCTAGAATTTTCAGCGAGAATTGCATCATCCAAGTGTCACACAATTCCTCAAGGGAGTGGAGGTCTTTCGGTATCAGTGGTAGTGTATCATGAAGTTCAGCTCGTAGGAATTTATGGATTATCTTTATGTCATCTGCAAATAGGAAAAGCACGCTATGTCTGATAACCGCACAGTAGTCATTAGCGTAGAGCAGGATCAGTAACGGACCGAGTACACTCCCTTGGATAACACCACTAGTGATTTGACATGGTGGTGTGGTGGTCGGTTATGGAACCTACCTGGGAACGGACGCTCAGGAATGGGTCTTGGATTCCAAAGGGAGCAGGCTTTTTCAGTAGGCCTTTGTGAAGCACTTGATTGAATGCCTTTGCAATGTCCAGGAACAGAAGCATGATTGCGTATCGTGAGTCAATAGAATCCTTAAACCTGGATACGATAATGCAATTGACAGTTTATACACGATCGTTTGTACAAGAAACCATGCTGAGACCAATTGATTAGCTCCAGCGAATTGATGCATTTCATCACATTATTTTTAACCGGTTTCTCTAATAATCTGGCTAATACAAAAAGGCAGTACCTGCACTTTACCAGCTTCTCCCCAATGCGGTACAAGCGGACCTTAGTCAAGACGCTATTCAAACGTGCAAGGAAAATATGTACTACCGACGGCTTGGATGATGAGATAAACTCGCTCAAGGATACGCTGATGAAAAATGGCTATCCAAGTAGATTCATCGGCAAACATAGTCAGGCGAGGGTGCCGGGACAGAAGGTTTCGACAGTGTCTAAAAAGAAGATCTACATCGAGCTACCATTTAAGAGCGATTTTGCCAATATGAGGACAATGAAGCGCATAACTTCCGCAGTCCATAGGACTTATTATGCTGCCGAAACTGTCCTTATCAACAGGACTAATCGAATACCTGCTAACCCCAATGACGGAAAGACAACCTGTTGGCGCCAACTCACATTGTACTTACCAATTTACTTGTAGTTGTGGTATACACTACATAGGCCGTATCAATAGATCGTTGAACTCCAGAATAAGGGAACATGTACTTAAATGGTTGCAGCGGCAAATCACCCAGTCGTCGGTTGCTCATACCATCTGTTCACGTAAACAACCTGCTTCATCCAAATGTAGGCATTTACTGGCCACCTGTCACCAGTTGGATCCAGCCAAACTGTTTACAATCGTGTTAAAACATGCTGACGCCCGTTTCCTACGTTTTGCAGAGACAGTCGCGATCAGCCGTATCAAACCCGCACTCTGTGTGCAGAAACAGCTGTTTGTAAGCCTACGGCTACCCTGGGCGTAGGGATGTCACGCCTGCCCCACTACCCTGTTCTAACTTGTTCCGGTCTCACCCTACCTGTCGTCTTATATATTTTCATGTTATTGTGTTGGCACTGAAGAGACAATACGAAATGTTGACATCTGCCAGTGTTCGTCTTCTTACGGCATTATCCAAATTACTAAAGGGATCTAATTGACCGGTATGTGTTAATTTCTTGTTTGGAGCCACCTATGTGATATGGGATGATGGGCAAAGCATTCCAATGGTCTGGAAAGTATCTTGATTCCAAGGAAAGCATAAACATGTTCAGCAATAGTAACGGCATCTCATGCCCTCTCAGTTTTATAACGGCAGGTGGGATACCATCGGAAGCCAAGTGAGAAGACAGATTGATGGAAGTCATCACATGTTAGATCGTAATGATAGAAAATACGATTTTACACAGGGCGTTGGTTGTTTGCACTCCAATGCATGCGTTTAACGAAGCTGTCTCCAGGCTCATGGAGGTAGCGAAAAATGAACTAAACGCCTCGCAGATGTCAGCTGAATTATGAAGGGACTGTTCGTCTGCAGTAACCATGCTATCGAGCAAGGGGAGTGGTAATTAGTCCTGCGACGCAGTTTTACTTGTCGTTCGTAGAGCTATTTGTTCTTCATATATCCTCTTCGTCAAGTGTATGTGCAACTGGAAAAGCAAGGGGAAATCAGCCGTTTTTCTGTATCCAGCAATTAGTCTTCTGTGTTTCTAACTGACACGTGTGAGTCCCTTGTCTTAGGGAGTAAGGACAGCAATGGTCTGCTGGACCCGATGGCAGAATAAGTTCCCGGCAGTTAACACATTGTTAGCGAGGACGAATACGTCCCAATCGGATGATCGAATTAACTATTGTAATTGCTTTCAGTTCAACTATATGTTGCATATTGCGGAATAAAGGCCTGTTTGTGTTATATCGTTGTCCCGCAATCGACCGGTTGGTTAACGCCTGTGGGTAAAATCTATACTCTAACGCCTGATCTGCTTGACGCCTTGGCCAACCCGACAGCAAGGGAAACAGACTCAGCCTATCAAAGCTGTATTACAACCGATAACGCTCATGTTTATAAGTCGGTCTCACCAATCCTCTAAAGATTTGGCTACCTGTCTTCCTCGTACGCCAAGGCTCCACACTTGACTGTCCGCTCTGTCTGGCCAGTTCACCGTCGTGCTCAGGCATGCCAGTCTTTATCCGCCTACCCCGCGCATGGCAACGTTCATGATGTCTGACGCGCGAATTCAGTGGCTTCCGGTCAGACTTTGGCAACACGCATGATGTCTGATGCGCGATTTCATCAGCCTTCAGCTGGGTCATGGCAACACGTTCGCGGGGTCTGTCCCAAGCAAGCTTTGTGGCGAACACGCGGGCGTTCGCACTCAGCTTTCTCGCCAGCCTGCCACCTCACTTCCTGAATCGAGTCAGCTTGCAAACCCTTCGAACCTGATTTTGTTCGTAGCTCTTCGCCCGGGGAACATTTGCAACCATTGTGGTCTTCTCCGTTTCCCGGCCGGCCTGCATTTTGCATTTGAGGTTTGCAGCATTTGTTGTGTCTCACCGGGTTGTTGACCCATAACTTCCAGCCCGAACGTGTCTAGTAGATGTCCCAATGCAAAGCTGGTGGTTTGTGGGGATCTTGGGTTTTGCTATGGCTTGGTCTCACCTGATTGGTTTGCCTAATTCAACTCTCACGTCCAACCATCACATCGTAGATAACTCTGCCCTTGCTGCCGATAACATTTCCGTTCGAGCACCCCTACGTCGATCGAAAATCCCGGGCGTAAACCGTGTCACCAACATTGGACTTACGAAGCCTGACTTTGCGACCTTCCTCGAAGTGACTACTGCCGTGTTTTCTATTCTCCTTGGTAAAACATTATTGCACGACATCCGGATCTTTCTTCCAAACAGTAGTCGTGTGGGGGATTTTTCATCATGGCCTTTGGGTTTGTAACGTTCCGATGCATGCATAGGAAAGATTGAATTTCCTCCTGTGAAGCCCTTCTTTGCCGTGTTTAACAGAGTACACCTTTAAAAGTATCCACGAACCTTTACGCCTATCCGTTTGATCGCGGATGATATGGTGATGAGAACATCTGCTGAAGTCCCTTTTCCTTGCACCACTCGCGGAAAGAAGTCGAGGTAAATTGTGTTCCATTGTCTGTCACTAACACCTCTGGCATGCCGAAATATCGGAACAACTTCGCCAACTCGTTGACAGTGTGCTGGGCAGTCGGATTGTTTACCGGAATCACATCAGACCACTTGCTGAATGAGTCGATCAAAACGACATAGGATTGGCCATTGATTGGTCCTACGCAGTCTAACTGTATTCGTTGTCACGATTTCTCTGCCTTATACCAAAGTTGGCACCGATACTTGGTAGGAGCCTTTTCTGCAAGTTGACTAGATTCACACTGTTGACACAAATTTTCAATTTTTGAATCCATTTCCAGCCAGTATTAAACTGCGTGCCAAGGCTTTCATGCGGCTGGTACCAGGGTGCCCCTTGTGGAACTGTTGCAATATTGGCCTCTGTAATTTCTTTGGCCCCATCACTCAATCTCCAAACATCAGACAATTGGCCACAACTGACAGGGATCAACATCGATTGTATAACGGCCGTAACTCCATAGGTATGCCTCCATTTGCACAACATGTTCGTACACACGGCATAGCTTT
>OX104061.1:32957519-33006207 GCA_944474145.2 Dicrocoelium dendriticum
TCGAGTGAGACCAATGTTTCCGATGGTTGGAGTTAGGCAACTATTGGCGCTTGGAAATCGGGGAAACACTGCCCGGAATTTAGAAATCAGGGTAAATGTAGGATGCACTGGAGTATACTCGGGAAACTGGTATCACAAAGTAGAGCTTGTAAAAGCACGAGGCATGAGTATGGCTCCAAAGATATGCGACAAAATGTCGTTGAACTACAGTTAAAGAACTACGAGTGCACAAGTGAGCGATTTGCGCGCAACTTCTCTCTAGGACATGGCTTCTGGCCATCTGATGAAGCGGCTGGCTAGCCGCGCTTGTTGGTGTGGTTGAGCCAGCACAAAGCTGCTTAGGTGCGTTGGTTTTAATCTCTGGCTAGTGCCGTCCGATGACGTAGTCTGCTAGAGCTGCAATTGCTGTGAGTGGCAGGTCACTTGCTACTGCAAGGATAGCCTGAGTGCTTTCAGCAAGGCGTTGCATCCACAGCTCGCGGAGAATCCTTACCTCCATGTTGGACGTGCCGATGAGCTGTTATATTTCGCACAACGAAGCTGAGGGCATCCTATCTCCTAGTTGCAGAGCACGAGATAGGCGCTGCAGATAGATTTTGTCAGGTGTGATTCGCTGAATAATAGCTTGCTTAAGAGTCTCGTATTTCATTACAAGAAGGGGACAAAATATGATGTCTCTCACCTGCGAGGATATACAATGAGTAAGGCGATATATCAGCTGATGAGACATGGAGAAATCAGAAGAAATCTTACGGGTGTAAAAAACGGATTCTAGGTGCAAAATCCATAACGAAGTATCACTCTCCCAAAAAGGTGGAGGAGCTAACGCAACTGAACTGACCATGGCAGGCTCAAAGGCGCTAACCGCGTATGGAGATAGATCATCCTCTAGATAATTCCTTGCAAAATGTGAATAAAAATGTGGTAGGTGAGAAAACAATATGACCACAAGTAATGAATCACAAACTCACTGGAACGAGCTCACCAGAATTAAAATCCAAAATGGCGGACGTGGTGTTCTGGACCGAGGTCACCAATTGTTGGGTGGCGCCTGGGATAACAGTCGGTAAGCAATGACATTTAAGAGCTGCGTCAAGTACGGGACAGTAACGAAGTTGAAGGCGCCTAAAGCAAACGTATATTGTGCAGGCTAGAAAAATAGGAAGCGAATCAAGCAGAGCGTGAAACGGTACAGCAAGGTACTCACCAAAACAATTTGTGTCAACGAAGATGTCGTCAGTAAAACAAGTGGACCTTTTGAAGATTAAAACAACGGTAAAACCCAAGGTTGCAACATACTGAAAGGACGTGTTTTCCGGTACACTACAAGATATTCATAAGACGGCAGACCATTTCTGTTTGCCGATGACACAAAGGTAGTTAAGAAATTTGGACGAGATGAATTCCCTGGTACATTGCTGCTCTTTCAATAAGACCTCGATTCACTTGAGAAATGGTGCGACACATGGATGTTAAGTTCGTCAGCTACTAATTTATGGATTTTGTCACGCTAATGGTTGATCCTTGAAAAGTCAGTTAAACTGAACAATGAAAGTATCTGTGTGAAACTATCCAATTGTGATCTAGGCAAACGATACTCATCAAAGTTTAATTTATCAAAGCAAGCTGTTTATCAAATAGCACGTGTCGAACGATCTATGGTTAACATATGCCAAAAATCTATACAAAGCGGGCCAGATTCCAGCTTTTCAAAATACTTAAACTTCTTGTGCTTGAATGCTGTAGCATCATTTATGGGAACATGCGTATGGATGACAGAAAAGCTTTGGAAAACCTGCAAACATCATTCACTAAGCGCCTGTAAAGTAAATAAACCAGGAGTTATCAGAAGCGCTGCTAGCATCTCAAGATCCAGCCACTTTGGTTGCAATCACTGAAACATAACTTGATGCTAATATACAATCTCATAAACCAACAGAGATACTCCAATTTGTGCACCCCAAAATTGCAACATAACTAATCGGAATATACGCAACATGACCTGTAAATCCACTGCGGCAAGAACTAAGACAGCTATCCGATCCAACTTATTCCTGGCCAGATACGCTGTTGTGTGGAAGAGCCTAACAGAAATAACGAGTTTTCGTACAAATATATGAATATTCCGCACTAAGCTTAGTAAATTCGTGGACCATAATTTGACCAAGTTAACATGGGTTAAATTACCACACTAGTTCCACCAGGATGGAACAAGAAATATAGAACCAATGAGAAAATGGTTAAAAAGCCAAACATGATAAAAGTTGCTGAAATGGTATTGCTCCTCCTAACTCTAAAACCTCACAAAAGGTTTCGTCCTCGTTTGAGTTCATCGGATGGAGATAGCATGAGCCATAGTGGACCTCAAAGCCTAGAGTTTAAAGGTCGACGCCTTGACCACGATGGCTCTATGATCCGTGAGCAAGGCTTGGCACAGAGGTAAGGAATTCAATGTTGCAATTGGTGTACCTGCTGTTGTTGCACTGCGACTCAATTTTTACTTAGACCTCGGTCCCATTTAAAGTAGACCTCGGTCATTGCGATCCCAAGGACCGTATTCGAATTGATAGTTCGGTGTTCCGCCTCCTAACCCTGACACTCACAACCGGTTTCGTCTTCGTTTGGACTCATCACATGGAGATAGCCCGAGTTAGTAGGACCTCGAGGCCTAACGATAAATGGTTTACGCCACGACCACTATGCATCTATTATCCGTGAGCAACGCTCGGCACAGCGGCAAGCAATTCAAAGTTTCATCTGAAGTACCCGTTGTTTTTTTAGATTGCGACTCGCAATCTCCATTCAGAACACGGTCCTCTTTGAACAAGACCATGGGCATTACAATCACGAGGTCCGCGACAGAGTTGGCGGTTCGGTTGGGCTCCTCCTAACTCTGAGACCCCGTAACCAATTTCGTCCTCCTTTGGACACATCAGATGAAGATACCGTGAGCTGGAGTGGATCTAAAAGCTATATGTGTTTACGCGTTGACGCCCTGACCATTATTGCTCAAATATCTTTGATCACAGCAACACAGCGGGTACACAAATAGCATTTTTGAATTCCTTACCGCTGTGCTAAGAGTTGATAACGGCCATAGTAGTCAAGGAGTCAACATTTAAACACCAAGACTGTAGATCCAACACAGCTCAAGCTATCTCCATCTGATGAGTCTCAACGAAGAAAATAGCGGGTACGAGGTGTCAGGGATAAGAGCAGCAACACCGAACCACTAATTAGGATACGGTCCTCGGGAGCGCATTGACCGACGTCTACTTCAAACAGGACCGAGGTCTGGATAGAGATTAGGATTCGCAATCCAACACAGAGCGGGTACAACAATTGTAACCTCGATTTCCTTAGCGCTGTGCCAAGCGTTGCTCACTGATCTTAGTGCCATAGTGGTCAGAACGTCAACCCTTAAAAACCTGGAAACTTGGTGGTCTCAGTGTTCGCTAAGCTCGGCAGGTTGACTGCAAACGTTTCGTCACCACTCGGGGTGACATCGTCATTGCGCGTGTAATTAGCAGAGTGGCGCGTCTGAAGCGTCAATGACGCTTCGAGTGGTGACGAAACGTTTGCAGTCAACCTGCCAAGCTCAGCGAACACTCAGACCACCAACTGGACAACCTTAGCTACCAACCTATGCTTCCATACCGCACCTGGAAACTTGGTTGACAACAGCACGGGCTTTCTAAACTTAACCAGTATAAACGAAAATAAAACCGGTTATGGGGTGTCAGGGGTAGGAGGAGCAATACCGAACCACCGATTCGCACACCGTCCGTGCGATCGTAATGACCGAGGTGTTCTTCAAATAGGACCGAGGTCTGAATAGAGATTGCAAATCGCAATTCCACAACAAAGCGGGTACAGCAAATGCAACTTTGATTTTCTTACCACTGTGTCAAGCGTTGCTCACGGAGCTTGGAGCCATACTGGTCAAAGCGTCAAGCACTAAACCCTAGGAAGCGAGGTCTACAAAGTTCAGGCTATCTCCATCAGATGAGTCGCAATGAGGACCAACCGGTTACGGGGTGTCAGGGTTAGGAAAATCAACACCGGAACACCCGTTCGCATAATGACCTTGTGATCGTAATGACAGACGTCTACTTCAGTAGGACCGAGGTTTGAGTAGAGTTTGCCAACCACCATACAAAATAACAACAAAGACAACAAATGCAACTTCGATGTTCCTCCGCTGTGCAAAGCGTTGCGCACGAATCTTAAAGCCATAGTGGTCAAGGCGTCAATTTTTAAACTCTAGGCCACGAGGCCCAGCCCAGCGCAAGCTATCTCCATCTGATTATTCGATACGAGGACGAAATCTGTAGTGGTCAGGTTTAGAAGCAGCAACAGCGAAGCACAAATTCGGATACGGTCCGATTGATCGTATTAACCGAGGTCTACTTTAATAGGACCGATGTCTGAAGCTAGATTGCCGGTCGCAATAAAGCAACACAGTGACTATCTTGCACTCCTTACCGCTTTACCAAGCGTTGCTCACGGATCTCAAAGGTGTAGGAAACAAGTCGTCAAACTTTAAGCACTAAGCGTCGAGGTCCATTCTAAAACAGGCTTCATCCAACCGATGAGTCCAAACGAAGACGAAACTGGTTATGGTGTGTCAGCGTTAGGGGGGAGCAACACCAGACCATCAATTCGGATAAGGGCCTTGTGATCGCATTGTCCAAAATCCACTTCAAATTTTACCGAGATCTGAATAGATATTGCGAGTCGCAATCCAACAACACAGCGGGTACATCAAATGCAACTTTGTATTGCTTCCCAGTGTGACAAGCGTTGCCAACGCATCCTAGAGCCATAGTGATTAAGGCGTCAATCTTTACACACTAGGCCTCGAGCTCCAGTCTAACTCAGGCCTGCTCCATCTGATGAGTCCAAACGAACACGAAGCCAGTTTTGGTGAGTCCGGGTTAGGAGAAACACCAAACCGCCAATTCGGATACAGTCCGTTTAATCATAATGACTGAAGTCTGCTACAAACTGGACCAAAGTCTAAAAAGAGATTAGGTGTGGAAATCTAACAACACAGCTGGTACACCAAATGCAACTTTAAATTCTTTACCGCTGTGCCACGTGTTACACCGGCAGCTTAGATCCATGGTGGTCAATGCGTCAACCTTCGAGGTCCAGTCTAACTCAGGCTAGCTCCAGCTGATGAGTTCAAACAATGACGGAGCCTCTTTTCGGGTGCCCGGTTTAGGAGCAAAATCGAACCACCAACTCGGATACCGTTCTCGTGATCGTAATAACCGAGGTCTACTTAAAAGATGTTAGATCTGGATGGAGGTTGTGAATCGCAATTCAACAGCACGACGGGTACATGAATGCAACTTTGAATTCCTTAACGCTGTGCAAAACGTTGCTCACGGATCTTGAAGCCATTGTGTTCAAGGCGTCAACCTTTAAACTCTGGGCACCGAGATCCACCCCAGCTCAAGCTATCTCCATCTGATGTTTTCAAACAAGGAGGAAACCAGTTGTGGGTGTCAGGGTTAGGATAAGTAACACCGAGTCATCAATTCGGATGCGATCCTTGCGATGGTAATTACCGAGGTCTGCTTTAAAGGGGACCGAGATCTGATTGGATTTTGCGGTTGCTTGTCTAGCAGCACAGCGGGTACATCAAATGCATCTTTGAACAACAAATTTATGGGTTTGCAAGTTATTTTGTTATCATACACTCCAGAATACATTTCTGGCTCATGCGTGCACATGATCATTATTGTACCCATGATCTGTTCACAATCTATGGACAACTGCTCTCTCTATTGGGAGATATGCTTGTTGTTATTATTTTTGCTTTATTTTTATTCTATTGTACCTATGAAATACGCCATCCACGTGTGGTACTCGTGGCAGACGCGTGATCTTTCTGGCTTTAATCTATACGATAGGCATCCGTGAACGTTAGGAGGTTCTTCCATATGCTTAACCAGTTTGCATTGGAAACTCTAGAAATGTGCAGTATTCGATATCGACCTTGCAAAGGGACTTCATTATTGTTTGGCAGATCCTGAGTAACCTAAAACATATTTGTCATCTGATGCTGGAACTGAACTACCTCAACATCCTAAGAGGTCATCATTTAAATCTGACTTAAATGCATAGGAAGCTGGAATGCCATCGAAATTTTATCTACCCAGGAACGCTCTCCCAATTTTTGTTGTCTCCGCCAACAACCTAACCATTAAAAACAACTTGACGAAGAATTTGGATTGTGAATGGTTCTCAGAGCTGTAGTTATTTCGCAGAAGTTACGTAGTCAGACTTAGCAGCATCATCAGTGCGGCTTCAGCGGCGTGATTCGCAGTGCCTCGTAAGAGGTTTCGAAGTCCAAGTGTTTATTGATCGAATACTGCTTTGAATGCCAGGCTTCAATGAAATCACCTGCTTGTTAGCTATTGGCCCTTCCGAGGATGTTGGTGTGCTCCAGATCGAATTGGTGGTTCTCGGCATCCATATGCGTAGACATTAGGAAGTTATGATCGTGGCTGCGAACGGCTAGGCTGTATTCATGAAGTCATGTGTCAAGGTTTCTTCCAGTCTCACCCACGTAATATTTATCACAGTTCCGGCAGCAGCTCTTATAAATCACACCAGTTTCTTCCTCCTTATTAAGTTTACCTTTTGCTTTGAAGATTTGACGAAGAAATATTTTTGTTGGCTGGTGTTCAACTTTGACTCCCAAAGGTACTAATAGCCTCGCTACCATTTCCTAGATTTGGTTGGTGTAAGACAACGTGGATCACTTTTCAAATGTTGCATTTGTTGAAGTCAGTAGTGGAGCTTCTTGTGCTGCCAGGCCGCGCAGAATACAGATTTTTGTGTACGAGTTCAGTTTGAATAGGCTGAAGAAATACTCTTCCTCCGCCCGCCTCAGCTGCCGTGTACTGCAGTGTGTATTGGCTTATTTGAAAAGGTTTCGCAAGCAACTGCGTTTGTGGACTGCCGGACGATTGCTGCTAAATTTGAGGATCTGGTCAGTATGCGTTGGTTTCCGATGGACCGTCGTTCCCATCCGACCAATACCCATCCTTCGTATGAGAGCGTATATGAATGGTACCTGCTCCTTGATCCCATACTCTCTGGTGAATTGGATGTCATCGAACACACGGTTGATTAGTTCATGTCTATCATCCAATTTGGAACGCTTGAGGATGACGAAGGTGTCGTCTACGTATCGTACCCAAAGTTTTGTCTCGTGGTCAGAATTACTATTTGTTCTAGCGCCTGCATCACTGCCGCGGCTACCAAATCAGATATCGACGATCCCATTGGTGCGCCGCTTATCTGTTCGAAAATTTGGTCACTGAAAGTGAAATGTGTTGTTAGACAGAATTCCAGCAACTCCATCCTCTGTCTGATGTCAAGTTAACTGCTTGTATCAGATGATTTGTGTTCCTCCAAAAGGTGCGTCATTGTTTCGCCAAGTTCATGTAAATGATGTGAATAACAATGGACAATGAACACTGATTTAGCACGGGATAAAAGCAAGTGCTTGACACGTCCCGTAGGATGGTTGGGGTGAATATGATGAAATCAAATATATCTGGGTCATCTACCGAATGTATGCCGAGATGAATACTTTGAGAAAGTGCATCAGTGTAAAATCAAAATAATCGAGCGTAAACGTTCAGAAATACACTGTGGTGCAGTGCTCGTTGATATAAGGCGTGAGAAAAATAACATATGGTCGCTCATTTGGGACCATTTGACACATAAATCCTGTAGAAAAGCATGCTTGGCGTAATCCACATAGAAGAGTTTAGGTATCAAAATGCTAGGAGCTAAGAGCAACATCTAATCACATGTTGAAAACGTCCAAGGTAGGGGAGTATACAACTGAGTCTGGGATTGCGTTCCAGGGTTGGCAAATCCGAAGGGAAAAGTACTTCCGTCGACACTCTAGACGGCTATATTGTTCCTTCAATTTTATGCTGTTACCCTTGAGCTGCTTGTTGTGGCTAAGTTTCAGCAAATGGCGGCATACATGGTTGGGGTCACCCAATATCTGATACGCTAATATGAGATCCCCGCGCAGCCTTCGCTAACGTCCGCTGCAAATTCCAGGGAACTTCAGCCTTCGATGGTAAGAGTGATAGCGCAGGCTTTTTACATTCTTGGTTGCTCTTCGTTGTGGTGCCTCTAACACTTCTAATTCGAGTTTCAACCAGGGTTGCCAAGCTTGGATAGCGTATTCAATATGCGGGCGTACGCAGGAATTGTGCATCATTGGGAAGATTGATGGGCCAAATCTCCAGAATGCCTTTCGCAGCATGCGAACGTGCTGGTTGCCTCTTTTCACAGCTACCTCAGTCTAGTTTGAACAGTTGAGGTCGCTCTGTACGAGTACACCAAGGTCGCGCTCTTGGGAGCTGGTCTGCAATCCATTTATCCCAAGCAAATATGTGTAGTTATGTCTATTGCGTACAATGCGACATTGTACAATGCGACATTTGACTACCTTGAATGGTAGGGCGTTTTGAACTGACCAGTTGGACACCGTGTTAAGATCGCACTGGAGCCGTTCGTGGTCGTCCGGTCCTCTGATCCTTCGCCACATCTTGATATCATCAGCGAAAAATAGGAAATCGGAAGCAATTGATCTCGCTAAATCGTTATTGAAGACCAAGAATGGACGCGATCCAAGCACTGAGCCTTTTGCTACACCACACACGTCACACACACCACATCACATCACACCACATCACATCACACACCACATCAATTGCATCGGATAATGATTCTCGGATTCGCACCTCTAGCTGTCGTCCGTGGAGAAAATTGCTAATCCAACTCAGCATTGGGTCACCAATGCCGTAGTTCCGTAGCTTCTGAAGGAGAATCTGGTGGTCTAAGCGATCAAACGCTTTTGAAAAGTCCAGATAGATGACACCGACTCCTGCTCCATCATCAACAGCTTCAGTCCAGCTATTACGTACAATTAATAGGTCAGTATCACTTGAACGCTTTTGACGAAAGCCATGTTGCTCTGGGGCTGTTAATTTGTGGCTTACCAGATACTGCATCAACACATCTGCTATGATTGATTCCATCACTTTGGATAGTACAGAAATTAGTGTTATTGTATGGTAGTTGGTAGGGTCATTGCGGCTACCACCTTTATTGATAGGAGTGATGTCCCCTCGCTTCCATACTGGTAGAATATGTTTTTCATCTAGACATCACTGATAAAAAACGGCCAGTTGTGCGGCTAGATCACTAGCTACTGCCTGCAGAGCCATCGGTCGGACGTTTTCGACCCCAGGAGTGTTGTGGATACGCAAGGATAACAACTTCTTCAACACAGCTTCCGCAGCGAAGATGATGTTGTCTAAATTCGACGGGGGACTAATAGATATGAGGAGAATATTTGAGCTCGTTACCTGCCGGAAAGTTTGGGAGTAATGAAGCCGTAGGAGATCAGCTGCTTCCATTGCTGATCGAGTGAATCCATCAGCCGTGAATAGTGCTGGAATCCCCCACTTCACCTTTCGAAGGCCGTTAACGTGCCTGTACAGAAGTTTGTGTTTCGTGCAGAATCGCTTCATTAACTCCTGCTAATGAGTGACCTTGTCTTCGCGGATTAGTTTCACACAGAATTTACGATGTGTCACGTATGCAGTCCAGGTTTTCGCATTCGAGCAGTCCTGGTGATCCCGCCATGCCAAATCCCTCCGGGGCATACATTTACCTGTTCTGATCCTCACAAATGAAGTATAGTCGTTTTTACGTTGATGACGTCTGTTCAGATGTGTGCGCTACCAGTGTGCTAAACGTCCTTGTAAAGGTTTCCTAGGCAACATCTGGGGGGCATTCGGTTGAGAAAGTCCAAGATGTATCCGTAACAAGTGTTGATAACATATTATAGTGCGTGACAGTATGCACTTTATCATCCTCCTTTAGATAATACTCGCATAGCATATATAGTCAAAGAATAGAGTAACATGATCAGTAAGACCCAGTGGTGGGTTTGTAACCATCCTGCCAACCGTGAGTTCTTCATTAGTGAGCACAAGCTTCAGTATCGATGGCTTGTTAGCAGTTCTAAATCTGTTAGGAGAGGTTACGTGATTGTACAGAAGTTGGCAACTAAGTAGCTCTTGCAAGTAGGCTTTAGACTGCCTACCGTCGGTTGCTGGCGTTTCTACGTTGTACACATTGAAGTCTCCAGGGATAAGAGTGTGGGTGCAAGACTTGTTCCAAACGAACTGAAAGACGTGGTTCAGTTTGGAGTCCATTTCCGACGTTGAGTTTGGTGGGCGGTAAATCACGGCTAGTAGACATGTCTCGTTGTTTCGTAACCATAAGCGGCACCAAAGCGAATCAGGAGCACGGATTTCCGAATGATCGATAACTTCACATCTGAGGTTTGCATTATAATAAAGAATCACATCGCCACCCCTTCCGGTTCTAGCGATCCGAAGCAGCGACATACCGGGTGTGATGGTAAGATACTACATTTAGATGCCCGTTGCATAGCGCTCGGTCGAGCTTAAGGATTTTGGGCCAACATACTGTAAGCCGGTCGATTGCTGCAGAGGGGATCTGAAGGATAGCGTGCAATCGATTTGGATCGACATTGAACAAAGCTCGAACGCTGGCCAAGTATGTAATAGGAAGGAGATTTGCTCTGCATCTGTGAGTGATTCTAATTGAATCGAGACATAAAATGAGATTGCGTTGATGGATGTCAACTTTCTATTAGTTTTTAAGCCGTCCGTTAGGTGGCCGGCCATTAATCGTTTTTCGGTGTATGAATTGCAGTCAACTTGCATGGCGTTATTGAGCGTTCCTGAACTGATGTTGTGTGCCGTAGGTGCTGTTGTGTCGGTCTCTCCGCATGACTGTGCAGATAAAGCAATTGCAGCGTTTGCAAGTTGCATCGAATTGATTACGACTTTTGACCGTTCGCCTGCTGCCTTTAGCCGGATAACTGTTGGCAACCTGGCTCGAAACTTTAACCAGCTATCCAACAGAACTTGCGTCATTCCCTCGGAGTGTAATATTACTTTCATTAGTCTTTTACCGTAGCCCTTCTAGTTAGGTGATGACGGAACTCTTGTCAGGAATTTGGTAATAATGTTGTCAATAGAGAGTGCTTCGGGGATGTAGCACCACTGCTATCGGTCATGTGTTTGCGCATCGTGATCAGAAGAATGTAGAAGCTCGGGAACACCATTAACAAATATTGTTTTCTTGCTATTTCTATTAGGAATACCGCGTTGGTCAACTGCTTCTTTTGGGCAATCTTTCCAAGGTTGATCGGGTAATATGCGCACTCCTCTCGGTGAGTTGCGAAGAGGAACTGCTAAGAGCAGGACAGCCACTGTCTCAGCTACTGAGTCTAGTGTTATTCGAAGAATTCGAGGTTAACCAGAGTGCACTGAGGTCGGGTGACGCGCTACGCGTTGCAGCATTGCAGCTTCAGCCCGAATACCAATCGCTTCGCGATCGTCTTGCAACTTGTCTTTTATTGTGCCAGATTTGGACTCGGCAACATTGGTGCACACAAGATTTAACGCAGCGTGGTTTTGTCTAGCGAGTATCAGATTTATAGTTTTTGCTGGCAATTTGGGTTGCTTAGAAGGCACCACTAGAGTTGGCGGTAAAAGCTGCGTTCCGCCACGCGTGCTCGGTACAGAAGATGGACCTATGTGTGTCGCTCCCGGTGTGTTTGTCGAGGCAATCGATGCCTACGTTACCTGCTTGTTATCTGCACCGGATTGCCTTCGGCTCTGAGCTGTCGGTGTCATGGCTGAATCTCCAAGTGAAGCGTCTATGGTTGGAGAATTGGAAGCAGGCATGCTTGAGGCTTGTGCACTTATGAGAGTGAGGTGACCCAATGGATTTACAGTCATAGATGCTGCAGTGCGAGTGGAGCGTCTAGCTCTCTTCTTCGGTTTAGATTCAGAGATTACTTTGGCTGGTTTAGGTATTATCGTGGCCATGTTTACCTCCGTGGGATTGATCTCAGTAGTTACGAAATGCGCGATTACCTCAGTCATGCTATGGCACTTTTTCATGAGCAGAGATAAACAGTTGACAGCTGGAGTGACTTGACATGTTGGGCAAAACCAACTTGTGTCAGCAACTTTGTTTGTCAGTCTCACGTCATGGCGGTTATATCAAAAGAGACCATTATTTCGTCTAGTCCTGTGGTTGTGGTTTTAAGTTTCTCAAAAAATGTTCTGCCGAGTTGTTCGAAATGACAGCGAGGCTTTTATGACCTTTTGAAGTCAAACTTGCACACCAACCGACGGAGACAATTCGCCACTTTCAACCACAAGACTCGGTACTATCGCGGTCCTACGCTTCTCTTAAGGTACACAAAAGCGAAGTGTCTCTTCGCCCCATCGTGTTGTTACCTGGAGTACCAAATTACAGGCTTGCAAAAGACCTCTGGAGACAGATAAAACACATCGCGGGATCGGAGAACTCGATCAACTCGGCATAAGGTTTTCTTGAGAAACTTAACATCACAATCATAGAACGAGACGAAATAATGGCACGCGACTTCGCAAGCACTGGTAAAGCAAATAGAGCTGCTGGTTAGTAGAGGACTGCCCGCTGGGAAATGTCTTCTATCAGTGAGCAGATTTCAGCGCTACGCGAAGCTCAGGGTGTGGATGTGGATTTTGAGTTGTTCTCAGCGCTGAGTGATTATTTTGCAGAAGTTTCAGCGTTAGATTAAGCAATATCATCGGTTCGGCTTCAGGGGTCTGGTTCGCAGTGACTCTTAAGAGGTTTCGAGGTTCAAGGCTTACTGATCGCGTTCTGCCTTGAATGCCAGGCTTCAACAAACTCACTTACTTTCTGATTTTTGGCCCTTCCGAGGGTAGTGCACTCCAAGTCGACTTAGTGATCCTCGACATCCATACGCACGGAGAGTGGGGAGCTCTGATCGTGGTCTCTTTTGATGTAACTGCCTTTTGCACATCAGTTAACATCAGCATGGCGAAACAAACAATGACGCGCCTGTTGGAGGAACACAAATGATCTGATACAAGCAGTTAACTTGACATCAGACAGATGATGGAGTTGCTGGAATTCTGTCTAACAACACATTTCACTTTCAGTGACCAAATTTTCGAACAAATAAGCGGCGGTCCAACGGGGTGGGTTTGGTAGCCGCGGCAGTGATGCAGGCACTGGAACAAGTAGCAATTACTAGCAGCATATCTGATAGACAACATGGACATTTGGACTCTTTGAATTTCCTGTAACTTATCAATGCTCGCCAGCACATTCCGGCTGGAAGCAAGCCCAATGAGGCTAGCAAATGCTTCTGGGCGAAACTTTTTTCTAGCCTGAAGGGAGGTCGCGAATACTTGTGTTCTCATCCCGAGTCGTAGATAGTATTGGTCGCTGCTCTTGACACCCATTGGAGCTTATTTCTTCTATTAAGCGAAATAAGCAGCAAAATACCTGTTGTTATTGAGAATATATGTGACAAGTGGACAGTCTATTCACAAGTTGTGCAACAGCTTGGAGCGTTGTGCTAAGCGCTTTAAAAGGCAATTTGATAGGCCGGAATTGTTAGACTTCCCAATGGACAGTGACCGTCCTGCTTCCTGGGATGTTCCTTTGGATCTGCCAGCTCTCTCAGAAGTCGAACGTGAGATCGAACTGCTGAAGTTGAACAAGGTCGCGGCACCAGATGATCTTCATTCAGCCCTCTTCAAATTCGAGGGTCCTGCTCTTGTAGGTGATTTACACGTGTTATTAATGAAACGGTGGGGCAGGATCTGTCCCAACTGACAGGAGTCGATCTGTTATTGTCCCGATCGTTATAAAGCGCTCACGTTCGGAATGCAGCAACCGTAGAGTAATCACTCTGTTCTTTATTGCCTTAAAATTACATGCTTATATAATCCTTCGCATATAAACTGGCCCTCGTGGAAGGCAGATTTCTGAGGAGTACTCCGGGGCTGCATCGATCACACAGTTACTTTACGTCAATTGTTGGGACATCGTCACCTATATGGGCGGCCCACAATTGCCGTGTTCCGTGAAATCAAAGCTGTCCTTGGTTCGGTGAAGCCACGTGTACTTTAGAACTGTTTGCTAAGGAAATGTGTGCAGGAGAAAAATGCAAATATTATCCGAGCGCTTTACACGCGCAGTTCGAGCAGAGTGAAGGCATACGGCAAGCTGTCGCCGCCCCTCAAGGTCTCTAGCAGCGTAAGACAAAGATGCCCGCTGTCACCTTTCCTCATCCACTTCGCTATTGACGAAGTCATAGAGATCGCGTTCACAGGACACGACATAGAAGGGGTGGAGCTGCTCCCAGGTTAACAACATTACCCTCCTCTGTGACAGCTCACAAACATGCTAAGCTGCACTGGACAGATCTGCACTGGCTGTCAAACGATTCGAATTTCTTTTGCACCCTAGAAGTGTAAAGGTTTCCTCTAAAATTGATAGGAACTGTCGCTTGCACCGATCCTTGGTGGAGATCAGCGAGAAGTCGTTCCGAAATTCAATTACACAGGCAGTTGTATCAGCGCCCGTGGAGTCGATAACGAGTTCCCGAACCGTATAGCGTAAAGGCGAGGCGTTTCGCACATGTTCGCCAAGTATGGCGCCGGAGCGACATCACTCTCCCTGTAGAGTGTACAACGCAGCCGTATTTTCGACTCCACTGTACCGTTGTGAAACCTGGCCCATTAGATGGACAGATGTAAATATGCTGGTTGCGTTCGACCATCGGTGCTTTGGCAGTTCTGCTCATATCTGGGGGGGATCGTCGTGTGAGCAATGAGCAAAGGAAAAGTAATCAAAGCGCTCAGCATCATTATTTTCCGTACCAAGCTCTGATGGATGGGTCACGTGTTGCGAATGCCAACCCACCGATCCTCTCGTCGTGTGTTATTTGCGCGCCCAGGTGTGTTGAAGGAGAAAGAGGTGAGCAAGCCAAGCGATGACTTTGTCAAGTTGGATGAAGACCCTTAGTTCGAATTTCGGCCTCGATTGGAGTCTTTCGGCTCCCTGCTTGTTATGCGAATGACGTTGATCACGTTTGGTGGAATACATTTGTTGACATGGTAAGGAGCCGACTTCAGTGGTGTTTGTGTTTTGAGTTTCTTTATTCCTCCTGCTTCCGCTTAGCCTCCCTCTCCAACAACGATCGCATTTTTTAGTCCTAATTTAACTCATATTTTGCGGCACAAGAGCTGCTTGGTAGCTCTCCGGAACGATGCCTATCAGTTACTGGTGGCTCATCTGGCTTATCTTTTTGCACAAACTTTTTAGCTTTGTAACCCATTGAGGCACAGTAGCTGAGATGTTTTGCACTTGTAGATAATGTGTATATTGATAAATGACTAGAAGTGACATGAGTTGGAAAATCGTTCCAGGTTCGGGATACCCTAAAGAAAAAGACATTTCGTCAATAATCGAGTCGACTGTATTGCGTAAAAGGTTTTGACTGGTGGACTCTCAAGTTAGTGTTGTGGCTAAGTTTCAGCAGTTCGCGACAGAAGTTACTTGGGTTTGTCAGTAACAGGTTAACCAAGATTAGGCATCCTTACTGACACCGAAGTTCACCGCAGTACAATCCCAGGGCTTGTAGTCTGTGTTGGTAGAGAAGGTGGTGCAAAACCTAAGGAACTTCGTCGCTCTACGTTGTGCAGCTTCAAGCGCATCAAAATCGTGTTTGCGTCAGAGACACCAGGCTCGGACCACGTACTCCACGCGCCTCATGTAGGCGTTCGGGATTTGTAAGAAGATAGATGGCTGAACTTTTCCGAGTCTTCCGCAAGAGTTCATGGTGCTGACTAGCTCTTTTCGGTGTCATTTCAGCCTGTTTCCAGCAGTCATTGTCATCCTACACCATTACCCCGTGGCCGATTTTCTGGGAAGCAAGTCCAAACTGCTGGTCCGGAAGTCAGTATTCATAGGTACGCTAATGGTGTATGTTCACAAATTTTGATTCCGTCACGTTGAACTGGAGTTGGTTTTCGGATGACCACATATAAGCCCTGTCGTGGTTTATGTGCAGTGCCGCGTGCTCGTCCACCGTTTTGATGTCATGCCAAATCTGCGCATCGCTTGCAACTAGTACGAGATCTGACTGTAGCACACTGGCAAGCTCGTTGATAATGACTGGGAACAAACGTGGATCCAATACCGATCCCTGGGGTACACCACACTGGACTTCAATTGGGAAGAAAAGAGAGCTGCGTGCTCTCATATTCAGATGACATTGAATGATGAAATTGATTATTCAGTCCAGCCAGTGGTCGCTGATTCCATAGATTCGCAGTTTGTGAAGTCGAATGCGGTGGTCCAGTTGGTCGAACGCTTTAGTTAAGTCTAGGTGGACTAATTCGACTCCCACTCTGACAGCTACTGATTCTGTCCAGCTTAAACTGGTTAGCAGCAAATTTGTAGTGCACAACCGATTTCGGTGGAATCTCTGCAGCTGTAACCCTATGACGTTTCTGCTCATAAGGTTTTCCATGATCGCCCATGCAATAATACCTTCCGAACATTCGGATCGGTTACTTCTCACTCAGGCCAGTGGTGTGCCACAAAACACCAACATGCTAGCAATCACAGTTCACAGTGCGTTCTTCAGAATTCAACAAGCGATATGGGCACCATGTGACGGATCCTATTCGAATATTCGGTGCACTCGAGTTGATGTGTCTACTGTCACCCCGACATTCCGTATTCTAGTCCTAAGGTCTGTTTATTCTTGCCACTTAAGGACAACTAGCAAGAAAGCGACAACAGGATTCGGTACCAAGAGATACAAAAAAGGAAAACATCTCTAGTTTCGGTGTGGCTGCCCGTTTGAACTCTGGAGTAAGCTTGGTTGAGACCAAATTGACCTAGATAAATACCATAAGCGTACATGCGAATGTTTACTATGAAAAAACTCAAGAGATAGGCATGTCTTATTTATTTATCTATTTAGTTGTGAGTTATTTATTTTGATGTACTCATGAGTAGAGGATTTTGATAAGGATAATTGAGGTTCATCACAGTCAGCTTCCAAATCAGATAGTCGTCCACATGGCCGGAAAGGCGCTAGACTGCAGCTTCAGCCTGTTGGGCATCATCAGTAGTACGCATCCATCGGATGCATCAGGATTCGAACCCATGACAACCAGCAGATTGCACCGGCAGTCAGCAGCTTATGCCACTAGGCCACGGGTGACAGTTCGGACCGCCATGATTTACAAGCTGACCGTGATATAGCGCGTCTTATCCTCAACCGCAGTGCAAATTAGGAATAGGCTGAAACTGCAGTCTAGTGCTTTTCCGGGCTTGTGGACGACTATCTTATTTGGAAGTTGGCTGTGATAATTATCTAGTAATTTATTTATTTGTTCTGTTATGTACATTCGGTGGGCGATTGGTGCTAGCCAAGCAGCTTCAAGGTTGCAGAAAGGAACAATTGTTTTACACTACTATAAAGTAGTATTAAGATAAAGAAGCAAAATCACGAAACTACAATCAGTCCTGATCTAGCAATACACCTAGCAGAACACAACGCGTTAATTTTATTACGAAATGAAACGTTATTCCAAAGCTGGAACATTGCTGTCAATAACGGCGGCAGTTGGAAGTTCCTCGACAGTTTTACCAAAATTAAGGACTAGAAATGTTTCTGTAGTTATATGGTTGCTTGTAATTGATAGGGTGGAACCAGCTGACTGGGCAACATCAACACCTGTACCTTCCGAAGGTATACTTTCAAGAAAGTTGACAATCCACTGGCTAACATGTTTTTTCTGAAGCCACTCTGCAGCGAAAATGTGTTACCAATCATCTCGCATCCGGATCGCCGAATATAAAGGAGATTGTCTTATCCATATGGAAAGAATTCGAATAGATTCTCTGCGGTTCCATCAGTTAGGGAATTATCAGTTTATAGTACGTGCCTTCCGGTCGTCATGCATTGTAGCGCACTGAAGAATTTCGCTCGATGGGTTACGAAACGCTTGTATGTGAAGTTGCATTTTAAGGAATATTTCGACGCCCAACGCAGGTTATTTGTGCCGTGTCCCTACTGCCGCATTCACCCAACGACCACAAGAAGAAGTCCAAAGACGAGTCAGAAAGAGACTTGTATACAAGAAATCACACTTGCTTATATAGTTTTGAAGGCAAAATGAAGGGAAGCTACCAAATTACACTTGAGCCAACCAGCAGAAGGCAAAACGTCAAATGCAACGGCGAATAAACAACCGAGTACTCAAGAGCGTCTCGCATATGTCCTTAGAAATAGCATCATGGGACTCCAAGCGTAAAGCGAACATCCATTTACAGTGACGAGCACTGGCCAATCAGAATAATGAAATGTAGCGTTTAAACAAATATCACGAAACAAACGAGAATAAGAAGTGCAGACCAAAACATAAAAACTAGTAAAATAATTGTGTGACAACTAAGTATTCCTTTAACGTAATCAAGTAGGAAAGTGATGCGAAAAAAACGATGGAAGCTGTTCTTGCAAATGGCACTACTGAAGAGGACACGGAGATGAGCGTCCGTTAACAATGACGTGTGTGTACCAAACGGGCTGACACAGTGGAGCGTTTAAACAACAGTTAAGAAGTAGAAAATAGGAGGAATAAAGAATAGTTATTTAACTCGTTCACAAAAATATGAATGTCCAATTGCCAATCTTTTGAAAAATAAGTTACCTGGACTTCACACAGCTCTTCCGACGCGGATCTACGTGGAGAGGCTGCAGAAATTTTCTTGTATTTGTTGGCATGTACCGGGCTCCATTTTCCATGCATTCCATTAGACGAACGTCGCCACCTGCAGAGGTAGTAGGCTTGCTATTGTCCAGAAATTCATTGACGTCAAATCCGTTGGGTTTTGGAACGACGGCACCATGTGTATAACGTGACCTTAACTGATTTACGTGGCGTCTCCATACCTGTGTACCAACTTGAACCTCGTACATCACCTTGCCTCGGCGTCGCACGACTCGTCTTAGTATCCAAGCAATCAGCCGTTCTTGGTTAGCAGCCGCAAACACCAAATCGCCTACTTTGAAAGTCCTTTTTCGTGCATCATACCGTCTGTTCTATTGGCGCTCCATCACTGAATTTCTTGGTTGTAGAGGCGGGCGCTTGGGAGTCAGCAAATCTAGCTTAGTTCTCAATCTTCGACCCCTAAGAGCTTCAGCTGGTGAGTTCCTATCTGGTGAATTAGGATTCGGAGTAACTCGATAGTTCAACAGGAAACCTATCAATCTTTCGTTCAGCGATCCATCCTCTTTTGACTTCCATAACGCTCGTTTCAGAGTATCAAGAAATGTTTCCGCTTGGCCATTTGAGTGAAGATGATACAGTGCGGTCCTCACATGCTCGATCCCATTATGTGCGCAAAATGCAGCGAATTGACAGGACGTAATCTGTGACCCGTTATCCGAGATGATTGTTACTGGTAGTCCGTGTTGACTGAAAATGCGTCTCATCGAAAAATTGTGCTGTCTGCCGACGTGTTTTGCATTGCGATTACCTCCGGCCACTTAATCTAGGCGTTAACAATAACGAGGAAATACACTCATTCGACTGGTCCTGCAAAATCCATGTGTATCCGCTACTAGGGCGATTCTGGGTTTGGCCAAGCATGTAATGTCGCACCTACAGGTAACTTGGAGGCACTGATGCATCTAGAGCACGGTCGGCCAATGTCTTCAATTTAGCTATCCATCATGGGCCAAGCGCCTTCATGCGATCGATTCCTGGATGTCCCTTGTGCAGTTGTCGTAACACGCGTGATCTGAGTATTTCTGGAATGATAATACGATCTGCAAAAAACAGGCAGGAATCAACTTCAGACGAATAGTTGCGTCGTGTGAAAAACTGTGTCACACCTTCTTTCGGACACTTCTATGGCCAGCCCCGTGTTGTGTAGGTTAATACCTCTTGCAATGGCTTGTATCATCATTGTGCCATTGACCGGTAAATTACTCACGGCGCCATGTACCATGTAGTTGACATCCGTTTCGGCTGCGATGGAGGCAATGACTGCGTCTTCTGACTCACACTTTCTTCTGTGCAGTCAACAGTACTCCCAAATGGGCTCCGCACGTGAGTTCACCGAACTCTAACCACCCATTGTATGTTGGTTTTGGAGAGAGTGGCATTTTGCCCACGTGTGCCTATTCAAAACTCACACTTGCAACCGTTGTGATAGAAAAGCGCATAAAGAGTCATGTTGCCTGGCGACTCGTCCAATTTTGACCAAGAAGACGCGTAACCATGCCAGATCATTCCGGCGTCCCAATTTGACCAGATCTATCATCGTAACTTTTAAGCTTGACGGGGCCAGCCAGCGCAAAAACGCAAGTGTGAAAATTAACGGTTTCCAATTCAAGTTAAAACTGACACGGCTTCAGATACCACCCTGATATCTCGTGACACTTTGTGCATGCTGAGGTGATCGGCACTCATATAAAGTGGCCACACAGCACGGAATGCTTCAGGAGGTACGTTAAAATTGCTTGGGGAACTAAATTGTCAGGCAAACTTCTGCGATAAACAAATCCAAACGACATATTTCGTGCCAGACCAACCAGGGTTACATTTGTTGGGGCTCGACTGGATGGATGAACTGAAACTACTTGAGCAATCAGTGAACAGTATATGTCAGCCACCGCAAGTCAATCTGCTGTCGCAACGGTTGACATCAAGCCCGATGTTTAAAGTCAAAGTACCGAGATAAAACGAGGTCACGACGCATTGTTTCAACACGGTCTCGAATGCTGCAACGTAGCAACTGTCGCGTTGAACCTAAAACCAGACGCCAAGCCAGTCTTCAGACCAAGACGTCTGGTGATCCACGCAACTTAGTGCTTATTGGAAGCCAAGTTAAACAGTCCACATTCTGAAGGGATAATCGAACGCGTTCACTATTCAGAATGGGCAGCACCTATCGTGGTGGTAAAGAAAGGAAACCGTAAAGTCCGTATTTGTGCTGATTTCTCGACAGGTTTGACAGGTCTTAGAAGATCAGCAGTATCCCCTGTCGGTACTAGAAGACTTGTTCAGCAAACTCAATGGGAGAAAATGTTTCGCAAAACTTGACCTAGCTGATGCGTATCTGCAAATCCCAGTTGCCCATCAGTGCAGAATATTACTGACAGTAAATACCCACATCGGACTTTTTCAGTACAGCCGGCTGCCGTTCGGAGTGAAAATCGCACTGGCCATTTTTCAACAAATAATGGATACCCAGTTGTGCGATATCCCAAATATCGCAGTATACCTGGACAATGCTTTGATTATGGGTCCAGATCCGCAAGTCTTGATACCGACACTGGAGAGAGTGCTTTCACATCTCGAAGAAGCTGTATTCCGATTAAAGGTTTGTTGAATACTGCCTCTTGAATACGTCAGGTTCTTACCATGTGATACCAAGATCCCTAGCCGGATGAACGTACGTAGACTCAGAATTAGTTCTCGCACGGCACAGTAGCTGACAATCTCGAAGTCTGTGGGTTCGCTGAACTTAGCCGCGAAAGATTAATTCACGCGAGTCGAACAGGTTCCTAGACCGAACGCAAAGTTTCTACGCACGATTTCCCAACCCAAGAATGAAGCAAGAACAAGACAGGCCTTTGCCACAGGCGCTTTTACTGGCCAAAGCTAAGGCGATTCTAGCGTTCTACAGCCTCATTTTTATATCACGAAACAGAGATGAAGGGGGGGGGTTTCCTTGGAAGGGTTTGCGTAACCAAACCCTGGAAACAAGAAACATGGTTTTGTGTAAATGTGCAAAGTCCGTAAACTGAGCAGAAATGTTGGAAGTTTGGCGAGAGTTGTCCGGAAAATGAATGTTGCTCGGATACAACAATGCGTGTTTGGTTGGAAACAAGACTGTTTCTGGGTGCAAAGGCTAAACAAAGTGCATGTTACACGAGTTGGAAGGCTGACTGAAACGTGTGCGTTTTGTCTGGTCTGAGTACATGTGCACTCGAGCGAATCGGGTTTTCAGCCTTCCGTAATTTAAGCCTTTAATAATTATAGGGACGTTGGGTCCCCATAACAAGGTTGAAAAAGTTTAGTTGCTATTAGAAGGTGTCAAATTTCTTGGGTTCAGCTTCCACAAACATGGCCGGCGCCCGGATCCAACCAATACTGAAACCATCAGCAAGATGGAGCCCTAGTAGACATTTCAGAGCTCCCCTCATTCCTTGGCCTTGTTAGCCATTATAACGCTTTTCTACCAAACCTTCACCAAACCAGAGGCCCGCTGAACCAGCTATTGACAAAAGACAAGGGTTGGAAATGAACGAAGTAGTGCCAGCAGTCTTTTGATGCAGTCCAAGCATCCCTCACTTCTGATCTACTCTTGACTCACTTCAAGCCGAATTTGAAAATCCTCCTTCTACGGATGCTTCCAGTTACAGTGTCAGTGCAGTTATCTCCCATGTTTTTCCGCATGAAGGAGAGAAGGCTATCGCGCAAGCAGCACGGTCAATAACGGTAGCTGAAAAGAAGTATAGCCATATAGAGAAGGAAGCGCTGGCGATCATTTTCGCAGTGAAACGGTTCCATAAGATGCGGTATGACAGGCATTTCCCACTCCTGACTGACCACAAGCCACTTCTATCGATATTCAGGTTAACGAAAGGTATTCCAATTTTTACGGCAAACCGATTGCAACGATGGGCGACCATACTACTGGCATGCGACTTCAGCATACAGCACAAACCTACGCAACTAATCCGTCAAGCGGAAGCCCTGTCTCGTCTCATCAACTCACACCTAAATGAGAACCATCATTTTGTCATTGCAACTATCAGTTTCGAATCAGAAGTCCAACGAATCCTGGCTGATAATGTGAAAAGACTACTAGTAACAGCCGACACCATTCGTATGGAGGCATCACGCGATAAAATCCTTGAGAAAGCGATGCCGTGTGTACGAACATGTTGTGCAAATGGAGGCATACCTATGGAGTTACGGCCGTTATACAATCGATGTTGATCCCTGTCAGTTGTGGCCAATTGTCTGATGTTTGGAGATTGAGTGATGGGGCCAAAGAAATTACAGAGGCCAATATTGCAACAGTTCCACAAGGGGCACCCTGGTACCAGCCGCATGAAAACCTTGGCACGCAGTTTTATACTGGCTGGAAATGGATTCGAAAATTGAAAATTTGTGTCAAAAGTGTGAATCTAGTCAACTTGCAGCGAAGGCTCCTACCAAGTATCGGTGCCAACTTTGGTATAAGGCAGAGAAATCGTGACAACGAATACAGTTAGACTGCGCAGGACCAATCAATGGCTAATCCTATGTCGTTTTGATCGACTCATTCAGCAAGTGGTCTGATGTGATTCCGGTAAACAATCCGACTGCCCAGCACACTGTCAACGAGTTGGCGAAGTTGTTCCGATATTTTGGCATGCCAGAGGTGTTAGTGACAGACATTGGAACACAATTTACCTCGACTTCTTTCCGCGAGTGGTGCAAGGAAAAGGGACTTCAGCAGATGTTCTCATCACCATATCAACCGCAATCAAACGGATAGGCGTAAAAGTTCTTGGATACTTTTAATGGTGCACTCTGTTAAACACGACAAAGAAGGGCTTCACAGAAGGCAATTCAATCTTTCCTATGCATGCATCGGAACGTTACGAACCCAAAAGCAGTGATGGAAACTCCCCCACACAACTACTGTTTGGAAGAAAGATCCGGATGTCGTGCAATAATGCTTTACCAAGGAGAATAGAAAACACGGCAATAGTCACTTCGAGGAAGGTCGCAAAGTCAGGCTTCGTAACTCCGATGTTGGTGACACGGTTTACGCCCGGGATTTTCGATCGACGTAAGTGTGCTCGAACGGAAATGTTGTCGGCAGCAAGGGCAGAGTTATCTACGATGTGATGGTTGGACGTGAGAGGTGAATTAGGCAAGCCAATCAGGTGAGACCAAACCATAGCAAAACCCAAGGTCCCCACGAACCACCAGCTTTGCATTGGGACATCTACTAGACACGTTCGGGCTGGAAGTTATGGGTCAACAACCCGGTGAGACACAACAAATGCTGCAAACCTCAGTTGCACAATGCAGGCCGGCTGGGAAACGGAGACCACTATGGCTGCAAATGATCCCCGGGCGAAAAGCTACGAACAAAACCAGGTTCGAAGGGTTTGCAAGCTGACTCGATTCAGGAAGAGAGGTGGTAGGCTGGCGAGAAAGCTGAGGGCGAACGCCCGCGTGTTCGCCACAAACCTTGCTTGGGACAGACCCCGCGAGCGTGTTGCCATGACCCAGCTGAAGGCTGATGAAATCGCGCATCAGACATCATGCGAGTTGCCAAGGTCTGACCGGAAGCCGCTGAATTCGCGCGTCAGACATCATGAACGTTACCATGCGCTGGGTAGGCGGATGAAGACTGGCGTGCCTGAGCACGACGGTGAACTGGCCAGACAGAGCGGACAGTCAAGTGTGGAGCCTTGGCGTACGAGGAAGACAGGTAGCCAAATCTGCCAGGCGGTCTTTAGAGGATTGGTGAGACCGACTTATAAACATGAGCGTTATCAGTTGTAATACAGCTCTGGTCGGCTGAGTCTGTTTCCCTTGCTGTCGGGTTGGCCAAGGCGTCAAGCAGATCAAGCTTTAGAGTATAGATTTTACCCACAGGCGTGAACCAACCGGTCGGTTGCGGGGTAACGATATAACACAAACAGGACTTTATTCCGCAATATGCAACATATAGTTGAACTGAAAGCAATTCCAACAGTTAATTCGATCATCCGATTGGGACGTATTCGTCCTCGCTAACAATGTGTTAACTGCCGGGAACTTATTCTGCCATCGGGTCCAGCAGACCATCGCTGTCCTTACTCCCTAAGACAAGGGACTCACACGTGTCAGTAAGAAACACAAAAGACTAATTGCTGGATACAGAAAAATGGCTGATTTCCCCTTGCTTTTCCAGTTGCACATACACTTGACGAAGAGGATATATGAAGAACAAATAGCTTTACGAACGACAAGTAAAACTGCGTCACAGGAATAATTACCACTCCCCTTGCTCGATAGCATGGTTACTGCAGACGAACAGTCCACTCATAATTCAGCTGACATCTGCGAGGCGTTTAGTTCATTCTTCGCTACCTCCATGAGCCTGGAGACAGCTTCGTTAAACGCATGCATTGGGGTGCAAACAACCAACGCCCTGTGTAAAATCGTCTTTTCTATCATTACTACCGTACGATTGAGAAGTGTCTTTCGTTTTGCTCAGTCGAGCAGGGGTAGATTGGAGCTCACTAACTAGCCGACCCACCAATGGCATGTAAGTCTACTGTATTTACTCACCCACGCATGTCTGGGGGTGTGAATACGACGTGCGGACGCATATCGGTGCACCTGCAGGTGACTCTTGAAAGTGACAGTGTCGATTTACGTCCGGTGACCTCTACCCACTTTCCACAAGGCTAAAGTCGGCGCCCGATTTGTACTGCCTTAAACCGCGTGACAAAAGGTTCTTTATGTCTTTCTGTCGTAGTGCTTAGTAAATTAAATCGATGTCCACGCGCATGTTGATTGAATGTTTCGTTGAGAACCAAGCTTCCAAGAATTCTCTTTCTCTTCTTGTTTCACCCCGTGCCAGGACTTCTGTTTTGTTCCAATCGAAGCTATGTCCTTCTTCACCTACACGCATTGAAACTAGCGACGATGCATAATGCTTTATACAGGCTTTTTTCTGTTCTTGTATCCTTGGTACCAGTTTTCTTCCCGTTTGGCCAACATAATCCCTTTCGCAATCTTGGCAACGTATTTTGTACACCATATTGCTTTGTTCATACGTCTGCGGTATTTCTTTTGTTGTTGAAAAGATTTTTCTTAATGTGACAGTTGGTTTGTGTGTCACGATGAGATGATGCTGTTTGAATAGTCGGGTTATCATTTCCGATATGTTCTTCATATAAGGCGGAACAACCCGTTTCTCCGTTGTCGTTATTGTTGTGTTGGTTTTTGCCGCTGCTGCTGCTGTTGTTGTTGTTGTCAGCTGTATGTTGACGTTGTTGTGATTCAGACACCTTCGGATGAATTCTTGTGGGTATCCGTTGAGTTGGAAAGATGTAAGTAGGTGCTTTTCTTCGTTTTGCTTTGCTTCTGTGGTAATGCATATGTTTACACTCTGCGAAAGAGTGTCCGTACACAGCTTACTTTGTGGCATTTCTGGTGGTTGCTGTTAAAGTTCAGAATTTGGTCCGTGTGTGCATCTTTCCTGTAGACCGATTTTTGCAGCTCGCCTTCCATGGTTCTTGTTACTATTACGTCCAAGAAAGAGAGCTGGCTGCTCTTTCTCTGGTTACGTTGTAAATTGGTTGCCTTCCGTGGTGTTGTTCAAGAGCCGTTGTGCGACTGTTATTTGGTTGCGTCTGATTATCACAAAAATGTCGTCCACATAGCGAACCCACAGTTTCGGATTGGTGAGTGGTAGTACCTCCTCCTCCAATTTCTGCATAACCAGCTCTGCGATGAGTCCTGACACAGGTGATTCCATTGGTTCGCCTTTCAATTGCTCATAAACATTTCCATTGAATACGAATTGGGTTGACAGACAAAAGGGAAGTAGTTTGCATACATTTTCGGTCGTCATTTTTCCTATTTTTGTTCACTGACGTTCAACCGTTCTGTGAAGACCGTTATTGCTGTCTGCAAGAAGAGTGCAGTCGTGTCCAATGATATCATTGTTTCAGTATTATCTAATTGTAGGTCTTTGACCTTTTGCTGAGACTGCTGGACATTGGTTATGGAATATTGCAATGCATAGGTCAAATGTTTGAGGCGTGTACACATTTCTTCGTTCAGGTTGCAGATGGGTGTTCCCGGGCGGGACACGATAGGCCGCAACGTGCATATGTGTGCATCTTTGGGAGTCCGTAGAATTGCGCGATGTTCGAGTCGCGGGCTCTCATCCTGTCGCACTCTTCTTTCGGGATTTGTTTCAATTTCTGAAGTTACTTCAATGTTTTGTTTACTTTGTTTGTCAGCTGTGAACTTGGATCGGTGTCGATAAAACTGTTGGTTCTTGTGTCATTCAAGTGGCATGTGGCTTTCTCAATGTAATCCTTCTTATTCATTATGACAGTCATTCGTCCTTTGTCAGCTGGTAGGATAATGATTGTTTCATCAGACTTCAGGGTATTCACTGACACTTTTTCTTGTCTGGTTAATGCGTTGTGTTGCTTGTTGTGCGTTATAGCAGGAACAATTGTGTGTCGTATTTGCTTCCGAGTCTCAACTCAACGGATACACACGAACCTGCATCCGAAAGTGTCTGACTCACAACAACGTAAACATTACAGCCTACAACAACAACAACAGCAGCAGCAGCAGCGGCAACAACCAACACAACAGCAACGACAACGGAGAAACGGGTTGTTCCGCCTTTTATGTAGAACATACCGGAAAAGATAGCCCGACTATTCAAACAGCATCATCTCATCGTGACAAACAAACGAAATGATACGTTAAGAAAAACACTTTTAAAAGCAAAAGAAATACTGCAGGCGTATGAACAAAGCAATATGGTGTACAAAATACGTTGCCAAGATTGCGAAAGGGATTAGGTTGGCCAAACGGGAAGAAAACTGGTACCAAGGATACAAGAACAGAAAAAAGCCTGTATAAAGCATTATGCATCGTCGCTAGTTTCAATGCGTGTAGGTGAAGAAGGACATAGCTTCGATTGGAACAAAACAGAAGTCCTGGCACGGGGTGAAACAAGAAAAGAAAGAGAATTCTTGGAAGCTTGGTTCTCAACGAAACATTCAATCAACTTGCGCGTGGACATCGATTTAATTTACTAAGCACTACGACAGAAAGACATAAAGAACCTTTTGTCACGCGGTTTAAGGCAGTACAAATCGGGCGCCGACTTTAGCCTTGTGGAAAGTGGGTAGAGGTCACCGGACGTAAATCGACACTGTCACTTTCAAGAGTCACCTGCAGGTCGATCATGGATGGAGGATTCATTTGCAAAATTTTGGACTTTCTTTGCAAAGTTTTGGACCTTTTATGCAACTTTGCGGGAAATGCTATAATGGTTCCGAACCTTTTTGAGGCCGTTACACCCAAAGCGGGTTCACTTTAAGCCGATACCCCCAAACTATCTAAAGTCGGTTAGCTGGCAACTACTGTATTTTTTATTTAAATTACGGCAAATTAATACCATCTCTACTTTCGATCATGCAAATCAACGACACTCCCATTGAGATGCTGTACGACGCGTTAAGACCAGCTTCAGGTGACTGAAAATGGAGCCCGATGTATCCATGCGCGAACTTTTGAGCGCAGCTCCTTTCCGTTTGAAGAATGTAATATCTTTCTATACAAACTCAGAATGACTTCGGTCGAAGTGGTCTTTCAATTTGTTGGGTTTCATGCTCTCCCCCTTGAGCACTTTGCTGCGCAAAACACATTGCGTCTTCTCAACATTTTTATCGACATACTTGGTGAAGCCCCATTGCAGAAAAGCTTTCTCGTAGGATTTCTTTTTACCATAAGTCATGGTTCCTGCACAAAATTAGGCAACTAAATGATATGTATAAATATGAGTATTTTCGCGATTTAATGTAGGTGACATTATCGTAAACGTTTGCAAGTATACTCATTATTGTCGATATCAAATCCATTGAATTAAATCACACACATGCTATGGTTTATTGTCAAAAGCAGCTATAAATGAATGTGATAAACCCAACACCCAATGGTCACTGGAGTCCAATCCGCTAATTCTGCCCCTTTGTGTGACCCAAAACGCGGTGTTCTGCGCACCTTCAAACGCCCGATGTTATCTCCATTCAAGGCATCATATGACCCTTTCGTGTGTGATTCGTGATCAAACATGAACAGATATCAGTGCCTTCTCAAGTGTTGCATCCCTCTATTCCAAGTCATTCTTGTATGATAACGACACCACCACTCTGTATCGGTACGTGGTGAACACTAATCGCTCCTTTTGACATAACCTGGAAACAATCGCGCGTCACCTTGCCTGATCGTCTGACCAAGGTTCAACTACTAGTTTGCAATCGACTCCGTAGTTCGACCCGGCGAACGACTGCCTTACGATAGCCACGGGAGCCGATAGAGGCGTCATCTGGTTGCAGTGACTAATGGCTGATGGCTAATCCAAAGTGCATGGGTAGTTAGCGACATGTTTTGATACGGATGATTTTGTTATTAAACTTGTTTAGCGACCGATTGATGACCCAATCCTCGTATTAATATTTACCCCCACTCAAAATGCCATTTTACCCCTTTATGGGTAACTACCCCCAGATTGGGAACTCCTAGTCTAGACAGCTCAAAAGCTTCCCATGGTCGCCTTCAAATCGTCTCTTGACAAAGATTCACCATAGGAAACTAGATACAGACTTTGTCACGCAGTTCACAGCAGACATACATCATGTCTGTGGTGTCGCCAACCCTGCGCTAAGGGGCTCTCTCCCGCGTCAACCTCATCCTTCACTCTTAGTCTACTGTCGACGTTGCCGCCATGATATCGGCTCAGGCCCAAGATGAAGACCTCCAGTACACTTTGTAGTCCAATTCACTGCATGTGCAACCTGTTACTCTCCAAACTACGCACTGAACTATCCCTTGAGACACTTCCACGGGTTGTCCTAGATCCATCATGTCCACCTCTTTCAGACGCACAGTCTTCGACACCCTTCACTTACTGTCTCATCTTGGCATTCAGGCATCTTAAAAAGTAAGAACGTAGCGTTTCCTTTGGTCAAGCGTAAACAAAGATGTTCGTAACTGCTAGCTTTCCAAGGTGCACCGACACACCCGTAGTCCTCTCGGCTCATTCCCTGCCCCGGATTCGCGGTTCTCACACGTCCAACTTCACCTGGTACGTCCCTTGCCTCCTACTCCCGGATTCGTATTTATACTGACATGTGTCGAGCGCTTAACTAGATGGCCAGAAGCCATCCCAGTATCAGACCGCTCGGCTGAAACTGTCGTCTATGCCTTCTTGGAACAGTGATTAACACAGTACGGATGCTCATCCACTACCGCAACTGACTGTGGAACGCCTTTCGATCATTCACCATTCGGTACGTTCTGCAACTTCTAAGGCTGCCGCCGTATCCACACTACGACATATCATCCAGCTGCGAATGGTCCAGTCGAACGCTTTCGTCGACAGCTTAAGTAATCGCCATGACACTTCTGACCTTGACTGGGGCGAAAACATCTCGCTAGTACTTCTAGGTATCCGCGACGGCATCAAAGCTGATTTGCAGTGCGCAGCAGCGGAGTTGGCTTACGACGCAATACTTAAGCTGCAATGGGAGTCCATTTCGCCACCATCTTCATCATGTAACCTGCAGCCAAATTTCACAGCCTCCCTTTCTCAACGCATGCCCTCGCTCCGCACGACCCCTCCTCGTAGCAGACCAATGATGTGCAAATACATACTGGACTCTCTACTTTCACTCACCTTTTCGTCTGCATAGACGCGGTGCGTCACCCTCTTCCGCCTCCCTACCCCCGGCACTTTACCTTAGAGCAGGTCACCGAACAACGATATCCATCGACCGTCTCAAGGTTACATACTTCGAAGATCGACCTCCAGCCTTACGTGGTACAGCCGCAGCTGCATCTTTCACACTGTTACCCTCAACTCCCACCAACCCAGCCCCAACCCCAAGCAACTGACAGATGCGGTAGACAGGTCAAACTCCCTGTCAGCTTTTCCGATTTGGTTAATGTTTGCTTTTTTGCTTGACACGCGCATTTGCTACCTTTTATGGTAATCGTTTGTTTCATTCACAAAGGTTTCACAAAATGACAAGAAAAACCCAAAGCCTTAAAAAAGACACGTACGTATACTTGCCCCCATTAAAAAATGGCGTCACGTCGTCTGTCCGGATTATGTGACACCCTCGCAGAGTCCTCTGAGAAACCGCGGAATCTCCTGGTCCACTTGCCCTAAGCCTCAGGCCCCATCGTCCTGGTTCCAATCGCCCGCCACTACCGGAAGGACCATAGCCAGCTTGGCTCATCAACCCTGGGAAAAGGTTCCCCAAAGACAACATCTGGGATTATTTGTTGAACGAGGATATTCATCACCGTGGAGTCGGGTGCAGTGGGGGAGTGACACCTCCAAAGCGTACCGTCAGGCTTGCAGAGGAGGAGACGTTCTGTCGGCCTTTTTCTGGACTATCCATATGTTTGCAGTCCGACGAGCTCACCCCGACGGCTCACCGATGATGCCCTCCAGTCCACACCCAAATAATAGATAAGAACGAAGAACCTTGGACTCAGCGAACTCAACGCGCGCACTCTATGTCCGGCTGTGCTCACTACAATTGCTAACTTACTCTCCCGTCCGCACTTTTCTCCCCAACCGACATCACTGTCGAAGGCTTTTCCATTCCAGGCTTCCTGGGGAGACCCTTGTAGTGAACATGAGTTATTCACCTTTTCCGTATTTTGTGACATTGGATTTTATCCTTGTTTATATCTTCCGATCGTCCATTTACTTAACTGATGAGACATGCCGCGCACTTACTCTCCTCGTGAGCCACGCCACATACTGCTGTCTGCCAGTGCTTACTTGCCCTTCATTCGCTGTAGCTTTTGTCATTACACGATGAGTCCAGACGATCTAACTGTTATCCCTACTTCTGTACTCGGCACGCCTCTTACGTGTCACCTCTTGCGATTAGCATCTGAGTAGCAACCCACAAAGCCAAGAAGCTGATGGGCGTTGTGGGCGGCGATCAAAAGTGACCAAGGATCAATTACGTTGATCCGCGTAAAGCTGTTCGAGATCTTTCTTCTAACTTAGCAATATCGCACGTGGCAGTTTTCTAACCTTTACAAAAGCTTGGTAAGTGGGTGCCACACGAACTGAAACGAAAGCAAATAAATCGTCGCTTTCAGGTGTCGTCTGTCCTTGTTCTGCGACAGGTATGTGATATGCGACGAAAACTAGATCCTTTACGACTATGGACGACAACCTCATAATGGTTGGGCAACACTTCTAAAAGCCGAAGTTGCACCCATAAAAACTGGTGGCTGTTTGGTGGTCGGCAGTTGGTTTAAGTCATCACAGCTGTTTCGTTCCAAGCGGTGAAGCGTACTCAACAAATTGCCAAAATGCACCGCAAACTTCAGCACGTGTCAGTCAGTGGGCCAATTTTTCTCCAAGTTAACACTCTGGAACGTCGGTCAGCAGACTCTGCGGCAGTTGCACGAGCTGGGTTACGAAAGTTTGCCTCACCCACCATACTCCCCTGACCTCTCGCCTACGGATAACTACATTTTCAGGCACTGAATACCTTCCTCTAATGGAATTGTTTAAAGCTCAAGGGATACTGAAACCGCATTCGTCTAGGTCATCGATACTAGAACTCCGGAAATTAATTCAGCAGAAATAATGAGGCCTGTTTCACTTTGTCAAAAGTATGTCAAACCAAAAGGCTCGTGTCTCGATTAATGTTGTTACGATTGCGGCAATCAATGAGTATGAGTATGAGTTAAAACCACAAAAGTTTATTAACAACCTAAAATGTCTGCGATGCTTAAGTCTCTACTTCGGCACTTTCTAAAGAATGGAAACACGATACATGCAGATCCGGTCAAAGTTGTACTTTCACTGGAGGACAGTCTGCGAAAATGCAAGCCGGTAAACTCGTCATTTGTGACCCTATATTTGTATCATTCCACGTAGCTCATTCAAGAGGCAATCAACTTCCGCCGCTCTTTATCACACTCGGTGCGACCATTCAACGCCCTATACGATATCGGCATATACAAGGAGTCTACACTAGCCGCCCTGCCTGTGAGCGTATGACGCACAGACGCAACACACAAAGCATGCTGAACCAGTCATTCGATTTTGACTTGACAATCCTCGAGCGAACGTTACACAAAGACGAGACGCCCCCTACCCGCAAACCGCTTAACAGCCTCTCAGCCGTCATGGCTAAAACACCTGTAGCCCGAAAGGAAGTCTATTATACTGCTCGTGCATATGCAAAAATAGTAAAATTAGGACTAGTATCTTCGCACGGTACCAACCGCAACCATCCGACGTACGGCAGCGTGCGTCGAACCGGAATAAGCAACTATAACAGTATGCTTGGCTCACTTTAGTTCTGTCTTGAGTGCAGCACAGTTCCCTTTGTAATATGTGCATTGTCTTTAGCACAGAAATACTGCAGCCTAATCGTCGGAACTGAACTTCGCTAAAATGTGAGAAATGTTTCGAAATACTGCCGTGTCTCTCCCTGGAACACCCACCTACAACCTGGCGAAAGAAATGTGGAGACGCCTCAAACATTTAACCTATGGATCGCCATATTCCATAACCAATGCTCAGCAGTTTCTGCAAAAGATCAAAGACCTGCGATTAGATAATGATGAAACAATGATATCATTCGACGTGACCGCACTCTTCACGTCTGTCAACTTGCAGACAGCAATAGCGGTCATCACAGAACGGCTGAAGGTCAGTGAACAACAAATCGGTAAAATGACGACCGAAAATGTATGTAAACTACTCCACTTGTGTTTGTCGACTCACTTCTCATTCAATGGAAAGATTTACGAGCAGTTGAAAGGCGCACCAATGGGATCACCTGTGTCAGGGCTCATCGCAGAGATGGTTATGCAGAAATTGGAGGAGGAGGTACTACCACTAATCAATCCGAAACTGTGGGTTCGGTATGTGGACGACACTTTTGTGATACTCAGACGCAATCAAATAACAGCCGCACAACAGCTATTGAATAACGCCATGGAAGGGATCCAGTTTACAATGGAACTGGAGAAGAAAAGGCAGCTCCCTTTCTTGGATGTATTAGTAACAAGAACTATGGAAGGCGAGCTTCAAACATCGGTCTACAGAAAAGGCACACACACAGACCAAATTTTGAACTTTAACAGCAACCACCCGAAATGCCACAAAGTAAGCTGTGTGCGGACACTGTTTCGCAGAGTGCAAACACACTGTAGTACCACAGAAGCAAAGCAAATGGAAGAAAAACACCTACTTAAATGTTTCCAACTCAACGGATACCCACGAAACTTCATCCGAAGGTGTCTGCACCAACACAACGTCAACATACAGCCTACAACAACAACAGCAGCAGCGGCAACAACAAACACAACAACAACGACAACGGAGAAACGGGTTGTTCTGCCTTATATGAAGAACATATCGGAAATGGCAGCTAGACTATTCAAACAGCATCATCTCATCGTAGCACACAAACCAACTGCCACGCTGAGAAAAACGCTTTCAAAACCAAAAGAACAACTGCAGGCACATGAACAACGCAATGTGGTATCCAAAATACCTTGCCGAGATTGTGAAAAGGATTATGTTGGCCAAACGGGAAGAAAATTGGTAACAAGGATACAAGAACATAAGAGAGCCTGTATAAAGCATTATGCATCGTCGATAGTTTCAATGCACGTAGATGAAGAAGGACATAGCTTCGATTGGAGCAAAGCAGAAGTCCTGGCACGGGGTGAAACGAGAAAAGAAAGAGAATTCTTGGAAGCCTGGTTCTCAACGAAACATTCAATCAACCTGCGCGTGGACATCGATTCAATATACGAACCACTACGACAGAAAGAAATAAAGAACCTTTTGCCACGCGGTTTGAGGCAGAACAACTCGGGCGCCGACTTTAACCTTGGGGAAAGTGGGTAGAGGTCACGGGACCTAAATCGACACTGCCACGTTCAAAGTCATTTGCAGGTCGATCATGGAGGGAGAATTCATTTAGTAAGCTTGTACGCTATATATCACTGCACTGAGGATGCCACCTCGCATGGTGGTGAAACGTTTGCGAGAAAACCGCCTAGCTCGGAGAACAAATGAACAATTGATGTGAGAAATGCTTCATTCGAGGCAACAATAGCACACCTTGCACACCAGCCGTCTCCCCCAGTTGCTACCACGGAACCAAGAAAAAGTGTCAGGCGTTCGCATGACCTCGCAGTACCATAAACCTTTGGAAGCACGAACCAGCTCATCATTATGGACCATCGAAGCATGTCCAGCTCCACCACCCACACCCTCTTATCCAACATCTCGACTGAAGCTACATCGGTGACACCTGCGCTTCTGAGTAACCTACAAAACCGGACCGTTCTAAAAACCGATCAATTTATGAAACCGTTGCTGCTCGATATATTCAAATTACGATTTTATTGGCTCCACCTTTTACATCCGAAACACGGGTCAAAGACCAGGTGCAACCTGCAGTGACGCCACGAAAGCGACCGATGTCCGTGCCTCCTACATTACCAAACAAGAGGCGGATCTACGATGCCTTAGTACTCATGTGCACTAATGTTCCTGTATCCAAAGCAAATTTCTCAAAGGTTAAACAGCAGGACGAGCTGAAGCGATGGAATTTCATTTGTGATTCGACCGGATCGGAGTTCGTGCCAGACCGACTAATTTAATGTGTATCACTAGACATCAAAACTCGATGGGCTGCGATGAGTCCCGACTAATACGAATAATACTGCGATCCACAGATGAGGTCGAGGTGGTTCTTTTGCCGGCATACTGTATCCGGAGTGCGGACGGTGGGATATGCAGATTTTCGGATGTTCCGTGGAGCAAACACTAGCAGAACAGAATTACTTCAGATGTCTACCACACGAGTAGTAGGGGGAGAATCAGTTTCGTTCATTGAGTGTCCGAGTTATTTGCAGTTAGAGGAGAGGAAGCACATGTCCATAATCTGGAAAAATAGCGGTATATCCGCGGAACCTTTTGCGGGTGACGTCATACTTCAGTCAATATCATAACTACTCGCGCAGTCTCACTTCAAAGACAGTGGTCTAGGTATATTGCAACTTGCGGTTCAGACACTGAGCAACACATTTCCTACGGAATTGAGATTAAAAGCGGCAGTTAGAGAACCACAGAGGCTCGCTGTCGTCGAGGAAATACCTTTACCCGATACTCGATACAACCACAATATCGATACAGAAAAAGGTGTGCTCAGTCAATTAGCTATCGAGAAATATACCATGGACTGCATTTCGTATGTGAAAGTAAGACGAAAAACGGATCTAGATTTAGCAAATCGCTCAAAAAACGATTAGCTGCCGACCTTTCACCGGATAGCACAAATTCACCTCTTTCACAAACTCATTGTCTAGAGCTTTTGAAGTCCAAGAAGCTCTCCTGTATGTACATCAATGCTAAAGGCCTACTTAGTAAACCTGCCGAACTGCGGCATCGTCGGACATCAAAGGTCTGTAACCTCATCGCTATAACGGAGACATGGTTACGCTCCGACATAAGTGACAACTACGTCGCACTGCCAGGCATGTCCGTTGTTCGTCACGACCAACCGAGTAAAGGGGTGGAGTGGCTCTGTAGTTCCGTAGTGACCCCCAATCTGAGCCTTAGAGGATTCGATCAATATGATGTAGAATTCTGAACACAATGTGACCAGACAGGTTATTAGGCTTGAACTAAAGCAGAGCCTGCATGCTGACAAGGAAGGCTGGTGGACCAGTCGGGCTCAAGAAATGGAGGAGGCAGGAGCAGTGGGCAATTAAAGCAAGCTCTTCCAGCTTATCCGCACCACTGGTCCCAGAAAACCAGGCGTCAGTGAGACAATCAGAGACAGCGCTGGTGCGCTGATACACAATAAGGAGCGCCGTATGGCTCGTTGGGCGGAAGGCTTTCAAAATCAGTTTAGCTGGCCCCCTGCTCCCGAACCTCTTCCTACTCAGATGATGCAGGACGAGCCATGGACGGTTAGTTTGGAGCCTCCGTCGGAGGTCGAGGTCCGAAAGGCGATCACTGCCCTTAATCGTTTTCGTGCTGCTGGCCTAGATTCCCTCCCACCTGCACTATTTAAGGATGGAGGTGAGGTCCTCTGCAAAGCACTGACCTCCCCATTCGTACGTATTTGGAAGGAAGAGAGTGTCCCGGCTAATTGGAGCGAATCGATCATAGTGGCAATATACAAGAAGGGTAGTCGCGCAGACTGTTCTAACCACAGGCGTATTAGCCTAACGCCAGTTGTGACAAAATTATTGGCCTCGATTGTCGTTCATCGCCTCACTGCGGAACGGGAATCTCAGATTAGGGAAGAGTTTCCGCCCCGGGGCGTGGCTGTATAGACCATATATTCACTTTGCGGCAGGTGCTAGAGCAGCGCCACGCCTACCACCGGCCGACAATAGCTGTGTTCCTTGATTTCAAGAGTGCGTTCGATTCAGTCGATCGATCGATTCTGTTCGAAATACTTGCGCGGAAAGGTGTTCCCACGAAACAAGTGAACATCATTCGTGCTCTATACTCCAACACTACACTACTGCGTCAGGGTCTAGAATGTCCTATCGGATAACTTTCCGACCACAAGTGGCGTTGGTCAGGGTTGTCCGATTTCCCCGTTTTTGTTCAATTTCGTCTTGGATGCTATCATGGAGTGTTCATTTGGGGAGTCTCACGATGTAGGCGTTGAAGTGCTGCCTGGTGAAAATTTATTTGATCTAGATTATGCGGACGATATCGCCTTGCTTTTCGACGATGTTGGGGCGGCACAATCAACCCTGAATAGCCTGTCTGGAGTGGTCTCGTTATTTGGTATGCACTTCGCACTTTCAAAGTGCAAAGTGCTGTTGCAGGACCACCAGCCATTTGATGACCCCTTGACCCTTGCTAAAGAGGAACTCGAGGTGGTTGATCAATTCACTTATCTTGGTAGCTGCATCAGCAATGATGGGCGCCTAGATACTGACGTCAGCTCACGCATTGCAAAAGCCAGAGCTACCTTCTTGAACCTGCGGCATCTTTGGCGACAGAAGGGAGTTTCTCTCCGTCTGAAAGACTGTACATACAAGGCCACAGTGAGGGCCGTCATGCTTTATGGTAGTGAAACTTGGTCCCTTGGTCTGAAGATCTGAGGCACCTTCAAGTATTTGACCATCTTTGTCTGGGAAGCATTGCTGGTGTCAGATGGCACCAGCGTGTCCGCAACAATGATGTGCGTAGGCGAGTACTAGGTAGTGATAATCCTGCTAGTTCCTTAGAACAACAGATAGCACTGAATAAGTTGCGTTGGCTTGGACACGTACTACGTATGCCCGGTCACCGCTTACCTAGGAGGGCCTTGTTTAGTCTGCCAGGTGTACGGTGGCGCAAGGCTCGGGGTGGACAGAAGTTGACTTGGCAGCAGTAAATGAAGTCACTGACGACGAAACTGGGTGCCGTTGATCCGTCTTGCCTTCCGGGTTGGAGTCCACGTGACTCGGCTTATGCTTGGCTCGAGACTTTACAGGACATGGCTCGCAACCGACACCAGTGGCGCGTCTGCTGCCGTCTCCTAATTGGATTGCCTGTTTAAAGTGTGTTTGGTGCTGAGTTATCTGCGGGATAAAGGCTGATTATGACGCGCCGCAAGGAAGCTGTCTCGCCGATGCCGCCTTATCTTTGCCCGATAGCTAGCTGTTTGTGACGGTATGTTGTTGACACAAGGTGTAGGCGCCTTGACCCTGAATGTTTGGTTAGGGCATTAAGGTTTTCAGGTAAGTCCCCTTCTCTCCCTGTTCTTATTCTTTATTTCATAGGTCCTCATGGTTGTATGGCAGCGAAGCATCAGTTCAAATGGCCGATGTACTGCTGTTGATGATGATGACGATGATGATGATGATGATGATGATGACGATGATGATGATGATGATGATGACTCCCTTTGATGCTGTACGCGTTTCGGAGGCAACAATGCCTGGCTGGTGTCAGACGTTTACCGCCCTCCTTCCTCTTCGCGGAGCTGGACTTCACTCTGGCGTCCACACAGAGGAGAGTGATAAACAAGAGGTACAACCACCATTTTATCACTGGCGAATTCATCATTCACGCCCTGGAATCTCAAGCCACCCGTGGAGTACAGTTCAACACAGATCTGCAAATGCTTATCGCAGTTTTCCGCTGCACGGTTCCATCAGCACTCCCACAAAACTCAGAGAGATAGATAGATCGTCTGTATTAGATCAGATATTTACCAACGAACAATTCATGATCTAGAGAGCAATTTTTGACGTCCTCTTGGGCCCAAGCGACCATGTAGTCTTACTCTTCAAATGCATTTGTTATTCAGAATGTCCCGTGTAAACTGCCAACGGAGCGATAAAAAAAGGCATGTTACAATATATTAGCTCTACTAGGTGGGACAACCAAATGGACCTTCGTGACAGATGAGGCGCCGACTAGCGCATGGCAAGAGTTCGTCAGCCAGCTTAACAATGTGGTTGCCGAGGCATTAGAAAATAAGACTGCCAGTCAAGAAACGTGATCTCTTTTGTGCAAAGCAGGGCATGCAAATGTATTGCGGTGCGGAACTCGACCTTTCATATTCATAAGGTTGCACCGATTACCGAGACCTGGATGGCCTATACAACCCAACGTAGCCACTGTACTCAATTTGTCCGAGTGGCTGAAGGGCATATCAGCAGAAGTTACTGATGTTTATGGTCACAAAGCGCCCGTTGCAGTATCAAGATGTAAACAGCCTACGTAAGGTGAAATGGGGTGTGCCCTCTCTGCAAACAGCAGAGGGACTGATAAAGACCACGGAGGATGCAGCGAATACCCTGCGTCTGCATTACGCGCCAACTTCTTGGTGCGTTCAATGTTCACCTAACCCCATGACATGGGTTGTCTCACACCCAAAACTCATTTATATATCATACATGACAGAAACTGTGCTGAAAAATCTGATGGGTCTGCGTAAGCACAGCTCTCATGGTGTTGACAACCCAAAGTCACTTGCTGAGCCATTGGCTCGATTCTTCCAACGCTGTTTTGACAACATGTATGTGCCCGACATGTGAAATCAAAAAATGATAATTCCTATTCACACAAAGCATTCGCTCAGATCAAGTCAACTGTTGTTCTGCAACCCTCCCACCGGTGTTCTCAAAGGTCATAGGAGCCATTATTACCAATACACTTACGGGCTATTTGGGAAATTTTTACCTACCTTGCATCACAACAACATGGCTTCCGACGAAATTATTGTCACACCACAAATATACTGGTAGCACGTTTCAGCTGGACCGAAGCAACACACATTGGTGCAGGAGTTGATGTACTTTTTCTCTGCTTCTCATAGTCATTCGACCGGTTAGACCACGGCATCCTTCCATCACAACCCCAGAGCTTCGGCATTGATAACGCTCACTTAAAGTGGATCAGAAGCTTTCTCCCCCACCAGCGCTTAGGTGTACGTGTCTTTCAAGTTGAATGTGCAGTACCACAGTAATGGGTACTGGGGCCACCGTTTTTCTTGATGTATGCTTGGCGACATCCGGTTCCGGATTTAACTGTCACTGCGACCTCCATGGGGGCAAACCACAGGACGCCTGCGCCCACACAGGGACCATAAGGGACTTACGCTACGCCACTCACCGTTTCGTCCACACATACCTCTTATCCGGTGTAAACCCGAAGGAATAAGATTCGAGAAGCATGCGGATGTGAGATGCGTTTAGTTAACGGAGCCGGCCCATACTCTTTCAACATGCACAGCAGAAACATTCCTGTCGAATCAGGAATCAGGCATACGAGACGTACACAAGGCGATGGCTGGACCGTAGCCCGTTCCACAATAGATGCGTGGATGCACTCTTTGGACCTAGCACGGTCACGAGGATTATGCACTCTATCTCCCGAAGCAATGACCAACTGTCTCCTGGAGCCAGAATAATCGAGGTAGCGGATTTGTTGATAGGTAGACACCTTGTCAACATTCACATCAAGCGCAGCTGCACCGGGGATATCAATCAACAGCCAACATCTGAAATGTAAGAAGCCAAACGCGCAGGCACGCGTACGGACTAACTGCAGTGATGCTGTACCACACTTACCATATCGATCGCATTAATGGCCTGGGTTCGTGAATTGAATCGGAAGCAACGTACTTACCAAGCGCTGCACCGATTCAACTGACTCGTCTTTTATTACATGCTGGCCCCGTGTGGTCAAGCTGTGGGTGTGCCAAGTTGGCTTGGCTTAGGCGCTGGCGACCGCATGTGCTACAGCACCATGCACTCGACGTCGATGTGTTATCCACCATCGCCGCCTGTCGCTTCCGTACACGGCGTTTCCCTCCCGCATGTAGTAGTGAATACTCATGCGTCTAAGAAATCACTCTCTTGATATGCTCTCGCTATCGGCGCTGATCCACTGCCATCGCTTCCCAACACCTAAACTAAGCAGTAGTTTTCGATAAACTCACCTCAATCACGGTATGGTAACATAGCTTCGATTTCGCCACTTTTCACTTTCTGCACGCAGTTGGTCATAAATCAATTATTTCCATATCCCGGTTAAATTTATGCGGCGGACATGCCCAAGCCACCTCAGGTGCAGTAGCAGAAGTATGTAGTTCACCGCGGCAGAGCATCTTCGTGTCAGCCAGCCGGTCACTCCAGCCGATGCGCAGAATATGACGCAAGCACTGTTGAAGAAAGAGCTCCAAATATCAGATGTCCTTCAAGTACACCTTCTAGGTTGCACTTCCGTATAGTAGAAAGGACAGAACCATTGACTTGTGTACCATTAGCTTCGTCATATGGTCGGTTGAGATTGTTCTACACTCGATTATCCAGCTTTCCAAACGCGGCAGCCACCTTCGATATGCGGATGAGCAACTCGCTCATCATCTGAGGTCGGTAGAGAGTACGCTCCCCTGACAGCAAAAGCCGGAGGTGGATTCCAGAACGTCGTTACATAGCTGCATTTGTTTTCTGGCGAAGACTGAAATAGACGAACAGCCATCATTGTGTTGATAGTGAGTCCGAACTTGGCCGCTGTCGATTTGAGAGCCAAAGTCAGGGGTTGCAACTCATCTGCGCTGCGTGCTATTAACGCCCAGTCGTCCGCCAACATCAACATGCAGATGCTTGCCTCAGACACCAGGGTTCCCACCGAGAAACGACGCCGCCCTGGGCGGCATGTGACAGGGGGCAGCATTTTTATTACAAATGCTTGTTCAAGACCAAGTGTAACTTTATCAAAAATAACCACCATGACGGAAATAGGAAAAAGGGAAAGTGATAATCGTACTGGGACCGAAGATGAAATTGATATTGTTATGGTTGTTATTCGATCAACCGAAAGCGACAATAATAACATGGATGTAGTGGAAAATGTTTGTAATTTTGATGCAGAAGATGCGCACGAAGTCAAAGAATTGAAAGTACAATCATAATTTGGCACGATAAGAGGCACATCAACCGAGGTTATGGATGTCTGTCAGTTGCTTGTTAAGATGGAACATGCAAATTTCGCTATGATAATCCGGCTGGGATCTACTGTTGTTCAGCATGTCGACCATGAATTCAATAAACGATTCTACCTGGAATGAATACAAAAGCTATGGCTAAGAAGATAACAACGAACGGTTATTATTCCAGGATTTACGAAACGGTGAGCAAATATTACTAACACGGATGGTGTATTCTCCTTCAAAAAACCCCTGTTTTGTTCCGACTGCAGAATGCTTTCAACGGGATAGCCGTTTTTTCGACTGCTGAGGGTTTAAGCAACTGGTGGAAACTAAATTCAATAGCATTTAAACACGAATCCAGTATTTGGCTTGATCAGTCACTCCTCAACCCCAATGAGCGAGTGATCCGGCTAGTTAAAGACAATTGAGAAGATATGTATATAGCAATTGTAGAAAAGTGGTGGCGTGCAATTCAAGCTAATATGTTTGCTATCGTCTGGTTTCTTGCCAAGCAAAACATGATACTGTGTGATCACCGTGAAGACATCCAGGATGACAAAGGAGGTCAGGAAAATAGAAGGGATTTTTCAGAACTTGTACATTTGTTGGACAAACATGAACCTGCTCTTTGGGACCTTTTGGTGACAGTTCAGCCAGGAAGGAAAATCGGCACTTTTGCTTTGTCGCCACACTTTCAATGAATTAGGGAACATTTTGATCAATCAGGTGAAAAAGAAATTCTTAGATTAGGTCAAGGAATGCAAGTATGTTTGCTTATTTTTTGATAGCACTCCCGATGTGTCACACGAAAATTCGATGAATCAAAATGAACTGACGGCAGAGGAGTCGAGTTTCAGGTTCACTTAGACCAACAGTAAAAGCCCGGGGAAATTTCTGACTGGGTTTTTTGAGAACCGAAGAAGTATTAATTTCAGCTAGATGATTGCCGTGGCCAGGTACTTGACAATGCTTCTGTTATGGCGGTCTACCAATCGAGTGTGCCGAGGCATCTGAGAAATCAACCCAAAGTCACATTTGTGCCATGCACAAACTATTTCCTGAATCTGGCTTGTGCTCATGCAGCTGCTCAACAGTACATTCTGTTACATTTTGATACTTTGGGCGGTATGTTCTCAATCTATTTTCATCTAAACATTGCTGGCATCTTTTGATTCAAGTCCTCGGTCTAAGTAGCAACTAGTTGCAAAATGTAGATGGAGTAGTTGAGCAGGCGCTAGACATTTGTTGAGGAAATACTCGAGATTCACAACTCCTCTGAAACATACTACAGAATAATTAGGAGTTGTAGCCACAAGATCAGATGGATTTTCGGGTCTTACCTTGGACTGTCGCTTCCGTTTGTACTATTTCTGAGTCTTTGGAGATCTGTTCTCATAGAAATCAAGTATGCACACAAAGGTATAAACAAAAGGGCCGTGTCTGCAGCAAAGCTCCCTCAAGCTTACAATGTGGAGAGTTTGCATTCTTCTGAAGAGACGGAAAATGATGGATATTGCATTGGCTAAATCAAAAACACTACGCTGAATTGGAGATAAGCATTTAGCCTGGAGTCCTATAAACAAAACGAACAGACGGAGAAAATTCGCTTGATATATCGATGTGACTTGATGCTGAGTTAAGACAGGAAATGCTGTCTGTCCTAGTTTGACTGATTTTAGCAAATTCACGACTTAGCAAACAAATGTGCTTTTCTTACGCCGTCAAATCTAATTGCTGATAACTGTGGTTCTTTGTTTAGCTAAGGTGAGGAAGAGAGAGAACATGGAAGTTCATTACCGAAAGAAGAAGGTTGCAGTATTTTGTGAACACTTCAAACAATGACAAAATTAATGGACTTTAGGAATTTTGTGTTTCACACAGAAATATCACTTTGGAGAAATTGCTGTGCATCTTTCTTAACCGAACTAGTAGCATTGCAAGCTGGAAGAACGTATTCTCAAAATGCAGTCCTATAACGAACTACCTTCAGTCAACAATGAACCAAATAAACCTCACGGATAGGCAGTTCTCCCCATACATAGGGAACTTGCCAATAGACTGAAGCTTGTTAGTGTTAGCAATACCAATGCCTCAAGTAATACAAGAAAAGTGTATCTGTACATTTTTAAACTACTATTGTAACCACACAACTATCTGCATTTGCGGCTGCACACTAAAATTAACTCCTTGACTGTTATTATAAGAAAATAAATTGATGCGCAATTCGCAATTGTTGGGGTTTACGGATTTACAACTGCCAGCGGGGCGGCAATTTTACCTCTGCCGCGGGCGGAAAATGTAAGCGCTATGCCATTGCGTCAGCCTAATGATCCGGCCAGAAATACATCCGGCGGTAAAATCCAGCTGCTTTGCGAAGTTGACTGTGAGATGTAAATCACAGGCAAGAGCGAGCACGGTACAGTTTACATAGTTGCTTGTGAACCCAAACATTTTGGTATTGATTGGATTGATCACGTGCAACCTCCCGACATGCCCATCGATAATTTGTGCTCATCAACGCCTACCCAGATCCTGAGAGCCTCAAAGCTACCAGAGAAAAATGCCATACGGAAAATCAGGGGGAGAAAACACAGCGGGAAGACCGGATACATCCGGCAAACCTACATACACACTGCGAATCTGCAAAGTCTGAGCGACTGTTCCTTCGCCGAAGCTCTGACGAACCGAAATTAGCAACTGGTACATGATGTTATCTGATAAGTTTCTGGCCAGCAGTCGGTTGTAACACAAGAAAAACAGATGTTGCGACCAGGAGATTGTATTCTAGTCAGGGTGTATCGCTGTGGTCATAAAAGTGGGCTGTCCTCATCACTAAAAGGCGTATTGGGCGTGTCCTGTACGACATCCAGGTGGGTCGACTGCTGTGGAGGCGCCACGCTTACCAACTCCGTCTAACGTTTTGTCGTGATCGAAAGAATAATGGTGGATCTCTTAGTCTTGATCTTTTATTGCGAACATTCGGAATGGAACAACCTACCGGGGTCAGAACGGCTTGTAACCTTGCACCAATGACGGCTACCCACTGCTCGAATCCAGCCGAAAACGACAGGCAGTGACTCCGTTCAAGATTAACCGAAGACGGTGATCGTACAGCGGAAAAGCTAAGTGGTAGGTGCTAGGAGGGTACAATTTCTCGAGTTCAAACCAACAGAACTCGTGGATCGTGGCCACTCAATCATCTGCTTCGCAGACCCGAAGGAGCTGAGCCCATGGTCAAACCCAGCCGAGACTCAGCAGTCAGCTTTTAGCACACCGGGAAAATATCGATCAACAGACTCCCATGATTGATCGAACGATAATCAGCACAGATTATGCAGTGTAAATTAACACTTCCGTTTCACCTTTGGTCTGGAATAAAACTCCTGTGTTTATTGCTTGCTCGTCTTGCTCGTTCTTCCTTACTGGGAATTGGCCTACTCTCTATTCTGGCCGAGTCCGACACACAACACTACACCCATTCAAAAGCACTTCGGGGATGGTCAGTCACATGTTGTACATGACTCGAGGTCAAGTATAAGCACACAAACCTAACTGCACCAATCGGTAACCAACCGAATTCAATATATCAATTGCTAAAGAGAACGTAATACACTGGGGACTTCTAAAACCAATAAAGAGTATTTTACAGCTACTCTGCTTGGCACAAATGGCCTTCACAAAATCCACCTCCTAGTGACAGTGCTGCCACCTCCAAGCATAAAGAAAAATTGACGGGCGGAAGCACTTTAGTGATCGATCCAGTCCAGCAGTCGAGCGATCATAGGAAGCATCTGAACTTTGCTTAGGGCTAGCGCGATGGATATGCCTAGGAAGGGAAGTTAACCAGACTGACTATTCCCAACCCATGAGATGAAGCGTCCAGATAATTTACCTCTAAAAAAGCTACCTCAAGACTGAGTTTGTTGCGGTGTTATGGATTTCCTGTGCACGGGAACAGGCTCAGATACATCCATTTTAGCTAGGAATCAGTATTTCTAAAGGAAGAGATGGTCACTAACTGTCTGCGTTTGGACTCCCAAGTGGTACTCTTCCAGATTGTTTGATTCCCGGACCTGGTTGTCGGTCAGATTTTGAGTTACAATGTTTGTCAAGTTAAGTCACAGTGTACTCGCGGCGGGCATTTTCCGTTTCAAAGTGTTTCTCTTCCATTATGTGCTAACAAATTAAGTCTGTTTCGTCGTGGCGATGCAGAGCGTGGTGGGTAACAATCTCAAGTGAGATGCATGTCAGCTACGACGTAAATCTAGAGTATGAAAAACAGCTGAACATGAAATATCTAATCCACTGAAAATCTAATGAAAGGATGATTGCTGGGGCAGATATTAACGCAGTGAATAGTGACAGTTTATGAAATGTGTTCAGAAGAGAAATCGATCGACACAATGTCGCAAAGTGCACACAGTGCAGTGGCCAGAATATCGAAAGTGCACTGTTTTGTAGGTCACCAGTTTTTTCAGTGCAGCACGTGTTTTGCTTGTATGTATTAGTATCACGACGAAACCGTTCCCCATTCCGAGAAAATGAGATGGATTGTTATTCGGGCACCACTATTGTCGGTTTACACGTTAATCAGTGGTGCTCTGCTTCAATGTTGCGTGAATTATGATACATTGCTTTTAGGTAGTAGTGGGTGTATTCAGTCTGTTTTGGGCTAGGTGTCGCGATTAAGCAACGTATTCTTCCAGACATGATCAACGAACGTTGATTTATCACGGGATAATAAAAAGTGTTTGACACGTCCCCTAGGATGGTTGTGGTGATTACACTGAACACAAATGTGTGTGAGTAATTTCCCGGGCTAAATGCGTTGATAAATAAGTTTAGTGGAAAATACAAATCGAATACAAGCATACAGTAATACAGGGGTTCGATGATCGTTGACGCAAAGTGTGAGAAAAGTAAAGTAGGGTCGCTCACTTTTGCGCCGCCTCTTTGGGTCTATATGACATAAATCTGTAGTAGGGCAAGATTAATGTAATCTACAATAGCTTAGTAGGTAACGAAGTCCTGGGAGCTAGGAGGAACATCTAATCATTTTTGAAACTATTCAAAATAGAGGAGGAGACAGATGAGTTTCGGATAAAGTTCCAATGTGACAATCCCGAAGAGAAAAGTAATTTCGTCGCCACTAAATGGCTGTATTGTTCAAACAGTTTCAGGCAATTATCTCTGCTCTTGGTGTTGTGGCTACGCTTCAGCGAATGGCGGCCTACGTGTTTGTGGTCAGTCAGTATTAGGTAAAGTAATATGAGATCGCCTCGCAGCCTTCGGTAGCGTTTGATAAAAACTCCCAGCAACTTCAGCCTCCAATGAACAATGAATTTATACGGTTTAATACGCGTTGCTTCACAAGTCCCGTTGGATAGTTGGTGGTGACATAGAAATAAGAATAATGCTAATAATGATAGTAAAACAGTTAGTACTTTAAATATGAAAATAAGAACTTATCGTTTGCTCCGCCGTAGTCCTGCAATCTGCTTAAATGCCCAGCACTCGCTGTTAACAGCAACTGATTCCATGGTAAGCTCCAGATGGAGGATCGAGACGTAGTGCTAAGTGACAAAGTGTAAGTGGATGAGTGCCTCATCCAACCGTCTTTTAAATCCTCTTAGTGTCGGTGTAGAGACGACAGATTCTCGTTGAGCATCCCACGAGTGACAGACAACAATGGAAAAGAAATTGCTGCGGCCCCCAGGCGGCTACACTGTACAGCGAGTTTCAATGAGTGGTCCCTCAGGGATGTATTTTTGCTGAGTCGCAGTAAACGGCGACACACATGATGTGGGTCTCGCAGATTCAAATATGCCATAATCAGGTCGCCTAATGGTCTGCGATAGTTTCCACGGAATACCCCAATCGCTGCAGCCTCTCGTATAGAAGGTTACGCGTTCCAATTACCTTCTTAAGTGCCCGAGGTTGTAGCCGCTCCAGTGCATTAAGGTCATGTATCAGCCATGGATGCCAGGCTTGACTTGCATATTCGACATTGGGGCGAACGTACGCACTGAGCATTTGTCAAAATATGGAACTGTTTATTTGTCCAAACGCCCGTCGCAACAGCCCGATGTGTTGTTTTCCAGTCTTTGAGGCCTTTTCGGATTGCCTAGAGCAACCCAAATCATCTTAAACCAGGACACCCAAGTCACGTTCGACAGCTGAGTGTTGCAATATACGCGTTCCGAGCCAGTATGAGTAGCTGCTCTGAAGTCGGATGGAAAGTACCTTGCATTTACTGACGTTGAAACGCAGTAAGTTTTGGGTTGACCACTGGTACACCGAAGGAATCCAACAGTCTTTCTGGTTTCTGCAGCCGCAGTCAATTTCCACGATTTCAGCTGCCATACCTGCCGGCGTTCCTTTGCTTCGCAAAGAGGCCTATCACAACACCGACGACATCGACATTCCGTCCAT
>OX104061.1:33006297-33039647 GCA_944474145.2 Dicrocoelium dendriticum
GTAGCCAAAAAAAAAAAAAAAAAAAAAAAAAAAAAAAAAAAAAAAAAAAAAAAAAAAAAAAAAAAAAAAAAAAAAAAAAAAAAAAAAAAAAAAAAAAAAAAAAAAAAAAAAAAAAAAAAAAAAAAAAAAAAAAAAAAAAAAAAAAAAAAAAAAAAAAAAAAAAAAAAAAAAAAAAAAAAAAAAAAAAAAAAAAAAAAAAAAAAAAAAAAAAAAAACAAAAAAAAAAAAAAAAAAAAAAAAAAAAAAAAAAAAAAAAAAAAAAAAAAAAAAAAAAAAAAAAAAAAAAAAAAAAAAAAAAAAAAAAAAAAAAAAAAAAAAACAAAAAAAAAAAAAAAAAAAAAAAAAAAAAAAAAAAAAAAAAAAAAAAAAAAAAAAAAAAAAAAAAAAAAAAAAAAAAAAAAAAAAAAAAAAAAAAAAAAAAAAAAAAAAAAAAAAAAAAAAAAAAAAAAAAAAAAAAAAAAAACAAAAAAAAAAAAAAAAAAAAAAAAAAAAAAAAAAAAAAAAAAACAAAAAAAAAAAAAAAAAAAAAAAAAAAAAAAAAAAAAAAAAAAAAAAAAAAAAAAAACAAAAAAAAAAAAACAAAAAAAAAACAAAAAAAAAAAAAAAAAAACAAAAAAAAAAAAAAAAAAAAAAAAAGAAAAAAAAAAACAAAAAAAAAAAAAAAAAAAAAACAAAAATAAAAAAAACAAAAAAAAACAAAAAAACCACAAACAAAAAAAAAAAAAAACAAAAAAAAAAAAAAAAAAAAAAAAAAAAAAAACAAAAAACAAAAAAAAAAAAAAAAAAAAAAAAAAAAAAAAAAAAAAAAAAAAAAAAAAAAAAAAAAAAAAAAAAAAAAAAACAAAAAAAACAAAAAAAAAAAAAAAAAAAAAACAAACCAAAAAACCAAAAAAACCCACACGAACCCACAAAACAACCCACCCCAAAACAAATCAACTCCCCTGCAACCAAACAACCACTCTTGGAACTCCTGCAAAACTCTCCCTGCTAACAAACCACAACCCCCCACGCAACACAAACAAACAACAGAAACAACCATACAAAACTCAAAACACCCCCGACCAAAACTCTTCTCTTCCACACCAACCACCGAACGAACCCCGAACCTCTCGACCCCCGCCAATACATACACACATACAAAACAACACTCATCTGCAACACACAAACCAGCAATACACCAGGCCTGCAACAAAAAAAAACAACTGCCATACATATACAACAATATACACAAAAACAAAAAACAAAACAAAAACAAACAACAACAAACAAAACACAAACACAAACAAACAAAAACCACATAGCTACACAACCAACAATACAACACAAAAAAAACCAACACCACAAAAAAAACCACAGGCAAAACACAAAACACAAACCAGCTACAAACAAATCACAACAATTGGCAACAACATACCACAATACCCAGCTACACAACCCACCCCCCACACAACATACTACTGCAAACCAAAACAAACACAATTAAATAACACATCCAAAAAACCAAACATATAGTAAGCAAACAAAACAACAAAACAAACAAAACAAAAAACAAACAAAACAAAAAAAAAACACAACAACAAACACCACATAAAAAAACAAAAACATACACAATACACTATAAAAGAACTTATGCTACAACCAAATAACACCCCCCGTCTTGCCATTATGCAAGCCTTATACCACAAAAAGCCAAGACCAAACGCAACTATGCGCACTCCCCACCAAGACCACCCTCCCCCTCCCCGCGGCGCAAATTGGGCGTGCGCACCACCCACACCCACCCCGCCCCACCCTTCCCTTTCCCTTTTTTTTTCCTCAACTAAGAGCTCCATCTATGGCTTTTTTTTTTCTTTTCCAAAATTTCCAATCCTTCCTTTATCCTTTCCGCCTTCTAGGGGAAGAGGCCTTGTAGTGGTACTACCCTGGAAAACCACAGAGGCTGTATTCAGTACTTTTCTCCTTTTGCACCAACATTTTACAATTTTGATTTTTAAAAATTAACATTAACCATTAATTATAAAATTTTAAATATATAAAATACCAATAAACGTTGTTTTTTTTAAAAATAAATAAAATAAAAAAAAAAAAAAAAAATTAAATAAAAAAAAACCTTCGAAAACGTCCACGTCTTGTTTTCTGACGGGCAAAAACATTTCCTTGATTCCTTGAACAAAAAAAAAGAAAAGCGTTTTTTTTGATGAGTTAACTTCTCTTTACTTTTCTTTTTACTGCAACTGCGAAAAAGCAAAATCAATTAGCTGCACAAGCTGGAAAGCTGCAAAAAAAACTTGGCAAACAGCAACTTGCGAAGCAGCAAAGCAAACACACGCTGCAAAAAAACGCACAGCTTCAGCAGCAAGCAGCAAAACCAGCACAAAATACAAAACTCTGTCGCTGGCAACTGCACCATGGCAACTTGCAAGCTGCAACTGCACCATGCAAAAGCAACACATAGGCTGCAAGCTGGCTTGCACTAGCTGCAAATGGCAGCCCGTTTCCCCCCCTTCTCCTCGCTTCTGCTGCTGGTAATTTAATTAATAATAATTTTCGATGATTTTCCTATTTTCGTAGCCCTGCCTGTTGCACAATACCAAAACATACAAAAAACCACAATCCTTACCCTTGGTACAACGTTGGGTTCAGGAGGACGTCTCCCTGCTCCTTTGTCCCGACTTTTTTCTATACTTTCTCTATTACTATAACTGTCTCTCGCGTATTTTTACACACCCTCTTAACGTGTCATAGTTTTGTCATACAACCCCAACACCGTCCATTGCTATAACTAACGCAACCGACTACTAGTATCTTTTCTCCACTCTCCTTCCACGGCCTCTAATTTTTTCCCATTTTCCACGCTTTCCTACAAACCATACCCAATTCCCTCCCCCACACCCTTCCACGCCACCTCCGTCCATTCCAAACCATCCCAAAATCCAATCCAACGCTCTCGTCCAACAATACTGACCAACTCCAAAATATGACTTATAAATAATATTGCAACTGGTAGCTTAGCTGCATCTCGGATTTTGGCTCAGATTTTTTGCTCTTCTCCTGAATTCACTTGTTGTTTTCTCGTTCGTTTTTCCGTTCTGGCGGCCGTGCTTTTTTTGCCTTTCGTAATTGGTGGTGTAAAACGCGTTTTCATTCATTCAAATCACCAAAACGTGGTGACTACGTACGTCATTGCGCCGTAGCTCCGTGCGGCTTGCGTGTGCTGGCTGATTGGCGGCTAATGCGCTGTTGCTGGGCCTTCCGGCTTCTGGTCAAAGGGGACAATCCTCATCTGCTATCCTTGTGTTCCGTTCCGATTTTGCAATTTGACACCCAGCAGCGCACTGATGCAGTCTCCTCCTCCCCTCCCTCCTCGCGCTAGAGTGGGCAGTCTCCCCAGTCTCCTCGCTTGGTTTGTAAAGTAAAAAAAAAAAAAACGTTTCCACCCCCCGACAACAACATACTCACCACCACACACCCACACAAAACAAACCACACCAAAACACCAAGTAGGAAGCTTGGGAACAAGTAATTCAGATATTTAAAATCAAGAATAACCAAATAAAAAAGTGAGTGAAGAGACAAGTACACCAAGCCCATACCCATAAACAAGAGCATCTGCTGAACATTTGAATGCAATTCTGTTGATTAGAATTGCATGCAGCAAAAGGCAGGTGCAGCAGCCATTCCAAAGCAAAAAAGGATGATATTTTGAAAAACACCCTCTCTGCTTCCTGATTAAAAACCTCAGCTTATCGTGTTTTTCACTCCTGCTTTTATTTTTATCTAAACCAAAAAAAAAAACCTCTCTCGCTAAAAAAAAAACCATCAACTCTTGCTCCTCCTCCTCCTATCCTTCTCACCTCCTAAACCCTCTCTCACAAGCATCCAGTCCAAGCAAAAAAAGGATGATTATTTTTAAAAAAAAAAAAACCCAAAAAAACCTTCTCTACCTCTGCTTTTTCTGCAACTTCTGCATCCGCAACCTTTTTTCCACGGATGATATTAATTGCCTTTTGCGTTTTGTTTGTCTTTTGCGGGCGGGCCAGGCCGGTGTGGTGAAACAAAAACGTCCCGTAAGAAAAAAGAAAGACAACGTCCTAAGAAGGAAATGCTATGCTCCATTTTTGCGTAGGCATCAAGACATCACAACACACCGTAGGATACATTTTTTGTTTGGCGTTTAATACAATTAATATGTGGGGGGGTGGTCGTTTGTTCGGTTGTTCCTTTTTTTTTTTTGTATTACATTGTTTAGGTAAGCGAGTAGAAGAGAGAGGTAAGAGAGTTTTTAAGACACACTCGAGCTTATGTCACACGCGCGATGCGCGCCACCAACGAACTCTACGCCACCCACACCCTCCTCAGCACCCATAAGAGAACCGCCCACCCAATGACCCCTGTTTAAAAAAACTATCACCACTTCCCCCCCCCCCCACCAACCACCTTATACCCCCTTCCACACACCCCCATCACACCCCACCTACCCCCCAATTCACAAAAAAAATCCAAACAACACACCAACACCCAACTAACAACACCTACTTGTCCAACTCTTCCCCCCCCCCACCAACCTCTCACCTACACCCCACTGCGAGCGGGCCCACCTGATCTCCAGGAACGAGGACGACTTTCAGTACGACGCTCTTGCGGGTTCGACCGAATCCTCGAATCGCCGCGCGCCCACCACACCCTCCCAACTCCCCACACCCCCCCCGGTAATCCACCACCACACCACCCCCCCTCCCTCCTCTTGTTATCGGCAGGGTTGTCGTCGCCTGTTAAGTGGGCGCACACACCTCTGCGAAAGACAAGAAGAGCGCAACAGGATCCCCCCTAACCCCAAACGCCCCCAGCGTCCCCGGCAGCCCCTGTTAAAAACAACTTCCTCTGGAATTTTTAGCAAAAGTTTTATTGGTATTTGTATTTTCGTGGGAGCTTGTTTTGCCTGCTGCCGAGTATTTTGTAATACAGAAAACTAAATTCTGTCTGTCTGGTCCTGGCCCAATCTCTAATCTGGATCTGATCTGTGACTTATCGAATCTGCTGTGTGAAATACTGGCCCCCCCGCGATTTGTTTCATCATATCAACCCATCTTTTCTTCCCTTATCGCAGCAAAACACTTTCTCCAAAGCCGTCCAATCCTTTTCCATATCCACCAAGCGGTGAAAAAGTTTGGTGTGAGGAACTTTGGTGGGGTTATGTACCACCCACCACACACCGCGAAATTATCCCCCCCTGCTACATAAGTTTCACATCAGAACTATCCCGAACTACTAACGAATGTTTACTAACCAACACCCTTCTCACTCCTTTCCTAGAGTAAACCAAAATTTTTCTTCCTATTTTTCTACATAAATTTTCTCCCTTTCTTTCCTACACAATACGTAATACGTAGGGGGATGTCGGGGTTGCAAGGTGATATTCTTCAAATTCTAAGGAATTATCTGTCTGATGCACATGGATGTGGACCGGTGGAACCGTCCGCCCCGCGGTTGTAAAAACAAGTAAATACCAAAAGAACTAAGTGCTCTGTGGGCTTTGCTTCTCTGCTAAATGCTCTACAACTACAAATACTAGGTAAGTGCTAAACAACATCTACACACTGGACCTACAAAAAGAAGTGTAAGTCTCTACAGCCCCCTCGTTACCTCGTTCTTATTCAAAAATAACTGACACAGCCCCTTCGCTCGTCTTATTCGTTCTTTCTTGTTCTTTTTCTAATTTCTTTTCTTAGTCTTTTGGTTTTGTTTTCTTTTTTCCTTTCTCTCCTTTTCCTTTCCACTTTTTTTCCCTCGAAAATAGAAAACGATCTAGTAAGATCATATTTTTATTATTCGCATTATCGCTCATTCGCTTCTTTTTTATCTTTCCTCTCCGGCCTTCTCGCTTTTTTTTCCTTAGTCCGGTTTCCCTTTCCTTTTTTTCCGCTTTTTTCTTTTTCGCTGCTTCATTGCTTTTTTTCTCTTGTGTCTTTTTAGCTTTTCGCTTATCATGTCGCGTTTTTTCGCTTTTCATGTATTTCTTTTTCTTTTCTTCCGTTTCCTTTCCCCTCCTTCCCCCTCTTTCCTTCCTTCCCCCTCTTCCCCTTCCCCTTCCCTTTCCTCTTCCCCCCCTTCCCTCCTCTTTTCCATGATGACATAACAAGATGGCGAGGAAGAAAACAAGATGGCGAAAGGCGAAAATCAAACTAGGGTCGGATCGGAAGCAAACAATGGACTCTTCTTGGACTTTCCATTATAATCCCTAAGTAATAATTAAGAACTTGTCAGTGGGCGAATGCGCTTAAAAAAAATTCTAAACTATACTAAACTAAACGCTTCACTAAAAACTAAAAACTAAAAGAATGCGCCTAATGTCGCTAAAAAAAAACTTAAAAAAATGGTGCGCTAATAAATAAAAAACCCAAAACGCTAAAAAAAGCTAAAAAACCGTTAATTTGTAGACGAAAGGTCGGCGTGCGTTGTTCAATAATTTACGCCCTATCGGAATGAATAAAAATAACAACAAATCTTCCGGAGACAAAAGCGGGGGCGCGAAGTCGGGGCTTGTGCCCCAGTGCCCCACGCCACGCCAACCGGATGCCCGCAGCAGGCCGCAGAGAGTTTTTGAAAGTACAAACGCGCTAGTGATTATTACAACTTTTATTTTTAATAAGACAACTTAAGCACTTGGATTATACTTATACTTACTTAAACTTATAAAATACTTGCTCAGTGCTAACTACGGTATTTTCTGTGGTGAAATTTGCAATCTCATAATCATTGGTGCATTTATTTTTTTTTTCTTTTTTTTTTTTTCAATATTTGACTAACCTCTTTGGTGGGATATTCTCCCTTCTTCTCCTCTCCTATATCTTCTCCATTATATAATTTTCTCAACTCTTTATTATTTCTTCTCAATTTCCCTATTCCTTCTGTCTATTCTCCTCTCTTCTCTCTCCTTGCTATATTTTTTGGAGATTTTATTCCATGTGCGTGTTGTGGCTCCAGCTTGCTGTATGATCTTCAATCCAACACAGAAGCTAGTTCCACAAAACATCCACACAGCTTGGATTTGTCTGGGAATCTTGGGGACCTTAATTCAGTCCCCATCTTCTCGGACCCAGCTAGTTCAACAACAAAACAACTGGCAACACCAACAACAAACCTCCCAAACACCCCACAAACCCAACCAAAAAAAAACTGAACTAAAAAATCTCTCAACTGCATACCCCTGGGACGGACGCGCAGCCAAATAAACTCCATGGACCGGTTAATTGACCTTTAAAACTTCAAGGATCGCTTGACCGATGCACACCGCCACTGAAGTCGGAAAATCCATCAGTCATACCACTGGCTCTGGTAACGACATCACTGTGAATGGCAAACCTCGAGTAAATGCAGTTTCAATGGGTACACAGCTAAGCGTGTTTGCGGGTCAGGGGAATGTAATCGATTGGTCAAACTAAGCTTAGCGTGCTCGCATTGTTCCAAGTGGTACAATCCGATGTGTGCTGCCTTATCCCAACAGCAGCTGTGAGAGATGACTAGCTCTTAAGGTGTCCTTTAGGTTTGTCCTACATTAGCGACCGTCCCATCTGTCAAGTGTATGTTTGTCCTAGTCCAGAAACATAGTCGGTTGGTAGCGGAAGCCGAGCAGCGAGTGAGCACTAAGGTTATCTCATTTTAAAGACTTCTGAATCAGTTAAAACTAGGCACATTTAACCAAAGGAATGGTGCTCACCTTCTTGCTCTTGAACCACCCTCATCCAGGTCTCGATCGCCCTTCTTCCTCATCTTTAGCGGAACACCGGGCGAAAATTAACCGTAACCCCGAGAACCAAGCAGTCCCCGTTGAAGCTAAACTCAGGCAATAACCGAAAAGTGTGAGTAATCAAATCCTACCAGTCTTGATGACACGTGTATGTAATAAGGAAAAATTGGCCGAAAAGCGACCCTCAGCATCCACAGCTTATGGGTATATTGTCGAGCCAAAGTCCCCTTATAACACCAGACACATATGCCGCCATTGTTGCAAAGTTCATCCGAGAGGCAACTCTTTCAGTTTCGTCTGGTAAAAATACAGCTAACTTGAACAGAGAGACAAACAATAAGCGACAGTCACTTGGTAGCAAGCCAGGACAAACGATTCCCCAATCTTACAACTCAACAGAAAAAAGATCTAACACTAATGCCCTGATTGTTGTGTGCTCGAACGAACACGAATCCGCAGCTATCACATTGCAAGGTACATTGACCGTGGACCTAAACCCATGCGAGTCACTGTGATTTTTTATGGAAGTAAAATGCAAATCCACAAACTTGGTAGGAATTACTCGTCACCCGAACTCGGCACAATTTGGCGAGCCCAGACTTCTTAAAATAAGACTAGAATCCCCAACTGATGTAAAAAAAACGTTCCGTTCTCCGCAACCGCGCTGCAACATCCATCTTGTGCGCTACGTAAATGAACTAAAGTACCGTGGAACATGCGACAGTCAAAATGAAACTCCGAAAAAGGACACAGTAAGCCTGATCGCTTAAACACTATCTTCATTCATTGTGTGCCAGAGCTTCCTGCACACGATAGTCCAGAGGCCGGAAATCACGATTTCGTACAATGGCGATTCATCCAAGGAGCCAGTTCCTTGGCAAATGTTGTGGCGCCATCGATCAGAAGTGTACTTCACTTACCAACTTGTCGAGAATGCAGACATACAATCCAAAATCTCGGAAATCCATCCGAGCAAGCAGCGACGGATGTGTTACATAGTTGGCACAAAAATCAAAAAAGCATTCTATCTAAACTTCGGATATGGACGGTAGATGCTTCGCAAGGTCAATAATCGAACGCATCTAAAATACAAGACGTACCGGCGATGATTGCACTTCTAACCGATACTGTCTAATATATATATATAATATATATATATATATATATATATATATATATATATCAAGGCAACTTCACGCATAGTGCTAATAACTTAGCGTGTTACAAAAATCAAACTAACGGGTTGTGAATTCGTTTTCACGCGGGCATCAATTAATTCTCTCCCTGAGGGGTTACAAACACGCACCATCAGTGACACTCTCATTGGTCATGGAACATTAATCAATGGGACTGCCTGGATGTAAATACAGGGCTAGATGTATGCGTCTATGGGAGACAGGTATGCTCTCGAGTAGATTGATACATTGCTGTTAACGGAAAGCAGACAGGGATGAGAGTGTCAGTGCTAGAGGTCACCAACAGTGCGCCTAAGCGTAGCTGATTAACCAAGGATGAGGTGTTTGCACGTTCTCCGTCAGCAGTACATTAACAGATCTTTGAAAAGTTACCATTGGTTCCTATTCTGACCCGGCTGGTAGCCTGTGTCCCTGTGGCAATTTTCCAACGCTCTCCTAGCAGCCGAAACGCACCGAGCGCACAACTTGTGCTCGGTCCAAGGTGCAAAGTACCAGTGGCACATTTAGGCTCCAGGTTAGTATTGACTCTGGTCGACACAATATACCACATATAATAATATTACAAATAAAAATAGTGAAAATAATAAAAATGATAATAAAAATATGGGGCATGATTCTTCTCAAGTGAAAACCTGTGGTAATATTTGGCACAGAACATACACGCACAAGTGCTGTCATGCTCATGCAAGAGCCATATCACCTTAGCTTCTTATATTTCTCTGCATTCCTGGTAAGGTATTTGCCCCATATGTTTGTCGCATGCGATGGTAGGAGGCAAATTTGTAGTTTGAGTATGTTGTAGACACTGAGGGCTACTTAGCTTGCTTGAACTGATGATATTACACTCATTAGACATTAGCTGGGCTTTCATTGAATGGATGTTTAAATGATCTTCCCCACGAAAATAGCGACGTGATGGTGTCCAGGTAGAAGTAGCTTTCCAACTTACTGCGAAAGGATTGCACAGTCTCACACGACCTGATGATGAATGGCAACCGATTCCACAGCGAAGCATATATGATGAGACGAAAGTTAAACAGCAAATTTGTTTTGCCTCGTGGCATAATAAGGGTAAGGTCTTTGTTATCTAGATCTCGGGTGTAATTGTGCTGCAATGTTAAGGATGAATCGATTGCAATGGGCATTGCCATGAATCAGCTTGTGCAGCAGTCTCGTTATCTTTTAGTCTTCACAGCCAACGCGCAAAAGATGAACTTGCTGACATCGCTCCCGAGAGATTAGGATGGAATTCGTTCCAATAGGTGCTAAGTAAACGACTGTTGAAGGATTTCCATCAATATCCTGTCTGAGTCCTCATTTTGCCTCAGATTAGGCTGCGATACTCCAGAATTGGACCATTAAGGGTTTTATATAGTTCAACTGTAGCTGTGATTGTATGTATGTTATGAGAGATGTTAACGGAGGATTGGGCGGCTTGTACTATCTGGTACTCAATCTGTTCAGAGAAGTCGAAGGTACAAGTGTATCTGATTTCGAGGTCAAGGGTAGACACAAATTGGTTCGCTGTTGTGTGTGATGGATACTTTGGGTGGCAAGCGACCGAAACAAATGATACTTGATTGCTGTGCTTAAAACACCATCATCCACCTGTCGCACCAAGTCTCAAGCGAATAAATATATTCTTGAATGATTGCAGTACATTCCGAAACTCAACTCCCCGGTACTTGTGGACAAATGTTATATCATTAACAAAAAAATACGGCACGCCATGTTTGTTAACCGAACTGCTATCATTGGCACAAAGTAGGGAAATTAATACACCTAGCGAACATCCTTGTTTAATCCCGCTGGAAATTTTATGCGGACAAGAGCAATAGACGTCTAAGGTGACTATTTTAGCGGGACCGTTCATGTTTGACGATAGTCAACCCATTAATGTGTAGCGGATTTCAAAGAAATCTTGCTGATTCAGTAACCGTTTGTGAGGCACCCGATCGAATGTTTTCTGCATGTGCAAGCATAGTGTTAGTATGGCATACTTTGAGTCAATGGAGTCCGGTATGTAGTTCAGGTAATACAGCTACCAGAATGTGTACGATCGTTAGTCAAGGAAACAATTTAGGACCTGTCTATCAGCTGCAGTGATTTGATGAACTTCCTCACACCATTTTTTACTAATTTCACGAATAATTCGGCTATCGTAAGAATGTTTTGGCTTGGCCTGTTATTGTCCAGCACCTGTTATGCTCAGTCCTTGTGGCGAGGGCTGATGTATGAAGTTTTCCATTGATCTGCAAATTACTTGGATCTCAGTAAAACGACAAACATATACAAAAGAGCAGTGACATATCAGACCCTCCCAGTTTCATGGCGGATAGAGTGATGCCATCAGCTTCCAGAATTAAGCACGGTTGAATAGAATGTGTTGCTTGGCGGATATTGCGGAGAGCAATAACACTAGATGGAGCCTTAGTGTAATTATAACGTTAGTGTCAAGGGTCATGTATGTGGAGAAGAAAGAGCTAAATGCGCCTGGATGTCGTCCACCATTTCAGTGATCAAGGAAAAGCGTTTGTTGGTTCTTCGACGGAGAAGTCAGACCAGCTCTTTTGCTTTACATGTCATTCGTAGGGTTGCTTGATCTTCATGTGTTCTCCCCATCAACTGTAAGTGCTTGATTTCAGAGATGAGTCGGTGCATCTGTGGAATCATTGTAAATATCCTATCCTTTTTTAGCGCGCGATCGGTTTGCTGGATTTCTGACTCATCGAACGTTCGGCTGCTTCTTTTTAAACGTCACTGATTCCTTTTTCTTGTGCAGCAACGAGGGTTATGGCTTGCTGAAACTAATGATAGAAGTGCTCCACGGCTGTGCATGCATTGTTGGAGAGAAAGAAGGCATCTCAATCGCAGGACCGGATTATTTGACGGAAGGGTTTTCAGTTAATACTGCGGCTGGTGTAGTAGGAAGGAGGTATTTCGTTGATGGCCATTTTAACGGTGGAAGTTTAAGAGTATCACGTTGCCGTTGCTACCAGGGATGTTCTCTGAAACGTCTCTCTGTACGTTGGCTATACCCAACGTAAACATCATGTCTAATGTGTTCGTCAACCTAGATGGTATAGTAACCCACTGTGTTTAACCAAATCTGACTGAATAAATGAAGGCTCTGTGTATAGACAAGGACGTCTGGGAAGACCAGTGTATTTTGATATGTTGAAATCATCTACCATTATGTTTGTGTGCCTATTCGGATGCAAAATCGAAAGCAGAACTGATACGGACAACATTCATGGTTAATGCATTTGGCGGGATGTGGATATATGCAAGTACACCGAGGCTCCTGAGACGGAGAAGATGAGAGAATCAAGGATATTTGCCAGCAGTGGATGTTCAAACCGCACAGCTGTACATATATGATGGAGTTGCATGAGGCATTCTTTCTACAGCAAACGAAAAAGGTCTTAAAAGGGGGGTAATTGAATCACGGTCTAATATATCCGTTGGGTACTAGGTTTCGGTAACGAGAATTGCTTGTAGCTAGTATAAATGTGCAATCATGCTTAGGAAATACCGTTTGTTGATAATCCATCTGGCGTTAATCAAAAGTAATGAAAACATATCATTAATAATGGAAGCGGTGTTCGCGTCACTGTTGTGTGAGTCATTGTAATCGCGGATTACTTGAGCGGTAAATATGTGAAGAGCATTGGGAACGAGTCCATTGCTAATAAGCTTGCGGGTAGGAGTAGTGTGCCGGTCGCCATCGCCGGTATACCTTGTGAAAGTAGAGGGTTGTTGTATCAAGGCTACATTGCGGTTGACTTAGCGCTGAGCCTATCTGGTCATGTGGAGAAATCGCAGAAATAACGGGTGCATATATTTCGCATCTGCCGCGTGTGTAAGGAGTTCAAAAGGCAGTGGTTCCATTATTAGATATATATATATATAATAATAATGGAACCACTATATATATATAGTGAAAGTTCTACTGCATTAGCTCCTAGCACAACTCCATATTGTCAGCCACACGAGCGCTTTACAGCAACTTGTCTCATAATATCACGGTAGCCGTTTACATGAAGAGTGTGAAACCGAAGCCATAGAAACTCTGAACCGATGAGTATGCTGATCATATACCCCATGTGCCTACTCATTTTCGTTGCATTCCGGATGAGCTGAAGCGAAGAAGAATAAAAGTGACTCCTGACAATCACATGGCCAGCACCGCAGTACAGTGCAGTACTCCTTCAGTTCATGGACGCTGTAGCTGCGTCGGAATGTCTTAAAAGTCGGGACAGATTGCAAAAGTACTACCGTCCAAGCACTGCGCGTCGGGATAAACCAAACGCCTGTTCAAATGGAAATCTGGCGGAGCCGAGCCTAGTTGTCCCCTAATGGAATACAAATAACAACGTATGAATTGGACACAGGTACTCCAGGCCGGTGATCCACACCAGTGTGCAAGTCACAAGCAGCTCACAAATTGTGACCATTTAAATGATTATGAATGCAAATGGACCTACCCTATTGCATCCAGTGATTTGACTGCTAGCCTCAAGGCTTCGTCAATCGCATCACTCGACAACGAAACACATCACTTTGCTACAAAGACTGCCGTATTGCTAAATGTCACATCATCACCGACGACAGCACGGCAGAGCCAATAAATTGTGGCGGCACACGAAGTCCACTCGGGTAATTCAGGTAAATACGGAAACCAGCCAAACGCTGTTCTCTCATTTACCGAAGTCCTTGTAACTTGTGGTGAATACTATACATCGGGATCCGCTCTTGCTAACCCTGACATGGACAACTATTACAGGCAAAAAGCAAGCAGGCATTTTTGCACGCAGTGCTGCCGACGCGCAAGCTACGCCGATGCATGTTGTCATCGGAAAGCAGCGAGATCCTGAAGCCTTGTTGGATGATGACATTGGCTCCACAACGCATGTTTACAATGCATTTCCAGTGCTTGCAACAGCACACTACGCAGGCAGCAACTATAGTGAAGCGCAAGTGTCTGTCATGTCAAGGGTGGAAATAAACAGCAACTTCTTAACTTGGTGCCAAACCACCTGCTCAGCAGCGTACTACCTGTGTTATCGATTGACGGAGGCGATATCTGAATCTCCTGCCATTTTAGTCTCCTTTGAATGGCATCGTTATGAACACTGTTTTCTTAGGGACGTCGGACACTCGTTCGTTCCCGGTTTTCGCGTTCCCGTTTGAGTGCTTTGCTGTGAAGTTCTCCGCACGTCCACTTTCGCTCTCTGTGGAGGAGACGTGTTGCAGCTCACATGCAATCGCTTCCTCTGCGCATAGCTGGCTAGCTATCGCAAAGATGGTACGAACCGGAGCTTGTTTGTAAATCACAGGACACTAAATGTCGAACATAGGGTAGTGTATCATTTAGGTTTCTTTTAAGCGAACATCTAACATTGGAAGGCGTTGAACGATTCGAACTCAAGTGTAAATTTGATTGCCGGGTAACAGTAGCTTAGTGCCAAAAGTAATTGTTCAGCTTGCTCGGCAGTGTGTACAACGACAAAAGTGTCATTCATGTAGCGGCTATACGAATGCACGTGGTGTTTATTACACCCAGATAATCTCTGTATGCAATCTATCCAATCCACTAAGTATATTTAAACGGCTGACGAAAATACGCGGAAAAACTGAATTCAGATTATCCTGTCGAAATGTCGCTCCTTCTTGTTCTTTTGACACTGGCAGTTGTTCTTCCTATATTTCAGCCTACCGTGCTCGAAATACTAACAGTCTTAGTCGAGACTGGTCATCACTGTCTCCGCTTTCAACGGACCGACGAGATACACAACAGGATTGGTAACCACTTATTAACATACAAGTTGCATTTCGTAATGTCGAAGGTGCGTAAAGTGAAACAAGCGTGATTTCGGAACGATTTGACAGAGCACATATATATGGCAATCAGCGTTACAGATAAGTAGACAAAGAAATAACCGCCTATTCACTGCAAAGACAGGGCTTATTCATTGCATCGTAGTTTTGTAGAAGACGCCGAAGACAAGGTGATTAGTAAAGTGTACTAATATTTACGCGATTTGTGGTGTAGAGATATAGAGAAAATGCACCACAACTAAGAACGAGGCAAAGGCCTATGGAGTAAGTTAATGGGAAATATCGGTAAGATAGTAGGACGGTAGAGATGAAGTAACTAGGAACCAAGAGCACAAGATGCAGTGCAGAATGAAGTAGGGTAAGAAAGAACAAGTTAAGTAATACGGGCATTGGTAGAACCGTTTCCCAAGGATCTGCTTCCATGCGAGGTAGTATCTCGAGAGTTTTCACCCGCTTCCCCATGCCCCATGTGGTCATGTATGGGTGTGGTTTAAAAGCACGGTGGCCACTACCGATTTTATTCATCATTTAGGCAATTGTTTAGTTCTGGTGAGCTAGTTACTCAAACCAGTCAGTCCTTTCGGCATTCATAGATTTTTTGTGTGCATGATGACCGGGCTCACTGGTAGGCGTCATTTGCCATTATGTTAGTTCAGCAGTTCAGATTGCACTGTTTTTTATTGTTTGCACACTTTTTATACTCGCCAATGGGACTTTGGCGTGGGTATACAGGTTGCTTAGAACCTTCAAACCATCATCGCAGAAGATCGGTCCACTCGTCACCAACAGCATAACAGGAGAATAAGATGAAATAGTTAGCTTAGGACGTAGAATTTTCAACGAAATAAGCAGCCAATTAGCATGTCTCGCGACATTATGGGATGCCATATAATTGGGTGTGATAAAATATTGCAGAAGTTTGGAATAACAGATAGCGTTATTAATGAGTTCGCTTCTTTCAATACGCACTAGATGATTCAAAGTATCCGGATGCCACAGGACAGTAGAATATTTACAATTTACGAAGGAGAGATAAAGCAAGAGATACATATTTTTGTTTCTCTACCTACCGTTGGGATTTCAAGGGTGACATTTTCGATCATAAATTTAAGGTATGATAGACTGATGAATCAGAATTATAGGTCATATATTGTTTGGACCTGATAAAATTAACATATCTGCAGACATTTGAAGACGGAATCTTTTTATCATGTTTTGCATAAGGAGAAAAGTTCCCACGTTCATTATAAATTTAGTTAGGTTCTCACTTGCCCTTAGCTTGTTCCATATGTGAGTATTCCTTATCAGGAAGTAGTTGGAGCGAAGCTTTGTTTTTATTTTTTTTACCGCTAGTGAGATAGGTTAAGGAATTTTGTAAATTGTGATCTATTCCGGTAGTGTACACCCGGCAATGTATAATGTTGTCAAAGAGAACTAGATTATTTCTCAGGCAGCGCAGCCATAGTGGGTCCAGTTTAAGGTGGCGAAAGCGGTCTTCATAGTTCAGTGTGGTGGACCGACCAATAAGGAGTTTTGTGAAAGAAAGCTGAATGTTTTCTAAAGCTATCCGATCTGTTCTACTCAGGTGCCTATGGATTATTGTGCAGTGCTCCAGCATGGATCTCACGATTATCTAAAACATTTCCAGTCTCACTTTGGGTAGAACAAAGGATTTAGTGATATAAGCTTTCAGTTACTTGGCCATTGCTAGCTGATATGAGACATATTCTGAAAAGTTTGGCGGTGCGGAATACATTACTCCAAGGTCCCTAACTGAAGAGAAGTTTTGGATGTTTGGACTTGCTAGACTAATGGAGCTATCCGGTATGCAGCATGCATACTCAAGCACTTGCGATTTTTCAGCTGATAATTTCATGGACCGATTTTCACTCCAAGACTCCAGCGCTGGTAAGTCCTCACGTCTGTTCTTCAGGTCCGATTCAAGGTTATCGAGTGGAAATGATTAGATGAGTTTAATATCGTCCGCAAACAGACGTTATCGTCCATAGTTAATGAAATTACATATGTTATTTACATACATTATAAAGATTAGTGGTCAAAAGACATTGCCTTGGACAACTTCGCTTGTAATTTCTCTCGAGGAGGAGAGTCGCTGGCCTCTTTTAATGTTCTGTGTCCATTCTTCTAGGTGGGATGTAAACCAACTTAGCAATGCGTTGCTGACTCCGTAAGAGTGCAGGTCGGACAGCAAAGATTTATGTGGCACATCATCGAAGGCCTCGTGCATGTCCAGTAGAAGGAAAGTAACTGCCGTTCCACTGCCAGCAACCGAAGTTATGCGGTCGAAGAATTGTATTTGACAGGTTAAACAGCACTGCTTCATGCGAACGCCGTTGTGAGTGGTTTATCAAGTCTATTCTTGTTAAGAATTGAACAAGACCATTCTTGACAATTCGCTCCAATGTCTTTCAGGCTGCTGCAGTAGAATTAATAGGGTGATAATTTGTCATCGCAGATCGGGAGCCACCTCTGTGTTTTAGTGCTATAATCAAGATTTTCCACTGTAGAGGGAAATATCCACAGTTTAAGGATAATGTAAAGATGTTTAACATCAGCAGAGGAATGTTTTTGCTTCCATACTTGATGGCAGCTGGAGGAATACCATCGGGTCCTGGCTGTAATGATGGTTTTATGGTGAGTATACTCCTTTGTATATCACTCAGGCTCACCGAAATACTCGAGAGCTTTCCTTTTTAAAAAGGGATGGGACAAACTGATAACTGTATTGAGTGAGGCCGCATAGTAAGAATCCAATTCTTTACACATTTGGCTAATGTCATCAGTTGTTGAGCCATCTTCTAATGTCGACTTTGCATTTGATGGTTTTGCTTTGGATTCCTCCTGTTTAGAAGTTTCACCAAAGTCCGTATCTTTTTGCAGTTTTTAGCGCTTTGTTTTCTTCGGTGATTTCCGCTTGCAGTGCCTGGTGTTTTAGTTTCAGTAGAGTCTCACAACTTTACCGTACTGATATAAATTTGTAGCTTTTGCGATATTTCAACTTCAGTTTTTACAAGTTGGTGGCATTTTGAGCATGGCCTGTGTTGACTACTACTGTTACTCGGGGTTTTCTACTGTGTGGGTGCTAATAGGTCGGTACAGGTGAGAATATTGTTTATAAATTCGTTCGTGGCTAAGGTTGGATCCTGAGTTAGGAAGAATTGGCCCTAACTCAGGGTAGTGAGAAGATTGTCAATTATGGTCCAGTCAATGAGATAAATGCAACAAGTAGGCGTGTCAATCACGCGTAGTTTATTTGCTATTTTAATATTCATGCTGCATAACACAGTATTGTGGTCGCAGCCCATTAGTGATCTGTCAAGAATGACGAGTACTGATGGAATGCCCATGGTAAATATCAGACCTAATGTGTTGGCTCTTCTTGTAGGTTGGTTAACTTGATAAGTCCAACCATTGATCTGAATGCTATGGATAATTCCTATGAGGTTCCCTGACACTTTAATTGTGAGCGTCGTCCAGTCAATATGCGGTAAGTTGAAATCTCCACATACAAACTTATGTTTATAGGAAATATTTGAGGCAGCATTGATAGCATCAACTAGTTGTTCAGTATCGTGATTGGTAGCGCTAGGGGATCTATAGACGCAACCCAGTAGAAGGTCACTGGAAGGAATTGCTAAACACAACGAATCTTCTAGATCATTGAGGGTCAGAAGATCAACAGGCATCACTGTGATATCATTTCGAATGTAGATAGCGCATCCTTCTCCTCGTTTGCTCAGACGATGTTTTCGGAACAGGTGGTACCCAATAACTTGAAGCTGAGAGTCACTTATGTCTGAGTTGCACCATGTTTCAGTGATGAAAACAAAATGGGGAGTTGTAAGACAGACGAAAGTTGTAAGAAGATGCAATATAGGTAGTAGTGAACGAATGTTTACAACAGCGGAATCTAGAGAATATACGGAAAGAGGTGCTGCAGGGAGGGTTAAGAGGGACTGTTTGCTAGTATTGTTATTGGTGGTGTGCCACAATGAGGCATTCGTGATTTGGAGATCTCTAGGTTGTATTGACTCCAACGAAGATGTGCGAATACAGAGATCATCTGTTGATTCATGGGGCCTAGTGGTGGAAATCCCAGTGGTGGAGGGTAATCTTGGGGGATCTGGTGTTCTAAAAATGGAGTTTGAGTGATTTCCATGACAGTGAATGGCGGCGTGGCATAGACTAGTTGTCTCATTGACAAGCATATGAATTGCATATGACATCCCTCGTATCACTTGGTGATTGTGTCATCACGTGAAGGAACAATGTGATAACGCAGCGATAACACCTTGCCCTCATTTACAGAACAGGTCATTAACCAACGGTTGTAACGCTGCTTCCCCTCCGCTCTCTGCTACGCAAACCCATACGGGGGCAAATTAGAACATTCAGTCTGCTAGACAGAAGCATATTAGAAACAGAACACGGTTAAGTTTATATGTCTCATGCTCTTACTTCGGCGGTCTGTCACAGGTGAATCGCATCTCTTGTCTGGACAGGTTCGACTTCGGTATGTGCCTTGACTGTCTGGCTATAGATAGGATGACGTCCGCATGGCGTCCGCGATGATGGCGATTTGATTTCATCAGCTTCCAGCGTGAATCAGCGGTGTTACCGTCCGTTGGGTAGCAAGCCGTGCCATCCACATAGGCTTCTCGAAGTCGTGTGACGTCCTTAGGCAGGGGGCTGCTAGAGTGTACCATGGTAGTCAGTGGTCTCGCCTCCATGACAACAACGTATCCCTTGGCCTCACATTTGATCCATTGGATAGCAATAAAAGCGACGGTGTCTACAGATTTAGACGGTTGGTGTTTGGCCGGTCACTGCGTGCACACAGTATGCGGAGACGAGGTCATTAGGTGTACCACTCTCCCGAGGTGAGGGAACAAACACTGAAGGCGTATGAGGAAGGGGAGGATTGTAAGACCGTCGCTTCCTTGCTGCAGGTGAACGTGAGCAACTGCCGTAGTTAGATACGATGGTTGGAATCCGCGGAGCCGAAAGGGCAACACGGGGGCTCGCCGCCGGTCTCTGACAGAAAACCACGTGAATGCTCTCGTTGAACGGACCTCGGAAGAGCCCAAGGTTACCCTATACACCCTTTGGCTGAGGCTAAAAGCAGAAGACGACGTGGAGGTGAGCGCTACCACGGTGTCCCGATATCTGAACGGGCGCCTAATAACCTTGAAGAAGTTGCGTACAATCCCGGAATCAATGAACATATTGGAGAACAAAATGCTACGCAAGTTGTTCCTCTTGACACGGCTACAATTACAAGCGGAAGGAACAGACCCCTTTTGAATAGATGAGACAAATTACAACCTCATTTGCGCTCGTACTAGGGGTCGCTCAAGGCGTGGGAGTCGTGCACAGTGTACCGTAGCAAACAGTCGCGGCCAGGATGTATACGTGGTTGGCGCGATGACGAGGGAAGCATTGATAGGTTTTGCGATTTTGCGTCGCAGCTACAACAAACGCAGTGGGTCCGAGAAATTCTGAATGCCTAGCGATCGCATTTCATCAGTCAGTGCATTCTGATTTGTGACAGTGCGCCGTGTCACACTGACCTGGTGAGCGTCTTCCAGGAGGAAAGGTATCGAACAGGAAGACTTCTACGGCTAGCACCATACTCATCGTCGCTGAACCCTGTTTAAGGCGTATGGAGTGTTGTCAAGACCTAAGCGAAGGTTGCCATGAGGACCAGATATGGCGAAATGCTGAGAGGGTATCCGGAATGCATTCTGAACAACGAAGAGGGGCGCACAATATGTCTGTAAAATGTGCTAACTGAAGTGCGCGGATGCGTTACGTTGCATCACTGCGAGCAGATGGTGCGACACGTATCCGGGAATTACGGACGCGTAATTCATTTGCTTGATTGATAGAATACGGTCCAATGAATACAACATTTTTCTGTAAAATAGTTGGCACTTTTGCTCGAAGGATAGGAATGGTCCTGGTGCATGAACTGCTATGCATGGCAGATACAGAGGATTATGTGTCCTTAAGTAGTCGCAGATATTTGTTGCTGTTGTCCTCACTGTACTTGTTGGAGAGCAGATGCTTGGTTCTCTGGATTGTCACAGAGCGGAGGAGTAAACGTGTGCTTGTTAAGTAGGTGGAAGGCTAGCAATCGGCATTACGTCTGTGAATGTTCGGTAAGTATTATTTGTACGGCGTCCCAGAGCCGATATAAAGAGATTAACCGGCACAATTCACAAGATACTGTGGTAAGAGACAAAGGATTGTCAGTCGTCCGCCGCATTCCCTATCGATGCATGTTTGCGAGGCAAGGTGGAAAAACCGCGGTAAATGGCGTGTACTGAATTGGTCCACTAGCCCACGGAAGGTCGGTGGCCGACCACGATTTCAAAGAATTGGATGTTGCATGCGGGGCCACAGTTGCAGATGAACGTAAGTACCATTCAAACCTATAACAGGCATTCACGGAATTTGCAATTGTGAAGGAAGTATGACAGACCAACAGATGCAATGCCAACATTCCGCAGCGCTGCGCTAATTGTTTATTCATTGACTTATTCATCTATTTAGGTTACTGCAGAAGTCACGACGGTTTGTGCACACCTGAGAGAGTTTGGTGTTCATCAGAAGTGCGATTTTCCACTGGGCATGCACCCAATGCGTCACCTCGCTTATAAACTTGATACGCCGCGCTGCCAAATCATGAGAGCTGGGGGGAGCAATGACAAAACTGTTGATTTTCTATCATGTGCTAGCGGGAGTAATGCTGTTCCTTTTCATGCATGTGGCTTGTTTGTCGAGTTATACGGCAAATGCTGCATAGACATGCATTTATCTCCTCATGGAAAGAATCCGCTGCTATTCCGATGTCGCAGGTATATCAACTTGTTTTCAAATAATGCCATCTCAGCGGTGATGCGAATATTTCCCATCATTTCTGCGATATGGCCAGTTGGACGTAAGGCAACAATAGACCTTACACACTGCGTTAGTTGACAGGATGCTCAGGGCATCAAAGTTTTGATCACGCACCAGCTACTTAGACTTACTATTAACTTGATGCAGTATCCTAGGTGTATGGCACTAACAGCGCGTAGCTAACGAGCATCCGTAAGTGGTAGAAGACAACGAACTGTTGGCAAGATCCGTTATTGAGGAATTCAGATGCAACCAGAGTACAGAAAGTAGAAATCAAATAGGCACTGAAGTCACACACAGCAGTTGCACGGCAAAGTCTCCTGAGTCAGTTGACGTATTGGGTACGAACAGGAACTCAGTAACACTCAGACAATCCCAGCACTCAGACAGTCATCACATGTTGCATGGGTACTCCGCTAACGATCCAGTCAATTGCCGCAGCTCAGACCGGGTAAGCATCTGTCCTGAGTTCCAGACAAGCCTTTCACGTACTCGCTGCGGCTGCGCGATGACATTGAGTGTCTGGTTCTCAAGCCCCTGGCACAGTAACAGCCCGCCTATGCCGCATCACGTGCGTTGGTGCACACGTTGTGTACCATGCTGGCCTACTTGGGGAAGACAGTCAAGCCTGGTTTAGACGGTTGCAGCCTTCAAAATTTCGTCCGTGGCTGCCTGCTTATGTTGTCCTCTGAGTGCAGTGAAACAGATTTCGTCCACAATTGGTGTCGTCCACAGTTACATCACTATGCGATCCGGGCTAAGTTAGGGATCATGGTGTACTAGGCGAAGGCTGCCCGAAGTAGTTCTGAACCGGGCACAATGATTTTACCCTTCCACGAAACTGGCAGACACAGATCCAGGACGGCGGTTCTGCTACAATTTCACAGACTGCGCATACAACGTCAGCCTTGAGTACGCGGTCCTAAATTCAACCACAATCATGTACCAAGAATCTATGATTTCGAGACAATTAAGAGTTCCTTCACAAAACAAGATGCATGGTACAAGATCCTTAGATAGGTTAATCCAGGTATTCTTACTTAGTTGAAAGATCATGGAATGTTGATATTCCCATTTTAATACTACTTCAATGAAGTTTCGGTTATCTGAGGTTCTGTTTTTGGATATTCTGTAGCGCTGCTTGCCATGCATATTTTCTCTGTCAAATCGTTCCGAAATCACGCTTGTTTCACTTTGCACACCTTCGATATTACGAAATGCATCCTGTGTGTCATTCAGTGACTACCTCTCCTGTTGTCTATCTCGTCGGTCCGTTGAAAGCGGAGACAGTGATTGCCAGTCTCGACTAAGATTGTTAGTATTTCGAGCACGGTAGGCTGAACTATAGAACGGACAACTGCCAGTGTCAAAAGAGCAAGAAGGAGCGACATTTCGACAGGATAATCTGAATTCAGTTTTTCCGCGTATTTTTGTCAGTCGTTTAAATGTAGTGGATTGGATAGATTGCATACAGAGATTATAAGGGTGTAATAAACACCACGTGAATTAAGGAAATGAATAAATATACGTGCTATTCCTCGACAGTGCGAGGCACAGACCAATTGAGTGGTCTTATCAACATGTACAACGTGATCGCATAATATAGTTAATTTTACCTGTTTTGTTCAATGGTTCCCATATGGGTTTTTGAAGTGATTAGCAGTTTGAAAATAGTAGAGAGTTTACGAGAGATTACGATAATAAATGTACATTTCACGGAAAGTTCAAGTAAAGTAATACGGTCATCCATGGAACTGTCCCCAGGGGACTTGCTTCCATGCCGGGTATTCCCACGATGGGTTTCACCCGCACTTCCATGCTCCAATTGGCTCTGTGCCGGTGTGGCAAAATAGTAAATAGGTCGTCAGGCTGGGTATCAAATGTTTTTTAAGGGCTGTTTTATGCAGACATTATGGGCGATGAAGCCTCAGCCCGTTCCGTCATGCGGATCAGTCAAGTGTGGCACTTTTTTGATCCAGCGAGTCAGTAGCAATATGATTTGCATGGGTATACTTTTTTATTTTGGAAGCTGTAATCCGTCACCACAAGAGATCAGCCCAGTCATGACCAACGATGAAACAAAGAAGAAGATAAAGTATGAGGAGTTAACAAACGTAATAATAAATACAAACGCTTGCCGATAGGCCAGTTACAATTTAATGGAAAATCTTGGCGAGTGACGACGATGGTACAGAGACATCAGCTTGAAAGGCGTAGTGCATCTACGAACCAGTGCGTCAAAGGAGAAAACAGAATTGGTTAGACGGAGTGATAGGAGTAAGATCGTTTATAGATACATACTCAAGAATTTAACTATATGTAGGTAACCTTATAATATTGAAACGAATAGAGGATATGACGACTTTCAAATGTATCCAGGACCTTTCTCATACAAATCATCTAGAGTCACCGTTTGGCTTAGTGTTGACCAGATATTTGCAACAGTCAGGTGAATATTAATCATGCGTCTGAATTGCGGATAGGTAGTGCAGTTTCTAATACTCGATGGAAGTTTGTTCCATATTAACGCATATTTTACGGAGAAAATAATTTGAGCGGAGCTTTGTACGAGACTTTTGTATTTGCAATATGCGCTCGCTGTTTCTTAGTTCATAGCGCATACGAGTCTGAAACTCGAGTTGTGGCTGAGCAGTGAAGCTTAATCCGAATAGTAAGCGGTATAGAAGACACAGATTAAGTTTAAGTCTGTGTAGCCATAGCCGCTCTACTTCTAGAATTTGGCAACGCTCACGGTATGTCATAGTTCTAGGTATGTTCAAGCACCTCTTTGTGAATGATTGTTGAATGTTTTCTAGTGCTATGATGTCCACATTTTTCAGATTACTATGCACTATCGTACAGTACTCAAGCTTCGGCCTAACACATATTTTGAAGACTTGAAGCTTGGAATCCCTCAAGATAAGAGTTCGACTTATGTAGGCAAGCATTTTTCTGGCGGAAGCCTGTAAGAATAGAACACGCTCTAAAATATTACATGAGGCAGAATATCTTAGACCAAGGTCTCGGACTGTGCCACACACAGGGATAGGGTTATTGTTTAATTTAAGGATGTTCAGAGAAAGGCCACAGCCGTGGTACAATAGATTATTCTTGTCAGTGGCAAAGTGCAACTTCCAGGAGTTAATCCAGTGCTCCAGTGCGGACAAGTTAGACTGAATACAGGCTAAATTAGGAGTACGTTGCCAAGGAGTAGAACAATACACAACTTTAGAATCATCAGCGAAAAGGAATGGCTTCCCGTACGAAATGTCATCAAGGAGATCGTTGAAATAGATTAAGAATAACAGCAGGCTCAGCACTCTACCTTGGGTCACTCCACTAGAGATTGTGGTGGCTTCAGATGTATAGTTACCGATTTTGACGACTTGCTTTCTACTCTCGAGGTGGGAAGACAACCAAGCTTGCCGAGAATTTGTGAAACTATAAGACATAAGCTACAGCAACAATAAATTGTGTGGGACACGGGAAACAGACTTTTGGATGCCAAGAAATATTGCAATGATGGCACTTCCGGCGTCTCTTGCTCTAGTCACATAATCAAGGTAATCTAACTGACAGGTAGTGTACGACCTACCTTTCAAAAAAGCGCGCTGATGTTTACTGAGAAGGCTCATAGAACTTAAATATTCTATTATGCGTTCTTTAACTAACTTTTCCATGATTCTGGAGATAATAAATGTGTGGTGGATTGGGCGGTAATTTTTTACATCTTGCATAGATCCGCTTTTGTGTCGTGGTATTATAGTTGATTGTTTCCAGTGTAAGGTAAAATTCCCATTGAGCATGGAAAGTGTAAGTATATTAAGCAACAACAAGAAGATGTCTGGACCTCCGTGCTTGACTAGAATTGGCGGGATGTTGTCAGGGCATGGTGAGCATGATGGCCGGACTAATCTGAGTTGGAGACATATGTCACTAAGTGTAAATTAAACAGTTTGGAGTGTATTTCTGCCTCTGTGTATCAGCTTCAGCTGAGGATCTTCTTTCGCATTAGTGCTATACACATACATATACACATACATACACTGGTATTCCCAGACGTTCTTGTCTATACACAGAGCCTTCATTCATTCAGTCAGAGTTGCTTAAACACAGTGGATTACTATACCAACTAGGTTGACGAACACATTAGACATGATGTTTACATTGGGTATGTCCAACGTACAGAGAGACGTTTCAGAGAACATCCCTGGTAGCAACGGTAACGTGATATTCTTAAACTTCACCGTTAAAATGGCCACCAACAAAGTACCTCCCTACTATTACACCAGCCACAGTGTTAACCGAAAACCCTTCCGTCAAATAATCCGGTCTTGCGATTGAGATGCCTCCTTTCCAACAATGCATACACAGCCGTGAAGCACTTCCATCATTTTGTGTCACCAAGCCATGACCCTCGTTGCTGCACAAGAAAAAGGAATCAGTGACGTTTAAAAAGAAGCAGCCAAATGTGCAATGAGTCAGAAATCCAACAAACCGATTTCGCGCATTAAAAGAACTTTACAATGATTCTATAGATGCACTGACTCGGCTCCGAAATCAAGCACTTACAGTTGATGGGGAGAACACATGAAGACCAAGCAACCCTAGGAATGACATGTAAGGCAATAGAGCTGGTCTGACTTCACCATCGAAGAACCAACAAATGATTTTCCTTAATCACTGAAATGGTAAATGAAATCCCGACACATTTAGCACTTTCTTCTCCACATACATGACCCTTGACACTAACGCTATAATTACACTGAGGCTCCATCTAGTGTTATTGCTCTCCGCAATATCCGCCAAGCAACACATTCTATTCAACCGTGCTTAATTCTGGAAGCTGATGGCCTGCCTCCATCCGCCATGAAACTGGGAGGGTCTGATATATCACTGCGCCTTTTGTATATGTTTGCCGTTTCACTGAGATCCAAGTAATTTGCAGATCAATGGAACACTTCGTACGTCAGCCCTCGCCACAAGGACTGAGCATAACAGGTGCTGGACAATAACAGGCCAAGCCAAAACACTCTTATAATAACCGATTTTTTCTTGAAATTAGTAAAAATGGGAGTGATGAAGTTCATCAAATCACTGGCGCTGATAGACAAGCCCTAAAATAGTTCCCTTGACTAACGATCGTACACATTCTGATAGCTGCATTACCTGAACTACATACCGGACTCCATTGACTCAAAGTATGCCAAATTAACACTATGCTGGCACATGCAGAAAACATTCCATCGGGTGCCTCACAAACGGTTACCGAATCAGCAAGATTTCTGTGAAGTTCACAACACATCAATGGGTTGGCTATCGTCACACATGCACGGTCCCGCTAAAATAGTCACCTTAGACGTCTCTTGCACTTCCCCGCGTAAAATTACCAGCGGGATGAAACAAGGATGTTTGCTCGGTGCATTAATTTCCCTTCTTTGTGTCAATGATAGCAGTTCGGTTAACAAACATGGTGTGCCGTATTTATTTGTTAATGATATAACCTTTGTCCACAAGTACCGTGGAGTTGAGCTTCGGAATGTACTACAATCATTCAAGAATACATTTATTCGCTTGAGACTTGGTGCGACAGGTGGATGATGATGTTTTAATCACAACAGTCAGATATCATATGTTTCGGTCGCTTGACACCCAAAGTATCCATCACACGTAACAGCGAAGGCATCTGTGTACGACGGTCTACCCTTGACCTCGAAATCAGATACTCTTTTACCTTCGACTTCTCTGAACAGGTTGAGTACCAGATAGCACGAGCCACACAATCCTCTGCTCACATCTCTCAAAACATACATACAAGCACAGCTACAGTTGAACTATGTAAAACCCTTAACGGTCCAATTCTGGAGTATCGCAGCATAATCTGAGGCAATATGAGGAAATCAGACAGGACATCGATAGAAAGCCTTCAACGGTCGTGTACTAAGCACGTATTGGAAAAAATGCTATCCTAATCTCTTGGGTACGATGTCAGCAACTCCATCTTCATGCGCTTTGGCTGCGAAGACAAAAAGATAAAGAGACTGCTGCACAAGCTGATTCATGGAAATGCCCATCGCAATCGATTCATCCTTAACATTGCAGCACAATTACACCCGAGATCTAGATAACAAAGTTTTTACCCTTGTTTTATACCACGAGACACGACAAATTTGCTGTCTAACTTTCGTCCCATCATATATGCTTCGCTGTGGAATCGGTTGCTATTCCCCATCAGGTCGTGTGAGACTGTACAATCCTTCCGCAGTAAGTTGGAAAGCTACTTCTACCTGGACACCATCACGTCGCTATTTTCGTGGGGAAAGTCATTTGTACATCCATTCAATGAAAGCCCAGCTGATGTCTAGTGAGTGTAATATCATCAATGTAAGGAAGCTAATCAGCCCTCAGTGTCTACAACATACTCAAACTACAAATTTGCCTCCTACCATCGCATACGACAAACATATGGGGCAAATACCTTACCAGAAATGCAGACAAATATAAGAAGCTAACGTGATATTGCTCTTGTATGAGCTTGACATCACTTGTGCGTGTATGTTCTGTGCCAAATATTGCCACAGGTTTTCACTTGAGGAGAATCATGCCCCTTATTATTATTATTCGATTATTATTATTTATTTTTTTGTTATTATTATTATTATTATATGTGGTATATTGTTTCGACTAGAGTCAATGCTAACCTGGAGCCTAAATGTGCCACTGGTACTTTGCACCTTGGACGGAGCACAAGTTGTGCGCTCGATACGTTTCGGCTGCTAGGAGAGCGTTGGAAATTTGCCACAGGGACACCGGCTACCGGCCGGGTCAGAATACGAACCAATGGTAACTCATTCAGACAAAGACCTGTTAAAGTACTGCTGACAGAGAACGTGCAAACATCCCATCCTTGGTTGACCAGCTACGGTTAGGTGCACTGCTGGTGACCTCTAGCACTGACACTCTCATCCCTGTCTGCCTTCCTTTAACACCAATGTGTCAATCTACTCGGGAGCATACTTGTCCCTCATGGATGCATACATCTAGCCCAGTGTTTACATCCAGGGAGTCCCATTGATAATGTCCCAAGACCAATGAGAGTGTTACTGATAGTGCGTGCATGTAACTCCTCAGGGAGAGAATGAATTGATGCCCACGTGAACCTGAATACACAACACGTTAGTTTGATTTTTGTAACACGCTAACTTATTAGCACTATGCGTGAATTTGCTTGTAATAAGGTATAGATGAAGTTTGGGACGCGCCTTGACCAGAGCAAGGTACGAATGTAGTATTGTTATCTAATCAAAACAACGAATAAAGCCCGACCTCACAACCGTCGGCATTGCCACACATCTTACTTTCTGGACCACTTGTGGTCTGCTAGAGGGTGGTAAACTCGTCTACTTGTACAGGAATGCTCAGTGCCACTTCAATTAGATGGCTGAATTTAAGAATCGACCTGTTTCACAGAAATATGATATCATCGGCGTGATGGAGACCTGGTTCCACAATGAAATGACGGCCGCTGAAATTTCGCTACCTGGCATGTTATTCATTCGGAACGACGGGCTGACAAAAGGCGTAATTTTGTATTACTGAAGCGACTTACAGTGCGAGGTCATGAAGGATTCTGATTCGCTGATTCCTGATTCGCTTTGGCGCCGCCTGCAGTTAAAAGGAGGAGACAATTATCCTAGAGTCTTGGTGTACCTTTTCCCTAACTCTACATCCAAAACGGACTACCAAATCGCAACTACCCTATGGCGAACTCTAAATGGAAGCTATAATCACGCCTTGACCATGGGTACTTTCAATGAGCATTGCTTTTAAATGATGCCACGAGCGGGGAACAATTTAAAGTCAATCTGCAGGAGCTTGTAACCAGTGTTCCGCTTTATACTTATATCACTTCGCCCACTCGGTTCAGAATATGTAATACGGCATCTGTGCTTGATCTGGCGTTTTTCAACGAAAAACACATGATCGATTCGTTTGTTCTAGACCGCCCGCTAGGTCGCAGTGATCATGCAGTTATCATCTGCATATGCTAGAATGCTATGCAGAATGCCCAGATGCGTACCAGTAGACGATGTGAACCATCAAATGCTACGACCGATTATCCCAGCTCGTCAGTGCCATAAGCTGGTCGTTCCTCGCCGAAGCCCCCATGGATGTCGCCTGGCTCGAGTTCATAAACAAATTCCATCGGCTGGTTATGGATGTTACCGAGACAAAAGGTTGCAAACGGTCTGAAACTGTTACTTACTTAAGGAACAGCACTCGGAGATTGCTAGCAGTACGCAACGCAGCGTGCCGAAAGTATAGATTATCCCCAACAGCAGAAGGCTGGGATGACTACATAGCACAACGAAACCACTGCACTCAACTGCTCAGAGAGGACAAAGTCGCGCATCAGCAGATAAGGGCAAAAACCTTCAGCGCCAATCACAAGCTGCTGTATAAGAAAGTCAATTGTCTACGGAAGGTGAGGCAAGGAGTTCTGTCACTCACGACAGCTGATGACCCAAACCAAACAGTTACGGTAGCAGCAAACGCGCCCCGGATGCAATAAACCCCCACCTTTCAGAGTGTATTACCATCAGGAGATACTACAGCTTTTACCGCCACACCGCAGGGACTCACTCACATCTCCTTTATCACCGAAGCTGTCTTGCAAAAGCTGACCATTCTGCGCAAACACAAATGCCCGGGTGTCGATCCTATTCGCCCAGAGGCACAGGGAGTAGTAGCTAGTCAACTGGCGGAGCCACTGGTTCTTCCAGCGGTGCTTATACAAGAACCAACTTCCTGCTATGTGGAAGCCTGGAATAATAACACCCATTTACAAAGGTGGAAGCAGAACCGAGGCTGCTAACTACCTCCAATTTCCCCTCTCCTTATACTATCCAATGTGATAGAGTCCAGCACAGCCGATGTGCTGGTGGGCTATTTAGAAACCCTGACATTATTATTGCTGAGCAGCGCGGCTTCCGTCGAAATCGTTCGTGCACGACGAAGTGGCTGGACCTAGTCAGCTGACGCTGGAGATGAGGTTGATGTGGTCTGCCTGGATTTCTCGAAAACATTCGAATATCTCGATCATCGGATACTCCTTTGCATGCTTTAGCATTACGGGATCGGTGACCACCTTCTAAGCTGGATTGCCAACTATCTCGTTCAGCGGCAATTGGTAATCAGAGTTCGGAGCTCCTTCTCAGACTCTATACAAGTTGAATGTGGTGTGCCTCAAGGCTCGGTACTAGGTCCCCCATTGCTTTTGGCATTTACCAATGACCTCATACAGGCAATTACAATTAACTTCCTGCTGTTTGCCGATGACGTTAAGATTTGGCGCATGGTTCAGGGGAATAATAACCAGCGACTGCTTCAGGGTGGTATAGACAAGGTACATCATTAGTTTAGCCAAAATTCAATGCGATTTAATGTGAGTAAATGCAAGATGCTCTCCATACGACACCAGCGCAACCACTGTTACAGGCTCGGAACGCATGTACTGTAGCGAGTTGCCACCGAACGTTACTCGGGCGTACTGGTTCAGGATGATCTGGGTTGTGCCAGGCAATCAGCGAAAGTTTCCAAAACTGGTGACCAACATGTATGCCTGTTACGAAAGGCGTTCAGACAAACAGATCGCTCTATGTTCCGGCAGATGCGTAGTGTTCATCCTCATGTCGAATATGCAATTCAAGACTGGCACCCATGGCTAAAACACGGCCTTAGTGTGTTGGAGCAGCCCCAAAGTCGAGCATCAAAGTAGTTATTGGAATGCACCATTTTCCATACGAGGAGAGGTTGGAACGATTGGGGTATTCAGTGGACTTTAGTGCCGCTTACCAGGTGACTTTCCAATGGTGTACCCAATTCTGCACGATCCACATAACGTGTGCCTCACTTTACTGCAAATCAGCAGTAGTGCCAACTTGAGCGGTCGCTCCCTAAAACTCGCAGAACAGTACAGCCACTTGGATTGCCACAGGAAGTTCATTTCCATGCGCGTGTGCCACCCGTGGAATGCTTTTGTAGGATCGGTAATTTCTGCTCCATCACGAGCCATAGTTAAAAGAAGTTTAAATGACTCACTTACCTATACTTTGTTACCTAGTATTAAATCTCCATCCCATCCCTGGAATATACTTTAGGTTTATTTGCTGTTACAGGTTTGGGCGGTGAAACCGCACGGATCGCAGGACCAAAGCAAAACAAACGACAAGTCCCTCTTTTAAGCGTAAATAACCTACTGCATTTTTTCTTTTTCGATAACCCAGCAAACATACCCAACAGGACATGTAAAGCATCACATGTTAACACGTATAAATTCCTTGTTCATAGTTCATTGACTTAGGGGACACAGAATGTAGACCAGCTCCCAGGAGTGTGATTGCAGTGTGTTCGTGCAGATTGAATGCAACTTTTTAAAGCAGGTTGAGGCAGCTACGAAAAGGGGCAACCAGCTAGTCGGCTTGCTGCGTAGGACATTCGAAGATTTGACCCGTCCATTTTCTCAATGATGCACAATTTCTAATTACGCCCTCACGTTGAACATGCCATCCAGGCCTGGCTACCGTCGATGAGGCGTGGCCTAGAAGCGTCAGTCGCACGACAACGAAGGGCAACAAAGAATGTCAAGGGCCTAAGCAGTCACGCTTCTGTTGTAAAAACACCGTTAACGCGAATACAGGAACAGACAGTAAACAATCAACACTTGTCAGCAGGTCAGGACAAACGAGTACCATAACTTGTAGATCAACGAGAAAGGGATCCAACAATAGTGCCCGTACTGTTGTGTGCTCAAATGTCCCTGAATCTACCGCCATCACATTGCCGGAAAAGTTGTCGGACGACCAAGACCAATGAAACTTATTGTGCGTGCTGATGAGTACCAAAGCCAAGCCCATAAACTTAGTATGAATTACTCATCATCCGTACTGGTCACACTATGGAGAACCCACATTTATCCGAGTAACATTAGAATCCTCGACCGACATAGAAAACGTTTTGCTCTCCGCAAGCGCGCTAATACACAGATCCTGTGTGATACGAATCCATCCTTATGTCCTTTGGAGCACGCGACAAGCAAAAACTAACACTGAAGGGGGCACAACAAGTAAGACCGCCTAAACATAATCTTTATAAACGGCGCGCCAAAACATCCTTCTAACGATGTTCAAGAGACCGGAAAGCACGATTTAGTACAGTGGCGGTTTATTCGTGAAACACTTTCTTTGGATAATATTGTAGCGCTATTGCTCACCAGGATACCTCTCTCATCAACTTATAGAGGATGCAGCCCTAAAATCCTAAAACTTGTGGTTCAGTCAGAGCAACAAGCAACGGATGTTTTGGATCGATGGCGGAGAAATCGGAAACGTCTTCCTTCTGAAGTTCGGTTAAAGGTCGCAGAAGCTTTGCACAGCTCAAATATTATAGCACCTGAAGCAGCAAGTATATCGACGAATGTACAGACGCATAACTTGTCTGCTGCTTTAATTGACTCTAACGTAGTTTTAATCGAAGATCGGACGCACCTTGGCGGAATCAAGTTACAAACGAGATATCATTATCCCATCAAAAAAAGCAGCATCCGACCTCCTATCAGTCGGCATTCTCTCACACTTGATCCC
>OX104061.1:33040146-33066044 GCA_944474145.2 Dicrocoelium dendriticum
ATTAAGTAACACAGGGCAATCAGAATCGTTCTGCTATTTTTTTCGAGTCATTCAACCAGGATCCTGCGTAATCACATGACAGCTGTTTTTGGGCCGAGAAAAAATGTAACGAAAGGGCTGTTTTCCGACAAGGTGCAAAGTCTAGATTACTGATAATTTAGGTTCCACTTCGGCACAATTTGATTTTAATGTATTCATGAGTAGGGGACTTTGATATAGATAATTGAGGTTCAATACAGCCAGCTTCCAAATCAGATAGTCGTTCACTTGCCCGGAAAAGCACTAGACTGCAGTTTCAGCCTGTTGGGCATCATCAGTAGTGCGCATCCATCGGATCCATCAGGATTCGAACCCATGACCACCAGCGGCTTGCACTGCGCTATATCACAGTTAGCTTGTAAATCATGACGGTCCGAAGCTGTCCCTCGTGACTCAGTGGTATAAGCTGCTGACTGGCGGTTCAATCCGCTGGTGGTCATCGGTTCGAATCCTGATGGATCCGATGGATGCGCACTACTGATGATGCCCAACAGGCTGAAACTGCAGTCTAGTGCTTTTCCGGACATGTGGACGACTATGTGATTTAGAAACTGGCTGCGAAGAACCTCACTTAATTATATGTATGTGTTTCGGAAATTTATTCAGGCACCATTGTTACCCTTTTTAGGATGCGTTATCTAGTGACTGTGATGTCCCGAACATCTTAATCACATTTTGGACGGTTAAATGCTTACTAATTGCAAGCTTAAAATTGCAAAGTGTATAGCATGTTCTGATATCACTTGGAAGTTTGTTCCAAATCTTTGAGTATTGGGTTAGAAAGAAACGTTTTGTGATTCTAGTAGTAAATTTTGGAATCATGACGTTAACCTCTTTGTTACGTATTGGATATCTACTGTGTAAAGTTATGTGAACACCGTTTTCAAGACTGCGGATTCGACGATTTATGATTCTGTAAAGAAAACATAGGTTCAGCTTCATTATCCGAAGCCAAACTGGGTCAAATCCACTTTTAGCACATTGCTCTCTGTATGTCAACTTTGAGGAATATCCACATAGCTTTTTCGTGAAACGTTTCTGGACCCTCTCAAGAGCGTGCTGGTCAGATTTCCGCAGATTAGACTGTACCATTGAACAGTATTCCATACACGGCAATACATATGTTTTGTAAAGCGATATGCGAGATTCCGTGAGGTAAAAATGATGGCAGATATAACCGATGGTCTTCATGGCTTTCGAAACTTGAAAGTCACAGTGTTCAGAAAAGTTAAACGTGACTGAATATCGCACGCCCAAGTCGCGAACTGCCCTGCATTGCGAGATATATGCGCCTTGTAGTAATAAACTGTCTGGCGGTACTTGGCATTTGTACGACAAAATATTACACTTGTCCACGGCAAATGACATCTGCCACAGTTGGCACCAGGAGTCAAGGGCAGATAGGTCATCCTGAATGAGACGTACGGCTTCCTGAGTATTTGCACGTGGTTGTGAGTAGACAACTTTAATGTCATCAGCAAAGATAAATGCAACACCATTTCTTATTCTCTGGAATATATCGTTAATATAAATTAGAAAAGAAGAGGACCAAGAACACTCCCTTGAATCACTCCACTAGTGATTGCTTTCGGTTTAGAGAAATGGTCGCCTATGCGCACCACCTGCTGTCTACCAATTAGATATGAAGACAGCCAAGAGAACATCGGTTCTCCAATGCCTATAGCCTTCAGTTTGTTTAGTAACCTTCTGTGAGGCACTCTATCAAGGGCTTTTTGCATATCCAGGAACAGGATTACGACACTGTTTCCGTTGTCAATGGCAGTCGTTGTGTGGTTTAAAAAGTCAGTCTGGCATGTTGCGCAGGATCGACCTTGCATGAAGCCGTGTTGCGAATTGCTGATAATGTTAGCGTGGTTCAAGAATATAAATAGTTCATCTTTCACTATCCTTTCCATTATTCTAGATACGATGGGTGTGTGATTGATGGGACGAAAGTTTTAACCTCGTGGGCAGCGCCATTTTATGTCGCGGGATAACGACAGAAGTTTTCCATTGAGTAGGGTATACTCCGTTGTTAAAAGAGAGTGTAAAGATGTTGAGCAAAAGCAGAAGGAAGTCACTACCACTGCTTTTTATTAAACAAGAGGGATCCCATCAGGGCCTGCGCACGTTGAGGAGTATAAGCGAGAGACTTGACCAGTGATTTTCGCTATAGTGAATTCCACTGTGCATAGACCTTCATTGTTGTGCGGCATGATAAGTGTTGGTGTGTCTGATGATTCATTGAGCATTGATTCGGCAAAATAAGCACTGAAAGCTTCGCAGATATCACCTGGTGCGTCGTAGTATGTTCCATCAGGCGTGGTGATAAAATTGAGATTGTCGCTGCAACGCGAACCCCGGGCACGGAATAGTTTGGCTAGCTCAGCTGTTTTGCTAGGGCCGTTCAGAGCTTTATACTCTTCTAGAATGAGAGTTTTGTCACGTTGATGCCTCTGTTCTTCGACGAGCTTCGACTGCTGTAATAATAGCGCAAAGTCAGCAGTTAACCTGAATTTCTGCCGAATCTTATGAAGCTTTCGTGCTGCCTTCAACGCCTTGCGATCGGATTTATGTTTAGTTTGGTAAGCACATTTTAGTGGTACTGCTGAATCGATGCAGAAGCCAATTATACTATAAAACAGGTCCGTCGCATGTTGAGGACATGAAGAGAGAAAGAATTTATCCCAATTCATCGAACGAACCAGGTCTTGAAAGAGTCCCAGTTGACAGAACTGAACAGACGATAATGCATTGTTTGCTGTACATCGGCCATGCGTAGTCTTAGGCGGCATTTGATCACGCGATGATCGCTCCCCGGAAATTCATCAAGAACGTTAACACTGATTGCAGGTATGCCCAATGAAAAAATGAGATCCAGAGTACTTTCACCTCTGGTAGGTTGGGAGACATGTTGCTGCCAACCATTCATTTGGATACAGGAGATAAGATTTTGGTATTTCAAAGGAGCGGTTCCTATGGGCCATGAAATCGAAGGCAGATTGAAATCACCTCCAATAATCTTATGTATAAATGCTAGGCTAGCGGCACGTCCAAATGCAAGCGTCTAAAGTTCTTGGTCATCTTGACTGCAGTCTGGCGCGCTGTATATACATCCCATAAGTAACTGATGCTGATTAACAGATATTGTCAGCCAGAGTGATTCCTGAACATTGTTCAACACTGGGTTATCGAATGTTGCTTCTGGGAGCGATTTTTTCAGAACAATTACATAGCCACCACCTCGACGACCAGGCCGATTTCTCATAAACTTGTTATATCCGAAAATAGTTAACTGAGTGTCAGACATGCCATCATGGCACCAAGATTCAGGTATAAATATTATATCAGGATTATTCACCAAAACGAATGAGCATAGTGTGTGCATCTTAGAGTGAAGAGAACGAATGTTTACCAAAAATACCGTGATAAATGTGAGATATGAGGAAGATTCTTTAGGTCGTGTTATAAACACTGGGGTTTCAAGCATTGTGCCTAGACTCAGGTTAGAAATTGCTGAAAAAGTGCGCGTATTGCCAACGGTGGAAAATGGTTTGGAGGTGGCCACAGCGGAGGGGATTGAGACTGAGTATGGCCCTCTAGAAAATGGTTCGAGGGAAAGAGTCCATGATTTCTGCAATAGCCTGTGGGAGCTGGAGAGTTAGGTTGTGTCCTCTGCATCATGTCACTAATAGGCTGTTGATTACGTAACGCATTGATAGGAGTCAGTGGGTTGCTGTTATTTCCATCTATGGGTAAAATCCGCTTAAGTGCGCTCGATATACAAGGCTTCACTATACGCGGTGGAGGCACACTGGTGTCAATCCATACACCAACATCAGCATAATCCATGTGGTTCGTTGATGGAATCGGAAAGTCATGATACCCAATTACACCGTGTGTAAGGTGCAAAGATGGCGGCACGTCTTCCATAACTTTATGACCAATGGATGTACGTCTATCCAAACAAAATGACGATACAGAGTCGCCCAATGATGCTTGCGATAAATCTAGGTCAACCGTCATTTTACTATCGATCAATTTGACCGGATCCATCGATATTCTTGATTAGCTTGGACAATGGCCAGAGCAGACTTTAGGCGGGACATGACAGTTCGAGGCTTGAGGTAGCGGTTTTGCATGCAACTGGGATTAAGCAGGTAATGCAGTTGTTATTCGCTGATCCCCATTGTTGTCATTTCGCATACAGGAAAGAGCATTAGGAAACCCTACATGACTGCCAGAACTGATTATCCAAGAGGAAACACCATGCACATCACTAGTTTGGTGGATTGTAGTGGTTTTGGGCTTCGTCTGCTTATCATGCTTAGCCGTGAAACTGCGGCCTAGTGGAGGTCCTCCAGGAACCAATTTTGCATCTGAGGTTGATCTTAGCTCCGAAGTGCGAGAATTAGGTGTTCTACCGGACACAGCATCCAATGCAATAGAGTGGCCAGCATATTCATGTGATTCCTCGTTAATTTCAAAAATCAATTTATCATTCACCGCTTCGTCCCCATTTGCAGCAAGCGGAGTATATATATATATATATTATACACAATCTGTGGTACAGATATTGTGCCATCGGAATCATGGCTGAATAGGAAAACAATATGAATAATAAGAAAAGAGCAACAAGAAATGCTTTTTTTGTCAAGTTTACCACTCACAGTTTTTGAAATTTTTTTTTCAGTTTGTTCGTTTTTAGGGGGAGGAGGAAGGGACACCGCAACACACTGATGCACACGTCCGCCATTGACATCGATCATGAGCCATAACTTCCAAGGTTTTCAACCAGCAAGTATCCTCGTCTCTCGGACCCCAACCAGGTAGTCGACAACAACCGGCCGAGGCCAATTGTTTCGTCAACTTTTTCATGCGGCTTCTCCATGTTGTAGGCTGTCCACCAGACCGTCTCTTCCAGCCCTGTCCAGCAAGTGCAAACAACGCACGACGGGGGTAACGCTGGACAGGCATGCGCAATACGTGTCCCAACCACCGCAGTTGATGCAGTGAGATGAGCTCCTCGAGCGAGTGGCTTCCACGTCCCAAGACACGCTGTCTAACTTCCACATTGCTTACGTGGTGCTGCCACCACACACGGGCAATGGACCGCAGACAGCGGTGCTCGAAGACGGATAGCCTGCGCAAGTCATCTTTACGAATGGGCCAGGTCTCGCATCCGTACAACAGTACAGCACGAACAGTTGCACAATAGACCCGCCCTTTGATGGAGAGACGAATGTCGTGGCGACGCCACAAATGCCTCAGCCTAGAAAAAGCGAGGCGTGCTTTCGAGATGCGCATCGAAATCTCGTCTCCAACAGCCCCGCCAGCAGTGATGCAACTTCCCAAGTAGACAAAGCTCTCCACAACCTCCAGTGTCTCACCAGCAAGCGTGAGTGCAGGCAGAGGCACCTGCCAGTCTTGAAGGAGAGCCTTGCATTTGGATGGCGAAAAGCACATACCATGCTTTGATGCTTCAATCGTCAAGCGGTTTAATGCAAGTTGGACGACTTGTGGATCGTCACCCAGCAAGACGATATCATCAGCATAATCCAAATCAACAACTCGACTACCTGGGAGGAGCTCAACGCCAGCGTTCAACGAATCGCTCAGAGCGTTCTTCAGGACATCCTCAATGGCAAAGTTGAATAGGAACGGAGAGATAGGGCATCCTTGTCGAACTCCACTGGAGACCACAAAGGTAGGCGAAAGCATGCCATAAGCCCTAACCCTGCCCGAGGTCAGACTGTACAGAGCGCGCAGTATGGAGACGAACTTCTCGGGGACACCGTTCCTCAGAAGGCACTGCCACAGTACTGTACGATCGACAGAATCGAAGGCAGCACGGATATCCAGGAACACAGCAATCGTTGGCCTCTGATACACATGGCGGAGCTCGAGGATCTGGCGAAGTGTGAAGATTTGATCGATGCAGCCGCGACCAGGGCGAAACCCAGCTTGTTCTTCTCGCTGCAACGATTCGCGTGTTGGGGATAGCCTGCGAAGTATGATGGACACCAGCAGCTTGCAAACGACGGGGACTAAACTTATTCCTCTGGAGTTGGAGCAGATTGTGCGCAGGCCCTTTTTGAAGATGGGTACGACTATCGATTCACCCCAAGATGATGGAACCTTCTCTTTCGACCAAATTTGCGAGAACAAAACGGTGAGTTCTCGGACCAGCGATGCGCCACCATCTTTAAATAGAGCTGGGTGAAGACCATCAGGGCCGGGAGCTTTATAACGCTTCAGGTGCCGGAGCTCCTGCTCGATTTCCTGGGAAGAGGGAGGGTCTGTTGGGGTAGACCACTCGGCCCCAGCGCGAGCGCCAGAGGTAGCAGATGGAGCTGGGGGCCAACAAAACTGCGAGCCAAAATGTTCGGCCCATCGCTCCAACCGTCGTTGAAGATTGGTGATTAAGGTGCCATCCTCTTCGCATATTGTTTCACTTATACCAGATCGAACACCTTCGGTGACTCGAAGGAGATGGAAGAGTTTCCTGGTATTACCACAGAGACTAGCAAGCTCCATCTCCCTAGCACGTTCACACCACCAAGCTTCGCGGTCCATTTGCAGACTCCTGCGCAACTCTCGACCAAGGTATTGGCGTTCTTCAACGTGTCTCGAATCCGATGGGATCAAGCGGCGTTTGTCCATCAGCGACAAGGAGTCGGCGGAAATCCAATGTTTCGGTGGGTGACGGGTAACTCCACAAGTGTCGATACTGGCGGAAACTAATGCATCTTTGATATGCGCCCACTGCGAATCGAGATCACCGTCAATAGTTGAGCCAAGCAAGGTTGACAGTGAGGCTTGGTACCTGGTTAAAACCGCAGCGTTTTGTAGATTTGCGACGTCCGGTCGGTAGTGGGCGCGCTTAGGTGATCCTCCGAAACGCATGCAAATCTTAGCACGAACCAATGCGTGATCAGAGTCCAGAAAAGTTGACCAGTACGATCGGCAGTCCATTACGCTTCCGCGCCATCTGTAGCTGATTGCTATGTGGTCAAGCTGGGAGCACTCTTGCGTTTGTGAGGACGGGCGCCAGGTAGCAGTCTGTCTCCTCGAGTGTCGAAAACTAGTGCTCGAAAGAAACAAGCGATGATCAGAGCAAAGAGCAAGTAGTCTGTCTCCATTGTCTGATCGACTGCCACCGAGACCAAAACTACCCCCAATGTGGTGCTCGCTTGGTAGAAGGCGGCCAACCCGTGCGTTAAAGTCCCCGGCAAGAATGACTATATCCGTCCGTTTGGAGGAACGCAGAAGTTCATGTAGTTGTTGGTAGAAGCTATCTTTAACTGCATCCGGGCTGCAGTCTGTAGGGGCGTAGCCGGAGACGACAAATAAGGCACGCTTAACATCTCGACGCCTGCTTACGTTACATGAACCTCTTAGTCTGACTGCACATAGTCGGCTGTTGACTGGGATCCAGTCAAGCAGAGCTGATTCAGCCCTGGCACTTAATACAACCCCAACACCAGCTTGACCAGTGGCGGCAGATTCTGGGCCTCCGGAAAGCCGCAAGTAGTATTTGGCGTCAGAGTTTACCGGAGAGGCCATTCTGATGACGGCGCTAGAGTCTTGCAATCTGGTCTCTGAAAGACAACAGATGTCTACCGATAGCGTTTCAAGAGTACGGGCCAGACATGCTTGTCGTCCGATCTGCATCAAAGTTCGAACATTAAACGCTGCGAGGATGAATGGAGAACCAGGTCGGAGAAGAGCTGGAGCTTCGGTGGAGTGAGAGGCGGTTGCGATCGCAGGACATGGAGAACCGGGAGTTTGGCTGTTACTTCCATCAGCTGCGAGACGTGGGTCGTTTGTGACGGTGACCGTAGAAGACATAAGAGTACATGCAGATGAAGGACGGGAGGTGGGGTGGTCTGTGAGTGGACGTTGAGCGGTTGAGTTAAGACAGAAGAGCGGCATAGCAAGTAGTAGTAGTGAGCGGTGAAGTCCATGAGTAGTATCCTCACATTTGTGTTGGCCATTAATTTGCGCAATATCAACTGGATGCGGGGCGCCATATGGCTGTTGGGTATTCTGATTTACCTCAGACGTTTTCCTCCTTATCACTCGTGGTAGCGGGGTTTTGTCCTCCATGATTTTCCTACTTTTTAAATTTGTATTAAGCACAATGTGATTGCGGTTTTGAAGAAACTGATTAGCAATAAGTTCATTTTGAAACTGGAAAAGTATGGGACACGCGTAACGCATTACATTTTTGCGTAGTCTGATGCAGCTGGACCAACAAGATTGCATACCGCATGCAGTGAGAAGCACTTTCTGAACAGTTTTTAATGGTAAATTGTCTGGCACATTAAAAACCACCGCATTGCGTGAACAGCGTACTCGATTGTGTACTTCGGTCGAAATGGAGTCTATCAGTACACTGCACTTCATGAGGTTCATTCTATCAATATTTGGGGGCGATTCAAATAAGACAGATAGACTCTGCAAAGGTTGCAATATCGATGTGAGCATGTCGACTTTTGATGCAAGTTCAGCGTATGCAGTTTCAGCTACTGATGGACATTTTTCAGGTGTCTTTCTCAGGTCAGCATGTAGTCCAAGGGAATTTCCTACAGCGCCTACACTGCTTTGGGTATTTTCTTTACTACAGATTCCAGTCTCTGTGTGAAGTGCCTTAGTTCGTTGTCTAAGCTTTCGAACTAAAATGGATGCATCCTTGCCCATAATACTTTTTTTCCTCATCGAGCGTGTCCGTACTGTGGACAGGATGATGAAACTAAGGTACGATACACTGAAGCAAAATCAAAGGAGCTAAGACAAATGGGTGTTAGCTTCCTATCTTTAAATGGAAATCCACCTCTGCTAAAAATGGCAACTCCGGTAAACTGGGGGATTTAGTAAGGAACAAAAAGAACGCACCTCAGTGAACTATTTGAATTTCCGCTCCCGAGTTGCACATGTCATTACGTTGGAAAAAGCAGGTCTCCACCAATTCCAAACGTGTTGTTGTTGTCTCACCGTTCCATTGACACATCGGTTAGCAGTCGGGTCAGCACAGACGATCCTCGTGACAGGTCACAAGCGGTTGCAGGTGAATCCAGACAGGCCTCGGAACGAAGCACAGGCTATCGATCTGGTCAGAGCGCTTCTTGGTGTGGCACTAGTGGTGTGTGGCCGGTGGGTTGATTTGAAGTGGCAGCCTCAGTGACTGCGACACAATCGAAAGATTAGCGGTAGATCCCTTATATTGCTGCCTGTATCTGCCTTACGCAGCTATCGAGAAAAGCAGACGCCACTGTACATAGGCACTGGGAATGAAAGGGTATCGCTGACTTGCATGTTCTGGCCTTGCAAGAAGTCACTGATCCATAGTAGGAGGTTCCCTGTTATGCCAATCCCGCAGAGCTTAGAGAGTAGTTCCTGATGTGGGACTCTGTCAAAAGCTTTGCTGAAGTCGATGAAGGTCACATCTAAACGTTTTCCAGCGTTCACTGATTTAACCCACTTCTCTGTAGCGACAAGCAGATTAGTGATGCAAGAATGTCCCTTTCGGAAGCCATGCTGGGTGACTGAAGTGAAGTTCAGATCTTCGCAGTGTCGGTGGATAGCACATTTAATGAGCTTTTCCATGATCTTGCAGGCGACCGACGTCAAGCAAATTGGCCGATAGTTCGCAGGGTCCTGGCGGTTTCCACCTTTGTATTTCGGCATAACTACACCCGTCTTCCAATCGACAGGTAGTCGACCAGCTTTAAGGGAGAGCTGAAAGATTTGACAAAGTGGGACGGCAATGAATTCTGCTACCATCTTGAGAAAATGTGGGTGTAGCCCGTCTGGGCCTGGTGAGGAAGATGAGTTCAGTTCTAGTAGTAGCCTCAAGGTAGCACTGCATCGATATCGATATGTTCCAGAGGTACTGTATGTGCAAGTACACGAGGGTTTGCGAGTTTGTCTTCCTTCGTACATCCTGAGGAGAATTGTAGAGCCAAGAGGTCAGCTTTGGTGTTATCACCATAGTGTATTATACCTGGTTCATTAGTAGACAATGCAGGAATTCCACAGCCCGCCTTGGAAGGTCTATTAAGATATGAAAACAGTATCTTTGGCCTAGAGAAGGATTGTTCGGCCAGGCTATGCTCGTATCGTTGTCTCTTTTCCCTTTTCTGCAGGGAGCAGAAGTTCCTGATGGCTTTGTATTTAGAGTAGTCTGAGTCTAAGCGGGAAAACTGGAATCTGTCCCATAGCTTTCGTCGTTGTTTCATATTGGCCCTGAGTTCTCGGCCGATCCAGGGGGGACCCTTAGAAAGAGGCCTGTTACTGTGGAAAAGGACGGCCTCCTCGAGGAGCAGCATCAATTCGTGGAATAAATCGTTCCAAGCAGCATCGAGTTCCAAGTGTTGTGGAGCATTAAAGTCCAGCGTACTTGCTGCCGCCCTTAGCTTGAATGTGTCGGTTCGACAGAAGTTACGACGGTGTGCGCTCCGGATTCGGATAGCTAGACGTTTAGTCCATAAGAAGGAGATTGTACAATGGTCGTTTTTACCTATGGGTGGTAGAAGGGTCAATTCTGAGACATCTGCCAGGGACGGAGTGAACATAAGATCAAGAATGTGTGGAGTATGTCCGGGAAGAAGCCTAGTGGGCGATGTTATATGCTGGGAGAGATTCGTTTTGAGGACAGTTTCAAGGAGGCTGGCGTCAAATGACTCGGGTAGAAGGTGGCAGTGTAGTAGGTCCCAATTGACATGCGGGGCATTGGAGTCACTCACAATAAGACAATCTCTGCGGTTTCCATGCGATTTGATAAAGTCTAGCACAGAGGCGTCATGTCCTCATGGGGGTTTGTAGATAACGCCAACCATAAGAGATTTGAAGCCATCATTGATCCTACATCAGAGTAGCTCTGCGCCACCAACAACGTCGCTGACGACTTCTACGAGATGAACTTTAAGATCCTCTCCCCAGTAGAGAACTATGCCACCACCAGCTCTTGCTCCAGATCAGTCAGCATGGAAAAGTTGGTGTCCTGAGATGTGGATCTCAGAGTCTGAGATATGTGAAGTGAGCCAGGACTCAGTGAAGGTCAACAGGTCAGGAAGTAGCTTTGCAATAAGAGCGTGTACCTCGTCAAATTTGTTTCCGAGACTGCGAACATTTACAGCCATCACCCGTAGTCCAGTCTTTCTCCTTGTTTTTAAGTCCCGAGGAGGACGAACAGTGGCTTCCAGCGGGACCTTATAGTTTGCTGTCCGGGGGTGGGGAGAATGGGCCTCCAACGGGTTTTCGGAGTCCTCCGAACTACTCGAAAATCCACAATATGGAGGTCTGTTTCACCACTTCCCCATCTAGCACGTAGTTCTTCTACAGCCTTTTTCATTTTGACTCGATCCTCCGGTGAGAGGTCACGAAGCACGTAGAATGGCTCACGTTTGAGACGCGAGTTCCTTCGCAGGATGCGTCGGCATTCCTCCTCATCCCGGCAAACAATTTTAAGGGGGCGAGTTCTCGTGGTATCTTCTTGTTTTTTTTACCAAGACGGAAGGCAGATGCAATATCGATCCCCTGTTCGCCTTCATAGAATAACAACGAAATCAACCGCTCAAGCAGTGTTTGGTTATCTAGTATTCTTTCCGCAGGGGTTACTTTTTCCTATTCCACTGCATTCATGATGATGAGACAACGGTCGCGAGATGGCTGGGTGCGCTCAGGAACTTTTGGCTTGCTAAGGGGCGGATTTTTCTTAACCACTTTCTCAAGCTCAGCTAATCTGTCGAGAACTAGCTTCATTTGAGTCTGAGATGCTAGCTTAGGTTTGGGTTTCTCGACGGGCTTAGGCCTAGTCTTGGCTCCAATTGTAGTTGGGCTTTTGCAAATAGAAACGGAGACCGCGCTTTCCCTCACAACTGCCGCATAAGATCTTGTTGTGGGCTTAATAGGCAGGACCTGTGTAGATGGATCCGAATGAGTAGTTGACGTGGTTCGGCTTGGCTTACCCATGGGATTGATCCAACCGGATGTATATGGTGATGGTGAGCACGGTGGAGCAGATGAATCGTGAATAGTATCAGGCTTCGTCGGAGAAGAAGAATCAAGGCTCAACGCAGATAGTCCGACGAGAAGACGCCTGCAATTCAGTGGAGCACGGCAGTTGTCGCAAAAGAAGTTAATGGCTGGCGAGGTGAACCGCTGCAAGAGCACATATTGATCAGGACAGATGCCGCAGCAGGCGATGTACATCCACCCATCACATTCAGAGCACTGCACTGCTTTGGAAATAGTGGTGACACCTTTATTACAGGACAATCACTTGGACGCCATGAAAGATGAAGTCCAAATATTCCCTAAATGATTCTCCAGAAACGATTTTTATTCTCTTTTCTTCGCCCAGATCTCAGTGGAAGGTAACACTCAAGAGGACGTCGCTCTCACAAGGTCACATACTCATGAACAATCAATTTTGTGGGGCATTATGATTAAAACGTAGGACTGCAACGCAACCCATTCCGAACGGGAAGTATATTTGCAAAAGTCTGCTAACAGACATAATGCCATCAGAAACCATGGGATTCAAACGAAGGTACAGAAACAGCAAAATAAAACACAACACAACAATGTCCATGGTTTCCTCAGAGGGCGAGATACTACCCGGTTGCCCAAGCCGAAGTAGGGTGTTGACTTAGGGGACACCACCCCGAGCCTTTGGCTGAATAGCCTGCCCGCAAGGCAGCGGAGCGAATTCAGGAAATCGCACCCATTGGGAGCCGGTGACTGATTGCTCAGTTCATACGCCTTTCGTTTGTTCCTTTGTCAAACAGGGGCCCAATGCTCCCCAGAAGTACAGCATAAGGTTGCTGGAATACAATGCTTCGCCAGGATGAAGCAAGGGGCAGTGACTTTATTTAGTGGCGAGTCACGTCCGCCACGTCACAGTGTTGTTAAATGGACATATGTGGCTTTTTATAGGGAGAACGCTTGCCAGGCGAAAACCCACCACGTCCTGGAACACTGCCGCCGAACCATTTGCTGGAACGGGAAAATCCCGAACCACCCAGCTGGCACCACGAGGAGGTTGTTCGGCAAGCCAGCCTTCCGAACGGGAAGCAAGAACACACCGCGCAGCGACGAGCTGTATTGAAAAGCTGACGTATCGGAGTAACCGAAATGCACAAAGATTAATAGATCAATCAGCCAAAAACTACATGTAAGGAAGTACCCATGAGAGCACGACGGTCTAACTCTGAACGACTACTGTGTGTGCGCCCAACACAGTCACGAAGGTCAACGATCTAGCTGTGAGCGAATGTCAAGCGCGAACCCATCTAACACCTCCCTCCTTATAACTGAACTGTATAGCACGCCACGGTTGTTTCGTATGCTTGACGTCTTGGGTTAACCTCGAATCTTTGCGCTGGGGCTCTGATTGGTGTTGACTACCTTCGATCTGTTGTTGCGTTTTCTGTTTGGACGACAGGCTCTTCCGACGGGGTAATTTGATATGTATCCAACAAAATGTCCAACGGTATTGAAGCTTCCTGGTTTTGGGGTTTCACTTGCATTTCAAAACGGGGTCTAATATGGTTTACATGTCTAGTCCATATGATGGAATCCACTTGTATTCTGTACAAAACACTTGAAATCTGTTCAATGACACAGGCTGCGAACCAGGATGATTTTCGGTCACGAAAATTCTTTACGTACTCACAATCACCAGGCACGAAATGCCGGGGGTGTACTTCATGATGGTGATCAAAAGGCAAATCCATTTGAACATTGCGCTTTCCTTGTGTAGCGATGGCTTCAAAGCATCAAGGACCATTCTGACACACCTACCGAGAAACGCTCCGGATGGAGACATGTTTTGAGGTACTGCTGGACCTGGCGTCGTACGGCAAATATGCAAAAATTTGTCAGTGATTTCCAAGGTATTCCACTCTCCCACCAGTTTAATCTATGCGTATTTAAACGTATTGACAAAACGTCCAATCTGAAAGTTTGGCTGTGGATGGTATGCTGGGGTGCGTATTTGTTCGATTCCATGTGAATTGTAAAAGTCAACAAATACTTGAGAAGTGAATTTGGAACCATTGTCCGAAACAATCGTTTCGGGAACACCGAATTCTGACATAAGATGGCGTAGGTGTAACAAAACAGCGAGGTAGTTGAAAAATTTCGAGTCTCTGAGTAACTATCGACAATTACCAGATAGTGGAAACCCTCCAGGGGTCCGGCAAAATCAATAGGAAGGCGAGACCATGGTCCACTTGGAGTTTGCCAAGAATGAAGCACACACTTGATAGGTAGTTTTGCTGCAATAGCACAGTTGTTACAGGAACGAACAACATTTTCAATATCCTGGACTATGAATGGCCAGTATAGCTGCGGTCTATGGATTTCATACGACTGATCCCCAAGTGACCTTCGTGGAACTGACTGAGAACGTTTTTCTGTAGAACCTTAGGAATCACAACTCGGTCAGCTAACATCAAGCAACCAGCAATGGCGGTTAAGGTGAATTTCCTTTTTACGAAACTGCTCACCATAGATGTCCAGGGGGCGTACATCATCAATCATCATCATCAACAGCAGTACATCAGCTATTTGAACTGATGCTTCGCTACCATACAACCATGACGACCTATGAAATAAAGAATAAGAAGAGAAGGGGGAATTACCTGGAAACCTTAATGCCCTAAGCAAACATTCAGCTCCAAGGCGCCTACACCTTGTGTTAACAACATACCGTCACAAACAAATGGCTATCGTGCAAAGATAAGGCGGCATCCATGAGACAGATTCCTTGCGGCTTTCACTGCCCCGCGTCATAATCAGGCATTACCCCGCAGATAACTCAGCACCAAACACACTTTAAACAGGCAATCCGACTAGGAGACAGCAGCAGACGCGCCACTGGTGTCTACTGCGAGCCATGTCCTGTAAAGTCTCGAGCCAAGTACAAGGCGAGTCACGTGGACTCCAGCCCGGAAGGCGAGACGGACCAACGGCACCCAGTTTGGTCGTCAGTGACTTCAGTTCCCGCTGCCAAGTCAACTTCTGTCCACCGCGAGCCTTCCGCCACCCTACACCTGGCAGACTAAACAAGGTCCTCCTAGGTAAGCGGTGACCAGGCATACGTAGCACGTGCCCGAGCCAACGCAACTTATTCAGTGCTATCTGTTGTTCTAGGGTGCTAGCATGATTATCACTACCTAGTACTCGCCTACGCACATCATCGTTGCGGATACGCTGGTACCATCCGACACCAGCAATGCTTCGCAAACAACGATGCTCAAAGACTTGAAGGTGCCTCAGATCTTCAGACCGAAGGGGCCAAGTTTCACTACCATAGAGCAGAACGGCCCTCACGGTGGCCTTGTATACACGGCCTTTCAGACGGAGGGAAACTCCCTTCTGTCGCCAAAGATGCCGCAGGTTCAAGAAGGTAACTCTGACCTTTGCAATGCGTAAGCTGACGTCAGTTTCTATGCGTCCATCATTGCTGGTACAACTGCCAAGATAAATGCAGTTATCAACCACCTCGAGTTCATCGTTAGCAAGTGTCAAGGGGTCATCAAGTGGCTGGTGGTCCTGCAGCAACACTTTGCACTTTGAAGGTGCGAAGTGCATACCAAATAATGGGACCACTCTGGACAAGGTATTCAGGGTTGATTGGGCCGCCCCAACATCGTCGAAAAGCAAGACGATATCGTCCGCATAATCTAGGTCAACTAACGTTTCACCAGGCAGCACTTCAACACCTACATCGTGAGATTCCGCAAGTGAACACTCTATGGTAGAATCCACGACGAAATTGAACAAAAACGGGGAAATCGGACAACCCTGACAAACGCTACTTGTAGTCGGAAAGCTATCCGATAGCACACCGTAGACCCTGACGCGGCCTGTAGTGTTCGGGTATAGAGCCCGAAGGTTGTTCACATATTTCGTGGGAACACCTTTCCGCCCATGTATTTCGAACAGAATCGATCGATCGACTGAATCGAACGCACGCTAGAAATCGAGGAACACAGATATTGTCGGTCTGCGGTATGCGTGGCGCCGCTCTAGCACCTGCCGCAAAGTGAATCTACGGTCTAGCCAGCCATGTCCTGGGCGGAAACCAGCTTGCCCTTCCCTAATCTGAGATTCCCGTTCCGCAGTGAGGCGAAGAACGATAATCGAGGCCAATAATTTTGTCACAACTGGCGTTAGGCTAATACCCCTGTGGTTTGAACAGTCTGTGCTAATGCCCTTCTTGTATATTGCCACTACAATCGATTCGCTCCAATTAGCCAGGATGTTCTCTCCCTTCCAGATACGTTCGAATAGGGAGGTCAGTGCTTTACATAGGACCTCACCTCCATCCTTAAACAGTGCATGGGCGTACAGGCCAACCAGTGCTAAGGTGCCCCATAATACGTTGTAACAGGGGATCTCTTGCTGTTTCTATTCTAACTGCGTTTCTTGTTACTGGAATTTGACGTACAGATGTTTGAAATACTTGTCTGATCCCGGGATCGAAGGTAATGCTGGACACAACTATGTCTTCATCCGGTGTCTTGGACATGCAGTCGACAATCAGTCTGGATAATGCATCAGCATGACCAAGCGAAGAGGCACTTTTAAAAGACAAATCGAAATCGTATGCTAATCGGGTGATTGCCCAACGCTGTAATCTGTTTGCCGTGTGAACGGGGATTCCTCCTTTGGTGCCAAAAATAGATAGCAAAGGTTTATGATCTGTGTACAAAGTAAATTTGCGTCCATGTACCATCTTATGAAATTGCCTAACCGCAAAAACGAGAGCTAGTCCTTCTTTCTCTATCTGACTGTAGTTCTTTTCTGCCGCTGTCAACGCGCGGGAAACATGCATCACAGCCTTTTGATGTCCATTCTTGAACTTATGCGACAAGACACTACCGATACCGTTTTGCGATGCATCAGCAGCAACACTTATTAGTAATGCTGGGTCGTAATAAGTTAAAAGGAGATTGGAGGCCAATATTTGTTTAATGTCATCAAAGGCTTTCTGGCACTGCGAGGACCAATACCACACTGACTCGTTTGCCAAAAGCGCATTTACTGGGACCCGGAGTTCGTGCATCTGAGGGACAACATTGTGATAATAGGTAACTAGACCCAAAAAAGACTGCAAAGTAGCTTTGTCCATGGGGTGTAGCATTAACTTGATGGCTTTTATTTTGTTTGGGCCTTGCTGACGACCGGAACTGTCGATAACTGAGCCATGGTATGTGAACTGGGCATCATAAGCTTGCATTTCTCTGGACGTACACGAACTCCATATGAATCTATCCTGGAGAATACTTCGTTCAGGTAGGTGTAATCATCTTCAGTGGTGGAGCTTAAAATGGTTATGTCATCCAAATAAGCCATTGCACAGTGTAATCCGGATAGCATAGCGTACTTCTTTTGTTGTAATATTGCTGAAGCACATTTTACTCCGAAAGGTAACCGATTGTGACGATACAAGCCTCGAGGAGTACTAATAGTGGACAGTTCTTTTGAGCGCTTCTCAACCACCACTTGCATGTGTGGGTCACAAAGATCAATTTTGGAATAGATTTTTCCTCCATTAAGCTTTGTGAATGAATCCTCGGGAACAGGTAAGCGATATTGATGCGTTTCCAGCGCGTTAGTGAATCCAGTAGAAAAATCAGCACAAATACGCAAACTGCCATTAGCCTTTCCGATGACTACAATAGGAGCGGCCCACGCTGTAGCTCACAGAACTGATTACACTCATCGAATGCAGTCGACTAATTTCGGCATCCACTGCCTCAACAGCAGCGTATGGTACTGGTATTTTGGGACAAAATACTGGACGCACACCGGTACGCGGATACAACACAGCTTTTATCTTAGAACACATTCCAAGACCCTCTGCAAAACCATCGGGGTACTTAGAGGCAAAATGTGACAAAGCTTCTACACTGTCTTTAAACATTACCGGCGCAACCGAACACTGAACATCGGTGGGACGCAGTGAAAAACTATCTGGGTTATCACAAATACTGTTCAAAGGTATGTTCCATAAACTAAGTTTGTCTATCCAATCTATGCCTAACAAGTTCAAATGTCCATAACGTGTAACGTGATGTGTCCCTAAGGTGTAACGTAGCATACAAATCACGAAGTGCAAACTCACAGTTGAACTGTCCAAGAAGTGATAATTCCGAGCCGGACGCGACGTGTGAAGTTTGAACACATGCGAGTTTACCGAGCTTGCTCCATGTCGACTCAGAGATTATTGTAATATCGGCAGTCGTGTCCAGTTGATGCCGGACGGAAACACTGTTTATCACAATCGTAACATACTTCCGCAGTGACTGATAGTTCGGGCTAGTGGTTACAAACAGCACATTTGAAACGCAACCTTGAAAACTTTGAGTTTTGGTCAAGGTTGGTGACGGTCTTCCAGAGTCTGCAAACATCTGGTTTCCTTATGTCCCATATTCCCACAACGCTTTCAAGTATACCGTCTGATTTCACAAAATCGAGCGATATGCCACTGACCACAATGCCAACAAGCACTAGGCGGACAGCCGCGGGTTGTGAAGTCGGAGAGACGTACTGAATTGTGCGATGGCCTGGGGCCTGTACGAATAGTATGAACATCCACCATCCAAAACTGGTGCCGTTGGATCATTTCTGTGTCATGCTTCAGTGTCAACATACGTTCACATTCCTGTATCATCTGTAGTGAGACTTCTAGATTAGACTCCAACCGAGATAATAAACGTAATCCACAAACAAAAATAAGCGTTTTAAACTGATCACTTGTGAGTGTGCTAAGCTGAAAACGTTCACATTCCCTGTTAACAATAGCTGCATAAGTCACAAAATCATCCTCCTGGTGTTTAACAACTTGAAAACATCGGAAACGTGTGTTGAAAAGTGAAGTTTTAGGGCCGAAAATTCTGGTCAAGTGTTTCACAATGTCAGCCAATTAGACGTCACGTCGGTTCTGGATAGAATGTAATTAGAATACTTTTCATACTCTTGTGGACCCAATTTCCTCAAAAGAAGGCGTACCTGAGCTGCATACCCTAGCTCACGCTCATCAATTTTAACAAGTCTTCATAGCGGCGAAACCATGCTTGGAAAGTGAGGTCATCCTCCGGCTGGTAATGAAAATCTGTCATACTGTGTGCCAGCTTGTCTGCAGTGGAAATCGTTGAATCCGTAAATGCTGGCTGTAACGGCATTCGGGTTGTCAATGTTTCAATTAAGCGCTGCTGTGACGCCTCAAACTATACTTTGATGTCTGGACAGCATTTCTTAAAAAAATTCCAAGAGAACCATCATGGTTCCCGGTCGCCACTCTATTATAACCTCTCACCGTACCGTACCCAATCCGAACGGGAAGCAAGAACATCACCGTGCAGAACGAGCTGTACTGGAAAACTGATAAAGCTAAGCAACCGGGATGCAAAAGCTCAATTGACCAACTGCATGAGAGGACATAGTCATGAATGGTGAGCGGTCTAGTTGAACGACTGTCGTGCTTGTGTCCAACCCAGTCACGTGACGAGACAGTCACGAATGTCAAACTATCTAGCTGTGGGCGACTGTGAAGCGCAAGCCTATCTAACAGAAGATGACTAAAGAAACCAGTTGTCAGACAACTTTTATAATAATAGTAGATGCTGAGATATGCGGTGTACATATGTACACAACACCTATGTTCATTCCATTCCAGTCCCCCTGATATCATTGCAACAGGGTTGGGAACTCTGAATGGAAAGAGGTGGGGAGTAAGTGTGTGTTCATTTTCACTATTTCTTCTACAGGCCACGCGAACCAAAACTATGTCACTTTCAATATTTTGTAAAGAGCACCCAATTGATGAGTAGAAAGTGTGGTCTCTACTCTAAATTTGTCACTTCCTGATTGTACGTTCAACAGCCGGATGACGTTATACCTTGAACAAAAGAAAAACAATTAGCATTTCGCGTGATAAAATATATTCACTTTATTTCGTGTATCCTCAATCAGTCGCTTACAAACGTAGAGTGGAAGTTAGTGAGTGCATGTGACTTGAAAGGCAACCATTTGAACCTGGGGCGATCGGTGTTATCACTTCTAGTGGCTCATCCTATACCTTAGCATGGCAACACTAAGCTGGACACGAAGTCTACTTGCTTGCACAGGTTGGGCTTCAGTCGCGGGATTGCGGAAGCCTCGGCAAACCGGAGCAGTGTTGGGCTGTTCTGCCTACTGATAACATTGAACGAATTACGGGGTCTTGCTACGCGTTGCAATCAAGTAGGTTTCGAGCAATAGAGCTGACAGGTAGCTTAGGGCTGCTCATCGCTAGGCCTCATAGAACGTCCTCCATAGTCCTTATAGATAACCTTCTGTCAGTCCAACCAACATACAGTTAAGTTGATAAACCAAGGAGGCGGTGAATTGGGAGAGAGGTTTATCTAGGTTGGATTGGTGCAGCAACTTTCTGGTTTGCTGTAATAGCACTAGCTCAGCTGCGTAATAACACCTCTTTATGGATTGTCTTAGTCTGTAGCAAAACCTTTTATCAGTTTGTTTGCCTTTGAAAGGTTGGGTGATGAAAACCTTTTTGGAAACATCCGGTTGTTTCATCTTCCGGAGGTTTTCCTCCCCATATCTTACTATGAATTTAATAGAGTACCCATTATCGCGTAGTATGGATACAATGCGCTGCAGTTTACTACGACACTTCGGAACTGATTCGGCGCGCTTGTGAAGCAGATCCGAACCAAGGATCGCTTATAGTTCATGGAGCAGTAACTGTTAAAGTTTAGATACTCCCGTGTCGAGCTGGGTTTATGTTAAATCGACCGTATTAGTGATCCATCTGGTCTTCTCTTTGAGGAAATATCCAAGAAGTGAAACATCTCCGCTGACTCTTTTCATGGTGAAACTGATCTCCGGACGACATTGGTTTAAGTCGTCCAACATGCTCTCTGCCTTCCATGCAATATGGACGACTACAAAAATGTCGTCTACATACCGGTCATAGATCGGTGGCTTTTCTAGGGTTCCTCGTAGTTGGTTATTTTCTAAGCCATGAAGATATCAGCTGGAACAGATCCAAGCGGGCAGCCCATCGCTATGCCTTCGATGTGCTGGTAAAACTTACCATCAAAGCTAAACTGAACATCCTTGTTGCAAATGTGCAGTAGGGCCTTTAAACGGTGTGCTGGAAAACCAACCTTGTTCGCTTGTGTACCAATGATATTCAAGGTCATCAGTAGGCAGAACAGCCCAACACTGCTCCGGTTTGCCGTGGCTTCCGCAATCCGGTGACTGAAGACCAACCTGTGCATGCAAGTGCACTTCGTGTTCGGCTTAGCCTTGCCATGCTAAAGCAGAGGATCAGCCACTGGAAGCGATAACACCGATCGCCCCAGGTTCAAATGGTTGCCTTTCAAGTCACATGCACTCACTAACTTCCACTCTACGTTTGTAAGCGACTGATTGAGGATACACGAAATAAAGTGAATTCATTCTATCTCGCGAAATGCTAGTTGTTTTTGCTTTGTTGAAATTTCTCAAGGGAACTGGTTGCATGAAATTTTTGAAGGAACACATCGGAACAGAAGTCCTTCCAACCCAAAAACAAGCATAAGTCATTTCTGATCAGCAGAACACGTAAATGTATGTCTCAACGGGACTGGACCTTAACGTGGTGCGACGGTTTGCGTACCTCATTGACCCATTGAGCTATACTGGGTGATGCCTCCGAGCATCTTGAGAGCTACTCCTACCAGGTTGGTCAGTGGTGAGAGGTCAGGCAAACTCAGTCTCCTGGTCCTCCAGGTTGGGGGTTTGAAATGGGATGGCGTCCATTTCTGTAAAACTAAATCACTGCCATCCCGCTGCCTTGCGGACAGGCTTTTGAGCCAAAGGCTTTGGATGAGGACCCTAATCGTTCTCCTGTCTAGGTCTGGGCGCCCTGGCAGTATCCCAGCCCACATATAACCATGACATTTTCTTCAAACATAAACTTCATCCTGCATCGGCCGTCGCGCAGATTATCAAGGGTCGCCTTATCTGCTGCATACAGCAGGGCGGATAAGCGAAAGCATGCTACTGCTGGCGCCTCTCTTCTTTCTTTTCCACCTTTTTCTCTTACTCCCATCCCGGCCCCCATTACTAACCTTCCTTCTATAATTCCCAGCTTAATTGACAGCAACCGAAGTGCTACTGGAGTAGAACCATCTGCAGCCACCATCCCACAGCACCTATCGGACGCCTATCGGCAAAATTCCCTTATAAGGCCACGCCGTCCCGTTTCCATGGCGACATTCAACGTCCGCACTCTAAGACAAACAGGTCAGCAGGCTGCACTCGCACGCACCTTGGACACACTGGGTGTTGATGTGTGTTGTGTGTCCGAAACTAGGACTAATGACCCTAACGGGGTTATTGAATTGACTGCACCCGGTATATCCTCTCGTTATTGGTTGCACGCATCCGGAGACGCCGATGCGGCACTCACGGGTCAAGCTGGTGTAGGTATCATTCTCAGCTCCAAGGCTGAGTCATCGTTGGTTGATTGGATTCCGGTGAACAGCCGTTTATGTGCAGCCCGTTTGAAGACATCAGCTAAGGTGAATTCGCGAAGTAAAACAAAACGCTGTTTGTTTGTGATTTCTGCTTATGCTCCCACGGACTGCAGTTCTAATGCAGTCAAGGACACTTTCTATCACGAACTGAACACGCTGCTACGCAGTGCTACCAGTTCAGATATTATAGTACTTGCAGGGGATATGAACGCACAAGTAGGGCGTCTGAGCTCTTCAGAAGCTCAGCTGGGTGGTAAGTATGGACTTAACTCCAAACGGACTGACAACGACGAGCGTCTGCTGCATTTGTGTGCGGAGCACCAGTTGTTTCTTACTAGCACTGCTTTTAGACACAGTGGGCGCCGAAGTGCCACTTGGCGTCCACCTGTAGCTGGTCAGCGATGGACCCAAATTGACCACATAGCCATAAGTTACAGGTGGCGCGGTTCCATTCTGGATTGCCGCTCGTACTGGAGTACCTGTGTCGACTCTGACCATGCATTGGTGCGCTGTCGTTTCTCCATGAACTTTACCGGAAGGCGCACAAAGCGTCTCCCCCGATTGGCAACGGAGAAATTGTCCCAGCCCTCTGTCAGGCAAGCCTATCAAGAAGCACTGCATAGCGAACTCTCGCTGTCTTGTCCTAATGATACTGAACTTCAGTGGAATAGGATCTCGGCCACTATGCACGACGCAGGAGCATCTGCTTGTGGCACTATCAGTGGTCACCGCACCAGTCACTGGATATCCGAGAGGTCCGTGAACCTTTTGGAAGCTAGAAGACACCTCCCGGCTGGTTCTGAACACAATGTGACCAGACGGGCTATTAGGCGTGAACTAAAGCGGAGCCTACGTGCTGACAAGGAAGCCTGGTGGACCAGTCGGGCTCAAGAAATGGAGGAGGCAGGAGCAGTAGGCAATTACCGGAAGCTCTTCCAGCTAATACGCACCACTGGTCCCAGAAAACCAGGCGTCAGTGAGACAATCAGGGACAGCGCGGGTGCGCTGATACACAATAAGGAGCGCCGTATGGCTCGTTGGGCTGAGCACTTTGAACATCAGTTCAGCTGGCCCCCTGCTCCCGGACCTCTTCCTACTCAGGTGATGCAGGACGAGCCATGGACGGTTAGTTTAGAGCCTCCGTCGGAGGCCGAGGTCCGAAACGCGATCACAGCCCTCAATCGTTTTCGTGCCGCTGGCCCGGATTCCCTACCACCTGCACTATTTAAGGATGGAGGTGAGGTCCTCTGCAGGGCACTGACCTCCCTATTCGAACGTATCTGGAACGAATAGAGTGTGCCGGCTAATTGGAGCGAATCGATTATAGTGGCAATATACAAGAAGGGCAGTCGCACAGACTGTGCGAACCACAGGGGTATTAGCCTAACGCCAGTTGTGACAAAATTACTGGCCTCGATTATCGTTCGTCGCCTCACTGCAGAACGGGAATCTCGGATTAGGGAAGAGCAGGCCGGTTTTCGCCCAGGACGTGGCTGTATAGACCATATATTTACTTTGCGGCAGGTGCTAGAGCAGCGCCACGCATACCGCAGACCGACAATAGCTGTGTTCCTCGATTTCAAGAGTGCGTTCGATTCAGTCGATCGATCGATTCTGTTCGAAATACTTGCACGGAAAGGTGTTCCCACGAAATATGTGAACATCCTTCGTGCTCTATACTCGAACACTAAAGGCCGCGTCAGGGTCTATGGTGCCCTATCGGATTGCTTTTCGACTACAAGTGGCGTTCGTCAGGGTTGCCCGATTTCCCCGTTTTTGTTCAATTTCGTCGTGGATTCTATCATGGAGTGTTCCCTTGCGGAATCTCACGATGTAGGTGTTGAAGTGCTGCCTGGTGAACGGTTAGTTGATCTAGATTATGCGGACGATATCGTCTTGCTTTTCGACAATGTTGAGGCGGCACAATCAACCCTGAATAGCCTATCCAGAGTGGTCCCATTATTTGGTATGCACTTCGCACCTTCAAAGTGCAAAGTGTTGCTGCAGGACCACCAGCCACTTGATGACCCCTTGACGCTTGCTAACGAGGAACTCGAGGTGGTTGATCAATTCACTTATCTTGGCAGCTGCATCAGCAATGATGGGCGCATAGAAACTGACGTGAGCTCACGCATTGCAAAGGCCAGAGCTGCCTTCTTGAACCTGCGTCATCTTTGGCGACAGAAGGGAGTTTCCCTCCGTCTGAAAGGCCGTGTATACAAGGCCACAGTGAGGGCCGTTCTGCTCTATGGTAGTGAGACTTGGCCCCTTCGGTCTGAAGATCTGAGGCGCCTTCAAGTCTTTGATCATCATTGTTTGCGAAGCATTGCTAGTGTCGGATGGCACCAGCGTGTCCGCAACGATGATGTGCGTAGGCGAGTACTAGGTGGTGATGATCATGCTAGCTCCCTAGAACAACAGATAGCACTGAATAAGTTGCGTTGGCTCGGGCACGTGCTACGCATGCCTGGTCACCGCTTACCTAGGAGGGCCTTGTTCAGTCTACCAGGTGTCGGATGGCGCAAGGCTCGAGGTGGACAGAAGTTGACTTGGCAGCGGGAAATGAAGTCACTGACGACCAAACTGGGTGCCGTTGGTCCGTCTCGCCTTCCGGGTTGGAGTCCACGTGACTCACCTTGTGCTTGGCTCGAGACTTTAGAGGACATGGCTCGCAACCGACACCAGTGGCGCGTCTGCTGCCGTCTCCTAATCGGATTGTCTGTTTAAAGTGTGTTTGGTGCTGAGTTATCTGCGGGGTAATGGCTGATTATGACGCGGGGCAGTGAAAGCCGCAAGGAAGCTGTCTCGCCGATGCCGCCTTATCTTTGCACGATAGCCAGCTGTTTGTGACGGAATGTTGTCTACACAAGGTGTAGGCGCCTTGACCCTGAATGTTTGCTTAGGGCATTAAGGTTTTCAGGTAAGTCCCCCTTCTCTCCCTCTTCTTATTCTTTATTTCCTAGGTCTTCATGGTTGTATGGCAGCGAAGCATCAGTTCAAATGGCTGATGTACTGCTGTTGGTGATGATGATGGTGAATGTATGTCTCGGAAGGATTTGACATGGCGGGATCACCAGGACTGCTCGAATGCCGAAACCTGGACTGCATACGTGACACATCATAACTTCTGTGTGAAACTGATCCGCGAAGACAAGGTCACTCATCAGCAGGAGTTAGTGAAGCGATTCTGCACGAACCGCAAACTTCTGTACAGGCACGGTAACGGCCTTCGAATGGTTAAGCGGGGGGTTCCAGCACTCGTCACTGCCGACAGTTGCACGCGATCAGCAGTTTAAGCAGCTGATCTCCTACGAC
>OX104061.1:33066336-33321040 GCA_944474145.2 Dicrocoelium dendriticum
GTATTGTAGAGAGGCCGCTTCCAAGAATGTCTCTGGGGAGCTCTTCGGAGCTAGCTGAGAGCGGATCGCGATAGACGGCTAGCGACGAGCCTGGGCCCGAAACTACGGAGCGGGAATATGTGGACAGCGCAATAAATCAGACATATACGCCGCTTGCGCAGCCCACAGGACCGAGGCCGAGCCGATTGACACAGCCCAGAACAAGCAAGTCGAGAGCTCTCGAACGACTCCTGGCCGATCCAAATCGGATGCAGAGAAGCGGAGATCGAGGCGAAAACAGGAAGGCGGATCTTCCAAGTCAGAGCTCCCGAGGCGAAAGGACTGGCTCGTCTCCAACATCCGTACCTGTGTTGCGTGGTGGGACGGAAATCTAGTCGATATTCGATGGCGCGCGCGAGACCCTCATGTGCCCATTTTCGGTGTGCAATAAACGCCTACCCCCCTGTCTTGTCGTTCTCGCTACACTGGTGCCGTGACCAATCGCGATGGTGTTGACCCGGTTGGAGCAATTTGCGGCCGGTGACGTGGAGGCGTGGCTCGATGAGTTCGACGGAATTGCGGCTTGCACGGGTGTGAGGGGGGATGCAAATTTGCTAATTGCTTTGGGCACATGGTTGAGTGGACGAGCCAAGGCGGTGTATTTGCTCACTCGAAAGGCCAAACCCGGTTGTTCGTTCGCTGAGATGAGGGCTGCCTTGTGTGCAGAATTTGGGAAGGATCTGGAGAGAGAACGAGCACTGCAACGATTTCACGCAGCCAGGTGGGACGAACAGGAGGATTTGATGGTGTTTTTCCAGCAGCTGGACAGACATCTAACGATTGGGCTCCCCGAGTTAGAGGGCAAAGCAAGAGAGCGCCTACTGAAACAGCAGTTTATCCGAAGTCTGCCCGGTCCACTCCATGATCAGGTGAAATTGGCGTCGATGGTGGGAGACAGCAAAGCGTTGGATCTGGTGACGGTCGCCCAGAATTTGTCGGAACGAGTGACAGTGAGAAGCATCCAGCATGCTGAGTTGGAACAGAAAGTAAATCGCCTGTCCGAAATGGTGGAGCAGCTGTTGTCGATAGAGTCTTCAAGCACCACTTCACAACGCAATGTACGGGTAATCCGGAACGGTCGCCGCTGTTTCCGATGCAACCAGAATGGTCATGTGGCGAGATTCTGCACCAACGTCAATGTGCCCCATTGTTTCTCTCTATCCATGCCGAGTCGGTGGCGAGTACCAGTCCTCCAGGTAACTATAGAAGGTGTGTCTGTCCGAGCCATAGTAGACACAGGAGCGGCAGTGTCAATTACGAAGAGGTTCAATGGGGTTCCAGTAAACCCATCTTCAATCACGATGCGGACGGTCGGCGGGCATTCTTTGAAAGTGACGGGCACGCAGCGGTTACGAATCAGGATAGGAGAAACGCTCATCAGCCATGACATGTTCATCGTGGAGGTGACGACCGAAACCATCATCGGAACCGACATCCTGAAACGGCTCGGTGTCACAATTGACCTGAAAAACGATGTGGTGATCGTGGCTAACGAGACGATCGAGATAAACAAGGGGAGAACCGACCGGGTTGGTGCCCTCAAAGCCGTGCCTGATTGTCAGAACCGTGCAATACGCAACGTACTGAGCAGGTATGCCCACTTATTCACAGACGCGGAAGATGATTACGGATTTTGCAATTGGGTTGAACACCGAATACCGTTGACCCCAGGAGGACAATGCAAGCCAATCTTCAGACGAATTCCACAGAACACCCTGGTGGAGATACAGAAGCAGGTGAAGGAGATGGAATCGAAAGGAATCATCAAGCGAACGCACAGCCCGTATTCATCACCCGTGCTATTGACGAAGAAGGCCGACGGAACCTATCGATTTTGCATCGATTTCAGAGAACTAAACAGGGTGACGGTGAAGGATGCATTCCCGATGCCTCAGATGGAAGAAATTTTCTCAAGCCTTCACAGTGCCAAGCAGATATCTCTGATTGATCTCCGCTCGGGATATTGGCAACTGCCGATCGCAGAAGAAGATCGCCACAAGACGGCTTTCAGTGTCAATGGCCAGCAGTATGAGTTTTTGAGAATGCCGTTTGGATTGTGCAACGCCCCGGCTACATTCAGGCGTTTGTTGCTGATGGTCCTCGCGAACCTGCAAGACGTGGTTGTGTACGGTGATGACATCATCGTCTTCTCTGAGACGGAACAGGAACATGTGACCAGACTTGGAGCAGTACTGCAGAGGCTAGATGAAGCTGGTCTGAAACTCAGTCGTAAAAAGTCGCAGATTGCCCAAAAGTCAATTGTATGCTTGGGTCATATCGTGGGCAATGGTCAAGTCCATCCACTTCCGGAGAAACGCGAGACGATCAAGTGCTTCGCAAAACCAAAATCCAAGCGTCAGCTCCGTTCGTTCTTGGGAGTGGTGGCATATGATTCAAAGTTTGTGCCCCAGTTCGCAGAGAAGGTCAGCCCGTTGTTGAAGCTGCTTCGCAAGGACGTACCCTTCGTGTGGACAGCTGAAGCGGATCAGGCCTTTGACCATCTAAAGGCAGGCATCGCAGAAGCCCCGACATGTCTACGGCTACCCAATCCTGGTGAGAGGTTCACTGTGGCTGTCGACGCAAGCAACGTGGCCATCGGTGCGGTTTTGTCTCAACCGGCTGGGGTGGTGGAGTACGAGAGCAGAGTGCTGACGGGGGCGGAACAGAAGTATTCAACAACGGAGAAAGAATGCTTGGCCATCGTGTGGGCGTTAGATAAGTGGAGAAATTACTTACTGGCGAATGAATTCCGGGTCGTCACTGACCACAAACCGCTTTCGTGGTTGATGACGGCGAAAGACCCGCGGGGACGGCTTGCGCGATGGGCCTACCGATTGCAGGAATTCAACTTCACCATTGAGCACGTGGATGGAACGCAAAATGTATTGCCAGATATGTTGTCACGACATCATGGACGACATCATGCCAGACAATGCCATACCGGTGCGTGCGATCGCGATGGGGGAGAGGAACCTGCTGGGAGAGCAAAGGACAGATGAATTCGTGAATGTGTTGTGCTCTCACTTACGGGCTGGCACGAAACCGGCGGCTACATCAGAGGAGGTGGAGGAACTCCTCAAGATCTGGGACAGGTTGAAGGTCGAAAACGATAACGTGGTGGTGGCGATAGACGGACGGAAAGTGCCTTTTGTTCCACCAAATCAGCGAGAACGTGTGATGCGCATAACTCATGATGGCGCCCATATGGGATTCGAGCGGGTCTTTGAATTGCTGCGGAAGCGAGTGTTTTGGCCAACCATGAGGAAGGACGTCGCGGCATACCTTCGGGAGTGCCCAAACTGCCAAACGAGTCGGGAGATGGAGTCCCCGAGACCGCCGATGCGATCGATGGAGGTTGGTGAGCCACTTCAGTGTTGGGGACTGGACGTCTTTGGGCCCTTACCAGTGAGTCGAACAGGAAACAGATACATTCTAGTGATGATTGACCACTTCACTCGATGGGTGGAAGCCATACCAATCAAGGACCAAACAGGCGAGACAGTGTCGCAAGTATTCGAATTCAATGTGCCTGCAAGGTATGGGATCCCACAGTGTATCATCACGGACCAAGGGCCCTGCTTCGAGTCAAGAGCGTTTAAGTCAGTGTTGGACAAGTGGGGCATCCAGAGACGGCGAACTTCACCGTACCACCCACAAATCAACGGGATGACCGAGCGGTTCAACCGGACATTGAAGACGTGGATAAACTGCACGAAGTTGGCATGGGAAGATGCTTTGCCTCAGGTTCTGATCGCGTATCGGACCAGCATGCAATCAACCACCAAGGTCTCGCCATTCGAATTACTGTTCGGCAGAGAACCACGGATTGCACTCGATACTTGCCTACCGAACCAGCGTGAGTGGAAACATCCAGCTGAGCATCAAGAGCGACTGCGAGGGAAAGCTAGAAGCGAAACCAAAGCTCGACAAGCGCGGAATAAGCGAAATTACGACGCCAGGCATGAGGCTCACAAGTGGAGGCCATTCAGGATTGGAGAACGGGTCAAGTTACGGAACAACGATCGGCCGGATCATGACGGGCCGGGCGCAAGCAAGTTCAGAGAACGCTGGAAAGGCCCCTACAACATTATCGACCAGAAAGCGGGCAACTTCTTAATCGACTGCGGAGGAATGAAACGTTGGGTGAATGCTGCTCTCCTGCGACCATGGTACGAGAGGAAGAAAGGTCCTGGTGGAGGGGCGGGTGTAGAGAGGCCGCTTCCAAGAATGCCTCGGGGGAGCTCTTCGGAGCTAGCTGAGAGCGGATCGCGAAAGACGGCTAGCGACGAGCCTGGGCCCGAAACTACGGAGCGGGAATATGTGGACAGCGCAATAAATCAGACATATACGCCGCTTGCGCAGCCCACAGGACCGAGGCCGAGCCGATTGACACAGCCCAGAACAAGCAAGTCGAGAGCTCTCGAACGACTCCTGGCCGATCCAAATCGGATGCAGAGAAGCGGAGATCGAGGCGAAAACAGGAAGGCGGATCTTCCAAGTCAGAGCTCCCGAGGCGAAAGGACTGGCTCGTCTCCAACATCCGTACCTGTGTTGCGTGGTGGGACGGAAATCTAGTCGATATTCGATGGCGCGCGCGAGACCCTCATGTGCCCATTTTCGGTGTGCAATAAACGCCTACCCCCCTGTCTTGTCGTTCTCGCTACAGTATCAGCATGGACCAGTGGGCGAATGCTGTGCGGGCGATAATACAGTATCATTGTCATCATGAAGCTAATTTAACCGTCACAGATTTCCGGGCAACAACATACAACGTGTAATGGTTGGTGGAAGAGGAACAGCGTCCGCTTCAAGTAGTGAGGAAGTTGAGTCTCTTGCAGTACTAGCACCTGAAGCCGTATCGCACCGGGCCCACCAACCTATCTCTGTACGTACTATCTCATCACTAAGCGAGAGTCTTAAGGAATTGCAATGACACCAACTTCCATGTTTAGCCCACTTGGCGTCAAGTCACACAAGATAAATGCTCTTGCCTCCTCCGGTTTGCACCAGCGGCCTCCATGCTTACATCTTCGTGAAACTTCTGTCACATCGGATGAGGGCAGTTGCCCACAAACTGGGGATGCCCAGGTTAGCACTTGTTTTTCGTTCATTCACCGTTTTGGATTTCCGGGACAATAACTTGCCGTCAATACCATGAAGCAAATGGGAAGGCCTGTGCTGCTTCTACTCCCAGCTTAAAGAATCACACTCCAGAATCCCGATATCGAAACTTTATGCACCATAGCACTCAGCGAACCGTCTACCCCTGTCACTTGTTGTCGTGCTAGGTCTCTACAAAGCTGCTGAGTTTTCAGATGCCTTTTAGTGAAGTACCCCCTACGACAATGAAATGTGTTCGTACCTCATCAGTAAAACTGATAGCCTCTAGCGTTGCCCAATCCACATTGTGATCCTGCACATTACGCTCGCACTCGTTTCGTGCATGGTCAAGTTGGAAAGGGCACATAGCGGCTTGCCATAATAATCCTTTTGCTTTCCTGGTCGTATTGCTTGAATTCAACGGAGACAGGCTTGCTAGGTATCCTTAAGGTGTCAAGCTAGTACAGTACAACGCTGCCTTCAGTTCAACTGCACTTTACTCGCAGCAGTAATCAGTACTGGAAGATTCCACGTTATTGGTAAGTACAGAGATATTTTGCATTATGTCGCTATTTTATAAGATTTACTTTAACAGCTCCATTCATACCCTACTATGTGGTCAATTGACAGCAAGCCTGCGCGGACGAACACTTGACGATAATGAGCGTGTGCGTTCGGTAGGTCTGCGGATTTAACTGTACAAGCTAGGTCGACGCGAACACGCGCTATACACATTCGTTCATTGTCAACTTAAAACAATTGTATTTGGCTTGTTCAGTGTTGGAAAACGCAAACCAGAAGGGGCAGCATCTGATCTGGCATTTGAAAATGAATACAACAATCATCGGTATAGATGCTTTGGTCGGTTTCCCATTCTAGGTCGGAACCTAAACGAACCATCTCTGCACATGATCTGAGACAACACAGGACGTGGCACGTAACTAGCCCAATTAAGTGTTTTAGCCCCCTATTAGCTCGAGAGCAAACTGTATGTTTAGGGAGCGCAAATCACTGAATAAGCTGGATTAGAAAATACCAGTGATCCATAGCTGTAAACAGCGTGATGGACAAACCAGTGTGTAGAAACCAAACCTCGGACAGCTAGTGGACACACGAGCAAAATCGTATGCTCAATCTCGAGAAGGATATTCCCACCCATTGATTTCTTTAGTTGGTTTTTATAGATGTATCAAATGCATTTTTAGGAAAACATAATGCACCGGACAGTTGCACCGATCGGTACAGTGAACGTTGCGTTTCTGTAAGTGCCATAAAGCAGTATTCAAAAAATTCCACTGAATTCATCCTTCAATATTTTGCACATTTATGCTCCTTGTTTTTCTAGGCTGTAGTGCCAAGCTTCCAATCTTCAGTTATCATTGGGAGACACAATAAAGTACACCCAACAGTGTACATCTGATCTTGGATTGAGTGAAGTAAAGTCCGCGCTCAGCCACCCGAATGTGCCATATGGAGGGAATCACAAGCAAATCGGTACAGCTGTGTTGAGCGAAAGTGACGACGCTATACACGAGTAGTTCGGAGTTAAGCGATCAGCATCTGGACGTTGTTTGGCCTTTTACGTAACGGTGACCCATTTGCCAAATGTGGGAAAATTGCATGAGGCGACCCGTATGAGAGAGCTGCACAATGGAGCTTCCAATTGTATTCGTATTTCTCCAAAGATCTTCAATGCCAGGAAATATAGATGTTGGTTGCACAGAAAGCCAAACGTGTGTAGATGAACAGCTGAGACAATATGGCACGACCAGGTTGATACTCTGTTTGAACGCTTAGCGCTCCAGAATGGGTTGACAAGATCCCAGTATCAGTATTTGTCGGTGAGTTCAGCCGGTTGACCGGTGGATAAAGTAAATAAATAAGTAAATAAGTAATACACTACTCGACATGCGAGACACAGGCAAAATACCAGTCTGATCTATGGGTACAACAAAGTCGGATAGTGGACGGACTGTTCATGATCTGTTGTGTTCTCAATGGAGTGGCTGAGATGCACAATCAGTCAAAAGTACTATGATACGGAGTAGCTGAGAGTAGGGAAAAAAAGGAAATGTAGCCGTCAGGTCAAGTAAAGTAATACGACCCTTCATAGAACCGTTTCCAGGAGACCTGCTTCCACACTTCACTTACACAACTCATCTGGCCGGGTGCTGTTTTGGCTTAAAGCAAGTAGGTAGTGATATATTTGGCTCGTTATTTTTGGCTGTTGTCATATGCAATTTAGTCATCATCATGGTGTCATATTATACATAAATATGTATAAATTTATGTGGAGGCCCGTGTTCTATGTTAAGGTCTCGCCATAATACAGCAAAAATTAAGCCAATTCGAGTCTAACACTTTTAATATCTACCAGTGAGTTCGTGACAAGTCGCATTACTTGAGGGTGCTGCATTTTTTGGAAGCGTTTATCCACCTCGAGAGATCGACACAGTCGTCGCTAACAGTGGTAGCAGAGAAATAAACAAATAGAAAAGGGATGTAGAAACAGTAACGAGAAACGATGGGATTTTGTCCGAAGTTGTCCGATACTGGAGACATAAATCCTCAGAAATATATGTTGGTGAAGCGAACTCTGAGGTACCCGGTATAGCCACAGGTGCGTCCAAAGTGGGAAGCTTAAACCTAACTTGGACGTGTATACATGGTTGGCAGCATCCGGTTCCGGATTTGCGTGCCACTATGGCCTCTATAGGACAATCACACGTCGGCGCGTGTATACACAATAATCGTATTAACCACACGTTCTTCCGGCATTTTTTCATGCCAAACACTGAATACTGTGATTCATTATAGCCAATATTTTCGTGGAATTCGCAAGCCAACATGTGTAGTGAAGTCCACTCTCACGATAATTTTAATATTGGTGCGAAGCAGAGGATTTGTATCGGCTGCATTGCTGTTCAGTATTCAAATGACTTCACTGAGTGTATACCGAGCAGATGTTATTAATGCCTCAAACACCTTATGACCGGTTTCTTCTCTACTTAAGCTATGTCACGTACGCACTTGAGCATCGATTCGTAAACACAGGCACTCACACGATTGGTTGAGGATGACCTTGTCTTACTTTCCTTATTTCATTGGCTTTCCTTTCCAGCTTTTCTAGCCACCGTAACGCAGGATGCTTTTAGTAATTCGCTTCCATACTACGCGTGCGCATTCTGTTTCGTTCATCGGCTAAGGGCCATACTTAACATTCTAGCGACGAGGTTAAACTACTGCGACGTTGCATCTTCCTACACTACTTTGGAATATTTCTTCTGATAAACCAACACCGGCCACCTGGAACCGCTGAAAGCGCGCCTTTTTGGATTATTTGGAGCTATAACCCATCTTACAACCAAACACGGTACCCTCAGAGACACAAAATTAAATTATTGAGAAAATTCCTGGGGAATGGAGGCCAAAAACATTTTGGTGCCCTGCATGTCGGTGAGAAGGAAACAGTCAACAGCGTGCTAGTAGCTCTCAGCGAAGTATGGGGTTCACGAAGAGCATATATACTGCGTGGTATTCTTCTTCGACCTTGCGTCAAACCCTGACAAAAGTGGCATTGATCTCATTGCGCGGATTCAGCAAGTCCTACCAGTGTCAGTATAGTGAAATCGCAGTTAAGAAGTTCGAAGAGGCGATGGCTTTACTGTGCTTGATATCCAGTATCCTTAACGAACGGCCTCATGAAAGGTTGTTGTCGGAACATGAGACGACGATGAGCTGGGAGGCATGCAATATTGTTCGACAGTTGGAGAATGTCCATAAACAGTTAACAGCTTTTTTCCGCGCAATCTCATACAGACACAATCCAAGCAGTCAATCAAAAAGATGCTACGCCGAGACAGTGCAAATTGCGTTTTGCCTGTTATCGATGTGGAAGTCAGCATTTGTCAGCCGAGGAATGTCGTCATAAACAAAGTAGCTGCCGTCAATGTGGAAAATTAGGGCACTTGGCCCGAGTTTGCGGATCTAAAGCTTGCACAGCCGCGACATTCCGTTTTCCCACGAAGCCCGTGAAGGTTGTCCAGTCTTCAGAAGAAGGCCAGCTAAACACGATCTAGGAACGCAACGTCGAGCATCTGCAGCATTCACCCACCCTGTACTGCGCGATTGAAAAAACAGGGGCTGTTGGTTAAAATGGAAGTTGATACCGGTGCCTCAGTTACCATCATCAGTGTTGCATCAGTTAAAAGATTACCCAAGTTATCTCCTGTGAATCAACTTTGCGTACGTACACTGGACAGCCGACACAAGTCCTGGGAAGATGCACTGTTCACGTAAATTACCATGGGGAGAAGCGAACATTATAGGCATATGTTGTGGCGAATGATTGTCCGAACTTACTCGGGCGCCTTCCTGTCACGCTAGAGACAGTAAAGTTCATGTCCATCAACCAGCGCTTGGAGGATGTGCTCAACAAATATTCTGACGTCCTTGATGAGAAATTAGGAAAATTGCACGGATATCAGGCTAGTGTCAAATTACAGCCGGGAAGACAGCCTCGCTTTTTCAGGGCACGTACCTTACTTTATTCCCAGAGATCAAAGGTGGAAGACGAGATAAAGAGATTGCAATCAGCAGGAACAATCGAACCAGTCCAATACATTGAGTGTGGAGCTCCAATAGTTCCAGCCATGAAGCCAGATGTTTCTGTGCGTATTTGTGGTGACTATAAACTAACTGTTAATCGTTGTTTAATTCTGGATAAGTATACTTTACCTCAGATAGAGGATCTGTATGCTAAGCTGGCAGGCGGACGAAACTTTACACCGATCGAACTCAGTCACGCGTACTTACAAATTGAGTTAAACGAGACCTCTCGTTGATGCACTACGATAAGTACACACATGGGTCTATTCCAGTACAAATGTCTGCCCTTCGGAATCAGTTCGGCCACAGTGATATTCCAAAGGATCATTGATAACCTGAGCAAAGATATTCCTTTCACTTGCGCCTATCTTGATGATATTCTAATTACAGGACGCAGAGATGCTAAACATTTACAAACGCTATTCAGTGTGCTCGAACCTCTACAACAGAGTGGGCTTAAACTGAAGAAGTATGGGAATATCATTTTCTCAGATTCTGTTCGTTGCCTTGGTTACAGTCCCGATGAAAACGGATTACACGTGTTAGAAGAAAAGTAAAGCCCATCCTTGTCCCATCTGAATCCAAGAATGAAACTGAACCCCGATCGTTTTTAGGGACGTTTCCTCACTACCGTCGCTTCTTACCTAACGCCTCAGCAGTATTTACACCCTTGTACGAACGGTTGCACAAAGGTAAGTCCTGGACTTGGGGTCCGGATCAAAGAAAGGCCTTCACAGATGCAAGAAACGGCGCTCAGCGCCTCCCTGTAACAAGTGCATTTCGATCCGAGTGTGCCTCCAGTGCCGTAGTGTGACGCTTCCCCACGTGGAGTAGGGGCAGTCATTTGCCACCGGATGGATGACGGTTCTCTTCGTCCAATCGCTTTCGCTAATCGTACTTTGCAAGCCGCTGAAAGGAATTAGTCCCAACTGGACAGAGACTTTAACGGTTATTTTCAGAGTCAATCATTTCCACCAGTACGCCTAGGAAAGAGAGTTTGATATCCACACCGACCACAAACCCCTTCTTTCGCTTCTGGGTGATGAAAAAGAAATGCAACAGATGTCTTCGCCTCGAATGCAAAGATGGGCACTACTGTTGAGCGCCTATAACTATAAACTTCAGTATGTAAGCGGACGAAGTAATACCATTGCCGATGCACTTAGTCGCCTCTCGCAGCAGCATGGATCAAAAATGAATATTGAACCCATGGGGTTTATCAGTTTGATGCAACACTTTGAAAAGGCACCCATCCGGAGTGACTTGCTGCGGCGCCTGAAGGACCGGGACCCTGTGTTGTCGATGAAGAAACGGTTCTTGATGACCGGAGGGCCTACAAGCACGTCAGACGAACTGAAACCATTCGCCTGCCGGAGTAGTGAGTTGCGTCTATACGATGGCTGTATATTTCGAGGCTCGCGCATAGTTCCACTAGCAGAACTACTGTTGCTGAGAGCTGCATGACGCACACCCCGGCGTGAACAGGATGAAGGCGCTGGCAGGTGGTTACTGTTGGTGGCCGCACATTGCTCAGGATATAAAGCGGCTGCTGAAAAACTGTGAACAATGTCAGAAATAGCAAAGGCAAAAATCTCCCTGACCGATACGTCCATGGCGTTGGCCGGAGAGGCCCTAGCATTGGGTACACACAGACTACTTTACCCCGATCAATGGTTTGATGTGTCTACTTTTGATTGACGTCCATTCTAAATTCATAGAGGCACATCCAGTTCCACATACGACTTCCACAGCAAGTTGTAAAAATGCGCTCCATATTCACCATTTTCGGTATCCAAGAGACGGTATGCACCGACAACGGAACCCCATTTACCGGTGAAAAGTTTCAACAGTTCCTGAGTAACAACGGAATACAACACATTAAGTCTGCACCGTACCATCCTGCGTCGGATGGAATGGCAGAACGTGCAGTCCAGACTGTTAAGCAAGGTCTCCTCAAGCAGACTCATGGAACTCTACAAACAGTTGGATCGTCTCCTGTTCTCTTACCGCACGACACCGACTGAGTTCGACAGGGAAGTCATCCGCAGAACTAATGTTTGGTCGGCCACTACGAATGAGACTGCACCTACATTTTCCGAACTCTCGAAGAAGAATGGAGAAAAAGCAAGAGAAAATGTGTGCGGATGGAAAGATGCCAGAGGAAATGTGTCGAAATGATTTTGATCCGGTATATACAAGACTGCCTCACGAAACAACCTGGCAACCTGATACACTCATGTCCTCAACAAGTAACCAAGCGAAGCTATAGCTGGAGGACGACCGTGTGGTGCGTCGCCATTTTGGTCACATCGGGCCAAGCTTAAGTGAACCATAGGAACGGTCTCAAAAAGCGACTGCTACTGACCCAATAACGGAGGATCTGCTTCATAAAACCAGGAACAACAAACGGATGCAGTACAACCAGAATTAAGACGCTTAAAACGCACGTCTAATCCAATTGATCGTTACCAACCCGGAGTCTGTAGACTTGAGCAGGGAAGAGAAGGGTGTCAAGTACGCACTTGAGCATCGATTCGTAAACACAGGCCCTCACACAATTGGTTGAGGATGACCTTGCCTTACTTTCCTCATTTCATTGGCTTTTCTTTCCAGCTTTCCTAGCCACCGTGATGCAGGATGCTGTTAGTAAATCGGTTTCATACTACGCGTGCGCGTTCTGTTCCGTTCATCGGCTAAGTGCCATACTTAACAAGCCACTCAATTCTAAGGAGCTAGTTGGGAATGGAACGCCGGTCACACGGACTGTTGAGAAGAGATTTCAGCTTCTACCTAGCTATTTTTACTTTAGAGATTCAAACAAGGCTGAACAGTGTTGGAGGGTGTGTAGCTATCGATTTCAGACACGATTCAGATAACCGAACTGGCTTGAGCATGCTTCAGAGTAAAGCACAGTTCAAGCTCGGACTGTGCGTTGCAAGTTGTTCACAAAAACGGCACTACGACGTACTCACTGCGCACTTCATTTCATGGATTGTTCAACAAGACAAGTGCAACCTAGCCGCACACTTCAAGTGAAATCCTGTCACCCTACAATACCGAGGAACAGTTCTCATACATATTCTTAGCTAACTAAAGAAGGGCAGGACTTGTAGGCAAGCTGTTCGTTCTGCGCACTCAACATGTGCGCTCTTTGACTTTGGGTTATGTTGTTTTACCGTTTGCAAATGGTTGCCATCCTTGTCACTGAAAGTGTCCAGAGAACATCAACCTATCACAAGCATCATACTGCCATCCACATCGAGTTCCACAGGTAGAGATGAAGCTATCGTACTTTCTGTTCAACTCGGTACTCACCAGTAAATACTCACAAGCTAAGCGTTCAATCAACTTCACCTGATCCGAACAACATTAGCGTCGCGTCCCCAGTTCAGGAGTCATGTACCAATTTTTCAGGTATCTAACTAGTAGAATATTAGTTGATCCATCAATATATTAATATTTTCAACAGTCTAGGAATAGACACGCAGCTATAAAAAACATGAAAAAATAAAATTTGCCAGTTATCATTAAAAAAACCAGCACAACGCAGTAATCCACGAAGCTGTACCCTATCGGTCGCGTCCCAAGTTTGTGGATTAGGGAATGCCTTCCTTGTGGAGGTAACGGCGAATAAGTCTCACTTCCTTTGCAGGCGAGATGAATAAGTAGTCGCGGAAAACCAGCAGCAGCGTCTCAGAGCGTGGGGAGTTCTGGGCTTGTCACTTAGTTCTCCATCAAATACCACCCGAGCTCTTACGGCGCCGTGTCAAAGCTAAGGTGATCCGCTATAGGGTCACTGACCACTCACGTCTGTAACCAGAGGTGACTACATAACGGAGGGCGGATAAACAACCTTGCTGGCCACCGGCATCTCGGTGAACCGCTACAGAACACAAAGGCGAATGAGCCAACCGGTTGCCAACGGTCTTCGTGTATCGCCCCGCTGCCTTGTGCGTCAGGATTTTATGACCGAGGGCATGGGGTGGGGTCCCTTAACCCGCTTCCTCGGACCTAGGCAACCGGGAAGATCTCTGCCCACACAACGCATAAACCTTCTTAACGGTTCCAATGACTACCAGTTTTCTCCCTTTTGTTGTCGATAGCAATGTGTTGTGAAACTGCCAATGGTATATTGGTCAAGTGTTGAATATATATATATATATATATATATATATATATATATATATATATATATATATATATATATATATATATGGTTGGCGGCATCCGGTTTCGGATTTGCCTGTCACTGTGGCAAGCCACAGGACTCCTGCGCCTACAGAGGGACCATGCATGGCTTGCGCTGCACCACCCACAGCTCCAACCACACACCCCATATCCAGTGTAAACCCGAAGGAATAAGACCGGGAGGCATGCGGACGGGAACCACGTTTCATCAACGGAGCCGGCCCACACTCCTTCACAGGCAAACACAAGCACACTGTATTTGGGAATCAAGCGCACACAAGGCGGTGGCTGGACCGTAGTCCGCTCCACACTGACTGCATGGAACCACTCTTCGAGACTAACACGGCCACAAGGACCGTGCACCCCGTCCCCTCCAGCAACGACCAACTGTCTCCTGGAGCCAGTATGGACGAGGTAGCGGGTACTAGACAGGTAGGCACCTTGTCAACATGTACATCAAGCGCATCCACACCGGGGATATCAAACAACAGCCCAACACTTGGAAGAGAGAAAGAAAAGGAGAAAAACTCGATTAATGCATAAGGAAACGGTGATATAAACCTTAATTAAATAGCATATGTAATAAGTTGTTTACAAACAAATCCTACCTAAGTGCACGAGGTCAGGAAGTATAGTTCACGGAATGCCACGAACGCAAAAATGTTATGGAAATCGAATACAATTGGCTTAGGCGAGGTGTGCAAGTTAATGGAATAGAGTACAGGGAGATATTTATATAAGAAAGAAAAGCATTAAGGTAGAAACTGTAAACCCACCACCTGAAATAAAGAGACTTAGCATGCAAGCACGCGGTTAGTAAATCGAATTCAGCTTGCCCACAAACGCTGCGCCGGCTCAGCGTAATTCTCTGTAGGACCCGTCGTCGCTTCTGTAGTGGCCTCTAATGGCATAGCTCATGGCCCACTAGACATTTATATGAGAAACAAAGGCATTAGGAGAGAACCGAAAACCCACCACCTGAAATAAAGAGACTTAGCATGCAAGCATGCAATTAGTGAATCGAATTCGGCGTGCCTACAAACGCTGCGCCGGTGCTGCCTACGTTCACTGCGGGACCCGTCGTCGCTTCGCCAGTGGTCCCGAGTGACGTCTCTCATGGTTCACTAGGCCTGCCTGACTAAGGCACTCTCGACCGCATGTTCTACAGCACCATGCGCTCGATGTCGATGGAGTACAATTCATCGGTGCTTGCCGCTTCTGCAACTGCCGCTTCTTCTCTGCATGCATGAGGGCTTTCTCCCGCACTTCAGCGACTGCCTTCGTGATTAGATCGCGCCATGCACCACGATCAACCGCCTTCGATTCCCATGATCTGCAATCAAGATTAGAACGTGTGAGGCTCACTTTAATCATGTCCTGGTAACGTAACTTTGGTTTCCCCACGTGCCGCTTCCCAATACTCAGCTGACCGTATAAGAGTTGTTTCGGTATCCGCCCCGAATCCATACGGCTCACATGACCGAGCCATCTCAGGTGTCGCAGTAAAAGTATGCCGTCCACTGCATACCTCCCACTTCGGCGCAACACTTCCGTGTCTGCAACCCTGGCGCCCCAACCGATCCGCAAAATTCGTCGCAGACACTGCTGATGGAACCGCTCGAGATATCGCACATCCCGACGGTACATCGTCCACGTTTCACTGCCGTATAGAGGAACGGACAGTACCAAGGATTTGTACACCATCAGCTTCGTGCCAATGCTAAGCTGATGGTTGTTCCATACTCGGTACTCAAGCTTCCCGAATGCCGCTGCCGCCTTCGACACGCGATTACGCAACTCAACGTGTAGCTGCTGATCAGTCGATGTCACACTCCCAAGGTAGCAAAAGCGGGAGGTGGTTTCCAATACTTCAGCACCAATGCTGATTCGCGGCAATATTGAAGATTGCACCTCCGGTGAAGGCTGAAAGAGACAGACAGTTTTGCTTGTGTTGATGGTGAGCCCGAATTTGGCCGCTGTCGAAGCCAGAGCACTAGTCATGTGCTGCAACTCATCCGCGCTGTGTGAAAACAACGCACAGTCGTCAGCAAACAGCAAGATACGGATAGTTGTCTCACAGACTAGAGTTCTCGCACCGAAACGACGGATGTTCAGCAACCCACCATCAATACAGTGCTCCACACGAACACTGTAAGCACAAGCCGCATCAAAAGCACAAGACAACATTGCATGAAGATATATATTAAACAGAGCAGGCGTTAAGACACAGCCTTGCTTCACACCAGAGACAACTGCAAAGTCATCCGAGGTCTCTCCACTCAGCTGCACCCTCGCTCGCATACCACTGTGCAGACATTCAATTAAACTTACAAACTTACGCGGGCAACCAAACTTACCCAACACCAGTCACAATGCCTCGCGGTTCATCGTATCAAATGCCTTGGTGAAATCAACAAAAAGCGAGTACAATGGCTGGTGTCGTTCTCTGCACTTCTCTTGCAACTGACGAGCCGCAAACACCATATCTATAGGGCTGCGACCCGAACGGAATCCACACTGCTCTTCCGCCACATTAGGTTCCACAATCTGACTCACGAGGCAATTGAGCAGGATTCGGGCAATCACCTTGCCCACACAACTCAGCAAGTTGATGCCACGATAATTCGTGCAACATTGCTTGCTCCCTTTGCCCTTGTACAGTGGTAGCACAAGGGCATCCTTCAGCTCAGCATGCACCTCCTCCTCAATCAACACGCGTTGCATCAAGTGGTGCAGCGCAGTCAACAACGCGGGTCCACCGTGTTTCAATACTTCAGGACATTTGCCGTTTCGCAGCCGAGCAAGTGCTCTCTGCGTCTCATCCAGTGTCGGTGTACCTGCCAGATCCGCCTTCACATCGTGCTGCTCCAGGCCGTTCAATGTAGGTCAGTCGATCTCTGAACGGTTGTTCAAGAGACAGTCAAAGTGTTTCCGCCAGACCTGCATTATGTCTGCAGTCTGGGTGCAGGTAGCGCCTGAACTACCGTCGATCAGTGTCCTCAGGGGCTCCAATCTCGGTCCATACACCGCCTTCAAGGAGTCAAAGAATTCCTTGTGTTGGCGGCGTTCGGCGTAGCATTCCATTTGCTTCGCCTTCTCCGTCCACCATGCATTTTTAATGCGACGGAGCTCTCGGGTCAGTCGCCGTCGAAGTTTGCGAAACTGACTACTCTTCCCCAAGTCACTGGGGTCTGCGACCTGTGCAGCAAATGCTGCGTTCTTCTCTGACACCAATGCGCCAATCGCCAAATTGTTGTCATCAAACCAATCAGGCCGTTTACAGTTTACGCGCCCGATGGCCTCCTCGGCAGCAGCTGTCACCTGGTCGCGAATGTGGTGCCACAGGTCGCCCACTGTGGCTATGCAGTCCACATCACCACACAAGCGTGCAGCCATCGTCTTCTCCAGCTCAGTACGTTTCGCCCCAGTACCGAAGGAGAGAATGTTAAATTTACGCCGATTCACGGCGGAAGTGCAATGCATCGATTTATGAAAATATATGTACAGTTTGGTCCGAACCAATGGCGCAGCAGTAGCAGCAGTGGGTAGACCATCTGTCAGGATCTAGCCACCACCAGCCTCAGCGCACCATAGGCTCTCCCGCCTACATATATATATATATATATATATATATATATATATATATATATATACCACGGTTTCCTCAGATGGCGTGGTTGCCCAAAGCGAAGCAGGGAGTTGATTTAGGAACACAACTTCAGGTCTGTGACAAAACAACCTCATCGCAAAACAGCGGAGAGAAATGTGGGAATCGCGCCCATTGGAAACCGGTGACCGAGTTTCCGGTTCATACACCTTTTGCTTGCTAGTTCACAAACGAGGCTTAATATATACCTAGGGTCCATCCTCTGGGCAACATTAGTCCACCAAAGTGAAGCAAGGGGCATTGGTTTCAGTCAGGGGGTGAATCCCAACTGCCATGTTCCACTATTATTAAAAGGCCATCTGTGGGTCTTCATAGAGAACGCTTGTTAGGTTAAAGTAACCACGTCCGGGAACGAGACAAACACGAAACACCCACCTGGCACCAAGATCAGTTAGATCGGCAAGCCAGTTGTTGATTCACCTAAGTATTAGCAACTGCACACGTGGAAGACGGAAGCACACACGTGCGCTCGAATGGAAACTATGGTTAGTGAACTCTAGAAAACAACAAAGCAAAATTTCCGACAGGATGCTTACTAAATTCAGTTACTTCGCTCCCATCAGGGTCCACTTATGCACGCTTTTCTGACCCACTGAATATAGCAAGAAGCTACCCTATAATCTATTTGCAACATTCAATAGGCCAATTCGTCAGTTTAGTGGTCAGTGAAAAAAATAGTAGACCGCAAACGACGCAACACCACAACAACGTAAGTAACAATGATTTATCACGGGATAAAAGCAAGTGCTTGGCACGTCCCGTAAGATGGTTGGGATGAATATGATGCAATCAAAATATATCTGAGTCATTTACCGAAGGTCTGCCTAGATGAATACTTCGATAAATTACATCAGTGTAAAATTCAAAAAATCGAGCGTAGACGTTCAGAAAGACATTAGGGTGCAGTGATCGTTGACGTAAGGTGTGAGAAAATTAAATATGGTCGCCCACTTAAGTCCATTTGATACATAAATCCTGTGGGAAAGCATGCTTGGCGTAATCCACGTTACAGGAATTTAGGTATCAAAGTGCTGGGAGCTAAGAGCAACATCTAATCGCATGTTGAAAACGTCCAAGGTAGGGGAGTATACAACTGAGTCTGGGAGTGCTTTACAGGGTTGGCAAAACCGAAGCGAAAAGTAATTCCGTCGACACTCTAGACGGCTATATTGTTCCTTCAATTTTAAGCAGTCACCCTGAGCTGCTTGTTGTGGCTAAGTTTCAGCAAATGGCGGCATACGTGGTTGGGGTCACACAGTATCTGATACGCCAATATGAGATCACCACGCAGCCTTCGACAGCGTCTGCTGAAAATTTCCAGCAATTTCAGCCTTCGGTGGTAAGAGTGATAGCACAGGCCCTCTACATTCTTTGTTGCTCTTCGTTGTGGTGCCTCTAACACTTCTAAGTCGCGCTTCAACCAAGGTTGCCAAACTTGGATTGCGTATTCAATATGCGGGCGTACGCAGGAATTGTGCATCATTGGGAAGATTGATGGGTCAAATCTCCCGAATGCCCTTCACAACATGCCGACGTGTTGGCTGCCTCTTTTCGCAGCTACCTCAGCCTGTTTTGAACAGCTGAGGTCGCTCTGTACGAGCATACCAAGCTCACGTTCCTGGGAGCTGGCCTGCAATCCGTTTATCCCAAGTAAATATGTGTAGTTATGTCTATTGCATAATTATACAATGCGACATTTGTCTACGTTGAATGGTAGGGCGTTTTGAACTGACCAGTTCGACACTGTGTTAAGATCGCACTGGAGCCGTTCGAGGTCGTCCGGTCCTCCGATCCTTCGCCATATCTTGATATCATCAGCGAAAAAAGGAAATCGGAAACAATTGACCTCGCCAAATCGTTAGTGAACATCAAGAATAGACGAGGTCCAAGCACCGAGGTTTGTGGTACTCCACACACCACATCAATTGCATCAGACAATGATTCTCTGACTCTCGCTTCTAGCCGTCGTTGTTGTAGAAAATTGCTAATCCAACTCAGTATTGGGTTGCCAATGCCGTAGTTCCAAAGCTTGTAGAGGAGAATTCGGTGGTCTAAGTGATCAAATGATTTTGAAAAGTCCAGGTAGATGACATCGACTCCTACTTTATCATCAACAGCTTCAGTCCAGTTATTACGTGCAATTAATAGGTTAGTATTACACGAATTCTTTCGACGAAAACCATGTTGTTCTGGAGCTATTAAGTTGTGGCTTTCCAGATACTGCAGCAGCGTATCTACCATGAATGATTCCATCACTTTGGATAGTACGGGAAGTAGTGATATTGGACAACAGTTGGCAGGATCAGTGGGGCTACCTCCTTTATGGATAGGAGTGATGACCCCTCGCTTCTATACTTGTGGAATACGGTTCTCTTCTAGACATCGCTGATAGAAAACAGCCAGGGGTTCTGCTAGATCACTAACTACCGCATGCAGAGCCTTTGGTCAGATGCTGACGGCTCCGGGAGAACTGTGGATACGCAAGGATAACAAGTTCTTCAACACAGCTTCCACAGTGAAGGTGATGTTGTCTACACTAGATGGTAGAGTATTAGAAATGAGGAGAATGTTTGGGCTCATTACCTGCTGGAAATTTTGGGAGTAATGAAGCCGTAGGAGATCAGCTGCTTTCATTGCTGATCGCGTGCACCTATCAGCCGTGACGAGTGCTGGAATCCCCGCTTCACCTTTCGAAGGCCGTTAACGTGCCTGTACAGAAGTTTGCGGTTCGTGCAGAATCGCTTCATTAACTCCTGCTGATGAGTGACCTTGTCTTCGCGGATCAGTTTCACACAGAAGCTACGATGTGTCACGTATGCAGTCCAGGTTTCGGCATTCGAGCAGTCCTTGTGATCTCGTCATGCCAACTCCTTCCGGGACATACATATACGTGTTCTGCTCCTCAGAAATGACATGCATGTTTTTGGGTTGGAAGGACTTCTGTTGCGATGTGTTCCTCCAAAAATTGCATGCAACCAGTTCCCTTGAGAAATTTCAACAAAGCAAGAACAACCAGCATTTCGCGAGATAGACTGAATTCAGTTTATTTCGTGTATTCTCAATCAGTCGCTTACAAACGTACAGTGGGAGGAGTTAGTGAGTGCATGTGACTTGAAATCAATGAGGCAACCATTTGAACCTGGGGCGATCGGTGTTATCGCTTCCAGTGGCTGATCCTCTGCCTTAGCATGGCAAGGCTAAGCTGGACACGAAGTGCACTTGCATGCACAGGTTGGTCTTCAGTCGCGGGATTGCGGAAGCCTCGGCAAACCGGAGCAGTGTTGGGCTGGTCTGCCTATTGATGATCTTAAATATCAAGCGAACAAGGTCGGTTTTCCAGCACACCGTTTAAAGGCCCTACTCCGCATCGGCACCAATGATGTTCAGTTTAGCTTTGATGGTAACTTCTACCGACACATTGAATGCATAGCGATGGCTGCCCGCTTGGAGCTGTTCCAGCTGATATTTTCATAGGCCATTTAGAAAATAACCAACTACCAGGAACCCTAGAAAAGGCACCGTTCTATTCTCGGCATGTAGACGACATTTTTGTAGTCATCGATACTGCAAGGAAGGCAGAGAGCATATTGGACGACTTAAACCAATGTCAACCGGAGAGCACTTTCACCATGGAAAGAGTCGGAGATGTTTCACTTCTTGGATGTTTTCTTAAAGAGAAGACCAGATGGATCGCTAATACGGTAGATTTAACATAAACCCAGCTCGACACGGGAGTATCTAAACTTTAACAGTTACTGCTCCATGAACTATAAGCGATCCTGGGTTCGGACCTGCTTCACAAGAGCGCGCCGAATCAGTTCCGAACAGTCGTAGTAAACTGCGGCGCATTGTATCCAAACTACGCGATAATGGGTGCTCTAGTAAATTCATAGCAAGATATGAGGAGGAAAACCTCCGAAAGATGAAACAACCTGATGTTCCCAAGAAGTTTTTCATCACCCAACCTTTAAAAGGCAAACAAACTGATAAAGGGTTCGGCAACTGACTACGACAATCCATAGAGGTATTACTACGCAGCTGAGCTAGTGCTATTACAGCAAACCAGAAAGTTGCTGCACCAATCCAACCTAGATAAACCTCTCTCCCAATTCACCGCCTCCTGGGTTTATCAACTTAACTGTACGTTGGTTGGACTGAGAGAAGGCTATTTACAAGGATTATGGAGCATGTTCTATGAGGCATAGTGATGAGCGGCCCTAAGCTAACTGTCAGCTCTATTGCTCGGCACCTGCTTGATTGCAACGCGTAGCAAGACCCCGTAATTCGTTCAATGTTATCAGTAGGCAAAACAGCCCAACACTGCTCCGGATTGTCGAGGCTTCCGCAGTCCCGCGACTGAAGCGCAACCTGTGGAAGCAAGTTGACTTCGTGTCCAGCTTAGTCTTGCTATGCTAAGGCAGAGGATGAGCCATTAGAAGCGATAACACCGATCGCCCCAGGTTCAAATGGTTGCTTTATCGATTTCAAGTCACATGCACTCACTAACTCCTCCAAATGTACGTTTGTAAGCGACTGATTGAGAATACACGAAATAAAGTGAATATATTCTATCACGCGAAATGATATCTGTTTTTGTTTTGTTGAAGGTATAACGTCACCCGGCTGTTAACGTACAACCTGGAAGTGACAAATTTAGAGTAGAGACCTCACATTCTACTCATCAACTGGATGTTCTTTACAAAATATTGGATGTGACAGTTTTGGTTCGCGTGGCCTGCAGAAGAAATGGCGAAAATGAACACACTTTAACTTCCCACCTCTTTCCATGCAGATTGCCCAACCCTGATTCAATGATATCATGCGGAGTGGAATGGAATGAACATAGGTGTTGTGTACATATGTACACCGCATATCTTATCATCCACTATTATTGTAAAAGTTGTTTGACAACCGGTTCTTTTAGTCATCTTCTGTTAGACAGGCTTGCGTTTCATAGTTGCCTACAGCTAGATAGTTTGACATTCGTGACTGTCTCGTTACGCGACCGGGTTGGACAAAAGCACGACAGTCGTTCAGAACTAGACCGCTAACCATTCATGACTAGGTCCCCTCATGTGGTTGGTCAATTGAGCTTTTGCATCCCGGTTGCTCAGCTTTGTCAGTTTTCCAGTACAGCTCGTTCTGCACAGTGGTGTTCTTGCTTCCAGTTCAGTTACGGTGAGAGGTTATAATAGACTGGCGACCGGGAACCATGATGGTTCTCTTGGAATTTCTTTAAGAAATGCTGTCCAGACAGCAAAGCATAGTTTGAGGCGTACCAGCAGCGCTTAATTGAAACATTGACAACCCGAATGCCGTTACAGTCAGCATCTACGGATTGAACGACTTCCACTGCAGACAAGCTGGCGCACAGAATGGCAGATTTTCATTACCAGCCGGAGGATGAACTTGTAGTGTACCTTTTACATTTTACTACACAACCTTCCGGTCAGCTGATAACATCACCAGCTGTATCGACTATTCTTTCAAACACCTCATACACTTCATCATCGACCAACATTCCTTTTTGAATCGCCGGCTGACTCTAGACCACCTCGTGTACAACATCTGGGAGCCCCAAAATACAATCATGCGAATACACGTTTTCAATCCCTTTTGGCATCCAAGAATGACGGGTTATTAATCCAGGAACTCCGCAACCTAAAAAGCGTTACCACAATACGTGTTGACCAAAATACTATAAGTGGAGACGATAAGTGGTTGACCCGACGTGAGTTCGGATATTTCGACTCAGCAAACATCATCCGGTGAGTCGTATCCAATTTCGTCATACTTCCACCATTTCATGTATGCTAATATGACTGACCAGCAACCAGGGAAATTAACACCGTATCTACTAGTTGTTTACCAACATTTTGGATACAGTATCCCCAGCTATGGTTTATGCAGGCCGAGTCATTTTTTGAAATCAATCGCATACATAAGGATGCCTTAAAGGTTCATCACGTTATTTCCCGACTCCCACCAGAAATGTTGCTCCTGGCACAGGATATCCTAAAAACGAGCATTACGTACCAACAGTTAAGGGACTTGTTAATTCGTGAGCTTAGCCTTAGTGAGCGTAAAAGAGTGCAGCGTCTACTTAATGAAGAGCAGTTAGGCGATCGCACTCCTACGCAACTATTACGAGCCATGCAAGCTTTGGTAGGTGAAAATCCCCGGAGAATTCATTTTTAAGCAGCTATTTATGCAACGGCTCCCTATACATGTACAACAGATACTGGCTAACGCCCACCAGGATACCGAACTAAAAGATTTAGCCCTTATGGCTGATAAGATAATGGAGATACAAACGCCAACGATCTCAAACTTATCACCTCGTACATCTGACGACGAACTCGTTAAAGCCGTACGCTCCTTGCAACAACAACTGGCTACCATTACTATCACCAGACGAAGGAGCAACTCTCGATCTAATCAACGGCGTACTCGGAGTGTTAGTCGTCTCCGTGGCATATGCTGGTACCACCGTAGGTTCCGCAACAAGGCGAAAAAGTGCGTGAAACCGTGTCGGTTTTCCGATTCGGGAAACGACCACGCCAGCACGTAATGGCGACGACGCAAGCTGGCATATGCGAGCCAGGTCGCCTATTCTACTTGCGGGACGTAACATCCGGCATGCGATTCCTCGTAGACACGGGTGCCCAAGTCAGTGTAGTTCCCCCACGTCCAGAAGACCTGAAACACTGCTCGGTATACAGCCTCCAAGCAGTAAATGGCACACAAATCCGATCCTATGGAGAACGTTCTATCACTCTAAATCTCGGTCTCCGTAGATCCTTTCCTTGGATTTTCATCATAGCTAAAGTGCCTACTGCAATACTAGGCCTCGACTTCTTTCAGCACTATGGCATTATCGTAGATCCTAAGCGCTGTCAGATCATAGATGGCCTAACTCAACTATCACAGGCTGGTTTTAAAAGTTCCGTAATGTCTATGAGTCCGCAGCTTGTCCCGCCTCAAGCTTCTTCGATGTATTTGGATCTGTTGCGCGAATTTGCCAGCATAACGAAGCCCGGATATCATCCTGGTGATATTAAACATGAGATCGTTCACAGGATAACGACAGCAGGCAGTCCAGTATTTCATCGTCCTCGGCGACTAGCGCCAGATAAACTTTCCGTAGCGAAGGCCGAGTTCGATCATATGTTACAATTGGGCATAATACGTCCATCCAGCAGTATGTGGGCATCGCCCCTACATATGGTCCCGAAGAATAAACCCGGAGACTGGAGACCATGTGGGGATTATAGGGGACTGAACGCCATCACCGTCCCAGACAGATACCCCATTCCGCATCTCCAGGATTTCTCATCCTCGCTGTACGGAAAGAAAGTGTTCAGCAAGATAGATTTAGTACGGGCATACCACCAAATTCCCGTTCATCCTCAAGATGTACCTAAGACTGCCGTCACTACTCCCTTTGGCTTATTTGAGTTCTTGCGAATGCCATTTGGTCTTCGTAATGCAGCTCAGACGTTTCAGCGTTTTATGGATCAGGTCATTCGCGAGCTGGACTTCGTTTTCGTCTACATCGACGACGTCTTAGTTGCAAGTCGAAATCATGAGAAAATTTGCGTCATCTGCGAGTTTTTTGAACGATTTGCGCTTTATGGAGTAGTTATCAACGCCACCAAGAGTCAGTTAGGAGTTGATATGGTAGACTTTCTTGGTCACCGTGTTTCCTCCGCTGGAATTGCACCCCTACCGGACAGAGTGACAGCCATCACTGAGTATCCCATACGTGATTCCATCAAAAAGTTACGCCGGTTCGTTGGCATGGTTAACTTCTACCGAAGATTCATTCCGCACTGTTCAGAGTTAGCCCAGCCACTTACCGAACTACTCAAATTAGATGCTAAGACATTCAGCTTTAGGGAATCAGCTAAACACGCATTCAGCGAGCTAAAACACCAACTAGCAACTGCCACTCTTCTTGTGCATCTGGATCCTAAGGTCCCGTTACAGTTAACGGTGGATGCCTCAGATGCAGCTGTAGATGGTGCTTCAACAAAGACAGAGAGGTGAATTGTATCCAATTGCCTTTTTCTCTAAGAAATTGCAGCCTGCCGAACGACGTTATAGCACGTTCAGCAGAGAACTCCTAGCTATTTACCTCAATGTGCGTCATTTCCGACATTATTTGGAAGGACGTACGTTCATGATATTCACCGATCATAAGCCATTAACGTATGTACTGCGTTCTGCTTCTGATCCTCTTTCCCCACGAGAAACTAGACAATTAGATTGCATTTCCCAATTTACCTCTGACATACGGCATTTGTCCGGCGCGAATAACGTCGTAGCAGATGCCTTATCAAGGGCGGGAATCAACGCTCTATTCGAACATTCCTCCATTGACTTCCAAGAACTAGCCACAGCGCAGCATCAGGATAGTCAGTTTCTTCAACAACTGCAATAAACCAATCTTCAAGTGAAAGCCATTCCGCTGCCTGGTAGCTGGGATGTGTGATCTTTCGACAGGAAAACCACGACCTGTCGTACCACCAAACTATCGACGAATCATCTTCGATTCAATCCACGGTCTATCACATCCAGGCATCCGTGCAACTCGCAAGCTTATTTCTGATCGCTTTGTTTGGCCAGCACTAAACAAAGACTGCAGATCATGGTGAGAAATTGCCTCCCATGTCAACGTTCGAAAGTGCAACGGCATACTCAGGCACCACTGGGCAACTTCACCGTTCCCGATGCTCGTTTCAGTCATGTGCACATAGACACCGTTGGTCCACTGCCACCGTCGAGTGGATACAAGTACCTGCTGACTTGCATCGATCGCTTCACTCATTGGCCCGTGGCAGTACCCATCGCAGACATTTCTGCAGAGACGGTAGCACATAACTTTGTGGCTCATTGGATCGCGCATTATGGTGTACCATCCATCATAGCAACTGATCGCGGTGCGCAATTTGAGTCGGCGCTTTTTCGAGAGTTAACCAATACTCTCGGAACCAAGCGTATAAGAACAACTGCCCACCACCCATCATCGAACTTTTCCAACGTCATTTCAAAACAGCTTTGATGGCATGCTCCGACACAACCCGTTGAACAGAAACCTTACCGCTGGTTTTATTAGGTCTTCGAACAACACCTAAAGCTGATTTAGGTTGCTCCATCGCGGAGCTGGTATATGGTACCACGTGAAAGCTCCCGGCTGACCTCGTTCAACCGACCGACATCGACGCTATAGATCCCTCAAACATTGTCCATCGGCTACGTTCATCTATGCGTGAACTGCACTTTATCCCCACACGAGCACACACCAACAAGTGTTACGTACCGAAAGACCTCGAAACTTGTTCACACGTGTGGGTACGAAATGATGCAGTCCGCAATCCATTACAACCACCGTACGAAGGACCATTCGAAGTGATCTCTAGAACCGAAAAACATCATATGATCAACAAGAATGGTAAAGTTTATGTGGTTTCCGTAGATCGTCTTAAACCAGTGTACATCGAAAAACCTTGTAAACAACAATCTACTGATTTTCACACGACACCGTGTACGCAGCAGACACCACAGCTCGTTGAAGATGACCCGCAGCTTGCAACATCTAAAGCTAAGCCACAAGGAGACATTAATATGCGGCAGACACGGTCAGGAAGGCGAGTTCATCTTCCAGACCGCTTGGTGTATCACACAACTTGACAGTATCATCTTGTTCTGCTGATCACTTGCTAGTACCGATTGCTGACAGTTTCCTCCTGTTTGTTGTCCTTCAGATTCCGCCAGGATGCAACGGAACATCTCGCACAAGGAAGAAGCGGATAATCCAGTCTAGACAAATCTAACATCCGTGCATATACCATCCTGCACTGCTCCCAAATCTTTCATTATACATTACACAGGGAATATTAGCCTGCATGCCTCCCATTTCATGCGACACTGAACCTGGTAGAGGTCAGTTTTTACCGGATATTTCCACCGCGTTTTTTACTCCTGCTCGCGTGAACATCGTGCGACTAGCACACTGGTGGGGAGGTATGTAGTGTACCTATTACATTTTACTACACAACGTTCCGGTCAGCTGATAACATCACCAGCTGTATCGACTATTCTTTAAAACACCTCATACACTTCATCATCGACCAACATTCCTTTTTGAATCGCCGGCTGACTCTAGACCACCTCGTGTACAACATCTGGGAGCCCCAAAATATAATCATGCGAATACACGTTTTCAATCCCATTTGGCATCCAAGAATGACGGGTTATTAATCCAGGAACTCCGCAACCTAAAAAACGTTGCCACAGTACGTGTTGACTAAAATACTATAAGTGAAGACGATAAGTGGATAGGATAGGTTTATTGCAGAAGACTGAATCATACAGTTTACTATGGCTGTTCCTATTGGGAACGGCCTCGTGCTTAGCATATACTCGAACGTTTCTGTCAGTCTATTGTACTTTTCGAACAGTATAGCTTGGGTCTTAAATTATGAGATGACCATACGCGTCACGCAGAACCAGAGAGTCTGGCCTACTGTGTTGCAGCCGCATTTCACTTGGTGTCAAGTTTACATGTTTAGGCCAAAAATAATTAGAGCAATTGAAACATGTAAGTCCCATTTTGGAAATTTTAATTCATGCACCACGCTTGCGTTTAGGCTCCGTCGAGCGACCGCTGATACCCAGGATGCGTGAGTAATTCGCTGACGATAAGTACACTGTTGAAGAAAAACGAACTGTCCATGGCTTAATCAACATTCGGGTCCGATCAAGTTGGATACGCATGATTAATCGTTGAAATCCCCATCACACTACTCTGTACTTGACAAGTACTGTGTAACTAGTCCCTGGGTACGGGCAAATGTAGTACTAAATTTCCTGAAGCGTAAATAGCAATTGCTTGATCAATGAGGACTATGGAGTTGGTGTGCACGTTATGAACAGCAGTACGCTAGACGGGGATTCCGGTACTGCCCCTTCCGTTGATTCACCCGTCTTCACGTGGCCGGCGTTTTGGAGCTCGGGAAAATCATTCATCACGTGTGCATTACAGTCAGAGATAAGAGAGGCTAAATATGGAAACTAAACGAAGGGTGCTATTCTGTTCAGTTTAAAAGTGCTCGACGGGCTTGCGCTTTAAAGCTAGATAGTTTGACATTCGTGACTGTCTCGTTACGCGACTGGGTTGGACACAAGCACGACAGTTGTTCAGACCTAGACCGCTCACCATTCATGACTAGGTCCCCTCATGTGGTTGGTCAATTGAGCTTTTGCATCCCGGTTGCTCAGCTTTGTCGGTTTTCCAGTACAGCTCGTTCTGCACGGTGATGTTCTTGCTTCCCGTTCGGAGTGGGCTCAGTTAAAGTCAGGCGTTATAATATCTTCTGTGTACTTTTAGTTTCATTCGGATCCTCTCTTCCATAGCCTTACAGATGTGACGGGAGTAGTGAACCAAGTACACGAGGTTCTCCATCGCTTGATTGAACGTCTGTTTTGGTGATAAAGGCTCATACTATCGGTTTCACTGGCAACCTAATTGTCAACACCGCCGATGCATACGCTTTACTCAATTTACCTACATGAATGCAGGGTCTGACGTAAAGTTCATTTGTGGGGTTGATCGAACCGGATTACAGTGTGAGCAAGTGCGGTAAAGTTTATACCTTCTGATTGTCCGTGGGCTGTTCCACAGCAGCAAATGAAACTACTTCCGTAAATTTGGAATGGCATGGTCAACCAGTTCGATGAGCTGGCTGTTCACTCGGTGGCTGTGTGTAGCGCCACAACGATATCGTGAAATCGGATTCCAAAGAATACATTCTCCGCCGTTAACTGTATAGAATGAACCGCACACAAATTTAACAGCCGTTCATTCCACATTTGGTGCTATTCTTCGACGTAGCATGTTCTATCAAATGAACATCAGGGTCAAATTAGGCAGGTAACTGGAATCGTTTAAAAGCGAGTGTTAATGCGTATTAATTCGAGATATCCCCAAAACGAGAGAAGACGGTCCTTGTAAACACCCCTAGTATCAATATCGTAAAGCATCGAACATTTGCAAACCGTGCCATCTCAGGCAATGATGCGAAATGACGTAAGCAGCTGGTCGACGTAGATGTTATCGTAGAAATGTACAGTTGGTTGTCGAGAGTAGGAGTGTAGACAAATATGCGAAGCTGAATAAAAGTCAATAGATAACATGCATACGGGACCCATTTGAGACTTAATTAAGGAGTTGTTTCAATGTTTTTCGGATAAAAGTGTGCAATCTTGCCAATGTCAAATCATGTGCTTCATCCCGTTCTTTGTATGCTGTGCAGCACGATTCTTTATCATCCGCGTCAAAATGCACATCTAAAATAGTTGCAGTGTGAACAAACTGAGACACGCAATCTCAATCGGGACCACAGTCGGCTTTGAAGGGAACCTCGGTCATTCGGTTGATGGGCCCGCATCAGAAGCCGATAAATACTGCAGGTTACCTATCCGCAGCTAGGCACCTCCAAACTCGTTTCGTAATCACCCACTGGCACGCATCAGACAGGGATAGCAGAATTACGATCCGAATTCAGCCGAAAGCTACACCCCTAGGCCACCGAGCGGGAAACGCTTATCGCTGTCTCGAACTCGGGACGTCAGACGAAGCCGCATGAGTAAGTCAAGGTTTTTTATTATTGGGTCTTGGAGTACCTGCTGTGGGTCGGGATTGCGACACGCAATCTCGATTGAGGATACGGTTTGCTTTGAAGCATACCTATGTCATTTCGACCACTGGGACCGCATCCGAAGTGAAAAGTTACGGAGCTGCTTTCTCCCAACACTGCATTCCACGACCGACTGGTGTCGTCCTAATTCGGACTTGTCAAGTAGAGACAGTTTGAGCTGGAAGGGGAGCCCATCCTGGTCACCAGGCTAGAGCTCCACAGCAGCGCTTGACAAAGCGGTTAGTTCATTATTGGGTGTTGGAATATCCGCCGTATGTTTGGATTGCAACAAGCAATCTGCATGAAGACTACAGTTTGCTTTGAAGCAAACCCATGACATTTCGATCATTAGGACCGCATCCGAAGTCAAGGTTTTATCCCGCCAATGGGAGCCAAGTTCATGGGTGTGCGCATGCAGGAGGTCGATTCACCTATTAAACGTGAGTCAATGGAATGATCTCTGAAGTTGGTTACATGTTGTCGTCTGCGTAAAACTCACTCAATTCATAATTCTTGATGAAGCATCTTTCAAATGTTGTAACGTGACAACACACTCTCACCTAGCGCGTAAACCGTCTGTCCGATCTCGACGAGTGTATCAATTGATAACTCAGACGATAATGCCGAGGTGAACGAGGGCACAACGGAGTGCTGGCCCTATGGTGCTTTAGATCCGATTGTTGAATGTGTGTGTGTGGGTTGTCATACGCGAGCAGCAGGAGAGTAGAACCTGCGCACTACAACAGCTAAAGTAACCGCAAGAAGCCAGTTTGGTGGCCATCAGGCAAAGGTGACATATTAGTGATCTAGTTACACTGGTCAATGCAAAGCTCACAAAATGTATGCTCGTTAGACGTGCACTTTCAAGTATGGATGAGATATTTGTTCCCATAAGGCTCACTTGGTAGGAAAGCGAAATAATGTGAAGGTATCTCATTGGACACTTGTCTTGGGAGAGGAATCACGATCTGAAAGCGGCACAGTCACGTGATGAAGTGATAGATTTAACAGATTGCTTCGATTCGATCGACGAAGAAGGGTATGACGTTATTCAGAATAACGGTGAAAAAGGGGGGACGTGATAGATATGTTGCGTCTGCCGGGTAGGCACAGTTTCACAAAGCAGAGAAGACCCATCGGCGATCGCCTTGGATACATTGCATTTGGATATACTAAGTCACATAACAGATTTCCAGAGAGAAACATCAACGGCACCACGGTAGGTTGCGCCGATGCTCGGCTGTCATGCAGCCCCCAAGAGACTGTGAAGTTCCCCGCATCTACATAGGCTTGAACCGACGATCTGTGCAATGTAGGCTATATGAGTGAGCCATTGGGTCCCAGAAGTAACTTTCCCGATTTAGTCAGGTACCTAAAAAGAAATCCACAGTACAAAGCACCGGCACCACGACCAGTCGTGCGTGGACTAGAAATACCGCGAAAGTCGCCCGGTCCCCTACGCAGGTTCGAACCCGCTACATCAGGTTTACAAAGCAGACTTGTGATCCTTTAGGCCACATCCCCATAGAGTGTTGTACGTTAGCACAACCTGGCCTCTTCACACCTATGATGCAGATCGACTGTTTTCCTCCAACAAAGCTTCTTAGAGTACAAGGCCCGCTGTTATAACGCTGGTTCTCTAATTGCACCGCATTCGACGACTTCTACACCTGGTTAGAACGAGATTGCTCATTGCAACAAAGCCACTACGTGAAACGCTTTCCGCGAAATTCGAATGCTACACAATGAGACCTGTGTGAACCAAAGGGACCCACGACTTGTAAACACGCCATGAGCGTCATGGAGACAGTAAGCAAACACAAGGCTTGGTTGCATAGTCCACAGAGATGCCAAACCAGCATCTGCCATCATTCGAGCAAAACATGTGCGCTGAATGACTAAAACACAATCCAAGCCGAAGTGGGCACTTTCAGAGAAAAACCGCATCCAATGTCTAGCTTACATGAATGGAGTTACTGTCGGCCATATAGAAGGATTAGAGGGACAGAGTCGGGTCATCAAATACAAATCATTACAAGTTGTGAGAGAGCAGAGTGGCCATTTTACAATAAAGCACTGCGACCATGAACAGGTGAACGAGTAGAACAAGGAGGGGAGAAAGAGACAGTGGCACGCAACGAGTTGATAAAATAGGCAAGCCTGTGCACAGAAAGTGAAGCACTGGCCTTTAGTCAAACTAGCTGATCGGACTAAACAGCCCGGAACATACGCGAAAACCAAATTGCTGAATTGGTTGTAAAGAGAACAAAGAAACAACATCACACTAAAAACCAAGGAAAGTTCATTTCCGAAAAACTTTACATAGTGTGGCATACCACGATGCGAAGTGGCAGAGAGAGAGAGAACAGCGGAACGCCAGGACAGAGTGCAACACAGCCAGAGAGAATGCGTAGTGTGTGTGTGTGTGTGGGCTCTTCGGGAACGGCCGAAGCGAGAGGTGAATTGGTGACCGTCGCACACGCACGTTTCCATAAGCTCCAAGGAGAAAAACATGCGTGTTGATGCGGGGTTAGAAGTAGGGGTTTGGAAGAGCCAAATGCGAGAGCGTAGCGTAAAATAACATGCGGTGCGCGTACGTACATTTTCTTGATGTGTACACTTATATGTAGCTATATATATAACTGGGCAGCGTGCGTGCCATCAGGTCTACTGAGCACGGAACAGTATAATAGAAGGACGAGCGCAACACCGAGCCTCATCAGGCAACGCGTGGTGACTGAGCGGCACGTGGCGGCTGTGGTTGTGCGGTCTGGTTGATCCCGTGATACTGGTACTTGGCCTTCTTCTCCGACGGTTTGAGAACCTGGGGCACGGGAAAGAAAACGAACGATTGGTGAACAGATAGAAGGAGGACGTAATCTACCATGTGTAGTTTAAAGACTCGAGTGACTGCGCAACATGGAAGTCTGATCGATTATATAACCGCGAACGCGTGAAAAGACTCTTGGTGTTCATGCCGTACTACATTCTTTTCTCCATACCACGTTATACCTGATATTGATGACATGTAACCAGATGCCGGAGTGCTCTCTTACCTTACGTGCCAACTTTCTGACAGGGCACAGGGTATCGCGAGCCAACTCTCGCAGTGGCTGGCGGTACAACTAAGCATTGACGCTGCTTTGTTTGAAATTCGATCGACATGTGTCGTTTGATTAGATTGCAACGTTACCACGTACCGCCTTGGGTTAATCCCTTAGTGGCTTGAGCCGTAACACGATTGTGCGCGTACGAAACAATGTTAACAGACGCAGTTTTACATATGTTCACAGTCAATTGCAACCACAACGCCATCAAATTCCTCCTTAAATAGCTTGTACAGCAAGCAGATCGTATCGTGTGTGCGCGCGCGAAACTGCGCGGGTACGGTTCGTTGAGTGGTCAATCTCAAAGCGACTTATAGCATTGCAGACGAGGATACAACACGAAATCCCCGGATAGCTATTAAACCCAAACGCAGCAGCAGCATCGTGGTGTGGGGCGCAGATCGACCGCGATTTGGGAGTGTCTAAAAAGTAAGGGCATTAGCAATACGCCGGCATACTATACTGACGCTTCGCTGCCAGGAGATCACAACCAGTCGCGCATGGAATGGGCATACCGCGATGTCGCCCGTATCGAAGTGGATTCTAGAACCGGTGACCGTCAGATTACAAAGCAGGCGCCCAATCCTTTCAGTCACCGGTCTGGGAGATGTCTAACCGCGTTCGACACTCAAAGTCAGCAACGACTGGTCATGTTAAAGATAGTTCCAAGTAAGCCAGGGGACGTGATGGCCAAACTCACATGGTACGACCGTGATTATCAGCGACTGCGTACAATCGTGAGTAGGTGGTAGTTAAGAACGTTGTACGTAGTGCTGCGGACACTAGTCTGTGAAATATTCTATGCACGTGCCGTTTCCTCGCGCGCCAGCATTAGAAAGTGCGAGCAGTACATGGGACTCCAGATAATAGTGAGTGTGGCCGAATTACTTGTCACCTGACGTTGCAAAGCCCCGCTGGCCCGAATGATGAGGCGACCATTGATATTGGCACAAGAATGCATGATGTGCCGCAGTAGCCCATGCGAGATGACTGCTCCAAAAGCGAAACAGGTTAGGGATTAGCGACAGTTTGCACTTATTTGCCTGTATGAAATAGCGGCAGCTCGCATACTGCGGATTGGCGCGGCGCCTACGTGAGGGCGACTGACATGTCAGTCGGTTCACCCTAAATGCTAAAGGTTTTATGGTGAATATCGCAACCTTAAGTCATAACTATTCATTGTCCGTCATGAAATGGTTTATCGGATGAGGTAAGCGGACGTGTCCGCTTTCCTCACCGCCCTCTTCTCTCGCAAAATTTCTCAACCTGAAAGGCCAAACCACTGTAATCAAGGGAACAACGCCACAGTTCCTGCCCACGGTAGCCCCTCCCGTATGTCTTTCGTTTCCGTGAGATCTATGGCATACAATCCCCTAACTAACAGCCGGCTAAACGTGATCCGCCATCACAGTTGATACGAATCATAACCAGTCTTGAGGATCTCTGGAGGTCGGGCGGTCGGGCGGTTTAGGTCACCAAATACTATGATAGTCACATCGTTTCAGAGCGCCCAGACTCTGTGTACATCGGAAGGCTGCCCAGACGAGGACAACGCGCAAATTTTGTGTAGTGGATATCTAAGATGATTAATTACAGAAAGACCTAAACCCACATCCATGACGTGCGGAAAGGAAGAACAGGAATTCTTTATTAAGAGGAAGCTTTCGAAGCTATTCAGATGTTGCCAAGAGGGGAAAAAGTGTGATTTAACAAGGATGTCAAAGTTCCAGCTGACAGCGGTTAGTTTGTAGAACTGATTCCCAGCGGATAGGAAGATGATCAATTTCATCTACAGTGACTGTGAACGCATGTATATAAACCAAGATTATAGGGAATTGAGTAAGAGGATAGAAGACGAGGAGCATGTCTCGGCCGCCGAGAAACGGTCCTACTGACGCTGACCCGTCATGAGATTTGGATAGAATATGGATAGTTAAGAGCAAGACAGATGGTTAAGTGCCGAGACAATGAAGACCATCAATCGTAGATGCACCTCTCAAGTTAACAATCTGAATGCGAGTGGTCATTGTGCAGGACATACAAGGTAACTGTGGTTGAACACAGTACTCATATATATATATATATATATATATATATATATATATATATATATATATATATATATATATATATGTATGTATATATATATATATGGTTGGCAGTATCCGATTTCGGATTTGCCTGTCAATGTGGCCAGCCATGGGTGGCTTGCGCAGCACCACCCACACACCCCATATCCAGTGTATACCCGAAGGAATAAGAACGGGAGGCATGTGGATGGGATCCACGTTTCATCAACGGAGCCGGCCCACACTCCTTCACAGGCAAACACAAGCACGATGTAGTTAAGGAATCAAGTGCACAAAAGGCGGTGGGTGGACCGTAGTCCGTTCCACACTGAGTGCATGGAACCACTCTTTGATCCTAACACGGCCACAAGGACCGTGCAAACTGTCCCCTCCAGCAACGACCACTGTCTCCTAGAGCCAGTACGGACGAGGTAGTGGGTAATAGACAGGTACGCACCTTGTCAACATGTACATCAAGCGCAGCCACACCGGGGATATCAAGCCTATGGTACGCTGAGGCTGGTTGTGGTTAGATCCTGACAGATGACTTACCCACTGCTGCTACTGTTGTGCCATTGGCTCATGTCCTGGACGCCTCCTCGTGGCGACCGCTGGGTGGGAGTTGGGTTTCGCCCTTCTCCCTGCTAAGATCCAGGACACTAATCTGCATGAGTCAGTGAACTGACCATATGCTAGACCTTCTGCCTTTCGGGTGTACAATTAATCCAAGGCTTTGGCTGAGGACACGAGTCGTTCTCCTGTCAGGTGTGGGCGCCCTGCCAGTATCCTAGTCCATCTTCTTCGGAGATTAGGAAGTGGTCGATGGCCCACTTCCCGTAAAACCTAGCCTTGGGAGACAACAGGTCTATGGGTTATAAGCTCAAAGCTCGATTAATGCAGAGCACAAGTGCCACGCATTGTCTCTGAAGGTGGGAGGACACCTCCAGGTGTTCAATGGTTTGCTACTGCCCGCCTCAAGCCAAACAGCCACTTGTCAAATTGGTGCAAACCCGCCAAAACCCACCTGCGTCTGGCTGTGGTCGCAGGTGCGTATCCTAATACGGTCGCAAAACAGATATGAATGGTTCCAGTATCTCAAAGGCTGCGTGTGACGACCGTCAAGCAGATCCCAATGTCTCAGCAATCACATTCCAGAGCTGGATCTGCTCCCCACTGCCTTGTAGGTAAGGCTATTGAGCCAAAGGCTCCGGGTGGAGTCCCTCAAACAAACCTCAGAAGCACAACGACTACCTCGCGTGCGATTGCCCACCAATGCAAGCGTATAAGTGCGCGCAAAGCACTCAGTATCGGGTACTGGAACGTGTGCACACTACTGAACCGAAACTCCAGTGAGCCCCCAGAGCGACGCACTGTACTGGTCGCGATGGAGCTGGCGCGTTACCTCATCGATATTGCGGCACTCAGTCAGATTCGGCTCGCTGGGCATCGGCGCGTGAGCTCGTTGCAAGAAGCATGTGCTTGCTACACATTCTACTGGGTGGGCAACGCCGCCTCAGCACCGCATGAACATGGGGCCGGATTTGCAATATCCGATCGCCTCCATGGCCAATTGGTGGGTGAACCAACTGGCATCAGTGCGCGACTGATGACTGTTCGCCTACGACTCGGAAGAGGTAAGTTTGCTACTTTTATAAGCACGTACGGTCCATGTGTTATCCTGATGACACGCGTGATCAATTCTACACTGAGCTATTCTCCGTGATACGGTCTGTGCCGAGGAGCGACCGACTATTTCTGCTGGGTGATTTCAACGCGCGCGTTGGGCGTGATGCATCAGCGTGGACAGATGTTATTGGTCCGCATGGCATGGGTTCAGCGAATGCGAACGGTGACAGGCTGCTCTCACTGTGTGCCACTCACGGCCTGACGATCACGGACACTCGGTTTGCAATCAGTGTGAGTGATATAGCAACTTGGACGCACCCACGGAGTGGTCACGCTCACCTGCTCGACTATGTCATCGTACGTCAGCGTGATATGCGTGAAGCGCGCATGACACTTGTACTGCGTGGAGATGAGTATGGCACTGCTTATAACTTGGTGCGGACCAAGCAGTATATATAGTTTCGTAAATCTATGTATTGCACTCCTGCAGTGAACCTGCGTAAATTTAACATTCTCTCCCTCGGTACTGGGGCGAAACGCACTGAGCTGGAGAAGGTGATGGCTGCACGCCTGTGTGATGTGGACTGCATAGTCAGAGTGGGCGACCTGTGGCACCACATTCGCGACCAGGTGACAGCTGCTGGCGAGGAGACCATCGGACGCGCAAACTGTAAGCGGCCTGGTTGGTTTGATGACAACAACGCGACGATAGGTGCATTAGTGTCGGGGAAGGATGCAGCACTTGCTGCACATATCGCAGACCCCAGTGACTTGGGGAAGAAGGGTCAGTTCCGCAAACTTCGACGGCGACTGACGCGAGAGCTCAGTCGCATAAAAAATGCATGGTGGACGGAGAAGGCGAAGCAGATGGAATGCCACGCCGAACGCTGCCAACACAAGGAATTCTTTGACTCGTTGAAGGCGGTGTATAGATCGAGATTGAAGCCGCTGATCGATGGTAGTTCAGGCGCTACCTGCACCCAGACTGCAGACATAATGCAGATCTAGCGATAACACTTTGACTGTCTCTTGAACAACCGTTCAGAGATCGACTGGCCTACATTGAACGGCCTCAAGCAGCACGATGTGAAGACGAATCTGGCAGACACACCGACACTGGATGAGACGCATAGAGCACTTGCTCAGCTGCGAAACGGCAAATGTACTGGAGGTGACGAGATCCCACCTGAAGTATTGAAACACGGCGGACCCACGTTGGTGACTGCGCTGGACCACTTGGTGCAACGCGTATGGATTGAGGAGCAGGCGCCTCCTGAGCTGAAGGACGCCCTTGTGCTACCACTGTACAAGGGCAAAGATAGCAAGCAATGTTGCACGAATTATCGTGGCATCAACTTGCTGAGTTGTGTGGGCAAGATGATTGCGCGAATCCTGCTCAACCGCCTCGTCAGTCAGGTTGTGGAACCTAACGTGGCGGAAGAGCAATGCGGATTCCGTTCGGGTCGCAGCACTATAGATATGGTGTTTGCGGCTTGTCAGTTGCAGGAGAAGTGCAGAGAACGACACCAGCCATTGTACTCGCTTTTTGTTGATTTCACCAAAACATTTGATACGGTGAACCGCGAGGCATTGTGACTGGTGTAGGGTAAGTTTGGTTGCCCGCGTAAGTTTGTAAGTTTAATTGAATGTCTGCATAGTGGTATGCGAGCGAGAGTGCAGCTGTGGGGAGACCTCGGATGACTTTGCAAGTCTCTGGTGTGAAGCGAGGCTGTGTCTTAGCTCCTGCTCTGTTTAATATATATCTTCATGCAATGTTGTCCTGTGCTTTTGATGCCGCTTGTGCTTACGGTGTTCGTGTGGAGCACCGTATTGATGGTGGGTTGCTGAACATCCGTCGTTTCGGTGCGAGAACTCTAGTCTGTGAGACAACTATCCATATGTTGCTGTTTGCTGACGACTGTGCGTTGTTTTCACACAGCGCGGATGAGTTACACCACATGACTAGTGCTCTGGCTTCGACAGCGGCCAAATTCAGGCTCACCATCAACACAAGCAAAACTGTCTGTCACTTTCAGCCTTCACCGGAGGTGCAATCTTCAAATTTGCTGCAAATCAGCATTGGTCCTGAAGTATTGGAAACTACCTCCCGCTTCTACTACCTTGGGAGTGTGATGTCGACGGCTCAGCAGTTACACAGTGAGCTGCGTATCCGCGCCTCGAAGGCAGCGGCGGTATTCGGGAAGCTAGAGTACCGAGTGTGGAACAGCCATCAGCTTACCATTGGCACGAAGCTGATGGTGTACAAACCCATGGTGCTGTCCGTTCTTTTATACGGCAGTGAAATGTGGACGATGTACCGCAAGGGGTTGCGATATCTCGAGCGGTTCCATCAATATTGTTTGCGACGAATTTTACGCATCAGTTGGGGCGACAGAGTTATTGACACGGAATCGTTGCGACAAAGTGGGATGTATGCAGTGGAATGCATACTTTTACCGAGACACCTGAGGTGGCTCAGTCATGTGAGCCGTATGGATTCAACGCGGATACTTCGCTATTGATGAGGTCATGGAAACGGCGTTCGCTGGACACGACCTAGAAGGTGTGGAACTACTTCCTGGTGAGCGACTTCTTGACTTGGAGTATGCAGACGATATTGCCCTAACCTGTGACAGCTCCCAAACATGCCAAATAGCACTGGACCGATTAACACTGGCTGTCAATCGTTTTGGGCTATGCTTTGCTACATCGAAATGCAAAGTACTTCTCCAAGATTGGCAGGAACCCAACCCTGCGCTAACCCTTGGTGGTGATCTGCTAGAAGTCGTTCAGGAATTCAAGTACTTGGGCAGCTATATTAGCACCCGTGGGATTGAAGATGAGGTTACGAACCGTATAGCAAAAGCTCGAGGTGCTTTCGCCAATTTCCGCCACCTCTGGCGCAGACGCGACATTACTCTCGCAGCCGTCCGTTCAACTCTCTTATATGACTGTGAAACCTGGCCCATCAGGTCGACAGACATAAAGAGGCTCGTCATATTCGATCATCGCTGCCTTCGCAACTTAGCTCATGTCTGGTGGGAGCACCGCGTGAGCAATAAGCGTGTTCGACGTCGCGTACTTGGTGCAGGAAGAGCGAGTGAACCGCTCAGCACCATTATATCACGCACCAGGCTCCGATGGCTGGGCCACGTGTTGCGCATGCCAGCACACCGACTCCCGCGACGTGCATTGTTTGCGCGTTGTGGGTGCGGTTGGAAGAGGAGGAGGGGAGGCCAAGTGACGATTTGGTCGGGAGAAATGAAAACCCTCACTTAGAAGTTGGCGTCGGTTGGTGCATCCCGATTGCCTGGCTGGGGTCCAAAGGATGGTGAACACGTTTGGTTGGACACACTCGCTGATATGGCTTGGAGCCGGCCCCAATGGCGTTTGTGTTGTGAGTTCCTTTGTCCATCCCCCTCCTGCTTAGCATCCCCCTCCAATCATGATCTCACCTGATAGGTATAATATGAGTCTATTTTACGGCAACCAGCTGTTAGCTCTCCGGAATGATGTCCATCCGTTACTGGGGACTCAGCGGGCGTGCCACCGTTTATTTTCCTTTTCTTATCTTTTGTATTGCGGCACAATAGCTGAGGTGTTTTCCACCTCCAGCTAACGTGTAATGATGATGATGGATACCGAAACAACTCTTATGCGGTCAGCTGAGTATTGGGAAGCAGCACGTGGGGAAACCAAAGTTACGTTACCAGGACATGACCAAACTGAGCCTCTCACGTTCTAATCTTGATTGCAGGTCATGGGAATCGAAGGCGGTTGATCGGCGTGCATGGCGCGATCTAATCACGAAGGCAGTTGCCGAAGTGCGGGAGAAAGACCTCATAAATGCAGAGAAGAAGCGGTGATGGCGGAAGCGGACGTCGCCAATAGTTTGTACTCCATCGATATCGAGCGCATGGTGCTGCAGCACATGCGGTCGCGTGTGCCTTAGTCAGGCAGGCTTAGTGAGCCATGAGCGATGCCACTCGGGACCACTACCGAAGCGACAACGGGTCCTGCAGAGAACGTAGGCAGAACCAGCGCAGCGTTTGTAGGTACGCTGCATTGGATTTAATAACCGCGTGCTTACAGGTTGTCTCTTTATTTCAGGTGGTGGGTTTTCAATTTTGTCCTAATGCTTTTCTTTCTCATATAAATACCTATCTATACTCTCTTCTATAAACTTGCACACATCCCTTAAGCAAATTGTAGTTAATTTCGACAACATTTTCGTATTTGTGGCATTTCCCTTAAACTATACTTTCCGACCTCGTGTACTTATCTCGGATTCGTTTGTAAACAACTTATTTCATATGCTCATTAATATAAGATTTATGCCACCGTTTCCTTCTGCATTACTCGATTTATCTTACTTGTTATCTCTCTCAAGTGATTGGCTGTTGTTTGATATATATATATATATATATATATATATATATATATATATATATATATATATATATATATATATATATCAGCAGTGTGTAAGATAGACAGAGGCAGCGAAAATCATGAAACGGAAGTAATAAATATAGAGACCACAACGAAAAGAATGAAAGTTGCAGAGAGTTTTTTTGTCTGTTTAATGTTTGCGATGTAAATTAAGCAAATCGAGACAAACATTGGTACACATTTCCCACTGAGCCCGGTTCTGCGCCATCTCAGAAATTGTTTACAGCCAGCTGTGTTCTTCATCTTTGATCCCCCAGCCTGGAAGATGCACGGGACCTACGACAACCAAAGTGGAAGTCAGCGCTTTAGTCGTTTGTCGCCACATGACAGGCTGACCTACGTGCGATTTCTTCTACCCTGGTCCTATGCGAGCGAAGAGAGCGCGTCGGGGCAGCCGTTTGCAAGGCATGCGTAAAAGCTGGCCCAGCCACCACAGTGGGCGCAGTGGTACCAGTCTGTCAATTGGAAGTCTCGTCTTACCCAAGACGCGACGTTTAACAGCATCGTTGCATACGTATTACATCCACCACACTCGAGCTATTCTCCGCAGACATCCATTGTCAAAGGCCGAAATCTGACGCAAGTCATTCACACGAATCGGCCAGGACTCACTCCCATACAGCAGCACCGCGCGAACACAGGCATTGTAGACCCTACCCTTTACCAATAGTGAAACGTCACGGCGTCGTCACAGATGCCTCAAGTTGGTGAATGCTGAACAGGCTTTTGCAATGCGGAGGGAAATCTCTTTTCCAATGCTACCATCAGCAGAGACAGCTTCCCAGGTAAACAAAATTGTCCACTTGTTCAAGCTGCGTACCTTAAAGAGGGAGCACTGGAGCAGGTGGATGCCAAACCAGGACTTTGCATTTCGTAGAAAAGGTCATTCCATATTTTGATGCTTCAATCGCCAAGCGGTTGAGAACGACATGTGTGCTCTTTGCGCCATCACCATGCAAGGTAATGTCACCAGCATACTCTAAATCGGTCACACGGTTGCCATGAAGAAGCTCTACACCAAAACCTTGAAAGCCCTCGAGAGCGTTTAAAAGGACATCCTCGATCGCAAAATTGAAGAGAAACGGGGACATGGGGCAACCCTGTCGTACACCACTAGTGACGGCAAAAGGCGAAGAGAGCTTACCATAAGCCCTCACCTTACCTGAGACATTGCAATATAATGCTCGAAGGATGGCGATATACTTTTCGGGTACTCCATTATTTTGTAAGCAACGCAGTAAAGTTGGCCGAACGAGGGAGTCGAAAGCGGCTTGGATGTCCAGAAAAACTATGATAGTAGGCTGGCGCTAAAGATGAGGCATTTCAAAAAGCTGGCCGAGCGTAAACAAGTGGTCTATACACACTCGACCGGGGCGGAAACCAGATGTTCTTCACGGGAGTACAGATCTCGAATCGGGGTTAGTCTGAGGAGTAGAATGGATGTTAGCAGCTTGGTGGCAACGGACATTAGACTGATTCCTCGGTGGTTAGCGCACAGGGTACGGGCACCCTGCTTGAAGAGCGCGACGATAATTGACTCGCCCAAAGCGGATGGAACTGTTTCTTCCCACCAGATCTCAGAGAACAGAGTTGTTAGCTGGTGAACAATTACTTCACCCCCCGAACTTGAACAGCTCTGGAGGAAGTCCGTCTGAGCCAGTAGACTTGAATCGCTTCAAGTGTCGGAACTCAAGGCAGACCTCAGCTTCAGTGGGTGGTTCCAATGAGACGTTCCAAGGCGCGCAAGTAGGCGGAAGAGGCCAGCTGAATTGAGTGCGGTCCATACGCCTGTGTCAGTTGCTTATCGGCGTTCCGTCAACCTCACAAATGACCTCACTGACACCAGGTCTCATGTGACCAGTGGCCCGAATGACCTGGAAGAGATTGTGGAAATTTCCAGAGAGGGCTGCCGTTTCCATCTCTGAGGCGCGCTGGGACCACCAAGTTTCGCGATCCGCACACAGGCTTTGCTTAAGTTGTTGGCTAAGAATGCGACGCAATGCACTGCTATTTGGATCAGTCGGAATAGCTCTACGAGTTTCGGACAATTCCAGTGAGAGTGCGGAAAGCAAGCCCCTCAGAGGGCGCCTTGTGATTCTGCAGATTGAATGTCTGGAAGTTGGCATCGCTTCACGCAGGAAAATCCAATGGTTTTCAATGTCTTGAGGTGGAGCCCCAATGAATGCATGCGATAAGGAAGCTTGATAAGTTGATCGAGTAGAGAGGTCAGCTAACTTGTTGGTGTCGAGTGTATGGAGCTTTCGCTTTGAGGATCCGCCGGAGCGCATGCAGATGTCCGCGTAGACCAAAGCATGAACTGAATGGAGGTACATAGACAAAATCGATCTACAACCCCGGACGCTGCCTCGCCATCTAAAGCTGGCCTGCCGAACAACCTCCTCGTGGTGCTAGATGGGTGATCCGAGATTATCACGGTCCAGCGAATGGTTCGGCAGCAGTGTTCCAGGACGTGGTGTGTTTTCGCCTGGCAAGCGTTCTCCCTACAAAAAGTCACAGTTGACCGTCTAACAACACTGCGACGTGGCGGATGTGACTCGCCACTAAATAAAGTCACTGCCCCTTGTTTTACTTTGGTGAAGCATTGTATCCTAACATCTTGCTGCTGCCAGAACACCCATGCCACAGGCGATCGGTTCACGCTTAGAATGTAAAGTAGGTGATAGCAGCAGTACGAAGCATCGCGAGCAAAACGAAGTGCACGACCCATGGATAGTATCGTGACGATACTGGGCGTTAAACGTGGTGCGATGGTTTGCGTACATCCGTGACCCGTTGAGCTACGCTGGGTTGTACTTTTTAAGTGCCTTCAGAGCCACTCATATCAGACAGGTCAATGGTTAGGAGTCAAATTAACTCAATCTCACAATCCAATCCAATCCTCGGAGGTTAGGAAGAGGTAAATGGCGAAGGCTAGCAGAAGCGTCTCGAGCTGTTTTATATGGTTTGTGATCCCGTCTTTGACTTCACATAAGTAGTTGAATTTCTGAATGACTATTAGCTGATCCCAACCAAGGGTCATCACAATAGGCGGCCCTGCCAATCTTGGAGGAAAGCTTTGTGTTTTGAGGGTGCAAAGAAAAGCCCGAAACGGCTGATAGCCAGTGATACTCTATCTAGTGGTTCGGATACTGATGGATCCGATGGGTGCGCACTACTGATGACGTCCAACAGGTTGAAACTGCAGTCTAGCGCTTTAGCGAGCAGGTGGAACACTGCCTGATGTGGAAGCTACTGCGAATAATCCGCAATTAATTATTTACATAGTTCTCGGGCACACTTTTCCTTAGCTGACAGTTCCGAAGAACACCAATTTACCGAATCTAAGGCAATTTTGATGTTGAGAAACACAACGGTGGACCACAAATATATGTGACGGTGATCCAACAATTGACGTAAAGTTAAGATGTGATGGACGTAGCCCAGACCTCAACGAAACCCTGCTTGCTCCTCACGAAACTGGATTTCAGGGATGACAGGCAATCCGAAATGGAGTGTATCTCTGACGCATCGACCAGTTTGATCGAAGCACGGAAACAGGTACTGAGTTTCAGCGCGTCCGTAACGCCCTGCAAGGAGAGTCTTAGAATTGATCGAGAATGTTGGTTGGTGACAAGGGCCCGTGTGATGAAGAAAGCCGGTGCTATTGGGAACAGCAGGGTGCTATTCCAGCTCATCCGGAACACGGGTTAGAGATAGCCATCAGTTAGTAAGTTGAGAAACATGGACGCTTGATCGATTCTCAGCCTCGTTGATTAGTCCACTGTGCGGAAACGTTTTAAGAGCAGTTCAACGCGCTTTTTGCAACTGCCGCTTGCCGAATCACCACGTTGAAAGACATTCGACATGAGCTCGTTTTAATGAAACGAAACAAGGCACCAGGATTCGATGATCTTAAAGCTTTTGCTGAAAGACGATTCCTCCTTGTTGACCGAGCTTGCTTCTCTGTTTAACACAATTTGGGAGATCAAAGAGGTGCCTTCAGACTGCAGACTGTCATCTGTCGTGCCCACGTACAAGAAGAGTCGGTGCACTTTGTGCGAAAATAATCGAGGCATTAGCCTTATATCCTTTGCCTGCAAACTTTTCACGGGTACCATTCTTCGACGAACTACTGGTTCTCGTGAGAGCCGAATCCATGAAAGCCAGGCTGGCTTCTGCCCTAGTCGTGGTTGCATTGACCACATATTTGCTCTTCACCAAGTGTTAAAGACACAGACGATCGACAATGATGGTTTTCCTTGACTTGAAAGCCGCCTTCGACTCAGTTGACCGCAGCAGCTTGTGGCACTTCCCATCCATGAGGGGAGCGTCGAGTAAATTTCATTCCATTCTGAAATCTTGCTACTGTGACTCCCGATGCCGTGTATGGGTCTATAGGAAGCTGCCTTCTAAGCTTCCCACGACAAGTGGGGTTCGCCGGATTTGTCCTATGTCTCCTGTATGCTTCAACTTATTAACTGTAATGATCAAGAATGACTCATTTCTTTCACACTCTACCGGAGTGAAGTTCTGTCAAGTTACGACTAACGAAAATGGAGTATGCGGACGACATTGCTCTCCTTGGGTCAGACGCAGTGGCTATGCAAACACTACCGCATGATTCGGTATGGTGCAGGACTGGACCGATACGCCACCGGCTCTAACTAATACCGAACAGCCGCTGAAAGTGGTGGATCGGTACACTTACCCTGGTAACCGTGCCACATCTGGTGGTCATATCACTGAGGGGATTATTTCGCGTATCAGAAAGACTCGTGCGACTCCCTAGAGGCTCAACTATCTATGGAGACGGCAAAATATACGCCTGCCAATGAAAGACAAAGGGGTATAACGCTGCGACAAGACCAGTGTTACTGTATGGATTAGAGACCTAACCAGTTCGTAGTGAAGACATCAAACGCTTGGTCGTGTTAGACCACCGGTGCTTGCGGTGTATTACTCACGTTTGGTGGGAACACCGGGTGAGCAATGCTCAGGTCCGCCAGTTTGTTTTTAGCACGAAGCCTTCTGGCGCCTCACTCGAGTGTTTGATGAATCTGAATCGCTTACGATGGCTAGGCCATGTCCTCTGTAGTCACTTTGATCGGGTTTGTCTGCGTGCACAATGCGCCGTGGTTACATCAAATTGGGCGAAACTGCGAGGCGCGAACCATGACGTGGCATAGAAGAATGAAGAAATTGGTTGAGAGACTTGGTCAGGATGGTGCATGTCGTCTTCCTGGATGGGGGCCTCGGGATGGTCCAAACCTATGGTTGGATACTATACCGGACATGGCGCATGTGTAGTACGTTTCTCGCATCTAACCCTTAATTTTTGTTCCATCCAAGTTTGTTTAATGCAGTTCCTTCTTGATTCCATTGTCACAAGATTCCATTTGTATTCAATCTCACTTCCTTGCCGTTGTTATTTATCGTTATTCTGGCGGTGTGAGATGTGGTAACCGGATCTACCACACCTCGGTACCCAGAGCATAGTTCTTTAACCGAACCGATCTATGGATACTGGGAGTCGTGCGCTCCAACACAGATTTGAACCGGTGAACTGGGGATTACAAAGCAGAAGGCTTACAACAATCGGTCACCAACCGACAAGCAGTGTGGAGAGGGAATGATTTTGGGGTTTCACTGTCACTTGCCCTTCGTCGTGATTGGACCACTTGATATGGGAGTGGTATGGTTTGTTCGCCCCGAACGAATCAAGCCTGCGTTCACTTTTTCCCTAACTGCATTTGTCAGTTCGTTGCATGTTCTGCTCAGAGCACTTACTAAGGGAATACTATTTTTAGTTGGTTGTGCTCAAGCCCTCGCATTCATACCGTAGCAAAAACATTTCCCCTCTATGTGTCCATTGGATTTGGGGTGTTAAAGTCCACCGAACGCGGTGTTGCATTCTGTGGGAGTTAGAATTTGCATTCAGCGAGTTTCACAACCCCGATGATCAATCTATTATACTATATTGCCCCAAAAATCAGGTCCAAAATTGTAAAATCGAGCTCCAATCTTGTTGGACTAGGTTAAAACACGAGTTTTCCACTTACTGTAACATCGTCATGAGGCCAAACCGAATCAAGGTTCCAATGGAATGGTGGACTTACCAGTTCATGCCGATAGAGGCAAGAGAATGAGAAGTTAGTTATTAGTAATGCCTATGAAACGGAAAATCATTCACCCTCTAGCATCCTACGTGACCTAGTGTATCTACGAAGATGGGGCAGTCGAACGAACCAGCTGCGACGACCGTGGCAAGTTGATCAATGCACGACTTCGCCGAAGCTGGGTGAGTTGACAGCCTCACAAGCACAGCATGAAATGCTAAGAGTTGCACCTGACATTATTTACTGTACCAGTATAGTGCCTCATAACATATACCACTCATTCAGTTGGGGGCCTATACCTTTAGGTATAATGAAAACATAGAGGAGTAAATAAGTTATAAACTATTCCACAAATGCTTCCAATCGTGTGCTGCATTTAATTTCGTTCAACTTTGCATCGAATCTTTACTCTTATACAGCACTAAAGTGAGGGAACTCGGGAATTGTTAAACAAGTATCAGAAGATATTAAGGAAAAGAAGCGCCCAGTGCACAATGGGTGGTTGAAGTTGAATTGTTTCGTGTTCGAGTGAACTGACGATGTGCGATCTCGCCACCGACGTGGTGGTGGTCTACTCGGACTGGAAGCGAATGCTTCACAGGGGATTGCCACTGGGACAACTTAAGCCAAGGCAGCGGCAGTGGCAGCACTAGTTACCACGGCTCAAGCGCTAGCCACTTAGCTCAGGTTACATATGTGTACGATAAGGCTAACGCACCTTCCGGTTGTAGTCAGGATAAGTGGGATAGAGTTGAATGGTGTTCGTGAACTCTGCTATTCTGTATTATGTAACGGACTAATATGGTGGCAGCTTTGATGACAAATTAAGTGGGGGAATGACGTTATTGTGATTATACAATGATGGGTGTCGAACGCGGCTGGCACGATCGATCTAGGCAACACGCCAAGATGCCGTAAACGTGCCTGGGATCAAAAGCCACCTGGGAAGCTCTGTTGTATGTTCATCTGATATGCTGTTGACCGATTGCGATTCGGCCAAGCAAGAAACACTATGCATGCAAGTGCGTGCACACACAGGATACAAATTAATTGTGGCACGGAATAGCTAGAGTGATCTAGGAATATACTTTGCTTAAAGAGGAACTTGGGTGCACCGTAGATGAGTATAAAAGTGAACGCGCCACAAGTGCAATGGGAGAAGGAATATCTACCTGCTCGTGAGTGATGAGCTCGGGAGCAATATAAGGATTGACTGTCAACAATTCATCATTTACAGTAATGACAGACTGCGAGCCGGCGTAAAATCGGGTTACGGGTTTCAGATATGGTGGGAAAGAGAATCGCTCTCTACGTGATAACAGGAAGAACTGCACTGAGTGCCCCATCACATTCGCAAGTAATAAAACCAACAGGAGGAGGATGACAAGAGCGTTGCTCGTGCAGCACAACGACTTGATGATCAAGGCGTTAGCTGTCAACCCCTATGTGCCGGATTCCATTCTCAGCTATGTTGATGCTTACCTTAAAAGGTTAAATAAGGACAAGGCAGGTCGTTGAGCTCAGTCAGAGAGAGAGAGAGAGAGAAACACAGAGAATCTCCACGTCAAAACCACTAGGATTTATTCACTATGGAGAGCACCTACACAGGATATCATAATCAACCTGTATACACTCAAGATGGCAGACAGTCAGTAAGAAAGTAGCTGGTGCAGATTGGAAACCATTTACCTGGAAAGAACAAGTGAGGTTTTCATCCACAGACATCATGCCGCCGGCGTTGTCGAATTCACCACAGTAATTAGGTGCTGAGAATAGAGTGACAAGTTGGCGGCGGTTGAAAAATTCAAAGCCATCTTCCACCACCTGATGAGCACGACAGATGAGGTCCAGCTCATGCCTGTTGAGGAATTTGGATACCACGTCCGGCCCGAAAGTGAAGCTGACACCTCGGTCGTTCTCAGCCCAGCCAGTCACATCTTTGTCAGGGTCGGACCACAACAGATCACAGAGGAGGCCTGAGTGGATGCAGATGAGTAGGGTAAGATGACAGAGAAATCAGAATTATACGACAAATTTGGGTTGCACTAAATTGTATAAGGAGAACCCACAAGGTGAGTGACGGTGATAAAATAGACAATGTGAATGGAGGGCTGGCACACGGTCCGTAAAAGCCACTGCCAGATCGTGAGTCTTAAAAATTTGGACAATAAGGAATAGCGCACCCTACTGACATATCAGATCAATGATCAAAAGGAACAAGTTGGAAGACGAATAAGTAAAAGGTTGTCCTGTGGGTCTTAGCTTAGAGAATACACTACACTGAGAAAATAAGACAAAATAAGATAAGAACATGAGGACCTATGAAATAAAGAATAATAAAAGGGTGAGAAGGGGGACTTACCTGAAAACTTTAATGCCCTAAGCAAACATTCAGGGTCAAGGCGCCTACACCTCGTGTTAACAACCTACCGTTACAAACAGCTGGCTATCGTTCAAAGATGATGCGGCAGCAGTGAGACAGGTTTCTTGTGGCTTTCACTGTCCCGCGTCGTAATCATCCATTACCCCGCAGATACCACAGCACCAAACACACTTTAAACGGACACTCCGACCAGGAGACGGCAGCAATCGCGCTACTGGTGTCGGTTGCGAGCCATGTCCTGTAAAGTCTCGAGCCGAACACAAAGCGAGTCACGTGGACTCCAGTCTGGAAGGCGAGACGGACCAACGGCACCCAGTTTGGTCGTCAGTGACTTCATTTCCCGCTGCCAAGTCAACTTCTGTCCACCTCGAGCCTTACGTCACGCTATACCTGGCAGACTAAACAAGGCCCTCCTAGGTAAGCGGTGACCAGGCATACGTAGTACGTGCTCAAGCCAACGCAAGTTATTCAGTGCTAACTGTTGTTCTAAGGAACTAGCTTGATTATCACTGCGGAGTGCTCCCGTGCGCATAACATCGCTGCGAATACGCTGGTGCCACCCGACACAAGCAATGCTCCACAGACAACGATGATCAAAGACTTGAAGGCGCCTCAAATTATCAAGCCGAAGGGGACAAGTCTCACTCCAATAAAGCAGGACGGCCCCCACTTTGGCCTTGTAAACACGGCCTTACAGACGGAGAGAAACTCCATTCTGTCGCCAAAGATGCCGCAGATTCAAAAAGGCAGTTCTGGCTTTGCAATGAGCGAACTGATTTCCGTTTCTATGCGCCTGCCGTTGCTGATGCAGCTGTTATGGTAAGTGAATTGATCAAACTGAATTCATGAGGGTTAAGTCCAATTTTTGTGGACTTGAAGTATAGTATTAGTCTACAGGGGCGCGAGGGTTAATGGGACGCTGTTAAAATCAAACAGTTTCGCTTTAAAAACCCCAGTAACTACCATAAAGTGCTTTACTCACATGCGCCGAGGTAAGCTGGGAAGGATGGAAAACTTATGAGTAAAACAGTGACTAAGCAAGTAGAGCAATAGTACCGAGTGAATGTCTACGTGCGCAACAATGAGGATCAACCATTCTGAGCGCTACTGTCAACAACCGGGAGCCCGGTGAAATGGTGGAAGTGATCTATATGGAGGCTTCGGTGAGCGCGTGTAACCTCCATCATGTCCGAGGCGGTTGATGCCAAATTCACGAACTTATCGCCTACGAAGTAAATCAGTCAACCGTGATCTGGGTACCGAAGTGTCATGGAGAATGACGCCATGAGCATAAAACAAATCAAAGGTGATTGGGGGAATGGGAAGAGGAGAATGAACGCAGGGGAAGAAAAGCTTTTAAAAGAAAAGTGAATGAGAAAACGTGCACAACTAGTGGGTGGAAACGCCAACAATATCAGAGCACTAGAGATGGGTTAGGGTGAAGGCACTGTTGAAAACTTAGATAAAATGGAAGTGAGAACACACACGATAACCAATTAGTCAAAGCTAAGGACATGCAGAGGAGCGGTCACCAGACGGACACTGGAGTCTGATGGTCAACTCCGCACTTCAGGAGCCCAGTACGAAAGGCGTGCAGGTTACCTGAGGTCACGGTAGCAAGTGTATCAATGGCCGGATATAAAGCTGTTTCTGCTAACAGGGCTCACCCAGACAAACGGTAGCGTTCACGTGCAGTTTTTCTACTGATATTATTCAGTGCTTCCTCATTCTTACCAATTGCGGTCGGAGATTTGGTCACACAAATCGAGAATGGAGTCAGAAACCATCAACTTAAGGTGACAACATATCGGGAAGATGCATTTTATGGCACAGAGAACAGACAAATGGGAAAACGCGAAGTCCCAGTTGGTGTGTAGGTTAGTAAAGTGGTCACAGTGTTCAAAATGAAATGCATCAGTAGTACGTCTGTACTGCATACCGACGCTTCGCTGCGGCGCAACCACCACCAATCGCACGTGGATTACGGATACTGTGAAGGTCGCCCGGTCCCTATGCAGCCTCGAACCCGCGCCCTCGGATTGCAAGGCAGGCTTGTGATCCTTAAGGCGACAAACCGGCGGGCATCTATATGATTACTGATGCAAACGCCGAAGTGAATTGATCTTAGATCTAGGATCACATACTGATGGAGATCTCGAGAAACAACATGATACGGAGACGCACTAGACAGCACGAAAGCACAGAGAGTCCAAAAAGGGATTGCCCAAATCACTGTAATCCGGTTTGCACATGTCAAAAAGTTCTCTCGTGGTATAACTACACTTGAGCATACAAGGTATAAGAGAAAGCATACCATGAGAAAAGAAGTCACGAACACTACTGGCGGTTCAACTTGCTACAATCTATAACATGCTAAGAAATCTCCATGAAACCTACCTCAGGAGTGGTGTCACAACATGGAATCAAGCTAAATGGAACTCCCGGTTTCAAACAACAGTATGGGTATTCATGCCTCAGCATTGGATGTGAGGTGGGGGGGAGGCAATCCATGCAATCAGAATCGTGCGGTGCCTTACCTGACTACAACATCTGACGCACCACAAATAAGTGAGAGGAGGTATAAGGGAGCAATAGGGCAGCAGGCTTTAATCCCAAGTGGGTTAATGACAAGTTAGCTGTGTCGTTTGGGGTAAGTGCAGCACAACCCAACAGTTGTGGCATCTCCGAAAATTTCACCGACCCACAGTAGCTCCAGAAGACTGGCTAACAATGAAAGCTGACTGTTGCGGTTATTGGGATGAACGAATCCGGATCAGACGCCGCATAGGCTACAGTGGTAAACACACATCAGCGCTTTCAATTCTGATGGGTGTTAACAATATAAATAAATCACTTAAATAACAAAGAGATATTATCTCCGACAGTGCTAGAAGCTGGTCGACTGAGAGCGCAGGAATTTCACGCTCATGTGCGAATAACGCGAGAAGAAAACGGAAACTAAGTCTCACATGATTTCGTGAGCAATGATATTATGTGGACACAAAAAATCAAAAATTTACAACCAAACTGGATGGGAGCAGCAATGAATTGTAAAAAAGCACAATCCATCCAAGACAATTCAGTATGCACAGCGGAGCTATCATAGAATGTGACTCGGAGTGTATCTAAGATGCTGAACACAAATATCGCACCGTGAGTTGGAGAGCGCTCAAGGTGAGGGCAAAACGACGCTCGAAAGCGCGCCATCTATACACTACGAAAAAACCAAATATTGGAGAGGCGTGTGCAATGTATGCGCTTACACACACAACTGCGATCATGCGGGTGTGAGAAGAGAGCAAAAATGCAACAAGAATGGCCGCAGAGATGATCAGTCGATGAGCCAGTAATAATGCCAAGTAGGTCGCACACGTAGGTCGAACTGTGTTGTAACAATAAGCAAAGTCACGCGAATGAGACAACGTGACTGTACCGGATGCAGTGCACACAAACCTGACTGAAATGCCAAACCGCCGTTAGAGGAGATAAAGTAAAATGAAGATAGAGGGCGAGCTAATCAAGCGATGGATAAGGCGGATGAAATAACACGCGAAATTTGGCACAAACTGTTGACAGAATAGTGAAAAGAAGATGGCATTAGATAACAATAAAGACGACACAAGGAAAAGGAGAGGAGGCAATAATGGGTAGTTATGATAAACAGCATGAGTGATCAAGGTGTCAGCCATCAATCATTAGGTCTCGAGTTCTACTCACAGCTCCGGCTCTCTACTTGCTGAGTCCGAACGAGGATGAAACCCGCCGTGCGATGCAGTACAAGAAACGAGCAAAACTAAGAGCAAAGTTAACAGTTGGAGACAGCGGCCTTCCTCCTCAGACGGCCTTGCTGATGCACACCTAATATTAATGTTCTGCTGTTTCTGAATTAGCGTACTTCACGATCATTTTGCTATGCAGTTTCATTTGTTTTCGGCGAGTGTTAATGAAGTCTTGGCATTTGCCGGGGTCAGTGAAGCAGTCTCTACTGATGTCTGAGAGCATCGGACCCGGGAAACGTGCCGGAAGTGAATAATACATTGGTTGTGGCAAATTGAGTTGTTTCAAAAAGCTGCATTTGTTCCCCCGGTGATGTGGTGAATTTCCTCGGTTTAAATTCACAGTACTAGAGGCTGTTGCAGTAATCTCAAGGCTTTAGTCGCCACCCTATCCAGCGCCCGCCATGACGCCACAAACTGGGGTTCCACCTATCGGCCACATTGTCATATGGATGGTATACTTAGCCGACTTCATGGCTGTTCAAATGTGCAGCACTTTGGACTTGAAGCTAAACATAGAGTAATTTACGAAGATTTTGATGAACAAGCAGTGAAAGCGGTCCAGAAATGCGGTGTTGAGACTCTCCCTAGAGACAAGGTCGAATAATTGGATTATGCCGATGATGATGATCCAAAGGACTTTCGAAACTCTTGGAACCGCGTCACCCCGATCAAACGTTAAACACCACCACAGGGTTACAAGTGCCTATGCCAGCGCTCACGATTGCTGATGAAATTCAAGAACAAGTCGCTTTTTCACCTTTCTAGAGGCAGTTTTAGAGAGGCGGCCTCACAACAGATTGCAAAAGCTAAATTTGTATTCACCAGACTAAAATAACTGTCGTCCTCACCACGTTATTCTGAAACTCAAAGGCAGGATGCACATCACCTGGTAGGACACCTTTTCACATTTTGCCACATAAGCTTTTCTGGAACATTACCCTTAATCAGATGACGATTCACCAGCTATATTGATCATCATTCAAAAGCTCTATCCAACATAACCTCGATCATCGAATTTTGATCAGCCTACCATCTGAGGAGCAACAGCACTACAAGGCTTCCTCTGTTCTTCCGTGCTTAATTTGTGAGTGCATTTACATGTAGCAATGGGAATACATGCTTTCACTTCCTTTTGGCATCCGAGAAGGATGGGGCATTAATCCCGAAATCCGCACTTAAGAAGCGCTCCTATAACCTCTGTCGATGCAGTCCTGTTGTGCGACTGTGAGACCTGGCCTGTTCGCCCGGAAGATACGAAACGACTATCCGCATTTGACAACCATTTTCTGCATAGGATCGCTCGCGTATGCCAGCAACAGCATGCCGAAATTTATGACTGAGTGGTGGAAGGGAACAGTCCCTGTATCCAAGGTGCTGTCCTCTGACGCCGCACTTGTCAGACCGAGCAAGTAGCGCGCATGCTAGCTTATCGCCTATATCAAGCTTTTCTGGGAAACGAGTGGAAAAGTGCCATGCTGGATCACCATTAGCACTGAAAATGAGCATGAACACAAGGTGATATATCATGCTTACCACCAGTCGGGCCAGTCCGCCTTCCATGGTGGGGAAGACGTGACAGTAACGCTCAGTGGATGCAAACGTAGGATTTTATGGTCAGTGTCGCCAGAGAAGTTCTGCCTAATCGCCTAATACTCAATCGGAAAAAAATAAAAACGAAGTGTGTAAATGCAAAAACAATCGCATCGTGTTTAACTATTACTTATGAATGTCTTCCTTTTTTCATGACTTAGATGGTACATTATCTGTATGCGAACTATATGGTTGGTGGCATCCGGTTTCGGATTTGCCTGTCACTGTGGCCAGCCACAGGACGCCTGCGCCTACAGAGGGACCATGGGTGGCTTGCGCTGCACCACCCACAGCTCCAACCAAACACCCCATATCCAGTGTAAACCCGAAGGAATAAGACCGGGAGGCATGTGGATGGGAACCATGTTTCATCAACGGAGCCGGCCCACACTACTCAAGGAAAACATAAGCACGCTGTATTTGGGGAATAAAGGGGCTGGACCGTGGTCCGCTCTACACTGAGTGCATGGAACCACTCTTCGAGCCTGGCACGGCCACAAGGACCGTGCAATCCGTCCCCTTCAGCAACGACCAACTGTCTCCTGCAGCCAGTATAGAGGATGTCGTGGACAATAGACAGGTAAGCACCTTTACAACATGCACATCAAACGCAACCACACCGGGGATATCAAACATCAACCAATCACTTGAAACGATGATACCAAACAAAATAAATCGAATAATGCATACAGATACGGTGACAAATCTCTTCAATAAATGTACATGTGAAAGAAATTGGTTGCCAATAAATCTGCGATAAATTCAAGACGGCAGAAAATATATTGGTTTGATACCACCCACGTGGCAGCGATTGATGTGAATGTTGACAAGGTGCCTATCTGTCTAACACCCCACTCCTCGGTTACTGGATCTAGCAGACTGTGAATCAGTGTCAGGGTGGAGAGGGGGTTCACGGTCCTCGTGGACTTGGTGTGGATGGAACTAGGCTCCAGCCCCGCCTTGCGTACGTCTGGTATGCATGATTCCGCACATAGACATGAATGCTGCTGCTGTGCATGTTGAAGGAATGTGTGCCGATTCCGATGATGAAATGTGGCTCCCATACATCTATGGGAATATACGTATGGGTGACAGGAAAGCTTTGAAAAACCTGCAAAGATCATTCGCTAAGCGCTTGTTCAGTAAATCAACCATCTTTAGTCATCAGGAGCACTGAAAGCAGTTTAAGCTCGAACCCCTCCCTTTGATTGTGACGACTGAAAGATAATCTGATGGTGATACACAGTTTCATAAACAAAAAGACATACTCCTATCTGTGTACACTTAAAATGCAACATAACTTCACTAGTAATTTACGCAACAATTTCTGTCCATTATGTGTGCCGAGAACCAGGACAGCTATCCGATCAAACGTTGTCCTCGTCAGATACGCTGTCGTGTGGAGTAGCCTACCAGCCACAATCAGGTCTTGCACAAATGCAAGAAGAGTCCACATTCAGATTACTAAATTCCTGGAGCAGAACTAGTTAATGACCATGTTTCCATCGGGTAAATCACCATACGAGTTCTTCCAGGATGGACCAATGAATATATTACCAATGATTAGAGATGGTACAAAGAACTCAGCAACAACAAAAATTACGCGAATCCAAATTATTTTGATAGTATATACCCCATATTAAATATCTCACTCATGCATGAGCATGACAAGTATTGTACACATGATCTGTCCACAAACCAGGGACAGCTTCCCCTACAATCGGGAAATATACGTATTATTATTATTATTATTATTATTATGCTTCCCGATCTTATTCCCTTGGGTTTACACTGGATATGGGATGTGTAAATGGAGCTGCGGGTGGTGCAGCGCAAGCTACCCATAGTCCCTCTGTAGGTGCAGGAGTTTCTTACCTGTCATATGTAGGCCGCAATGACAGCCAAATTTGGAACCGGATGTCGCAACCATATATATGACGAATAAAACAGCTAACCTGTCATACGAACGGCTTTCGAAACTGCAAAACAGGAAGTGTGTGAATATTGAAGAACCTCCTGATTCATCGTATTCTGGATGACAGCTGGCTTGCCGAATAACCTCCACATGGTGCAAGCTGGACGGTTCAGCTGCAGTGTTCCGGGATGTGGTGGATTACGCCTGGCAAGCGTTCTCCCTATAAAAAGCCACATGTCTGTTTAACAACACTGTGACGTGGCGGTGACTCACCACTATATAGTCATTGCCCCTTACTTCACCTCATTGGGGCATTGTATTGTCGTAAAGGAGTGCTGTTTTCAGGGGAACATTGGGCCACAGTTTGGTACATTACCATACAAAAGGCGTATGAAATGAGAGATCAGTCACCGGCGCGATTCGCTGAATTCGCACTGCCGCCTTGCGGTAGACCGTTGAGCCAAAAGCTCGGGGTGGCGTCTCCTAAATCACTTGGGCCTGGGTAACCGGGTAGTACCGCGCATTCAGCAAAAACCAGGGAATTCATTGCTACATCGCCTCCTCTACGAAGGTTGTTGTAAACATGAGCGCTGCGTAGAGTAAACATAGCAAGTAACAGTGCAAAACAAGACCCAAGCATCAAACACATTAACAAATAACGATGCAGCAGTTGTAAGTGATGTTCTGTTTCTGACTTCCAAACTGAGCAGGCATTTAGACACATGCTTGCATGCGACACTACTGTGCAACAAGTAAATGCACAATTTAGTAGTGTTCAACCACAACGCAAAAAAGCCTTATTTGTAACACAATCAAGGCGGTCTTTCAAAGTGCACAAAGTGGGAGGGGTACACGGGAAGACGCACGCTAGGCTTGATAAGTGGCGAATTCCCGTTACCCAATAGAAAATAAAACATCAACTGTAACGTGTACGCATGCAAGCGATCTGCGGTTCCGGCAAGGTTCACGAGCTAAAAGATGTTCGCGAGCACCGTGTTAGGTGGTCAGCAACGACTAACTACGTTGAGAGTTGGATCATGGTAGGGACTCGCAAGTAATGTACGACACTGTCGCAACGATAGGATGAAAAGTCAGGGGCTACGCCTAAAATGGTCAATGTCCTTGACCAAATCCACCCACATCTTTGTCCCAGCACGTGAGAGCTACCGCGTACTGTGGATCAATTACGTGCGGTCACTGATTGGTTAAATTGCCCAAGTCACGTGCGAATGGACGCGAAGCGTCGGCTTGACTGGTCAGGTATCCGCAGTGTGGGAATTGCCCTGTCCGCACGCGACTGTGATTCAGCATTGATTCAGATTAGGTACTGCCGCTCTAAGCACATGTTTCACGGGGATCGGGCAGTAAGCATAAGTAAGACGGAGTGCGTGGCGTGCAGAGTGGCCGCAGTGCCACAAGGCTTATCGGCACTGTGGTAAACATGAAGCATCGTAATCATCGACAGTAGCACTGGAATTGTGCCCATTGTCAGAAGAAGGCATCAGCAGTACGCCGATACGTAATACCCACGCTATGCTACCGCGCAACCGCCAACAGTCGCACGTGGGCTACAGATACTGCGAGGGTCGCCCTGCCCCCACACAAGCTCGGACCCGCACCATCGGATTACAAGGCAGGCTTGTGATCCTTTAGGCTACGGGCCGGTGTCCAATGTTAATGAGTGAGGAGGTGGATGTGGATATGTAAGAGTGGCTAGTTGTGAGAGAAGTGGTTTGATGGGATTCAAGCTGTGAACTATAATAAAGAAAAGACATATTTTACTGCCTGAGAGTCATCTGTCCGTGTTGTGACATCCGCATAAGACAATGAAACATCGCTACACTAGTGTTACTGATAAAGCTAAAAGAACAGAGCAAAAATTCAGAAAGTTACAGAGACTGAACCGTAGGGAGACGGAGCAGAATCGGTGTATGTATGAAAAAGTGCAAAGTAGCTTACCCGTATCAGGTATGTCAGAGGGGCGTAAAATACGCCTAATTTGTTCCATATTCTGAAGATCCGGAGACAGTCCTGGGAGAGAAGAGGACCGACAAGTGGAGAGTGAGTGGTGAAAGACCCAAGAGCACCATGATGAATAATCGATCAGTAACGAAATGGATACCAAACCGGTCAGCAAAAAACGCAGTAGTTTATCATCCGCACTGATGAAACATGGATTACGTGCGTGCTACAGTGAAAACATCTTAGCCACCCAATGGTGGTGTGGGTGGGCCCAGCTACTTTTGGAATAGGGCATTAGGAAAAGTATTAGTAAGACGAAGGAAATGAGGGAGAAAGAAAGCGAATAGCTAGAAAAGTATGCAAGAATCGTCAGATGTGACGCTAAGTGATAGATGGAAAGGATGCCTTATTTGATTACTTAGTCAGAGCAGGAAGCATGCAACTGGTGTAGCCAATCACGACACTGCATCTAGGTGCAGAAGGAATCACAAGAACCAGGTGTTCATATTCAGCGGGAGACAGGTTAGGGCCAAGTTGAAAATGTTAGTCTTCGAAACAACTCAGTCTACCCGGTAACGATCACCAGTCTTGTTCTCCTCCAGTAGCCCTAGTGCAGTGGTTCTTAACCTTGCTGAGGCTGTTACCCACAAATCTGGTTCAGTAGAAACAATTACTCCCTCCCTAAAATCTAGTTTAAAAAGCTAATCTACTATTGCATCTATTGCTTTAAATTGAGGAAAATTAATACTGGTTTTACTTACTCTCAATCACTCAGGGAAACCACCTATTTTGAGCAATTTTTAAATGATCAAGATCAAGATCATTCGGTTCCTTGCTTTGGTGTGTGATTTCTGATCAAACATGAATAGATGCCAATGGCTTCTCATTTGTTTCAACTATCCCTTCCAAGTCCGTCCTGGATGACATCTCACCACCAATCTGTATCGAATGTCATGAACACTAAGCAGCTGTTTTGTCCCTTCTAACTTGTAAACATTCGGCCACTCCCTTACGTGGTCGGCTGACCTATTTTAGTGTTCACTCCATTCTTTAATTCGACGCGCTGAACGATTACCAGAATCGAAAGAACAACAACAGACGAGCAAGCCGCCAGAGGCGTCATTTAGATACGCTGCTTTGCAGGCTTGTATTCGTACTCTAAGTAATAAAACTTATACCGAAAATTGCCTAATTCACTAAGCACTCACTACTGATTAGTCAATGATGGTTGATCAATAGTGAGTAGGTAGTTATTTATGTGTCTAGATATAAATGATTTTGTCGTTAATTCCATTTGGCGACAGATTGATGACCCAATCCTCGTACTTCTACTTACCCACAAGGAAATTGCATTTTACCCCTTCCGGGGTAATTACCCCGAGGTTGAGAAACACTGTCCTAAGGTGTATGCGCAACACACTGTTGTGCCCGAGTACTCTTTCAATTGCTGATTGGCTACTCATCATAAAGATTCAGCCAAATTCTTGGGAGAAGTGTATTGTATTACCTAAGCGGCCGAGCTTCGTTCTTGGGGTCCAAGCTGAGGATGGGGTACAAGTGATTCACAATGGTACCAGGGAAAACTACATCTAAGGCGTGATAGTTATCCGAGATATCTGCCACCCCACGTGTGTCTAATATCTCGCTTCCCAGGTAAAGATTATGTACTCGTGTAACTCAGTTTTGAGGTACCCAATGCGGATATACATTGTAATTCATGGCAACTAATAAAGTATCACTTGGAATTTAAACGGTTAAACTAGAATACATTTAAAGCAGTTGGTTCCCTTCAATATTTTGAAAAGCACAATAAAACGAAAGTTGGTAGATGCATGTACGCCGTATTGTCTCGTCGGTAGCGAACAAGATTGAAGTGTAGAGTGGATGGAGGAAGAAGTTCACCCCGACGTCCAAGGTAGCTGTGCTGCTGCTGCTGCGACAAATGAACTAGGATATATGCTTTTTCACCGCAGAAATCTAAATGACTGTTTTGATATCCTTGTGTTACCACTACAGGATTCCAATAGTGAGGCTTCAACAATGTCTACACGGGAAATGCTTTCTGTGAAAAAACTACGCTCTAAAATAAGACAAACTTGTGATTTCTCTCTGCATATCAGGCACGATAATATTTTTGACAAACTGCAGTCAATTCGTACTAGAGATTACTAGCAGAGGAAATACGAGCTCTGGCACATGAAAATAAGACTGAAGTATTGATCAAACGGATGAAAATCAGAAGTAACAGTTAAGCCAACTCGATGCCTTGCAGCAAACTACCCAACAGGAGTCCTATCACAATAGGAAACGCGATGAATGGATACTTCTATTTCCTTCATTGATTCCCGTAGCCCACTTAAGCACAGCGCACCTGCTGGTACTGCCAAACTCAACACATTGCGGCCTGTGCGGTGACAACTGGGACCACATTAATCGACTAGTTTTCGTCTCATCTTTTACCGGAAGGTCTACAAACGTTCCTAACAAAGTTTAAAGAAAAAATAATGCGTACGCTGTACGTCGTAACGGTGCTTCGCTGCCGCGCGACCACCACCAGTCGCGCGGCGGGCTGAGTACACCGCGAGGACGCCTAACCTCTACGCGGATCCGAACGGTTGACCTAATGGTTGCGAATCAGGCACGTAGACCATTCGGCCACCGACCGACCTAACAATGTTTGGAAGTCAAGGTATATCGTATATACTTTTAAGTGGGTTTACCATATAAATGAAATTAGGGATGTTATCCAACTAAGGGAATTCGCTAGTATAGAACATAGACATAAGAGTGGCCCAAAACAAGGTCTCAAAAATTATCGTCAAAGTAGCCCGTTATTTCGAGAATTGTGTAAGAAAAAGCGGTTAGATGCTCGACATCGTTGAAGTTAAGGAACTCAAGCAAGCAAGGACTCATACAAAAACGATTATGCCAAACTTATAGCGTCGCACTTCTAAATAGTCTTACAAGCTCTACAACAAAGACCGAGCAGTCATCATACTACTGATTGACATGCATAAAGCCATTGACAGAGTATTGCACGACAGCCTCTTAGAAAAATTAACAAATTCCATGATCGCCGATTTCTTGTACGCTTATTTCACATTCCACCTCACAGGTCGCACGCAACAGTACTGTGGTCCAGGGTCCCTTGCTCTCCTTAATGTAGATAAATGATATAAAGGAAACAGTAACATTTAGGACGTCATAGATCCATGCGGATGCTATAAAAATACTACAATCTACAACGACTGGGCGATACTAAGGATAAAATGCGCACAGACCTGCTGGCCTTGTAATCGTGGTGCACCGAGTGGCAAATGTCTTGATCAGCAGACAAATGTAGTGTACTAACTTGTATATGCAAACTTTCTCCCAACGCCCATCACCTTTTGTTTGAAACCTATCTCTGTAATAATACGATATGTGGCCTAGACAGCGATTATTGTAGCACTCTGGATTTCGGCGCGCTATTCTAAACCGCACTTGTTTAAGTCTTGCATTCGCCCTGCCCTAGAATACAGCTAGCTTGTTTTCATACCTCGTGAACGCACAATCCACATTCGCCAAGGCTGTCTTCAATCCCTCGTTTAAACTGTACTATTCCGGGGTACTGCAAGATACTGCGGTTGGAGCCACTGTGCCTAAGACGTATGAAGCCGTGATTAAAACTGTGTGAGATAGTATACAGACGTGAAACCGTACCATCAAACGAGGGCAGGCATCAGCAGTACACAGGTTCACTTCGCTGCCGCGCAACCCCCACTGGTCGTACATGGACTAAGTATAGTGCGAGAGTAGCTCGGTCCCTACGCAGACGCGAACCCGCTCCCTCGGATTACGAAGCAAGCATGTGATACTTAAGGCTAAAGGCCGGCACCGTCAAACGTGACGGTAGATCGGTAATTAAGAATACCAATTATTCGCTTCCCGAAAGAAATTTCACATAAACAGATACATTGAAATATGGAACCGTCCTCCTGACGAGATAAGAGTATACAGAACAAAACCAGCATTTAGAAAAGCAATCTCTAGACGCCTAATAGTACAATGCGCATAAACAATATTGCAATTATACTGCGTATAATAGAAACAGTGAACACTATTCGCCCACATTCCTAATTCCTTTGATTAGATTAAGCGTCCCTATTTATTTCTGTCTCCCTACATAAGGACTCTACGCCAAGGTTATTTCAGATAGTCATTGTTCCTTATTCGATCTTAATATGTTGTATGCGTGAAAACTATTTCCAACCAATTTCTACGTATCAAATCTAACGGTATTGCGATTCTATGACTCCAAGAAATAACCGTGCCCGACAAACAAAGGGTTGTGTATCCTCCACTCCACGAACAAAACAAGAAAAAATAAAGCAAAAAAGAGATACAAGGTAAAATTAATGGAAACAGTCTTTACAAGCGTCCCACTTATTACGCAACCGAATGAAAGTTCTCTTGAGCTACAACTTCCTGAAATGAAACAAACACTGGCCTGCCTCGAACCCTTTAAGAATTACGTAATTGCCTTAGATTCTAGCAACAACCCATAGAAGTCCGATCCAATTCAAAGGAAGAGCGTAGCATCCGAAGCCCACGAACGAACGCGAAGGCTGGAAAATGCTAAAGCCCACAATGTTTCTGATGCGGTTAAGTTAGACAGATAAAAATTGAATACATAACTTCCTCTGCACCAAATTCAAAATAGCAAGAAAAAACAACATTTTAACGGAATAATCTGTGGAATCAGTGTATTGCATACACGACGGAAATCGTATTGCTTATTAAATGAAGCTAATCGATAACCGCATTAGGGCAAAGCGAGGGTAGTCACAAACGTCGTCTGGTTATAAAAATTGGGTTTCAGCCGACGAATCGTTGAAGCCTTGGCAAAGTGAAGCGGTGCTTTGTCGATTAATGATTTTGAACGATTCCCGCGGGTGTTGGCATGTAGGGAAACACCTGCGTGAAGGCTTCCTTCCTTCAGTCTCTCCCGTCAGTCCCACATGGTCAGGGAATAAATGGGTACCGCGTATTGTGTCACTATGTTGATAGGATGAAATAGTTGATAGGAACAAAGCTTGTGATCGGAGTTTTATGACACTGAGCATCAGGAGTACGGCGCCGTCAAACAGCACCAACGCTTCACTGCCACACGACCACCGGCGGTCGTGTGTGGGGTGGAATACCGGGAGATGACGCGCACTTTGGCGGAGTTGAACTGGTGACCTCCGGATTACAAGAGTGCAATGCTTTCGACCGGTGGTCGATGGATAAGCGTGCATAAAACCCACAAAAAGTGTAGCCCAGGAAGAATCTGGCCCAAATTTCTGAAGCAGAGAACAATGCGAAAAAACAACTAGGTATATGAAAGCAGATGAAGAGCGGTGGGAGGTGTAAGAGAGAAATACAACAATGTAATAAGCAGCCAGCTTCCACAAAGCACGTGTAAAAACCAAGAGGACAAGTGGCGTTAAGAAAAACTGCATTACTGAATCCTTCGGGCGCGATTTCCACAAGTGGTCTTTTCGATAGACAATAATTTTGGATATCCAGATTGATATAGGAAGAACGATAAGATGGCGATAGAATAGGTAGCCGGATCGCCTTCGCTTTTGACTCGTAGTGTGGCAGCAAGGCGCATGAACGTTAAAACTGCAGGCTAGGCGAACCTTCATCGGTTCCCAAAGAAGCACACCGCAAATGTGGTCCGGGTGTGCTTTAGAAGAACAACCGTGGTAAAGTTCAGTGGAAAAAATCGAACCATCAAGATAGTGTGACAGGCCAAAGAGAGCCTAAAGTGTCCAGAATTTTCTGCACAAGTCAAACTAGGAGGGTATTAATGGTCGAGCATTGATTAACTGGAAATGCCACATGATGCAGATGAGATGAACACTGCGACTCGTTGAGGCCGATGAGCGAATAAGAATGTTGGTAACGCGCGGCTGATTGCGTTGACAACCGATAAACAACAAAGCTTGATGGCATCGCGGCTATGCAGTGAGGGGGCGGAGATGTTATCGACCTTGCACGACGAGGCATGTGACACGATGAGTGAAAAGGAGACTGAAGGTGGGATGATACACCTAGGTGCAATAAGCCCGCAAACAAGAGAAGGAAATTCCATCGAGGCCAAGGAGATATGTGGCCTGTTTCATAAGTATCGGAATTTTATCTATTCTGCGGAAAATAACAAGGATTGGGAGGAATGCTTTGGTGTACGTAAGCGGATGACCCTTCAGAACATGCGCGTATTTGTCCGGGAGAAAGTAAGAACTGTATGGAAAATCCATCATTTTAGCGATTAATCAGTAGTAACGAGTATCGCATCGATTTCGAATGTTCTGGGATTTTGCACGTGACTACCAACCACAGGACATCTCGGCCAAATTTATGGGGAACCACTATCCTTGGTAGTTGACCTTCCAATTCCAGAAGTCGGTCAGTAAGAGACCTATAAATACAGCCAAGGTTCGCGGCTGTTGTGGTGTTTTGTTGACGGAGGTTAACACGCTTTTTGTTAAGTCATTGGTGTTCTGCTTTGTTATTTAGATTGGGCTAAACGTTATGTGGAGCAGTAAAGTGCCGATTCCGGAATCGCGTCTAGTAAAAAGATTATAACAACTGGCGACTGAGGAAATTGAAAACCTGATGAGTTTTTCTGCTGAACAATTTCAAAAGCTGCTTTTCCAACAGCAATCTCAAATGGAGGCACAAATGAAAGTGATCGAAAATCTGACACAATGCTTGAGTTTGCAGACAAAAGGAGCAGCGAGGGGGACACGCAGACGAGTCCTGTTGATCTTCACAAGAATGCAACCACTGAATACAATTATGATGCGGATTCTGAATGTACATTCGAAGCGTAGTTCAAGCGCTGGAAAGACATGTTTCAGACGGACTGCATTTTTCAGGACGGTTCCTGGAAGGTGCGACTGCTACTCCGCAAGCTCAGGACAAGTGAACATTTAAGGTTCATATACCACATTCTGCTCAAACAGCCGAAGGATCTGACGTTTGACGAAGCAGTGTCGCAGTTGAAGGAAATTTCTGGTGAGTCAGTACCATTGTTTAGCATTCGCCATCAACGCCTGAAAATTGTCAAACAAGAATCGGAGGACTTTAGGGCCCTGGCAAACATGATTAACCGTGAGTGTGAGCGTTTCAAACTACGCTCTTTAACGGACGATCAGTTTACGTGTCTCAATTTCGTCAGCGCTCTACAAGTAGAGAACACTGTCCCGAAGACTGCAAGTTAATCCTACCCTTTGATCGTACACTTCGGACGATATCTCAGAAAGGGAGAAAGTAAGAATTGTCTGGAAAATCCACCATTTTAGCAATAAATCAAGTAGTAACGATTATCGCATCGATTTCGACTGTTCTGGGATGTTCTAAGTTTTGCACGTGACTACCAACCACAGGACATCTCGGCCAAATTTATGGGGAACCACTATCCTTGGTAGTTGACCTTCCAATTCCAGAAGTCGGTCAGTAAGAGACCTATAAATACAGCCAAGGTTCGCGGCTGTTGTGGTGTTTTGTTGACGGAGGTTAACACGCTTTTTGTCAAGTCACTGGTGTTCTGCTTTGTTCCATAGGTTGGGCTAAAAGTTTTGCAGAGGAGTAAAGTGTCAATTTCGGAATCGCGTCTAGTGAGAAGATTAGAACAGTATTCGTTCCCGACTCAGGGAGAAGACATTTCTCGGTAAACTGCAGTTGAGTGAGGACGTGCAAATACACGTTGTTGAGTATTAGTTTTGAAAAAATGACTGAAATAATGGAACAACGATAGTGGATTAGATGTGGTGAGAAACTTGGTACTTCCCAAGTGGAAGCTATTTGAAAGATTCGAGAAGCTTCCAGGGACCGATAAAGAACGGTATAACGGTTTCAAAGTAAGCCTCACACACTATACACCATACACATTAACTAGAGGTAGGAAACACCTCAGCTACTGTGCCGCACAACCTAAAAGAAAAAAGGGAATAAAATGCAACAGGTGCAAGCCAGCTGAGCTACCGGTAACGGATGGGCATCGTTCCGGTAAGCTACCTGCCAGCTACTATGCAGCAGAAAAAAAATAATTTACTATGCAAAATTATAAAATGCTAAATAATGAGATCGTGGTTGGAGGGGGAGGCTAAGAGGGATGGGGTGGGACAAAGAAACTCACAGCACGAACGCCACTGAGGTTGGCTCCTAGCCATATCAACAAGTGTATCCAGCCAAACGCGTTCATCGTCTTTCGGACCCCAACCAGGGAGCCGAGACGCTCCAAGCGAGGCCAGCTTCGAAGTGAGGGCCTTCATTCCTCTCGACCAAGTCATCGCTTGGCCACCTCTCCTCTTCTTCCATCCACACCCCCGACGCGCAAACAACACACGTCGCGGGAGTCGGTGGGCTGGCATGCGTAACACGTGGCCGAGCCATCGGAGCCTGATACGTGAAATAACGGTGCTGAGCGGTTCATTTCCTTTTCTTGTGCCCTAAACAAGGCGTCGAACACGCTCGTTGCTAACTCGCTGTTTCCACCAGATGTGAGCTAAAGTGCGAAGGCCCCTTTATGTCCGCTGATCTAAGGGGCCAGGTTTCACAACCGTACACTAGGGTCCAACGTACCGCTGCATTGTACACTCTACCCTTCAGGGCGAGAGTGATGTCGCGCCGCCGCCATAACTGGCAAAGGTTAGCAAAAGCGCCTCGAGCTTTTACTATACGTTTCATGATCTCATCTTTAATCCCAAAGGGCGCTGATACAACTTCCCAGGTAGTTGAATTTTTGTACGACTTCTAGCTGATCCCCACCAAGGGTCAGCGAAGGAGGCGGTCCAGGCCAATCTTGGAGAAACGCTTTGCACTTCGATGGTGCAAAGCAAAGCCCGAAGTGACGGACAGCTAGTGCTAATCTGTCCAGTGCCGCTTGGCACGTCTGGGAGCTGTCACAGATTAGGGCAATATCGTCTGCATACTCCAAGTCAAGAACTCCTTGTTCTAGGAGCAGATCCACACCTCCTAAGTCCTGTCCTGTGAACGCGATTTCCATGACTTCGTCAATAGCGAAGTTGAAAAGGAAAGGTGACAGCGGGCATCCTTGTCTCACACCGCTGGAGATATTAAAGGGTGACGACAGCTTGCCGTAAGCCCTCACTCTGCCTGAGCTACGCGCATATAATGCTCGGATAATATTCACATATTTCTTAGGGACACCTTTCCTGAGTACACAGTCCCAAAGTGCACGTCCATCCACCGAATCGAATGCATCTTTGATATCGAGGAACACGACAACGGTGGGCCGCCAATATATGTGACGGTGCTCCAACAACTGACGCAAGAAAAAGATGTGATCAATGCAGCCAGGACCTCGACGAAACCCGGCTTGCTCTTCACGAATCTGGCTTTCACTAGAGCCAGTCAGTCTGTGAAGGATGACAGAGGCAAGCAATTTGGAGGCGATGGAGATCAGACTGATTCCTCTATGGTTGCCGCATTCCGATCGTGAGCCTCCCTTGAAAATTGGGACTATGACGGAGCGACTCCAGTCAGTTGGGACAGTTTCCCGCTTCCACAGTTTCACTAGTAACTCGTATAAACCATTCACAAGAGCAGGTCTCCCGAATTTGAAGAGGGCTGGAGGTAGATCATCTGGTCCCGCGGCTTTATTTAACTTCAACAGTCCGATCTCACGTTCGACTTCTGAGCGAGAGGGTGGATCCAAAGGGACAGCCCAGGGAACGGGGCGATCAGTGGCCGGGGAGAAATCTAACAATTCCGACCGATTAAATTGCCTTTCAAAGTGCTCAGCCCAAAGCCGGAAGCGTTTTGACAGGTTGTGGATAGGCTGTCCACTCTTGTCACGTATAGTTTCGCTAACACCAGGTCTCCTGCTGCCCGTTTCCCGTAGCAGACGAAATAACTTACGATGGTTACCAAGGGCAGCGGAATGTTCCATCTGTGATGCATGATGAGACCAAAAAGATTCGCAGTGTCTCTTCAGGCTAGCACGGAGTTTTGCACGGAGCTCTTTGCAAGTTTCAATGTGTTCGCTTTCAGCCGGAATATGCCGGCGACTATCGATAAGTTCCAGAGACTGCGAAGAGACCCAATGTCCATGTTGGCGATTAGACTTACCCCATAAGGATTTGCCTGCTGGTATTAAGGACTGGTGAACATGCGACCAGTGAGCTTCAAGTGTCTCCAGTGAGCGCTTACTCAACTCGCATGATGGCATACTTTGATAGGAATTCTGAACAGCTGGCTTTGCCAGTTGGCTGGTGTCAATGCGCTCAAAACGTCGTCGTGGGCGTCCGCCAAAATGCATCCGTAGGTCAGCACATACAAGTGATGGTTGGTGTCTACACATGTGCTCCAAATCGAGCGACAATTCTAGACGCAGCCTCTCCATCGGTGACTTATCGCAATGTGATCGATCTGCGTCCATAGCTGATGGGCACCAAGTCACCCTGCGGCGAGTACTGTGTCGGAAATTAGTGCTCGCAAACATCTTCACACAAATGAAGTAACCGCTCACTGTTATCATTAGGGGGGCCTACACCATGTTAACCGCCCAGATGCAGTTCATCAGTGGATAATTTTCCAACCTGAGCGTTCGTATCCCCAGCCAGCACAACAGCGTCCGTGCTTCTTCTGTGGCGAAGGAGCTCGTTCAATTGGCGATAGAAGTCGTCTTTGACCGAATCATCGCTACAGTTTGTGGGTGCATAGGCAGCGATGATGAATAGACACCTGTTAGTCCCGCGCGACTTCGAAGCTTTGAATGAGCCAGCCAATCGGACCGCACACAACCAGCTACTGATTAAAATCCAGTCAACCAGAGCAGCTTCAGCCCGGGGACTCAGGGCAATACCAACACCGACTTGGCCGGTGCCCGAAGCTGCATCGTTACCGGATAGGCGCAATGAGAAAATACTACTTGCGTCACCTGATGGGGAACGCAAAGTGAGCACATAGCTCGAGTTTTGCAGGCGGGTCTCCGATAAGCAACAGATATCGATCGAGAGAGTCTCTAATGTTCGGGCAAGTGCTGCCTGTTGACTGATCTGTAGCAATGTGCGTACATTGAGGCATGCCAATCTGAAGGATGATCGAGGACTCCAAATGGAAGTCGATGAACTGGGCTTAGCCGTTTGCTTGGACATGGGCTTGTCGACATGAGGAATTTCGCTCCGCTTTCACATGTGAGTTGAAACTAGAAGGTAAAAGCCTACCAAAGCAAGGTGGAGGAGGGCCAAGAATTGGGGGGTTGAAAACAGGGGGGACAAAAGTGAAGCTGGAACGGGACGGTAAGAGAGAAAAAGCGTAAGTGGGGAATAAGAAGATGGGAAGACTTGAGCAGTAGCAGCCAAACCCCTATCCACCCTATTCGATGCAGCAGATAGGGCACAGTTGATTATCCTCTGCGGTGGCCAGAGCATCAAGAAACTGTTTGAAGAAAAATTCATTGTATTGCGTGGGCAGGATACTGTCAGGTTCACCAGGCCTAGACAGGAGAACGATTAGGGTTCTCAACCAAAGCCTTTGGTTCAAAAACCTTACCGCAAGGCAGCGGGTTTAACCTTGGGCTACAAGGAGTCCGTTCTAAGGAATAAGGAGCCACCTCATTCTAACCCACAACCTAGAGGACCAGATGACTGAGTTTGTCTGGCCTTTAACCATTGACCAATCTGGTATGAGTGGCTCTAAAGGTGCAAAAAAAACACCACCCAGCAGAGCTCAATGGATCACTAAGGCACACAAACCATCACACCACGGTAAGGTCCAGCCTCATCAGCCACTCTATCATTATTACACCTTAAATGAAGAATATAAACACAGTTATGGTGCCGCAATACAAAAAGATAAGAAATATGAAAATGTGAGACAGAAGAGATTACGGAATAAAATATTAGGATGAAAAAAGACAAGTAGCATTATGCTTAGCAGCATATTACGCATCGGGAGTGACATCAGGGTTGGAGGTGCAAGGGGGAAAAGAACCTCACAACACCAACGTCACTGAGGTTGGTTCCTCGTCATGTCAGCTAGTGTATTCAGCCAAACGTGTTCAACATCCCTCGGACCCCAGCCCGGTAATAGAAAAACACCATCCGACGCCAACTTCGAAGTGAGGGTTTTCATCCCACTTGATCAAATGATCGCTTGATCTCCTATATCCACGGCGCGTAAACAACGCACGTCGGAAAGTCGGTGGGCTGGCATGCACTACACGTGGCCTAGCCATCGGAGCCTGGTGCGCGATATGATGCTGCGCGGTTCACTAGCTTTTCCTGCACCAAATACAGGCTGCCGAACACGTCCACTGCTCACACAGTGTTCCTACCGGTGAGCTAAGGTGCGAAGACAGCGATGATCGAACGTAATTAGCCTCTTCATAACGGTTGATCTAATGGGTCCGGTTTCACAATCGTACAGGGGGGTTGAAAGCACAGGTGTATTGTAAACTCCACCCTTCAGGGCGAGAGTGATGCCGCGCCGGCGTCACAGGTGGCGGAGATTGGTGAAAGCACCTCGAGCATTTGTTATATGCTTCGTGGTATCACCTTTGATCCCACGGGCGCTAATACTTGCATTTCAGAGCTACTTCTAGTCAATACACACCAAGGGTGGTCCCTGCCAAACTTGAAGGAAGACTTTGCATTCCGTACGTGCAAAGCGTAATCCGAAACGACTGATAGCCAGTACTAATTTTTCCAGCGCTGCTTGGCAAGTTTGGGAGCCATCAAAGATAAGGGCAAGGTCGTCAGCGTATTCCAAAAAGGAGAAGCTCGACGTTTTTCAGCTCGTGTCCTGTGGATACAGTTTCTGTAACTTTGTCGATGGCGAAGCTAAAATGGAAAGTTGATGGCTGGCATCCCTATCTCACACCGCTGGAGATATTGGAGGGCAACAGTCGGTCATAAATTCTTACTCTGTCCAAGTTACGCGCGAAAAGCGCCCGGATAATATTTATATATCTTTCGGGAAAACCTTTCGTTAACAGACAGTCCCCAAGGGTCTATCGATCAGCCAAGTAGAAGATACCTTTGAGGTCTAGGAAGAAGATTACGTTGGATCGCCAATAAATATGGCGGTGTCCCAACATGTGATGTAAAGTGAAGATGAGATCAATGTAGCTTCGATTTCAACGAAAGCCGGCTTGCTCCTCGCATATCTAGCCTTCAGGAGTGCCAGTCAGTCTATGCAGAGCGACACAAGCAAGTAAGTTAGAGGCGATTGAAATCAGACAGATAGCGCATTTCGAACATGAGACCATAACCGAGCGCCTCCAGTTTGTCGGGACAGTCTCCTGCTCCCACAGCTTTACAAGTAAGATGAGCAAATAATCCATAGGTGTTTGAGCTCCAAATCTAAGGAGGGGTTAAGGTAGTCTATCTGCTCTCAGGCCCTTATTCAATTTCAGCAGTCTGATCTCACATTAGACTTCTGTGCATGATGGCGGATACAAGGCGACGGCACAAAGAGAACGGTTATCAATTGAGGTTACGGAAGATGGTTTCACATCAGTGGATAGTGAAGTATGGTCTGGCAGTCCCTCGACAGCCAGAAATTAAATTATCATTGACCAAGTAAATAGATTGGTGATGTAAGATCGCCGAATTACGATATGAGAACCTGCCGAAGAAGTGAGCGTCAGCATTGGATCTGTGCATTCCATTTTGACTGTAGAGTTGAGCCTCAAAAGAATTCAGTTGTTGTGGTGTTGTCCGAGCTGGGCAACTTGGTTGAAAACGTTTCGCCATTATTTGAAATGGCATCTTCAGTGCAGGATTGATAGCAGTCAGGTAGCAGGAGCTGGTAAAAAACAAACCCAATGAAGGATACTGTCAGCAACCACTCCGTTCCTTATATAGGCATATGGGACTACTAAATTTACCTCGTTCTGATTGGTGAACCATTGTGTTCTTCGGTAGTGCTCAAGTCGCTGTCATTGGCTGCGCGAATGTTGTCGCGACGTGGTAGGGAATGTCGCACTCGGATTGGTGCAACAGGTGTGGGTGAGCAGTCAGGGCTCACATTACCATACTGTTCATTATCTTGGTGTTGGATTAGGTTCGTTCGAACAACGGTTGTTAATCCTCTTCAGTTCTCTCTTTCTTAACGCTTGGTATATTGCATCGACGTCGATGTGTAGGTTGATTGAGTTCGTCGTTGAGAACCAGACCTCGAGAAACTCCCTCCCTTTTTGTGTTTCTCTTTCGGTCAAGATCTCTACTTTGTTCCAGTTGAAGCTGTGTCCGTCTTCATCCACGTGTGGCGAAACCAATGAGGTTGCGTCAAGTTCCTTGCACGCTCTTTGGTGTTCATGTATCCTTGTGGACAGCTTCCTTCCTGTTTGTCCCACATAATGCTTTTCACAGTTTACACAGTTTACTCTATATACGACATTCCGTCGTTCTAGTGTCTCTCGCTTTCCTTTTGGTTTTGACAATGTTTTCCTCAGGGTGGCGGTTGGCTTGTGGGATACCATGATATGATGTTGTTTGAACAATCTGGCCGTCATTTCAGATACGTTCCTTATGTACGGCAGAACTATACGTTTCGTCATAGCTGACGTAGGTTCGGTTTTTGAGGGCTTGCAGTTTAAGCATTTTCGGAGGAAACTGCGTGAGTATCCGTTGCGTTCAAATGAATTGAAGAAGTGCTTTTCTCCTGTTCGTTTCGCTTCTGTCGTGCTGCAATGAGTTGCTATTCTACGGAACAGAGTCTGTACACAGCTTATTTTGTGACATCTTGGGTGGTTGCTGTTGAAGTTCAAAATCTGATCTGTGTGCGTGCTTTTTCTGTAAACTGATGTTTGCAATTCGCCGTCCATTGTTCTGGCTACTAACACATCCAAGAAAGGAAGTTTGTTTTCTTTCTCTGATTCCATGGTAAACTGGATGCCGTCCATAGCGTCGTTGAGCAGTTGTTGTGCAACCGATACTTGAATAGGTTTGAGTATCCCAAACGTATCATCGACGTCGCGAACCCAAAGTTTTGAATTTGTCATTGGTAGTAGATCCAATTTTTGCATGACAACCGCTGCGATGAGTCCGGATAGAAGTGATCCCATCGATGCACGTTTCACTTGTTTATACACTTTTCCGTTGAACGCAAAGTAATTTGAGAGACATAAGTGGAGGAGTTCGCATTCACTTCTTGTCGTCACTTTTCCAATCTTCTCTCCGCTGTTGTCCAGATGTTCTGCGGTAACTTCTTTGGCCAGTTGTAAGTTGACGGAAGTGAATAGGGCGGTTAAATATTATGACACCATGGTTTCATCGTATTCTATTCGTAGGTCTTTGAGCGTTGTCAAAAATTGTTGGGTATTGTTTATGGAGCGTTGTGAGTTACTGATTAGACGCTTAAGGTGCCTCTATAGTTCCTTTGCCAGATTGTAGGTGGGCGTGCCTGTAAGTGACAATCGGTCGTAAGGGTACTCCATCCTTATGTACATTAGGTAGTCCATAGAATTGTGCAATGGACTAAGGTAAAAAAAATTGAACCAGACAGGTGTCGTCGTTATGAGCAGGGCCACGCTGGTTTTGCTAGCACGCAAACGAAGAGTAGTCGTAAAGAGGATGTTGGAGAAAACGACAAATTAATTTTCAAAATGCTTAGGAGAAAAAATGAAAAGCAGAGCGGTTTACAGCTCCACTGCATCAGCCGGTCACAGTCAGTACCGCTTTCAGTAAGAATAGTAGGTAGTCAACGGAAAGATATAGTTATCAATACACAGCTCAACATGGATCGAGACATGTTGCTTCGTTGTTGGGTAGGAAGAGTAAAAGATAGAACAACAACAAAGTAAACACTTCGTGTCATTTCTTGTCGATTTCATGGAGAAGATAACCGGAACTCGCTGTGAGACCGAGGTAACTCGGCACAGCTAACAGCGGAGGAGTTTTGCGTCGGAGAGAATACAGATAAGCCAGTGTCGCTATGATAATTAAAAAATTGCAGTGAGCGAATGTTCGTCTGGGGAGTGAGAAAAAAACCAACAGGTGTAACGAACTAAGGCAAGAAACAGGGGGTGAAACGCCAGTGCAGCGTAAATCCTACACGACTGAATACTGATGGGAAGAGATTCAAAACATTGCTAAAACGGAACAAGAGAATCTCATTAAGAGAGACAACATGCATCAACTTGTTCAGTTCCGTTCAATGAATCAAGTATAATCCATGTCCCGACATACTGTGGATTCGGTTGTTACGAATTATGTTGGTAATAATAATGATAATAACATTAGTATTTACAAACCAAAAAAGAAAAAGACTTAAGGTGGTTAGATGAAATGGTTTTGAGGCCAAATCAGGGTAAAAGGCGCGGTAGAGTAAGATGAACTATTCTCTGAGCTTGGCGATTATGTTGCAAAAGTGTCGTCACTGGCCGAGGTGACATCCTCGGTGCGTTAGTGCGTAGTGCACTGTAACAGAGCGGTACGTAAGTGAGTACGAACTAGGTAGTCAATGCGCGTGCGTTTTTACAGGTCATCGGCCATTTGGGCAGTTTTGTTACATAGTGATTGCATCACATCTGATGCAGTAAAGAATTCCTGGTGAGTCGGGAAGACGACAAATACCAACCATATCCACATTTTATCTGTCACCTCAAGCTCTCTCGTACCACTTCATTGACTGGTCATCGAAATTTCACATAACTACGTGCTGTAGTTGGTATTCACTCAACACGCATTGAGGTAGTCGGATTTCTAACATGCGCAGGATAGAACCGAGTTAGCATAGACCGCTACCAAGTTTCAGCAAGTCTTCCGATCAATTTGTCAATCATTTTACCAGGTCATCTGGCCATTCTTGGACGCTGTCACATCAGACGCAAGTCGGTAGGAATGTAAAGAATCTGATCCAGCTAACACCGGGTGCGGTGCCAGTAGATTCGTTGCAAACACCGATTAGCAGGCTTAATTGGAACTCACTCGGCACTCATTTGGGATATGCATGAAGCCTTGTCACCACCGATGAGGAAACACGACCACTCACTGAATCTTCTCAGCATGTAACTTTTGTGACTTTGGGCCGCACAGTAATATAGTTGTACACTATGCCAATACGCAAAAAGTGAATGTTTTTATGTATATGTGGTTGATAAAGACAACGAATAGATATCTTAAGCCGAGGACAAGCATAATAAGTTTTTGGGTGATGTGGCTGCTGTCACATCGCATGGCGCTGGTGATGAAATGTAGCATACAAGAAGCAAACATGCTGTATACTCTCAACTCTACTGTAGGATAAGTGCAACATCTTCCACACGTTTTATCCTTGGTCATATTTTGCTTTTGCATTGTCAAGCAGACGTGGTTTCAGCAACCCGATCCACCACAGTGCGAAAGTTGGGTGACGGTTAGTGAACTAGATTGACAAATGCGCGCGTCGTCGGCGCTGATGAACTGGGACTGGGCTGTCACCGGGTGCAATGACACATTCTCTCATACTTAGTTAAGTTGGTGGCACACGGCAGATAACAGTATGATGATCTTGTGACCAGAAAGCATCTACAGCGCGATACTGAGACGCTGGTGCTGATAACAGTAGTGGTCACTTAGTTAACACCTCGGACGGTCATTTGAGACATTTAATCAATGCAGTATCTCTCAGCGACTCATGATACATACGTTATTCGCCCGATTAGCTGAGTGAAGTGAATCTTCTGGGGAGTAAAGTGCATGAAAAAAGACTGGTGGACCGAGTCAGTTATGCGATTAAAACTCTGTGGCATGAGTAGCAATTTCTGTACGACCCAGTGACCTAGACCGGACCAATGGCAGTCTGTTGTGAGACAAACCGCACGGCAGCGGAAGCCAAGAATAGCCCATACTGTGAGCTAATGAGTGGGTGTATCACAGTAGGAAAACACGACGACTTGAAGTGTATAAATTTTTTGTCCTACTCTACTGTGAATGCAACCCTGTACAATTTTAAAAGTCAGGTGGACCCTCAAGCTGTGAAGTTAAGGACAGCGCAGGTTACGGCAAACAAACACGTGGTAGCCCCAGCTATTTTCACCACAGAGCTTCCTCCGCTTCCATGTATTCAATTCTGTCCGTGTGTCAAAATGCAACACGACACACTGGCATTGGAGGGTCGCGATGACACGATCAAACTGTGGTCGTCTCAAGTATTCGTCATTAATGAGTGACCGAAATGGTGAAGTAGAAGCAGCAGACAACAATGCACGCACATAAACTAATTAGAAGCCGATCGATAGATAAGCAGATCTGATGGCCAACATACGCCTGTGGCGGACTAATGGCCACGTGGAAGTTTGACGTCGGGTGTTGCAGTTGCAAGTTTGTGATTCATCACAAAGCTTTCAGACAACGTCGCAATAAAATCAGTCGCAGCGAGTTAGCGCATGTTACCGTGAACCTCAAGCAGGGTGCGTACTTACAACGCATCCAAACACCTGATAGCAGGAAGTAAGCTACAAGCCAGACGTATCAACCAGTAGGCGGGTTCGGCTATTGTTCCATCGGTTGTTGAGATTGTGGGATAGTGTAGAAAAAGAACTGTATCCTTGTCATCATTGATTGTGGGATGAAGTGAAGGATGCGGACGGAAATGTACCCGCTTGTTCGACAAACTTGGCGATCAGGTAGTTCGGTTGTTTCCCAGAAGACAAGTTGGTAACAGTTTAAAAAGAAGCGACTAGCTTACGTGTAGCGAGCGGTTGATTGAATCGACAACCTGCCTGCTTCGGTCCCCATAAAAGTAGTATAAGCCAGAAAGCTGTCGGTACAAAATTTTAAAGTCAGTATACATACTTCCGTTAAGGGAGGAAGAGTGATGCACTTATGAGAAACCGCTTTACAATGAATCAGGACGATGCATTTTGGCACTAACGGTGGGAACAGATGTAAAAAGACATCAGCAGTAAGCCGGTACCTAGTGCCGATGCCACAGTGACAAGCCAGCTTTAACAATCGCATGTGGACAGGTGATCTGGTAGGTAGCTCGCATCGATCCAGACTCGAACAGGCGACTTGTAGATTACAAGTCAGATGTTTGAATCACTCGGCAAGTGACGCGTAAAGTTATTGCTCCAAAGTACGCAAACACACAAGAGGGAGCTACCAGATGGAAAGTGTCAATAAGGTGCAGTGGGTGATGAGTTAGACGCGCTGATTCCAGAGAAGAATAAGGTGTGCTGTGAAAAGGATATGGGGCAGCGGTTTGATTGTAAGTAGCAGAACACCGGGAGGACGAAAGATGACGAGCGCACGGGACCAAGCAATGTTACAAGTTATGCCGCAGTGGACACATCCAATCCGCAATAAAAAGAAGGTGGAAAGGCGTTCTGTTGTTTTGCAGTACCAACGGTGTGTTTGGATTACGATGTAGAATATCGATGTGGACCGCGGCTCACTTTGAGGAAAGACCCAACAATGCCGATCTCAGTAACGGTACCAAAAAGGCAGAGTTTTCGGTGTTGCTCGACTTTGTTTTGTTTAAACATTTCAAGCAGAGGCAGACAATGTTCCAAAACCTAACAACGAATTCCTAAATGCTATGCCAAGGGCTGATTGCGAGCTCACTGGCCTAGTAATCAAGGCGTCAGCTGTTGACCACTAGGTCCGAATACTGATGTTTGAAGAGCTCAAACCGGCCGTTGAATGGAGCGTGGGGTATTGGCTGAAACGCTGTTACCACAACTTTAGGACACACAAAAACGAGAAAATTAATGGACCAAGTGCGATTGATCACAGTGCAGTCATACAGTCAGTAGCAGACGAAGGATGAAAAAACTTAGGGCCGGCCGGTAACAAGCTTGTCTTGTAATCCGAAGGCGCGGTTTCGAGCCTGCATAGGGACCGGACGATCATCGCAGTATCCTTAGCCCGCGTGTGACTGGTGGTGGTTGCGCAGCAGCTATGCGTCGGTACTGCAAACCGGCGTACTGCTGATGCATTTTTATGTCTGGCCACGACGAAGAGACTGCATGGTCATCATCGAGTTGTACAAAGGAGTGTGCGTGTGTGTGTACGTGTTGCATACTACTCCTTCTTGGCTAGAAACACTGATAGGTGGAGATACTAACAGCTGTTGTACTGCATTTCATCAATTAAAAAGTGTCGAAAGGAAGACGAGATTGTAGAATTGTCCTAGGTTTCGACGGAGAAAGGTGACCATAAAAGTTAATCACTGAAGGCTGAGCTGAACGCAAGGGCTTAGCATGGAGATGGAATCATGGCAGTTTTTTCTTCTTCTATGGTGTCCTTTCGGAAATCCACAAAGTATCATAACAGAACACGCAGGCATGGCCAGCTTAACATTAAATAACTATCGTAAAGCAGTCGGATGAGAGCACGAAGCCAGCAACAACAACAAAGCTGCGTTGTCGGTGTAAACAGTTAACTACACGAATGCTGTCATCTAAGGAATGTGTTTATCGACGCTCGAATGTGAGTGGGGTAAGAATAAGATCAGATTTTGAGCAGAGAGTAACATTCAGTTAGGGTTCGAGAGAAGAGTACGAAGGAAGTCAGGATCACAGGCATTGTTTAAGGTCCTCTACCAATTTGACCCCAGTACGAAATCACTGCAACTACAAATCAACAAAAGGTGATGTTTGTGGTGCAACGAACAATGTCCTGGAGTATGCAGAATCTTCGTACCGACGCGTCGGTGATAAGCGACCACAAGAGAGTTGGGATATTATGAATTCGCCTGCATTTATGCGGCCTCGCACAGTGACTTGTAAGTTACAACCCAAACGTGTGAATCATTCTGTCAGCGATCGAACTAGCACTAAAAGTCACGCTTTATCTTGCAATTCAACTCTGGACAAAGAACAATGTGAGGGAAACTAAATCATCTCAGCAGATGAAGAACTGAGATTACCGATTGCATATACTGTCCACGGCTTCAACTTCGGCATTGGCTTCGATCTCACTGGTGGATAATGTGCTAACCTTCAAATCTATGGGTACTATTGGTGGAACACGCCTTTATGCGCGGAACCGTAAGAGCCACTAGGTTATCGTTTGACTTCTTTTGAGAGTAGAGAGATATCACTACTGTGTCGATGAACTTATTTCGTCAGCTGTTCAGACATCGGGATTGGTGGACGTTTATCGAAAGGTGAGGAGATTACGTCAGTGAATTTCTGACAGGTCAGTAACTCGCTATGGAGGCCTTCTCGCTGCCACTGATTGGGGAAAGTCAGATGGAGCAAGATCGAGGAGCAAGAAGACAACTACAACAACCGGCAGATTCACTGCTACTTCTAGCTGTTTTCGAAAGGTTTATGGTATTCAATGACTTGAGCGACGGTTTCAGCCACTCGATGGCTCAGGTCTGAGTACTTTGGTGACACAATAATCCAACAAATTACGATGATGAGTATGCAGAAGTGGGTGATCGAAATCACACGCCATTTCTGAAGCTGTGCTTTCTGTTTCTTTCACACGAAGCATTCACAGGTGTCGCTTACGTTCTCCGTTGCGCCCAACTACTCCAGCTCCCAGCCCCATCGATTGGCCGTCATAAGTAGATTCAATTGTAGAAACCACCGAAGCCTGTATAAAAGCGCATGCGAAATTGCAGATCGGGGTCCAATGTAGTGAACCGTGCTGATTGTTATGAAACTAGGTACCTCCGCTGCTGACATAAAGTGGGGATCGTCAGTTTAAGATGGAGCATGAAATGATGCATGCTTTGGCGACGCCGATTTCACGATTTTAATCAGTAAGATTTGGTAGGCACTAAGTTATAAGTGGTCCGATCAGTAACAATATAATAGTTGGTACACTGCTGTCGGAGAAAAATGCGACATTTGCGGCATATAACAGTGGCTCGGATAACACAAAGAGAGTAAAATTCACAAGGTGGGAAGTAAAGCGTATGACACTGTGCAGAAGTGTGTTCTATAACTCCGTGCATGGCTCACCATGCACTCAAAATCTGGGATGGACAATGTTTGATACTACGAATGTAAAACAAACATGTTGGTCATATTACACGGTTTTTTGAACCACCATTAAGAGACTAGCTGTAAGACGTTGTAAAAGTTCAGTTGTACAAATACATAATTAATAAGAAAGTAAGAGGAATCAGCCCGAATTGTGAAGCGGAGAGGTAACGAATGCAGGTGGAACACAACCAAGGTGTGGAACATAGGCGAAGAATAAGGAGGGGACTGCTCACTACAAGCAACCAGTTTGAGACTTTAGTATTGCTTACATGATGAAAGATCGGCAAAAACTGATAATAAATAATGTCTTTCAAGCGAGCGGATAAAGTATGACTGTTATATAGCAAGACTGTGCAGACTAGGGTACCGTACACCATGTTATTGGGCTTGAGACCGGGAGCGCAATGATCACACGTAAGTGGACTTTAACGATTCGATGTGGACATCAATGACAACATCAGAGGCGGTGAAACAACACTAGACTAACAAGGTTGTCGGTGTGAAGGTGTTTGAGAATGCCAGAGAATATGAATAGCCGGTTAATGCAACAAAGAACTGGACGAAAGCCTCCTTGATATGCGCTTCGCACTTACAAAGTGCAAAGGGTTGCTGTAGGACCACCGGCCACTTGATAACCACTTGACTCTTGATAGCGAGAAACCCGAGAATGGACGCATAGCAACCGAAGTCAGTACACGTATTGACTGTCTTCTTGAACCTGCGACATTTTTGGCAAGGGAAAGGAGTTTCCATAGGTCTATAAGGTCATGTTTACAACGTCACGGTGAGGACCGTCCTGTTCTGAGGGAGTAAGATATGGTCCCTTCGGTTTGAAAATCCAACGCGCCTTCAAGTATTTGGTCATCGTTGTCTGCGAAGCATGGCTGGTGTCGGGTGGCACCAGCGTGTCCGCAACGATGATGTGCGTAGGCGAGTGTTAGGCAATGATACTCAAAGCTAGTTCCCTGGAGTTGCGTTGGCTTGGACACGTACTACGTATGCCTGGTCACCGTTTACCGAGTACGTCCTTGTTTATTCTGCTAGATGTGGGGTGGCGCAAGGCTCGGGATGGACAAAAGTCAACTTGGCAACGAGAAATGAAGTCACTGACGACTAAACTAGATTCCGTAAGCCCGTCTCGCCTTCTAGGCTGGAGTCTACGTGACTCGTCTTGAGGTTGGCTCGCAGTCGACATACGTGACGCGTCGGCTGCCGTCTCATAGTCGGACTGCCTGTATAAGGTGCGTTTGGTGCTGAGTTAGCTGCGGGGTAGTGGCTGAATATGTCGCGGGGCAATGAAAGCCGCTAGGAAACTGTTTCGCTGATGCCGTCTTATTTTTGCGTGATAGCCAGCTGTTTGTGACACTATGTTAGTGACATGGTGTAGATACCTTAACCCTGGTTGTTTGTTTAGGGCATCAGGGTTTCCCGGTAAGTCCTACTTCATTCTCTCCTATTATTCTTCGTTCTGTAGGTACTTATGGTTGTAGGACAGCGAAGCATAGTTTAGATGGCTGATGTACTGTTGTTGATGATGATGATTTCAACTACCAGCTGATTTGGTTTGTTTCACAATATAACGCCTGAGGTATTTCTAACCTCCAACTTAGGTGTAGGACGATGAATGATAACCATAAATGGAACTTGGTAGGTAATGCATACCATAATAACTCGATAAGCCGTCAGGGAATGCCGTGTATGAACGCTGATGAGAAATTTTCCCCAGTCCCATTCATGTTGATGAACCGACTGGGCGAAATAAAAGTAAAACCGTATAGCCTATATGGCGATGAGCGCGGGTTGCGTATCGATGTCAAAGGAGCTATGGAAAGCGTACGATGAGCATGTAACGTCACTAACCCATTGGCTACCAGGGTATTCCGTGAATAGTAAATAATTGTGGCATGAAATTTCAAGAAACCCCGAGCAGATGATCAAGGATGATATACTCAATGCGAAGTGCGCTTCAAAACTTACCGCCGTGACAGCAGAATATCTTGCTGTCGATGATAGCAGCGATTGGGAGACAGTTAAAGCAGTCTGTGAATGTCTTCCATAGCTTGATACTGAAACGCCGTTTGCCTGGAACATGAGTGTGAGTGAACTGTGATGAGTAAGAAATTGGTCACAACTTAGCTAAAGTGTGGAATACGCTGCGTTGAGGAAAAAGCAGGATTTCGAGCATGTATGCACACTGATCACTAGTTAATCAGCCAATAGATAAATAGATAGATAAATGTGTATATGCTAAGTAAAGTCAAATTAGGCTTTATCCGCCCATATGTGCACATTTTCACACAAACCCTGTGCAATATAATACAACAAAGCAACAATGAAAAATAGCAATTGACAACAGTAAAGGAAAAGCTGGGTCGATTAGTAAGCGTGATAGATAATGCAGAATAGAGTTTCGAAATTACGAGTAACGGGAATAGAAAAAGTAAATTTTGTCCGTTTGGAAGAAGTAGACTTAGTATTGGCTATGATCGCATATAAAGGGAGACAGTGGTCGTTTAAAATCCTGGATGAAAGGCTGATGCATGCATCGAAATGCGCGTTATCAAGAAAATCAATGAGCGGTTCTTTTTCTTACTCCAGAGCAGCGAGAAATAAATTTTAGCAGAGGACGTAATCTTTCGGAAGTAGTTTTTCGAAAATAACAGTATAACCAATGAAGGGAAATACATACAGTTACAAACCTTAGAATTAAAGTATAGAGAACGGAAAGCCTGACAGCGAAGTAGAGTAGCTTCTAACATAAACTTTCTAGGACCAAGAAAATTGTGATACAGGAAAACCCTGAGATGGTGATGTGCAGTGTTTTCGGGTGAGCAACACCCAATTTCAATCTGCTTCGGTAACGTCCCAGTGGTCGCCTTGACCAAGGTACACTTTAATGTGAATCGTGATCTACATTGGGATTGCGCATAGTAATCCAAACACAACAAGTGTACTCCAAAATGGCCCTCCAATCAGTCAAAACTGATATTTACGGTAAATGAACGAAGTATGTTTTCGTTATCCACAATCATATAGGAGAGAAGATCTGTACAAGGGACTGCAGTCGGTTGGGATGTAGAAACCAGAACGTCACGCCATAACACATGGAGAGAGAGGGACCTGGAGCTCGACTAAGCCAATAGTTCGTCTAAATCTCGTTGGAGAGTACTCGATGCTCGGGATTATGCAAACCAGAACGACGTGATCAGCATATTTACAGCCTATGCAGTTTGACGGACTGATGAGACTATCAACGTAGACGGAGAATGGAGTTGGAGATAGGATTGGTAGGCGACACAAGCATAAGTTTCATTGTAAGGAAAGTTAGAAAGAAGGGGTAAGTTAACTTCAGGCTTATGGCTTTACATTTGTTGTCCAGACCACTCGCACATACCTGTAATAATAGTTAGTAATAGTAAAAGTAGTTAGTAGTAGTAGTGGTAGCAGTAGTAGTAGCAATAGTAGGGGGTGACAACGATTATAGTAACGTAGGTTAAGCAGCGTCTCATGATCAGTTTGGTAAAGGATCGTTAGACATTTTTCGGAGTTATTCTTTCATTTTTGATTGGTTGTTAACGATAGTACAATATTCTAGAGTAAGTGTTACAATACTTTTGAATAACTCATTCATAAGTAATACCAATTCGCCCTTACGGATTCCACAAAATGCTATGTCGATTCATAGCTGCCGTAACCGGGAAGTCCTGACGCCGGAAGGCCGACCGCTGTCATCTGCATGGCAGGTGCCTGCATGGCAGTGGAGGATGCGTCGGGCTATATCGCAATCAGCCGACAATTCATGATAGTTGGAGACGGTCCTCCATGGCGCAGTTGCATAAGCTGCGGGCTAGTTGGCAAGAGCCACTAGCAGTCATGGGTTCGATCCTCCGCAGGGGACCGAAAGGATGCGCACCACTGATGAGCCCCAATATGGCGAAACGGCCATCTGGTGCTTTTCCGGATAGCTGGTCGACATATCTGAATTGTCGGCTGATTGCGACGAACAAAAACTCAAGCCGTGTTCCAGGTAGGAAGAAAGTTTTATTGCTGTAGCCGGATAGTTGCCTGGCTTTTGTGACTTGGTAGAAAATACATGCAGAGAAATTGAAGGAGTTAGAATAACTAATTCCCAAATTCCAAACTGAATAAGGGGTTGGGGTCAAGTTACCAGCAAGAGTGATAGTCTCCCGTGATGCGACATCTATACCCAAGTACCTGGAATTTTCGTGCAGAGAATTTCATTAACAGGCGTTCACTAATTATATTTGATGTGGACAGGTCTTTGCGTATGAAGTCCCAGATGACCAGTGGGAAAATCCTTCTATTCGATGCTTTTCACTCGACTCTATCGATTCTGTTCAATTTAATTGTCGCAGAATTCGGTCCAGCAGAGACAAACGGTTTATTTAACAAAGCAGGCTCAGCAAAAATGATAACATAACCAGCAAGTTGAAACCTTGATGTAAATAACCAGGTCAATTCCATAACTAACGACGCTTGTGCATTCATGAGATTCTTCCTTTGAATCAGTAAAACAAACTCACTCCAGCGTAGCCAAGTACGAGCTAATCGGCGCATAGGCGAAACATGCGTAGGCGTCCAACCAACTGCTCTGTTCGCTTGCGGCAAGCTAGTCGCCTGCTTCGCGCTGTAAATCCGCATGGTTCTTCTGTTTGCACAATCCCATAACAGCCTTCCCTTTTTCGGGATCAGCCGCATCGGCGTCCCTGAAGACTCCGTACGCTCTTCCGCTCCACCTGGTCTTTGTTGCCCCTGTCGATGTGACCTCTCCGTAAGTCGTCATGTACTTTGCAGAAGATTCATCTTCTCGTACCCAATGTCGCCTCAGCTGCACTCGGTTTCTTCTGGTTACCTTCCCTCCAGCACTGACTTCATAAAATCCTTCTCCAACCGCAGTGACTACACCTCTTTCCATAGTTCGCTGACACCCGGTATTGGTTGGATCCACACTTCATCATTTACCGACAGCGCCGGTAGCACAGGGTCCCGCGGACGTAATACCGTTTCTGATCAGCCCATTTGCAGTTGCTCATGCGATGGTAAGACAGGGTTTAAGAGTTCAACAGACGCAGACAGTAGAGTTCGCGTCTTTCTACTGTACAAACTCACTGGATTGAGACCGATGTCCAACAATGGCGTGTTGCGAGTTGCCAACAGCATTAGATATGACTCCTCACGGGTGGCGCTAGCCTTTGAAAACAGCCTCTTGGCTTGTTCGACTGTGGACTCAGCTTTTCCGTTCCAGTGGCTGTGATACGGGCTCGTTTATCAATTCGAAAATTTCAAGTTGTTACCAATGGTTTAGAACGCAACACTTGTAAACTGTGAGCCATTGTTGGTAATTAGTTCTAAAGGTATTCGTGTCTAGAGAACTGACATCTAAGCTTGCTGATATTGCTCCCGTGGTGATAACAATGAGTGGATGGATCTTGAAGCAGTGCACTGTGATTAAATAGTCCTTCCCGTTGTCACAGAACAAGTTCACCGATATTTTCTGCCATGGTCGATCTGGAACCTCACACTGCATTATTGGTTCATTGGCTTGTCGAGCTTCGTGGGACCGGCAGGCTGGACAATTTAACACTTGATCTCGTATTTGACTCGTTATCGCGAGTCAGACCATCAATTCTCGGGCTTTGCTAATGCTGTAGTTAATACCCAAATGGGTTCGATGTGCGTGCTCCAGCATATTTCCTTTGAACAGCAAACCATCTTACACCGTAAGTTCGTCCAAAAAGTTGAAGAATGGCATTAATTGCTTCGGGAGGTTGCTCTTTGTATCTGACCATCCCCTCAACATCATGTTTAGCAACGCCACGCATATCGCGTCTGCCTCCCTATGACGCCTTATCTTTTTAAGGCCATCTGTCGCTACCGCCAGATGTACCAGATTGACTGCCCCGAGTTCTTCCTGTTGGTGTTTAACTGTCGAAACACGAGCTCTCGACAGAGCGTCCGCGAAAAATATCTGCGTCCCCTGGGTGTACATAAGGTCCACGTTGTAGTTTTGGAACAGGATAAGCATTTGTTGAAGAGGTCGAAGGACACTGTGCTATGGTTTACTGGAGAGTGGTACGAGCGGTTTATGGTCAGTGTAAACAGTAAGCTTCTTTTCAAGGATGTGACCGTTGAACCGCTCTATCGCGTAGACGACAGCGAGCATCTCCTTCTCGGTCTGTGCATAGCGCTGTTCGCCACCGTGAGCGCCCGATTGCGGAGATAGAAGGGTTTAGCGTCCTGCATGAGAACAGCCCCTATTCCGCTCTGGCTGCTGCCACAGCACCTCCAAATGCAGAAATGGATCGTATTAAGTTGTTCGGAAAGTTTTTCGTTTTTTTGTATTAAAATGTATGACGACTTTCGTATAGTGAATAAATATTATATTGTCCATTATGGCCCAATACTTTTCGCCATCTTTCTAGCAGTAGCATGACTCAACGCACATAAAAGGTTCGCGCTTTGCTGGCAAAAGTGATCCAGGTGATTTTTGACCTCCTCATTTGTAGTAAAGGTTTCATCGTCTAAAATATTCCGTAGACGGGAACAAACAATAATTAAGTGTCAGTTAAGGAGAACATGGTACGTGGAGCAGTGCATCCCATCCAAGCTGTGAAAGCTTTTGGCGAGTTACTTAACTTGTATGAGGTCTCGCATGATCATGGTGGAACACTAAACCTTTTCTCTTGATTAACTCTGGACTTTTCTGTTTAAGTGAATCATTCAATTTGTCCAACTGATGATTGTACACTTCAGAATTGATCGTTGTGTTGTCCGGTAGAAGCCCCAAAAAATGATTCCTTTGAAATCCCACCAAACAGATAGCATCACCTTTTCAGATGAATATCGGTTTTCGAAGTGGTTTGCGCCGGTTCGTCCTTTTTACTCCATGATCTCTTGCGTTTAACATAGTTGTAGACAACTCATTCGCTTGCTCCGTCATGTAAATCCGTATGGTTCTTCTGCTTTCACAATTCCAGAATAGTAACAAACTCGAATTCGTAGGAGAAGCTTGTCAAACATTATCGTTTTCATACAGCTCATCTATCCCTAACTGGTTGTCAGCACCAGGTTCAGTTCTTCAAATTAGATCCACTTGTAGTAAAAGTGAAGAGCACAGAAAGCAGCCCCCAATGCGCACTTGTGAGGGAGGACTACATCAATCCGGGGAGTGGCTTCCAAAGGAAGGCAAGAGTTCCGGTACGATGATGATATTACGTAAAGCCAAGATTACGAACAGACCTATTATTTACGTAACGACACATGCTTCTGAATCATGCTCAGCCGAACTTAAGAGAAACGCTGTCACTTGGGAGCGGAATTGGGGCAATGCAGAAACGCAAGGAAATGAAGGTATAGCCACTGACTCCTTTCTGTTATATGGGACATAGTTAACCAAGATTCAGAGATTCTCTATAAATCTGTTCACTTACATTGCTTCCGTCTGAAGATAACTCATGCTTTAAGCCTGATTAACCATAAACTTCGGTGAAGCAGAATGCGACATTATCGCCGCAACTATACTTTCGCGATCCAGTATACTTTCAGCTCTCGTCTGTCTCCACAGACGAATAAAACCTAGTTTCACAGGGACTAACTCCTCATTCGATGGTCTGTCTCTGGTTAAACTGACATATAACACTCGGCAAAATGCAAATTCACAAGGGGTACAAGGCTTCAATGTTGAGTGAAGGGTCCGCTTTTCACCCCCATTGAAAGTTCTCGAAGACAAAAGATGCGTTTTCCGTCAAATCGAATCGAGAGGTGGATGATAATATGAGAATCTTAATGGGACAAAGTCGGACAACCGGCATGGGAGAGCGCTGTCTTGGTATATATTGACACCAACCACCAATTTTAGCTAACAGCTAGGTGCAGTGAAGTTGAATAAGCGCAACTCTGATAATCTGAGGCTACAACAGGCCATGGTTGGTTCCGAAAGTACACATGAAACATAAACATGGTAAGCGAGGAGTTCCGGCTTAGAGGTTGTGCCAAAACAATGGAATACCGATTATAGTGAAAGCGAGCAAAAATTCGAAAGATGGAAACTTACATTCATCGTAGAAACCGTAAATGCGATTGATCGCGGCACATTCGTGATTTCCACGAAGAAGAAAGAAGTTCTCAGGATATTTGATCTTGTATGCCAGCAAAAGGCAGATGGTCTCCAAGCTTTGCTTGCCCCGATCCACATAATCACCAAGGAACAAATAGTTCGAAGCTGGGGGAAACCCGCCGTTTTCAAACAATCGCAACAAATCGGTGTATTGACCATGAATATCACCTGGGATAGAAAATGGACACAGCCGTTGTATTAGTAACTGTAAAGTTTGAGTGAGTTATGGTTAGTGCTAAACCTAGAGAGGTATCGGTAGTACGCCGGTACACAGTACCGACCCTTCTCTGCCATGGAACTAGCAACAGTCGCGCGTGGGCTAAGGATACTGCAAGGGTCGCCCGGTTCCCCATGCAGACTCGAATCAGCGTCCGCAGACTATAAGGCAGGCCTGAGATAAATAAGGCCACGGGACCGGAAGTGTAGAAGTTGAGCAAGGTAAATATTCCCACTTCAACAGTAAAATTCAGACCAGAAATGAGTGCTTGGTTGGGGATTGTTTTTGTTTAAACTTCCGTCATACTCAAACGTTTGGATGAATGCGACTGCTGTAAGCATCAAACCTGGATGTGAAATAGATTTTAGGTTTGAACAACTAAATGGACAACTTAAGGCTGAGAAATTGGTGGTAGGCAAAGCGAACAAGGGCAGTGTAGTAAATTAAACCAATCCAAAGTACTTCATGTAACAAGAAACGCCTAGGTAATTGTGCGTTAGCCGAAGTAATAGCATCGGACGTATGCACCATTTCCGGCTTCGAATGGTAAATGTATGTAGCTCCAGAAATAAACAATATCAGCTTGTGGTAGCCTTGTCAGAAGCGTTCAGGCAATGCGTATATGACTTTGGGGTCATTCACAGAGGATGTATGGTCAAAATGAAGATGTGGCATAACACAGCTGTTTGAGGATCTCATTTCGCCTCTGCAATATCACGCTGGGATGTGATACGATACAATCAAAGAAAAGCATGAATCAGTGCTAGTAATGATGTTGTTTCCGCAACTGATATCTACAGATGAATGTGGGTAAGAACAGTAACAACAAAAGTAATAAGTTAAACTGTGGCTACCGTAAAATTGTGGGAAGCTTTGTTGACAAATATGGGGAAAAAACGGGAGACAAGCGTACTAAAGTTAAACGGTTCCGTGATTGTTTAATTAATATCGAGGCGTTCTCAGTTCGAAAGAAAAGCCAAGTTACTAGTAGCACGACAGTAAAGGGTTAATACTCCATAGAACAAGAGAGTAAATTCTAGTCGAATAACAATGGGTCGAGTCTGACGGATGTTGTAATGCGTTGAAGTAACAAGACAACAGAAGATTAAAGGCAAAGGACAGAGAAGGAGTCAAGTACTGAAAGTGATGACCAAAAGCCATAAGTTTCAGGCAGGAGGCTAGGACAAAGAAACGCACAACGCAAAAGCTATTGAAGTCGGCTTTTCGCTATTTCAACAAGTGTATCCAATCAGAGGTGTTCATCGTCCTTCGGACCGCAGCCCGGCAGTCGGGAAACACTAATTGACGCCAAGTTCGAAGTGAGGGTTTTTATTCATCTTGATAAAGTGATCGCTTAGCCTTCCCTCCTCATTTTCCATCCATATCCGCGGCGCGCAAATAACGCACGTCGCGGGAGCCGGTGATAGCATGCGCAACACATGGCATAGCCAACGGGACCTGATACGTGATCTAACGATGCTGAACGGTTCACTCGCTCTTCTTGCACCAAACACATGACGTTGAAAATATTCATTGCTCATGCGGTGTTCCCGTCAGACATGAGCTAAGCTGCGAAGGCAGCGATGGTCAAACGTAATTAGCCTTTTTATGTCTGTCGATCTGATGGGCTATGTTTCACAACCGTACAGGAGGACTGAACGCACAACTGTATTGTAAACTCTATCCTTCAGGACGAGAGTGATGTCATACCGGCACCATATGTGGTGGAGACTGGCGAAAGCGCCTCAAGCTTCTGCCATACGGTTTGTGATATCTGTTATTCCAATGGAGATGATTTGGCAGCCCTGAAACTTGCATATCTCGACAACTTCTAGCTGATCACCACTAATGGTCCGCGTAGGGAAGGAACTCTGTCAGCCTCGGCGAACTTTGCATTCTGAGGGTGCAAAGCATAACCCGAAATAAGTTACAACCAATGATAATTTGTCCAGTAATGATTGGCACATTTTGGAGCAGTCACAGATAAGGACAATGTCGTCGGAATGCTCCAAGTCAAATATTGATCGCTTGGGAACATGTTTAAACCTTACATATTGTGTCCAATGAACACAGTTTCCAAGACTTCGTCGATGGAGGAGCTAAAAAGGGAAGGTGATAGCGGGCACCCTCATCTCAGACCGCTGGAGACAATGAAGGGCGATGGTTTGCCACAAATCCTCACTCTGCCCGAGTAAAGCGCGCATGGATAATATTTACATTTTTCTGGGGCTCACCTTTCCTTAGCAGACAGTCCCAAAGGGCGCAGCGAGCAATCGAATAGAATGTGGCTTTGATATCAAGGAACATTATTATGGTGGTTTGTCAATAAACATGGGCGGTGCTCCGACAATTAACGTAACGTTAAGATGTGATCAAAACATCCGCGATATCGACAAAACCAGGCTCGCTCCTCACGCATCTGGCTTTCACGGATGCCAGTAATTATATGAAGAACGACAGAGGTAAGTAACATGGAGGTAACTGTGATCGGACTGGTAGCTCTACGATAGGGGTGTTCCGAACGTGAGCCCCCTTTGAAAACCGGGACTATACCAAAGTGGTTCCAGTCTGTTGGGACAATTTCCTGCTCCCAGTTTTACTGATAAATCGTGTAAATCATCTATAAGGATATAGCGGGCGGCCCAGGAAGACGATCAATGGCCGATAAGGAAGCTGGTAACTATGAGTGATGAAACTGGTTTTCAATGTTTGGTCCAACGCTCCAAACGTTTTGACAAGCTGGGGGTAGGCTGTCCACTCTCGCCGCATACAGTCGCGCTAACACTAGGTCTCTACGTCCAGTTTCGTGTAACAGATGGAATAAGCTGGGTTGGTTGTCAAGGACAGCGACCATTTCCATTTACGATGCAAATGACACTACCAGGATTCGAGGTCTCTCCTCAGTTGAGTTCAATTCAGCTGAACAAGTATGATCCGAGCATCAAAGTGTAGTGGATCGAGTTGCAACAACTCACGTCGCAAGAATAACAACAAATAGCAACGGTAAAACAGTAGGGTTGAATGCAATAGAATGTTAAACTAGTCAAAATGTAACGAAAATTAACAACCAGAAGTAAGAAAACGAATGCAAGGACGCCACTGACTGCGTGACTGTGCCGTCTGACACAGTCTTCAACCACTGGAGTGCACCATCCCGGGGCCCCCACTCATGAAAGCACGCACCAGCCTGACCAAGTCTCGCGGTCAATTTCTTCATGCTTCTATGCCACGTAACAGACTGGCCACTTCGCGGTTTCGCCTAACTTGGTGCAATCATGGCGCATAATGCACGTAGACGAAGCCGATCAAAGTGCATACGGAGGACACGGCCTAGCCAACGTAAGCGATTAAGATTCTGTAAACACTAGAATGAGGCATCAGAGGGCTTCTTGCCGAAAACCGACTGGCGGACTTCAGCTTTTCTCAACTGGTATTCCCACTAGACATGAGCAATACTCCACAAGCACCACTGGTCAAACATGGCCAAGCGTTTATTGTCTTCGCTGCGAACTGGCCAGGTCTCTGATCCTTACAGTAACACTGGCCTTACCGAAGCGTCATACACCTTACCCTTCACTAACAGGCTGATATTCCGACATCTTCATAGAGGGGCGAGCCTCTAGAAAGCCACGCGGGCCTTGCTGATACGCGAAGTAACTTCCTCAGTGATGTGACCACCAGAGGTGACACAGCTACCAAGGTAAACGAACCGACTCACCACTTCCAGTGGCTGTTTAGTGAGAGCTAGAACCGGTGGCTTATCGGTTCAGTCCCGCGACAGTACTTTTTACTTTGAAGATACAAAGCACATGCCGAAGGGTACAGCGTTACGCGTCAGTCTAACCAATTGTGTTTGCATAGCCACTGCTTCGGACACAAGAAGAGCGATGTCGTCCGCATACTCCAGGTTTGTCAGTCGGTCACCTGGCAGAACTTCAACTTGAGGAGTTTGAAAGGACCGATTCATTCATGAGGATTTTGGTCACAAAGTTAAAGAGGAAAGGCGGCTTTCAAGTTAAGGAAAATAACTATAGTCGGTCGTCTGCATGTCTTCTCTAAAACTTGGGGAAGAGTAAATATGTGATCAATAAAACCAAGACCAGGGAGGAGCCCAGCCTAACTCTCAGTAATTCGGTCCTCTTCAGGCTAGCACGCAGTTCAGCCTTGGGGTTATTTCGAGTTTGTAAGCCTGAATGTATCGGCGAGCATGAAGAAGATCCAGAGACTGCATGGAGACCCAATGTCCATGTTGGCAATTTGATTTGCCACAAGAAGACATGCCTGTTGATAGTAACATCTGGCGGATTTGCGACCAGTGCCCTTCCACTGTATTCAGTGAGCGCATCCACAACTCGGATGCCAGTGCACTTGCATAAGTATTTAGAACATCTGGCTTCGCCAGTTGGTAAGTATCTATGCGTTCATAGCGTCGCCAAAGCGAACGAGTGCGTGGTCAGAGTAGACACACGAGTTCCAAATCAAGCGACAGATTTGCACACGGTCTCCAGCGGTGAGTGGGCGCGATGTGATCGATTTGCATCTATGGCTGGAGCGAGGCTGGTGGGCGCCATGTCACGCTCCGTGCGTGATGCATCGGAAGCTAGTGCTCGTGAGAAATAGACAGGTATCTTCACACGGGTGTAGCAACCGCTCACCGTTATCATTACGGGAGCCTACACCATGTTAGTCGCCCATATGCAGTTCATCAGTGAGCAGTTTTCCAACTTGGTAGTTCAGATAACCAGGTAGCACTAATGTATCCGTACTTTCCTGTAAGGAAGGAGCTCGTTCAGTTGGTGATAGAAGTCATCCTTTATCGAGTTAGTGCTACAGTATGTGGGGGCGTGAGCCGCAATGGCAAACAGACACCATTAGTCTCCGCGCGATTTCGCAGCTTTGAACGAGCAAACCGATATGACGGCGCACACGTGGCTGTTGATTGGGATCCAGTCTACCAAGGAAGCTTCAGCCCGCAAACTCATAGCAATGTTCATACCAGGTTGTAAGCTGCGTCAAATCTAGATAAACGCAGAGTGCCGCCAGTAGCTTGTGAGAGTCACAGGGTGAGCACAGAGCTCGAATCATGTTAGCGAGTTCTCGATAAACAGCAGATATCGATCGATATGGTCTCTAGTATTCGGGTAAATGCTGCCTGGTGAGCAAGCTGCTACAAAGTACGCATGTTGAGGCATAGCATTCTTAGGAAAGAATGAGGGATCGAAAGAGAAACGGATGAACTGACACTGTCCGCTTGGTTGAACATAGACTTGTCGACTGGACCGGGCGGCGTCCTGCCATTGTGTGTGTCGAAAGTAGAAGACGAGCGAGCACAGAAGCAAGATGTGGGAGGGCCAAAAATTGGGTGATTAGAAACAGGACAGATAAAAGCTAAGTTGGAACGGGACGATTAGGATGAAAAAGCGTACAACGGGGGTAGGAAAAATCAGAAGAAGCAACATCCTCACCCCTATCCCCTGCTAGATGCAGCAGATAGAGTGCTGTTGCTTATTCTCTAGGACTACAAGAGCATCAGGAAATTGTTTGTAGATAAGATAATTCTATCGAGTGGGCAGGATACTGTTAGGATCCTCAGGCCTAGACAGGAGAACGATTGAGGTTCTAAACAAAAGTCTTTGGCTCACAAATCCGACAGCAAGAGAGCGGGGTTTGGGCACCGGGTTACAAAATGTCTGTTTTATGGAGTAAGAAGCCACCGTCACTCCAACCCCCAACCTAGAGGACCAGGAGATTGAGTTGGTCCGGCCTCCAACTATTGACCAATGTTGTATGAGTGGTTCTGAATGTGCGAAAAGCACCATCCAGTATAACTCAATGGACCTTGGAGGCACGCAAGCCATTGCACCGCGTTAATGTCCAGGTTCAGTGAAATAATGAAATCAGAAAAGCAAGCACTTAGTAGTATCACCTTAAAGCCCTGAATGGAGGCCACGTGATGGACTACAATGGTTAAACCAATTACAGACCTACCTGAAACGCATCAGTCGCGGAGCAAATGCATTTCTGTGCGGGGACATAACAAAAGTTGATGTAAATGTTTTAAGACAAGCAGAAGTGCAAAATGAGATCACACCACCCGAAACTTGTGGCGATGTGGTCTACTCGAGTCTATGGTGAGCCAGCTATCGGATGACGCCAAGTGATAGACTGGCGCAACCGTGCTCGAATCTAAGTTCGGAAGAGAGACAGGTATTGATAACTTCCCAGCGCAATATGAGGATAAAGACTTTGTAGCGATTCTAAATCTCTAGATTTTCGGCCGCACTTTCCTACTCCCCATTCCACGTTGTAACGTGTAGTACGTTGCAATTATTTGTGACCATAAAGACTACTACGAATTTCATTGCGCGTTCTCGCTTCAATTCGCTGCGCGTTTTTGTTGGTTCGGCGCTGTATCTGGCGATGGAAACGATTGCTAAACAAGGATTGCGTTTCACATTGTATATGCTAGCTTCAGACACCTCAAAAGTTTGGAAGTAAGGAAAAGTCGGGTAAACTGTTTCTTTCGTAACTGACTGACCTTCCCATTAATTCTTTTGCGTAGCTTTTCTGATGCAAGTTTGTCTGGTAGTTGACTGGACCATAGGAAAACAGAATGTGCCACACTGTGCATTTTATGAGGCCGTAGTGTCAGGTAAGCTCAACACCAAAAGACCAATGGACCATGGATGGCGATGGTGCTATTCCAGTTCTAATTGAAGTCACGGCGTGTACAGCTTCCATCTGAGGTTTCGCTAGTGAAGAATAAAAATAAATAATAATGTGTCAGCTGCACGCCGTAACGGCGCTTCGCTGCCGCGCGACCACCACCAGTCGCGCGTGGGCTGAGCATACCGCGAGGACGCCCACCCCTACGCGGATTCGAACCGGTGACCTTATGGTTGCAAAGCAAACGTGCAGACCACTCGGCCACCGGCCGACTAGTGAAGAGCTCAGTATAAGTGATTTCTCAAAGAATAGAGTACCGAAATTTTTTCTATTTAAGGTTTCCTTCGACGATGATGTCAAAGTGTTCGGACTGTGGTGAAGGAGCCCCTTATCGCTTGAAGGCAGTTCAGTGCAATCACTATGGTTGGTCGCATATAGTTTGTGCCAATATCGATTCCGATCTTTATGAATGCCTTAAGCATACAGCATTTCCTGTAATTAGTTTTGTATACGGCCCATGCCAAACTGTATCGAACTGCAAAGGTCTCTTGAATAGGCTACCGCCACTTAATCCACCTACCAGAGAAGTCCTGAAAACTATCTGATTAAAGTATTCCCTCCGCTATCTGCCCTCGCCTCCCCTCTGAGGCTGTTTCAGCAACTACTACGGGAGTCCAAAGTAGGTCTAGTGCCGCTTCATCTTCTGATCCACTTTCAACCAATGCACAGCACAATGAAAGGAAAGAGAAGACCTATGAATCAGTAATGAGCGAGCACACAACTCAACCAGCTCGTGCGTGTATTGCTATAAGTGCTGCTGTTCAAGTGGGAAGCCGGCCAGGAGTCTTAAGGATCGTAAACCCGTCTTGTACTCTGAGCGCGCAGGTTCAAGACAGTGTAATAATAATAATAAAATAGGAATCGGGCGACCCCCGTAGTACCCTTAACTCACGTGCGGCTGGTGGTTGCACGGCAGCGAAGCGTCGGTACTGCCTACCGGCGTACTGCTGATGCCTTTGTTCAAGTGGCAAAGATAAAGGAGCCAAAGCCTAAACCTAAGTCAAACTCGCCGTATACCAAGCTGAAACCAGCTCTCTACAGCGTTAACCAGCTGGAGAAAGTGATTAAGGGAAATCCATGTCAACTTAAACTGCAGCTCCTACTTGGAAGTAAACCCACTGCTCGTGATCGCTGGCTGATCATAATGAATACCCTCGAAACCAAAGAGATTTCAGCTGGGAGAATATTGGATGACCAAGCCTTCCCACAGAGGGTTGTTTCCCTTATGTCTGGCGCTAGTGAACAGGGGATAAATCTTTCTGCTATTCGCCCTGGCGGGAAACATGAAGACACCTCTAAAGTCCTGCCTCTGAAAATCGACTGTCAAAGCATATATATATATATATATATATATATATATATATATATATATATATATATATATATATATATATATATATGGTTAGCGGCATCCGGTTTCGGATTTGCCTGTCACTGTGGTAAGCCACAGGACGCCTGTGCCTACAGAGAGACCATGGATGGCCTGCGCTGCACCACCCACAGCTCCAACCACACATCCCATATCCAGTGTAAACCCAAAGGAATAAGACCGGGAGGTATGCGGATGGGAACCACGTTTCATCAACGGATCCGGCCCACACTACTTCACAGGCAAACGCAAGCACACTGTATTTGGGAATCAAGCGCACACAAGGCGGTGGCTGGACCGTGGTCCGCTCCACACTGAGGGCATGGAACCACTCTTTGATCGTAACACTGCCACAAGGACTGTGCACCCCGTCCCCTCCAGCAACGACCAACTGTCTCCTGGGGCCAGTATGGACGAGGTAGCGGGTAATAGACAGGTAAGCACCTTGTCAACATGCACATCAAGCGCAGCCACACCGGGGATATCAAACAACAGCCAATCACTTGAGAGAGAGATAAAAAAATAACTCAATTAATGCATAAGGAAACGGTGACATAAACCTAAAGTTAATGAGCATATGAAATAAGTTGTTCACAAACGAATCCTAGGTAAGCACGATGTCAGAAAGTATACTTTACGAAAATGCCACGAACACAAAAATGTTATGGAAATCGAATACAATTGGTTTAAGCAAGATGTGCAAGTTAATGGAATAGAGTGCAGGCAGACATTTATATGGGAAAGAAAAGCATTAAGACAAAATTGAAAACCGACCACCTGAAATAAAGAGACTTAGCATGCAAGCACGCCGTTAGTATAAAGAATGCAGCGTACCTACAAACGCTGCGCGGGTGCTGCTTACCTTCTGTGCAGGACCCATCGCCGCTTCTGTAGTGGTCCCGAGTGGCCTCGCTCATGGCTCACTAGACATTTATATGAGAAAAAAAGGCATTAGGACAAAACTGAAAACCCACCACCTGAAATAAAGAGACTTAGCATGCAAGCACGCGGTTAGTAAATCGAATGCAGCGTACCTACAACCACTGCGCCAGTTCTGCCTACGTTCTCTGCAGGACCCGTCGTCGCCTTGGTACTAGTCACGAGCGGCCTCGCTCATGGCTCACTAAGCCTGCCTGACTAAGGCACACGCGACTGCATGTTCTACAGCACCATGCGCTCGATGTCGATGGAGAACAACCCATCAGTGCTTGCCGCTTCTCTTCATGCATGACGACTTTCTCCTGCACCTCGGCAACTGCCTTCATGATCAGATCGCGCCATGCATGCCGATCAACCGCCTTCGATTCCCATGATCTGCAATCAAGATTAGAACGTGTGAGGCTCACTTTAATCATGTCCTGGTATCGTAACTTTGGTTTCCCCACGTGACGCTTCCCAATACTCAGCTGACAATTTAATAGCTGCTTCAGTATCCGCGTCGAATCCATACGGCTCACATGACCGAGCCATCTCAGGTGTCTCAATAGAAGTATGCAGTCCACTGCATACATCCCACTTCGGCGCAACACTTCCGTGTCTGCAACTCTGTCGCCCCACCCGATCCGCAAAATCCGTCGCAGACAATGCTGATGGAACCGCTAGAGATATCGCACATCCCGCCGGTACATCGTCTACGTTTCACTGCCGTATAGAAGAACGGACAGCATCATGAATTTGTACACCATCAGCTTCGTGCCAACGGTAAACTGATGGTTGTTCCACACTCGGTACTCTAGCTTCCCAAATGCCGCCGCTGACTTCGACAAGCGGATTTGCAGCTCACTGTGTAGCTGCTGATCAGTCGACATCACACTCCCAAGATAGCAAAAGCGGCAGGTGGTTTCTAATACTTCAGCACCAATGCCGATTTGCGGCAATATTGAAGATTGCACTTCCGGTGAAGGCTAAAGGAGACAGACAGTTTTGCTTGTGTTGATGGTGAGCCCGAATTTGGCCGCTGTCGAAGCCAGAGCACTAGTCATATGCTACAACTCATTCGCGCTGTGTGCAAGCAATGCACAGTCGTCAGCAAACAGCAACATACGGATAGTTGTCTCACAGACTAGAGTTCTCGCACCGAAACGACGGATGTTCAGCAACCCGCCATCAATACGGTGCTCCACACGAACACTGTAACCACAAGCCGCATCAAAAGCACAAGACAACATTGCATGAAGATATATATTAAACAGAGCAGGCGTTAAGACACAGCCTTGCTTCACACCAAAGACAACTGCAAAGTCATCCGAGGTCTCTCCACTCAGCTGCACCCTCGCTCGCATACCACTGTGCAGACATTCAATTAAACTTACAAACTTACGCGGGCAACCAAAATTACCCAACACCAGCCACAATGCCTCGCGGTTCCCCGTATCAAATGCCTTGGTGAAATTAACAGAAAGCGAGTACAATGGCTGGTGTCGTTCTCTGTACTTCTCTTGCAACTGACGAGCCGCAAACACCATATCTATAGTGCTACGAACCGAACTGAATCCGCATTGCTCTTCCGCCACGTTAGGTTCCACAACCTGACTGACGAGGCGGTTGAGCAGGATTCGGGCAATCACCTTGCCCACACAACTCAGCAAGTTGATGCCACGATCATTCGTGCAACATTGCTTGCTACCTTTGCCCTTGTACAGTGGTAGCATAAGGGCATCCTTCAGCTCAGGAGGCACCTCCTCCTCAATCGATACACGTTGCACCAAGTGGTGCGGCGCAGTCAACAACGCGGGTCCGCCGTGTTTCAATACTTCAGGCGGGATCCGGTCGGCCCCGGCACACTTGCCGTTTCGCAGCTGAGCAAGTGCTCTCTGCGTCTCATCCAGTGTCGGCGTATCCGCCCGATCCGCCTTCACATCGTGCTGCTTGAGGCCGTTCAATGTAGGCCAGTCGATCTCTGAACGGTTGTTCAAGAGACAGTCAAAGTGTTTTTGCCAGATCTGCATTATGTCTGCAGTCCGTGTGCAACTAGCGCCTTAGCTACCATCGATCAGTGTCCCCAGCGGCTCCAATCTCGGTCTATACACCGCCTTCAAGGAGTCAAAGAATTCCTTGTGTTGGCGGCGTTCGGCGTAGCATTCCATCTGCTTCTCCTTCTCCGTCCACCATGCATTTTTAATGCGACGGAGCTCTCGGGTCAGTCGCCGTCGAAGTTTGCGAAACTGACTACTCCTTCCCAAGTCACTGGGGTCTGCCACATGTGCAGCAAATGCTGCATTCTTCTCCGACACCAATGCGCCGATCGTCGCATTGTTCTCATCAAACCAATCAGGCCGTTTGCAGTTTGCGCGTCCGATGGTCTCCTCGGCAGCATCTGTTACCTGGTCGCGAATGTGGTGCCACAAGTCAACCACTATGTCTATGCAGTCCACATCACCACACAGGCATGCAGCCATCGCCTTCTCCAGCTCAGTACGTTTCGCCACAGTACCGAGGGAGAGAATGTTAAATTTACGGCGATTCACGGCGGGAGTGCAATACATAGATTTACGAAAATATATGTACTGCTTGGTCCGCACCAAGTTATGAGCAATGCCACACTCAGCTCCACGCAGTACAAGTGTCATGCGCGCTTCACGCATATCACACTGACGTACGATGACATAGTCGAGCATGTGAGCGTGACCACTCCGTGGTTGGGTTCAACTTGCTATATCACTCGCACTCATTGCAAACCGAGTGTCCGTGATCGTCAGGCCGTGAGTGGAACACAGTGAGAGCAGCCTGTCACCGTTCGCATTCGCTGAACCAATGTCATGCGAACCGATAACATCTGTCCACACCGATGCATCACGCCCAACGCGCGCGTTGAAATCACCCAGCAGAAATAGTCGGTCGCTCCTCGGCACAGACCGTATCGCGGAGAATAGCTCAGTGTAGAATTGATCACGCGTGTCATCCGGATAACACATGGTCGGACCGTACGTGCTCATAAAGGTGGCCAACTTACCTCTTCCGAGTCGTAGGCGAGCAGTCATCAGTCGCGGGATGATGCCTGTTTGTTCACCCACCAGCTGGCCATGGAGGCGATCGGATATTGCAAATCCGGCCCCAAGATCGCGTGGTGCTGAGACGGCGTTGCCCACCCAGTAGAATGTGTAGCCAGCACCTGCTTCATGCAACTTACCTTGCTCAGCGAGCCGGGTTTCATTGAGCGCCGCAATATCGATGTTGTAGCGCGCCAGCTCCATCGCGACGAGTGCAGTGCGTCTCTCCGGGTGCTCGCTGGAGTTCCGGTCCAGTAGTGTGCGCACGTTCCAGCACCCGATGCTGAGTGCTTTGCACGCGGGCATACGATTGCATTGGTGGGCAATCGCACGCGAGGTGGTCGTTGTGCTTCGGACGTTTGCTTGAGGGACTCCACCCGGAGCCTTTGGCTCAATAGCCTGACCCACAAGGCAGTGGGGAGCAGATCCAGCTCGGGAATGTGATTGCAGAGACAGATTGGGATCTGCTTGACGGCCGTCACATGCAGCCTTTGAGATACTGGAACGATTCATATATGTTTTGCGACCGTATTAGGATACGCACCTGCGACCACGGCCAGACGCAGGTGAGTTTTGGCGGGTTTGCACCAATTTGACCAGGGGCTGCCTGGCTTGAGGCGGGCAGTAGCAAACCACTGAACACCTGGAGGTGTCCTCCCACCGTCAGAGACAATGAGTGGCGCTCGTGCTCTACGCCAATCCAGCTATGAGCTTATAACCCGTAGACCTGTTGTCTCCCATGGCCAGGTTTTACGGGAAGTGGGCCATCGACCACTTCCTAACCTCCGAAGAGGATGGACTAGGATACTGCCAGGGCGCACAATCCTGACAGGAGAACGACTCGGGTCCTCAGTCAAAGCCTTCGATTAAATGAACACCCGAAAGGCAGCGGGTTTAGCGCATGGTCAGTTCACTGACTCATTCGGATTGGTGTCTTGGATCTTAGCAAGGAGAAGGGCGAAACCCAACTCCCACCCAGCGGTCGCCACGAGGAGGCGCCCAGGACATGAGTCAATGGCACAACAGTAGCAGCAGTGGGTAGACCATCTGTCAGGATCTAGCCACCACCAGCCTCAGCGCACCATAGGCTCTCCTGCCTATATATATATATATATATATATATATATATATATATATATATATATATATATATATATATATATATTCACAATCTGATTACAGATAATGTGCCACCAGAATCATGGCGCTTTGCGATTTTGTTGTGTTTTGCAGTTTAATGTTCCATAAGACGTTAACTAATAGAGAATAAGGTTGAACAGCACTGTCTCCATTGATGCCAGTTGAGCGCTATAGCCTCCAACGTTTCTGACCACTGGTAGCCCAAGTCGCGTGGTTTCCTTCTTGAAAGGCGGAGCTGTCCGAGGGATGCTAAACTTTAGGTTGTATTCCTCATGCTCCTTCTCTACGTGATTGGTTGTCTACAGCGGCACTTTTTCCAATCGCTTCCGGGGAGTGCAAATAACGATCGGCGGGGAAGGCGATAGGGCGGCATGCGCAATACGTGGCCGAACAAACGCATGAGGTGTTGGAGAACAGCGTTCTCAAGACTGGCACTACTCGCTCAAAGCACTCGGACTCGGACCTCTGCGTTGCTTACGTGGTGCTGCCACCACACCTGAGCAATCCTTCGTAGACAGCGATTGTCGAACACAGACAACCGCTTCATGTCTTACGAGCGAATAGGCAACCGGGTAGTATTTCGCCTACTGACGAAGCATGGAGTTACAACTACAACCATTCACATGCTCTCTTGCTGCTACAATGTTATTCACCCATGCTACAATGCTAACTTCATAAGCACACACCACCATTTACCTAGCCTTACCTTCTACCATTCACACCCATTTTTACCTGATCTTCTAAGGCGATCAACCTCATGTATACCGATGAACCTGTTCCCGTGACATCTGTCAACTCAAACACACAATGCTCAACAGAGAGCTGCCATCCCCGAAGTCTCCTATCTTCGCCCCTGCAGCCCGGAAAGCAGTTCAAACTAGCAGATCGGTCAGCAAGCTGAACTTGCACGGACACTGGAGACCCTTGGAATTGATGCCTGCTGCCTGAGTAAAACGTGACTCCAGGACTTCAACTCGGTCTACCAGCAGGCATCACGACTAAACCCACGCACCCGTTTCTATCTCCGCTTCTCTGGTGACGCCGAGTCTGTGGCATATGGGCAAGCTGGTGTTGGAATCGTCCTCAGTGCTAGAGCCAAGACTGCTCTGATTGATTGGATTCCGATCAATAGTCGCTTTGTGCGAGGAGGCTCCATGGCTTTTGTAAAGTTAGCAGATGTCAAGTCGAAAAGCGTGTTCTCTTCCGGATCTCTACCTACGTGCCCACTGATTAGCTCGGAAACAGTCAAGGACCAGTTCTTCCAGAAACGTCATGAGCTGCTCCTAAGGGCTTCTAAAACAGACATCACTGTTTTGGCAGGAGACTACAACGCCCGTGTCGGTCAGCTGCTCCCATGTGAGCATCACCTCGGGGGACCGCATGGACATGATGATATTCGCTCAGACAACGAAGAGACTGTTCAGTCTGTTCTAATCATCTTCCCCTTTCCAGCACGAGCTTTCCTCATCCTGGTCGCCAGTACGCCCCTTGGCGTCCCCCATCATCAAGTTAGCGCTGGTCACAGATTGAACACATAGCCCTAAGTCGCAGGTGACGCGGCAGTGTACGCGACTGCCGATGATTTTGGATCATGCACTGGTATGTGCAACCGTCTGTATGCGTTTCGGTGGTTCACCTAGGTCCAAATACACCCGACTGAACACCTACAAGTTGGAGGACCCAATGGTGAAGAAGGAGTATTCACAAAGGCTTCGTGAAAATCTCGCTCTCTCCCACTCTGGATGTTGATCAACACTGGTCGAGTCTGCAACAAACCATGCTGTCGGCCGGTTTGTCCAGTTGTGGCCTCACTCGCTCCACTTCCAAAAGCTGGATCTCGGGAAGATCCTTGAAACTGCTGGATCGCCGACGGACGGTGCCTGCTGGTGCAGTGCACAACGAACACCGCCGGTCTATTACGCAACAGCTGAAGGCAAGCCTTCGCTCTGATTGTGAATCCTGGTGGTCAAAACGAGCTAATTAAATGGAAGCCGCTGCATTAACTGGCAACTTCCGCCGTCTATTTTGCATCATCAGGACCACCGGTTGCAATTCCCACGCTATCAGCCGGACGATTTGCAAATCAGGCAGCACGAAGATCACCAACCTTCACAGGCTATTAGGTGGCTGGGCAAAGCATTTCGCTCTTCAATTCTACCACCTAACACAGCCATCTGTGGCACCTCCAGCCCCAACGGACGATGCTTTGCGTTTCTCCACAGGTCCCCAATTGAAGCAGAGATCCGAAATGCAACCCAATCTTTGAAACGCCAAGCTACTGGTCCCGACAGTCTACCACCAGCCCTATTCAAAGATGGTAGGAGTGTACTTGTCAGTAAAATCCTATCACCATTCAAAAAAGTTTGGACTGAGGAGAAGGTTCCAAACCTATACGGTACTCTGCCGCGTACAGTTGGCGTCCTGCAGGTGGACATCGATGGACTCAAACTGACCACATAGCCATAAGTTAATGGTGGCTTGGTTTCATCTTGGATTGCTGCTCACACTGGAGTACCTGCGTCGACTCTGATCATGCCTTGGTACGCTGTCGTTTCTCCATGAAATTTACCGGGAGGCGCACCAAGTGTCCCCTACGATTGGCAACGGAGAAATTGTCTGTCCTCGGTCAGGCAAGCCTATCAAAAAGCACTGTATACCGAACTTTCGCTGACTTGTTCTAATGACACTGAGCTTCAGTGGAATAGGACCTCGGCCGTCATACACGACGCAAGAACATCTGCTTGTGGCACTATCAATCGTCACCGCACCAGTCACTGGATATCCGAAAGATCGGTGAACCTGTTGGAATCTAGAAGAAACCTCTCGGCTGGCTCTGAACACAAAGTAACCAGACGAGCTATTAGGCGCGAAATAAAGCCGATACTACGTGCTGACAAGGAAGCCTGGTGGACCAATGGGGCTCAAGAAATGGAGAAGGCAGGAACAGTAGGCAATTACCGCAAGCTCTTCCAGCTAATACGCAGCACTGGTCCCAGGAAACCAGGCGTCAGTGAGATAATCAGAGAAAGCGCGGGTGCATTAATACACAGTAAGGAGCGCCCAATGGCCGCTGTGCGGAACACTTTCAAGATCATTTCACCTGGCCTCCTGCTTCCGGACCTCTTCCTACTAAGGTGATGCAGGAAGATCCGTGGACGGTTAGTTTAGAGCCTCCGTCGGAGGCGGAGATCCGAAACGCGATCACAGCCCACAATCGTTCTCATGCCGCTGGCTCAGATTCCTTCCCACCTGCGGATGGAGGTGAAGTCCTCTGCAAAGCAGTGACCTCCTTATTCGAATGTATCTGGAAGGAAGTGTCCCGGCCAATTGGAGCGAATCGATTATAATGGCAATATACAAGGGCAGTCACACAGACTGTTCTAGTCACAGGGGTATTAGCCTAACGTTAGTTGTGACAAGATTACTGGCCTCGATTCTCGTTCGTCGCCTCACTGCGGAACGGGAATCTCGGATTAGGGAAGAGCAGGCCGGCTCCCGCCCAGGATGTTGCTGTATGGACCAGATATTCACTTTGCGGCAAGTGCTAGACCAGCGTAACGCATACCGCAGACCGACAATAGCCGCGTTCCTCGATTTCAAGAGTGCGTTCGATTCAGTCGATCGATCAATTCTGTTCGAAATACTTACGCGGAAATGTGTTCCCACGACATATTTGAACATCCTTCGTGCTCTATACTCGAACACTACAGGCCGCGTCAGCGTCTACGGTGGCCTATCGAATAGCTTTCCGATCACAAGTGACGTTCATCAGGGTTGTCCGACTTCCCCATTTTTGTTCAATTTTGTGGTGGACTCTAACATGGAGTGTTCACTTGCGGAATCTCAGAACGCAAGCGTTGAAGTGTTGCCTGGTGAAAGGTTATTTGATATAGATTATGCGGACGATATCGTCTTGCTTTTCGACGATATTGCGGCATTACAATCAACCATGAATAGCCTGTCTAGAGTGGTCCCATTATTTGGTATGCATTTCGCACTTTCAAAGTGCAAAGTGTTGCAACAGGACCACCAGCCACTTTATGACCCCTTGACCTTTGCTAACGATAAACCCGAGGTGGTTGATCAATTCACTTATCTTGGCAGTCGCATCAGCAACGATGGGTGCATAAAAACTGACGTCAGCTCATGCATTGCAAAGGCCAGAGTTGCCTGCTTGAACTTGCGGCAATTTTGGCGACAGAAGGGAGTTTCCCTCCGTCTGAAAGGCTGTGTATACAAAGCCACAGTGAAGACCATTCCGCTCTATGGTGGTGAGACTTGGCCCCCTTCCGTCTGAAGATCTGAGGCGTCTTCAAGTCTTTGGTCATCTTCGTCTGCGAAGCATTGCTGGTGTCGGATGGCACCAGTGTGTCCGCAACGATGTTGTGCGTACGGGAGCACTACGCAGCGATAATCAAGCTAGTTCCTTAGAACAACAGATAGCACTGAATAAGTTGCGTTGGCTCGGGCACGTACTACGTATGCGTGGTCATTATTTACCTAGGAGGGCTTTGTTTAGTCTGCCAGGTGTAGGGTGGCGCAAGGCTCGAGGTAGACAGAACTTGACTTGGCAGTGGGAAATGAAATCACTGACGACCAATCTGGGTGCCGTTGGTCCGTCTCGTCTTCCAGGCTAAAGTCCACGTGACTCGCCTTTTGCTTGGCTCGAGAATTTACAGGACATGGCTCGCAGTAGACACTAGTGGCGCGTCTGCTGCCGTCACCTAGTTGGATTGCCTGTTTAAAGTGTGTTTGGTGCTGTTTTATCTGCGGGGTGATGGGTGATTATGACGCGGGGCAGTGAAAGCCGCAAGAAAGCTGTCTCACCGATGCCGCCTTGTCTTTGCACGACAGCCAGTTGTTTGCGACGGTATGTTGTCTACACAAGGTGTAGGTGCCTTGACCCTGAATGTTTGCTTAGGGCATTAAGATTTTCCGGTAAGCCCCCTTCTCTACTTATTATTCTTTATTTCATAGTTCGTCATGGTTGTACGGCCGCAAAGCATCAGCTCAAATGGCTGATGTACTGTTGTTGTCGACTGATTGATCCGAACTCATGGGGAGAATCGGTCATTGTGCTGATTCACAAGGAAGGCTCCCGCGACAATTGCTGTAACTACCGCGGAATCTCGTTGATCAGTCGCATCGAAAAGCGTCGTTTCTGTCCTACTTCGCAGGCTTCCAACGACTAGAGTGAAGTTTTCCCGGGAAGAACAAGCCGGATTTCGTCCAGGCCGCGGCTGCATCAACCAAATCTTCACGCTCGGCCAACGCCTCTAACTCCGTCACATTCATTGCCGGCCAACAAGCGTAGTGTTCTTGGAGATCCGAGCGGCATTTGATTCAGTGGATAGATTTGCGTTGTGGAACTGTTTGCTGAAGAAAGGTATGCCCGATAAGTTGGTAACTATCCTGAAAGAACTTTACAACCACACGTCGGGCAAAGTCAGGGCTTACAGAACGCTCTCTTCTTCATTTGCTGTGACAAGCGGTGCTTGCCAAGGTTACCCTACTTCACCTTTCTGCTTCAATTTTGCCGGCCGGTGGCCAAGTGGTCTGCACGTTTGCTTTGCAACCATAAGGTCACCGGTTCGAATCCGCGTAGGGGTGGGCGTCCTCGCGGTATACTCAGCCCGCGCGCGACTGGTGGTGGTCGCGCGGCAGCGAAGCGCTATTACGGCGTACAGCTGACACATTATTATTATTATTACTTCAATTTTGCCATCGATGTAGTCCAAGGAGCACTAGAATGTGTCCATAATTGCAGTGTTGAGCTCCTCCCTGGAGACAGAGTCACGGACTTGAACTACGCCGATGATATCGCCTTGCTGGGGAATTTCCCACAAACCATCCAGAGAGCTTTGGAGCGCTTGGTCATGGAGGCGTCTAAGTACTGCTTATGCTTCACTGCGGGAAAATGGAAAACGTTGCTCCAGGACTGGCAGGTGCCTGAACCCGCGCTCACCATTGCTGGACATGTTCTGTTGCAAGTCCCTTGCGTTACTTATCTAGGGAGTTGCATCAGGGCCGGTGGCAGAGTTGGAGATGTAGTTTCACAAAGGATTGCCAAGGCTCGCCTTGCATTCATCAAACTGAGACACCTATGACGTCGTCGTGATGTCAGTCTCAAGCTCAAAGGCAGGGTGTACAATGCTTCCGTCCGTGCAGTTCTCTTGTACGGTTGTTAGACTTGGCCTATTCGTTCGAAAGACTGATAAAGTGGAGATAAATGTCAGTTGTTCATTTGTTTGCTGAAGTTGGCAGTTTGATATAAATGTTTCGCCACCATGCGAAGCGGTATCGTCAGTGCAGTGATATGTAACCAAACTGCCAAACTCGGCAAACAAATGGACAACTGAATAGCCAATCCGAGCTACCAGTAATCCGAAACATGAATGCCATCGCATTCTTCGGCGAATTCTTTGACCCAAGGGGGGAAACTTTTTACATTCTAACAGACTTCTCTCTGGAAAACCGAGATAGAATGAAGAAAGCGGTCAAGAAAATGCGTACTTGTAGAGCGAACAAAGAGCAATCATCAACAGCAGCACGAGCCATTAGAACTGATGCTTCGCTATCATACAAACATGATGAATTATGAAATAAAGAATAATAAGAGGGAAATAAGGGACTTACTTGAAAACCTTAATGCCCAAAGCAAGCATTCAGAGTCAAGGTGCTTACACCTTGTGTTAACAACATACCGTCACAAACAACTGGCTATCGAACGGAGAAACTAACCTCCATATAGTGGATTTTCGACTAGCTCAGAAGAAATCCGAGAACTCGATGGACACCAGTCTTTGTCGTTCCAGGACTTTAAAAGCAAAGGATGAACCATGCGAAATATGTGTGAATGTGCGTAGCTTGAGAAACAAGCAACATGAGACCCATCTCTTCGTCTAAGAGCATTACTCGGATTTAATGACTTTCACTGAGACCTGGTTGTCTGCAGATATTCCAGAACCGGATGTGCGTATTGAAGGTTATCATCTTGCTTGAGCTGATTGTAATGATGCTAGATCTGAAAGCGGTCATCCTTTAGAAGAAAACGGGTCTCAGAGTAAATATTGTGGAAACTAGCAGGGACAACAGCAGTAGCTGCGAAGTGTCTGGGCGCCGAGTTCCCGATGGATTCAGGTCGTTCATTGTCGGCATTGTTTACAGAGCCCCATTCTGATCAGTATGCTGTTTGTTAAAATCAGTAGGGAAGTACAGAGGAAGCAAGGACCGTCTGCGTATGTGCCAGTTCAATACCACAAATGTTGACTGTGAGCTAGCCCACTGTGATCTCAACTCGAATACCTCCCGTTCAGTTGCCGCATGACCTAGTGCTCACGCCTGTAGTCTGGTGTTTCCGAATTAACTGTTAACCAACCGTTTGATAAGAGCGATAATTGGGTTGTAGCACTTTTTCGGGCGCGATGTCCGGCTGTTAGAGATACTAAGTGTAGTATCGGAGTTTCTGGAGTGCCAATTTCTCACTTCTAAGATCAGCTGCAAGCGTGCTACACTGGAATGCTTCTCAAAACCTAGAGCTCGAGGATGTATGGAAACACTTACGCTCTAAAGTGATATCCCTCATTAATATCACTCGCTGTCAGGAGACTCGACTGAAGGGGTCCCCTTTGGAATGAGGGTATCGCTGCCACGCAACCACCACTAGTCGCACATGGACTAAGGGTACTCTGAGGCTGGCTTGCCGAACAACCTCCCCGTGGTGCCAGCTGGGTGGTTCGGGATTTTCCCGTTCCAGCAAATGGTTCGGCGGCAGTGTTCCAGGACGTGGTGGGTTTTCGCCTGGCAAGCGTTCTCCCTAAAAAAGGGACACATATGTCCGTTTAACAACACTGTGACGTGGCGGACGTGACTCGCCACTAAATAAAGTCACTGCCCCTTGCTTCATCCTGGCGAAGCATTGTATTCCAGCAACCTTATGCTGAACGTCTGGGGAGCATTGGGCCCCTGTTTGACAAAGGAACAAACGAAAGGCGTATGAACTGATCAATCAGTCACCGGCTCCCAATGGGCGCGATTCCCTGAATTCGCTCCGCTGCCTTGCGGGCAGGCTATTCAGCCAAAGGCTCGGGGTGGTGTCCCCTAAGTCAACACCCTACTTCGGCTTGGGCAACCGGGTAGTATCTCGCCCTCTGAGGAAACCATGGACATTGTTGTGTTGTGCTTTATTTTACTGTTTCTGCACCTACGTTTGAATCCCATGGTTCCTGATGGCATTATGTCAGTTAGCAGACTTTTGCAAATAATACTGAGGATCGCCCGCTCCACTAAGCAGGCTTGAATTAGGGACCTACGTGTTGGAAGGCAGACGCATTGTTTTTTCGGTCACGGGCAAAGAATGATCTAGAGCTGAGGTTCCTGATGGATGGAAGAAATCTGTGAAAGGTAATCAAGACATAGGATCCAGTCTATTTGGAGTACAAAATAGCTGGAAGCTTATGCACCGCTAAAAAGGTTAGAAGCGACAGCTTTATAAAGTTTTAGGGACTAAAACGTCAATAACTGCTCCTAGAAAGCTTTGGTTGAATGTAAAACGAAGCGACAAAGTCAGCAATTTTGTTCCTGCCCTGTCCTCCTTCCGAGATGACATTATACTCCACGAGAATGATGTTAAGGCCTTGTTGTATTCCTCAGCCTACTCGACTGAGATACCGTCTCCCTGTGAATATTTGCATCCGATTCACTCTTCCTGTTTGTGTCCATAGAAACCAATATATAAATGGCTTCGAAGCTCCTTCTTGAACTGTATGTTAATTCCTCACCGGGTTCCCATGGTTTGCATCCCTGTTCCTCAAGACCGTAGCTGAGTACATCGCTGCTTCACTCTGTCAAGTATTCCGGCTGCCTGTCTTCTGAGGGAAAAGTGGGCATCACGAAGCCCATATACAGTTCAGTTCAGTTGATTATTTATGATCCAGGTGCCCCGACTCACATTGCAAGGATAAAAATAAATAACAACGTCAAGGTAGTGGGGTTAAAAGTAAATAGAATGTAATGAAAATGGAAGTAAGGAAGTGAGTTAAACTAGTCAAATTAGAACAAAAATTAACCCCATGCGAGAAACCGAATGCGAAAACGCCACTGGCTGCGTGACTGCGCCATGTCTGATACGATGTGCACTATCCAGAGGCCCCCATCGACACACCAGCCTGATCAACGCTCAGTCAATTTCTTCATGCCACTACGCCACGTCATGGACTCACCAACTGGCGGTTCCACCTCTTGTTGCAGCCACGGCGCATAATGCACGCAGACGAAGCCAGGCAAAGTGCATACGGAGGACATTGCCTAGGCAACGTAAGTGATTAAGCCAATATGCAAAGGCGAGGATAGACAAAATGGTGTTAACTATAGGCTGATCTTCCTAATATCAGTTGTCTGAAAGGTCATTAATTGAATACTTAAACGCACTCTCCAACACCACTTGGAAAACGTAAACGTTCTCTCGCCAGCCCAGCATAGGTGCTGGAAAGATCGCTACTACATTTTAAAGCTACTCGTTGTTAGAGAAAAATGCTTAAAATAGTTAGATACTGGTAAGCGTTTGCATTTTATTTTTGTTGACTTTCTAAGAAGTTGTACAATGGGTGGTGAATGAAGCCCTTGCTTCAGTTGCTCCGATGAGCGCTGGGGTGTTACAAGGTTCTGTCCTAGGCTCGGAACTTAAAAATTTTTAGGAATGATCTTCCGACTGCTTTTCAAACTGACTTCAATCTATGCCGATGATCTGTGGTTGGAGGTCAACAGCCTTGATGATGCTGACATTTCAGGTGAGGATTAACATGGTGTATGACTGCTTAGCCCCAGATAGTCACCTATAAATCGTAAAATCCTTTGTTCTTACAACTGGCGCTCCTGATCTAGTCGGCACCAATCAAGTCGGTGGCGCCCTACTCACAATTGCCTCCCAAAAAAATCTCGGTGTTATCGTGCCCTCCGATCTTCGTGAAAACCCACGATACGCCGGAAGTTCGAAGAAAAGTTTGCAACTGACGCGAGGATGGCCCCAAAGATCTTTGCTTACGTGAAACGCCGTTTGAAGCCAAAAGGTGACGTGTCATGTCTGGAAGACCCGGACGGACACCTGCTAACTTCCAGTTCCGATCGCGCGTCCGCACTGGCCGCTCACTTCGCTTCCGTGTTTGCAAACGACGCGGCGTCCATACCCATCTCAGCGAGTAACCTTCCTGTAGAACTCAACAGTTTGGTTTGTGATGTCGACGAGGTGCGCCTGCTACTTGCGAATCTTGACGGTACCAAGCCTGCAGGGCCTGACGGGCTTCATCCGCTAATTATCAAATCACTAGCTGCCATTATCTCGCCTGCTGTTACGGATCTATTCAACAAATCATTGTCTGAGGGCTCATTGCCAAACGACTGGAAGCGCTCGGTGGTGAGGCCGATCCCGAAAGATGGCGACCCCAGTAAGGTGGATAACTACAGGCCAATTTGTCTTACACCCGTTTTGGCCAAAGTTATCGAGAAGATAGTAAAAAAACGTCTAATACATCTGTTGCAATCGAAAGAACTTCTGACACCGGCACAACACGGATTCAGGATGGGATATTCTTGTGTTACCAACTTACTTGTGACGAGACAGGAATGGTTGCAAGCACTGAACCGGGGAAAGTCCGTCGACGTAATCTACATCGACTTCAGCAAAGCATTCGACAAAGTTAATCATGAAATGCTTCTAGACAGATTAAGGTCGTGTGGTGTCGGAGGGTCGTTACATCGATGGATCCATGAATTTCTCGTTGGGAGAAAGTGGAGGGTACAGGTGGACGGCCATCTAACCGATTGGTATGCCTCGACCAGTGGTGTACCTCAAGGTACGGTACTGGGACCCACTCTGTTTCTCATCCATATCAACGAGCTGCCCCAGCTTCTACGGTCGCCGTGTGCACTGTTTGCGGATGACCTCAAAATTTAGCGAGAAATTAATACTCTCGATGATTGTGACATTCTCCAACAAGACCTCGACCGCCTCGCAGTATGGTCTGCTGAAGTCCACCTACCGGTCAACCCGGCAAAGTCCCTATTCATGAATCTCGGGAAGGCTGTTCACGGACGAACGTACACCCTAGACGGCCAACCACTGCATCCCACACTTTCTGTGAAGGACCTAGGTGTACTCTCACGCTGCGACTTGAAGTCCGTCGACAACACCGACAAAATGTATCGAAACGGACTGCGCATGCCCTGGGCGCTGAAACGCAGCTTCTGCACTTGGTCTGAGGACGTCGCCACTCGCCTCTTCTCTTTCATCGTCAGACCAATGGTAGAGTACGGCTCGCCTGCATACTGTCCGATCACTCGCGGCGAAGCGCAAAAGATCGAACGAGTACAACACGTCGCCACCAAGTTGATCCCCAGCTTGAGAGGCTTATCCTATGAAAACCGGTGCATGAAACTTCGGCTCTACACCTTATCATATCGCCGTGTTCGAGTGGATCTTATCATGACCTACCGTATTTTACATCTCGGTCATTTCCCCCATGCTGAGGTCGTTACTCCACTTGCGAGTACCATGCACCACACGTGGGCACAGGTACAAACTCGTGGTACCTGATCTGAAGAAAATCCCACACCCCCTGTGTTTCGAGCGGAGGGTTGTGCAAGCCTGGAACAGTCTGCCAGAACACGTCGTCGAGGCCGAATCTGTGCAGAGATTCAAATCATTGTCTGATTTACACTTCGCTAACATACGTTTCAGAGAACGGTTGCCACTTGACAACGATATCACCCACTTGTGACTCACTGTGTGAACAAGCATTTTGTGTGCTACAGAAGGAGTTGCTGAACCATATCAGGATAACCACCGGACGTGTTTTTTTAAATGTTTTTTGATTATCACCCTATGGAGTTGTACAGAATTATTTTCTACTTGCTCCAAAATACAGTATTCAGTTAAGAAATCACTACACTCAACAGGATGTTTGGGCTATAGGAAAGCCATTCTCTCGGATGACTCGACATCTTCAAACTGTTCGTCTCACATGTGCGCTCTAACAAGCTACCCACGCACTAAGTTTGTGTGATCTGATTATGGAAGCTCAGAGATGTGGTTTGAAATCAATCCGTGCTTCGAGATTTGTTTAATTTCGTTCAACTCTACGTATGAATTACGTATGAATTAGTTCTCTAGGCCATCGTTGGCACGGAGACCTGATCTACACAAGATGCATCCTCAGAGTGAAACTGGGCACTTGGCCACAACAATTTCATCATCAATACACGTTAGCCTAGAGTGAGACAATGCCGCAATACAAAAATGATAAAATTAGACAATACATAATTTTAAAAAAAGTTGTGAAATAGTAACATAATGTCAAACGTCATATTATGCATAGGTGTTGAAGTTGTTATTGGAGGGGGAAGCTAAAAGGGAGAGAAGGGATAAATCGACACAACACAAACGCCACTGAGACCGGCTCTTCGCCATGTCAGCTAGTGTATCCAAATAAACGTGTTACTCTTTCGGTCCCCAGCCCGACAGTCGGGAAACATTAACCGATGCCAGGTTCGAAATGAGGGACTTCATTCCTCTTGACCAAGTCACCGCCTCCGTTCTACAGAGACAGCTCGACACGGGGGCACAGCTAGAAGCTCTTTAAACCGCAGAAGCGCCGACTCTAACCAGAGAACACTGCACCCACACAACTATAAAAGTGTTGGAACTGGTTACCGGTTGTAGTCAGTGCTTATACTAAGGAATGTCTAAAGAGGCTTCTGGATTTACACGTACATAGTTTCAGAATCGTTAACCCCAAAACTGTAATGACACACTTCCAACCACCATTTCGCCATAACACGCATTATCCTTACATTGATCGGTAAGCGAAGACGCTGAGAAAAGATACAACATTTGCATTCTACATATAATATTCCTCCGATCTGTCGTTCCAAGCTCTTCCGTCATCAACTAGTGCGACAAGCTGCAATGCAAAATAACTACCTTGTATACGGCTGGATGATCAACCGTTTAGTAAGAGGCCGATGTAAGGGGAGCAGCTAATGATTCACGGAAGAGGGAAGGAAAAGTGCCGGAGAGGAATATAGGTGTAAGGATAACAGGAAGAAAAACCGATCGACCTCCTAACAGTTAGTGTTACCGTGGCACCCGTGGACCGGCAACCTACAGGCAAGTAGCGAAAAGCGATAAGGCTGAAAATATTAGCGCTGATGTTTGGATGGAGTTAGAATAAAACTAGTGGTCCAGTAGTTGTGTCCAGAGAACATTCTAGCGTTGCAGTACACTAATGTAGCCGGTCCGCGAGCGTCATGTTACCAAATAAGAGGTCGATCCGTTTCGCTTCCTGTTATCCTTACCTTCCTATTCCACTCCGGCACTTTCCCTTCTTCCTTGCTTCCTTCGCTGTCACCTTTACATCGACGTCTTACTAGGCGGCTCGAGCGTACAGCCGCTTACGAGCTACTTATTTTGCATTTCAGCATGCCGCAATACTTAGAAACGAAAGATCTCGGAACGAAGGACCGAAGGAATGTTGCATATTTGGCGACCCTGCCAGTTCCCGACAACAGTCCACGAAGCTACATTGTAGCCCTTTAGGCAATAGCTAACATCCTCCTATCGCGTTTCTTCTAGTTGACTTTCCCCAGCCACCACGCTCAATGCCACTTGTAGGCACATAAATTGATGCCGGTATGGGCCATTATGGGCGCTGAGGACAGCGCCTGCTAAGAGGGGGGATAATGTACCTGGTCTGCGGGCGTCACGTTAACAGGTAAGAGGTCGATCCGTTTCGCTTTCTGTTATTCTTACCTTTCTATTCCATTCGGGCACTTTCCCTTCCCTCTTCCTTGCTTCCTTAGTTGCCATCTTCACATCGGTCTCTCACTAGTCGGATCGAGCGTACAGCCGTCTACGAGCTATTTATTTTGCATTGCAGTTTGCCGCACTACTTGGACACGGAAAATCATGGAACGCCGAACCGAAGCAATATTACACTAAAGACCAATGAAGACAGCCAGCACATTCAAAAACTACGTGAAACAGGACTGTTGTAAGTCACGAAGCTGGGCTAATCGTAAGCAAAAAGCAAAATATGAAATGACCGCTAACAGACATCCACAACATACCGCAGATCTGAAGAGGTGCTTCAAGTTCCAGAAGGATCGGTTGGGCCAAGAAAATTTCGCGCGATTTTTCGCAGATGTAACGAATCTCCTCTTCTTTCATTTCTACCAATGTGCCGGGTCGAGAACATCTTACTACACAAAAATCGGGGTCAATGCATCATTTAAGTCTAACCATCTAGGAGTCTTTCAATAAAAGCATCAACGTCAAAATCCAAAACCATTTCCTACGCGGACAGTGACAGGCCTACGGCGAACAAACGAAGGGTGGTTGCATAGCTGTGGTACACCAGAAACAATGTAGATGCTTGAAACAGACTTCAAATAATTGCATTAATGGATAGGATGCATATGTAAGCAAAGCATAAATATATTTCGTGCTCTTAAAATTCTCTTAAACTAGTCGTTTATATTTATCAAAGTCGCCGTTCATTTTCCCGCTTCTGATGGCTGCTGCTTTGTTGAGCGGCCCATGATTACTTCATTGTTTAGTGGAGGGAGGTTACCGTGAATTTACCACGGTGTTAGCGCATGTGGGACCTTTTCAGCTTGAATGGTCAACAGCATGTTGTGTTGGAATAGTGTTCACTCTTGATGGGTACTGAAGGGAATCTGGGAAGTCGCTTCCCGTAGGATTTCCATAGTAATAATAAAAAAGTAAAGGTGTACACTGAAAAAGATCAAACTCAAGTGGGAAGCGGTAAGTGTGTAATAAACTTATAACAACTTTATTGCGGTTACCGTAACTATAAAGTTTTTGCGCGCATCTCCGTTATATGGAAGTAGTGATATTACGGGTTTGGACACGCCGACCTACGTCATTCGTACATATTTGAAGTTTGGTAGGCGTGGCTATATCCCATAAAAATGCAGTTGACTGCGGAACAGGGATCGGATGAGGGCACAGGAAATGAACGCGCTTGTGCAAATGCAATAGGGCATCAGGCTGACGCGCCAAGACTTATATACTAAGTCGGCGTCATCGAAATGTAGGCACAAGTGAGGAGCAAGGAGTGACCATACTGTTAGAAACATGGTGTACGGAATATTCTACGTGTTTGCCCAAATCCGCCTCTTATTTTTCGTCCCTTCCCGCATGCTTGACTTGGTGACACAGTCCGCGCGAGTGAGCTTGGTGGAATCCAACGCATCCGAAAGGTACCGCGGTTATATCCTATGGCGTTGCATGTTTGTGGATGTGAGTAGGCTGGGCTGTTCCTACTTATAGGCCCTTTGCCCAATGTGACGGGGACGTGCTACCAGCGACGGTGGATGCCATGTCCGAGCTGGTTCCAAGCATAATATCAGTGCGGACGCTGGTGATAGACTAAGGATAAGCTAAGAAGAAAACATTTGCAATGCGTTCACCAGCGCGAACGTAGTCTTTTGCAGAGTGTGCATTTTGCGCAGCTTGGCTCTTCGTTGCCCGCACCTTCGTTTCCTTTAGTCTGAGGAGAACAGTGGAATAATGGAATACTGGTTTATTACGGGTAAAAAAGCATTGCTTAACAAGCCCCGTGGAGTGGAAACTATTTCGAAACTCAATTGCATGATAAAGTGAAAAGCGTGGTGGTGGAGTCACCATGGACTTATGTGGAATAGAGGAGACATTTGTGTATTAAACGCGTAAATCCATAAATCCATTGGTTAGGCGTTGAGCAATACACAGTTTGCTTGCGTTTTGTAGCCCCTGGCTAACAAGTCATAAAATTCAATGTGAGTGAGATATTGCATCTTCAACACATTTTTAAATATTGCTAGATTGGGAGCAGGGCGACATTATTAGGGAGGGCTATCCAAGGCTGGTACGCGCGGAGGAACAAGAAATTTCTGAGGCATTGAAGCCGGCTATACTGAATTGTCAGTTTCAGAGGGTGACCTCTTGGTTTAGTGTTTTTCCAATCCCAGCAGCGGACGGCAAATATGAGTTTGGGATCCTTTTTCCCTCGAAAAGATCCGGTTTCTGCCACGGCTGCTACGCCCGAATAGCATATTCCACTTGCGGTCGCACGTAGGTGTTAAGCATTTGGGGAAAGATTGAGGGTGCAAATCGACCGAAGTCTCTGCGAAGAGGGCCGGAGTGCCGCGTGCCGGTTCTCGTCGCCTTCGCTACTTGTTTTGGACACCCGAGACCCTCCCGTACCTATACACCTAGGTCACGCTGCTGCGAAACCTTCTCCAAGGCGTGGTCTCCATGCTTGTAAGCGCTCACGGGCTGGTGACGCAGACGTATCGCCTTGCACTTAGCTATGTTTAACTGGAGCATGTTCCTCTTTGGCCATTCTTAAATGTAATCTAGTTCATGTTGGAGCAGATCATGAACTGACTGATTACCAATCGCCCGCCATATGTTGACGTCATCGTTGAAAAGCAGGCACGTTGAGGAGCTAAAACTTGCCACGCCGTTGATAAGCACCAGGAATAAGTGCGGTCTTAGCACAGAACCTTGTTGGACACCACATTCCACCTCAATTGGGTTGGCGAGTGATCCCTTAACGTGTACATGAAGCGTACTTTGGTGATGGTAGCTGCTAGTCCAATTTAGTAAAAGATCTCAGAGCTCGCAGTGCTGTAGCCGTTGAAGTAGGGTGCGGAGAGCAGGGTGGTTGAAAGCTTTGGAGAAGTCCAGATACATGACATCAACTCCGACTCCCGTCATCAGCTAGTTCCGTCCAACTACCTAGTGCAACCAGTAGGATGTTGGTGCATGACCGGTGTTGACGGATGCCTTGCTGCTCCTGTACCAAGACGTTGCCTTTTCCAAGTAGTCCATTAGAGTCTCAGCGACGACTGCTTCCATCACCTTAGCGAGCACAGGGTGGAGAAGGGGGTGTTGTGCACTTATACTGCGTGCGTTGGTATACATCCGTGCTTCAGCGCATTATCAGAGTGTGCTGCAAGCCCTTCTTGGATGGAACGATGAATGCGTTGAATTTTTCCGTCTTATGTGGATATCTTGGTGGTCGCGCTGAGCAGCGCACATGAGGTGTTAATTGGTGCTAGTTCTATGTGACAACACGACTTATGTTGAAACTGATAACAAAAAATTGAAATAGGGTTTAAGTGAACGAGCGAAGCTGAAGGCTCGTGCTGAAGCCATTGCGCAGCGTTACGTGGACACTATGGAGGTGCAGGACATAATACTTAAGAACGACAAGCTGCGAACCTTAAGGGGCGCTTAAGTGGTCATGGATGGGAACGCAGTTTCGTTGTAGATGTCGCCGTACCCCTGGCTTCCACACACTCGTCACTACAAAAGATTTCGTGTTTGCATGGGATATCGTGAATGATGGCATTAGCTTGTAGAGCAGATATGGATGTATACCAGACATAAGCCTCGTATAAGATGTTATAATCTTCGGTTGCTGTTGTTACGCCTAAGGTAAGCATAGCATTGTCCAAAACGTCATCTAAATACCAGCTTCAGATGTATCTCTACGTACCTTCGTGGGTCAGTTGCTAATTGCCCTTACTGATGCATTTTCGTTACGCCTGAGTACTAATTACTTTACTCCACCGCGTTCAACTACAAGTAGTATGCTTACCAGAAAAGAATATATATATCTTGCGTCTTGTCGATAAAAGACCAATTTTACAGAGAATATACTATTTATTTATTTATTTAATTTTAATGTTATAGGCTTAAGAAGCAGACAGATCGCTCCCCACATATCCTCTCTTGGCCCCATTTACTTGGCTGTATCTGTTATACATGTGCCCATCACTATTCGCAGCACAAGTAGACAGTCATCATGAAAATCAGATCCACCTCTACAACCGCTTTTACTAGTCAACCATTCGTATTTCCAGAGCTGGCTAGCCGAACAACCTCCTCGTGGTGCCAGCTGAGTGGTTCAAGTTTAACCCGTTCTAGCTAATAGTTTGGCGGCAGTATTCCAGGACGTGGTAGGTTTTCACCTGGCGAGCGTTCTCCCTATAAAACCACAAATGTCTGCTTAACAACCATGTGAAGTGGCGGTCGTGGCTCGCCACAAAATAAAGTCATTGCCTCGTGGATATCTGGATAATCCTTTAAACCCACTGACAGCAATTTTCTACCCACACATTGCTGACGATAGCAAACATTCAAGAATGGAGCAACACGGTTACAATCGCAAACTACACAGCTACACAAACGCACACACAATTACATACTTACATATCCCTGTACAAACAAGCACTGTCATGGCAAACATATCGGATTTTTGCACATTCTTGATCACGCATTGTTTTCTTAGATTGATCCTGCCTGTAGAAGCTTGCCTCGCCTTGTCGAGAATAAAAGCTTTAGTTATTTATTTCTTTATTTCATTGGCACGAAAGCAGACCAACGACAGAGAGGCCCCTGTCACACTGGCTGGCCAGACAACCAGCAAATTTTGACCCCCACTTTGTCTTATCTCGGCCGCCTGTATCTTATAAATCATTTACCACGCTCAAACTCCTACCATGCGTTATGCGCAATGGTAGGTAAACAAACAACTACTATATTTTTGTTACTACTATCCTACGCTTGCTTTACCTCATTACTTGTTATTCAGCGTGCTAAAATAGCTCTTGCTGGGGAAACCACCATAAAAGTAGCTGATGCGACATTACAGTAATCGTTATAATTGCCACCTGGAGGAAAACACCGCTGGCGCTTGATTCAGAATTAAAAATTGGTGAGAAATAGCTCGAAATTAACCAAACAGCTACACAATAGTAGGCACCAACATATGAGGCATAATAATCTCTCATAATGAAGCAAGCTCCACCCCCATAAGTAGAGCAGTTAATGCCCTACCAAAGCAGACACAAGTGCATTTCAAGCCCCGAAGCAATTGGCTTAATTTTGCTAAATTTTCTGTTACTCATTTCTTTATTATTATCGTCTGGCTCCTGTAACCCACTTGTAGTGGAGACATGGCTTTATGAATACAAAATATCTGCCCTGCTAGCATATGAATTCCTTTTTTCGGTTGTCAAAGTCATCCAAAAGTCCTTCAACGTTTTTGAGTAAATTAATAGTGGCCACCTGATCTACTCCGTATTTCAGCGATGGGTGTGTTGGGCGGAGCCTGGGATACTAGTCGGTAAGCAATGACACGTAAAACGTCTCAAATACAAAAGTATAGAAGTCGGAGGCGACTGAACCCAAGGTATATTGTGCAGGCTACAAGAATAGGAAGCGAATCCGACAGAGCGAAAAACGTGCAGCGAGGTACTCATCAAAACGGTTAGTGTCAACGGACGTGCAGTCAGTAAAACAGGTGGACGTTTCGAAGGTTAAAACAACCGTAAACTCCAATGCTACAAAATACTGAAACAGCTTGTTTTCCGGTACACTATGGGTGCACATATATATGCAGGTTAGGTTAAATGATGAATAAGAATAGCGTTGTTTACCTGTTTTATTCTGCCGAAAAAGGATAGCCGACTTTTTAGAAATGGTTATCTTTCCACTTTTTGAAGGTTACTGCGCCCTTAAATTTTCAGCTTCTTCCGGCACTGTTCGGTTTGGTTACCGATTCTGCTTCGCCATGTTTGACTTCTTTTTTACGTTGTGCATTTTCGACAGCTGTGAAACAAGCTTGAATTGGTAAGAAGCCGTTTCGACGTGGGTTAGATTCAAGAAGCACCATAACTGATTTTAGTATAATATTGCAATAATAATTTGTTCAGCGTGGTTTTATTTCCCAAGCTTGTGCGTTGATTTGTCCTAGCTTCTATCGCCCTAACGCACAGTGTGGGCATTGTTATCTTCACTTGCGCAATTACTCGTGCTCTACGTAGATAGCTTCTTTGTGAGCTTCTTTTCTTTGTGGCATTGCGCATTCGCTTAGTACTAGCGGTAGCGACAGTGCAGGACGTTCCGGTATTTTTACGCGCTTACTTTGCTCTACTTATTTTCTTTCCATGGCTTTTATGATCATTTATTTTAATGCTTATGATGATCGCTAATTTCAGTTTACTGAATTTTTAATGTCCTCTTATTTACCTGCTGACTTGGGATTCTTTCTCAAAGGGTTGCACTTATCCTGCTACTCGAGTTCGCTTAGTACCTTTTTATGAAATGGGGTCGCGAGCCTCCATCAGAGACTCACATGTATTCACTTCATCTAATGAGCGGCGGTACATTCTCATACGTGGTTCCTTTACAATACTGTTTTGGGCAATGGTGGGTGATGCGGTATGAAGCGACATTGGATCAGGGTATAAGATCGTAACTGTATTCGGCCGTTGCGCATAGAAAAGGTTGTTAACAGAGGGAATACGTCTATGTGCATCGGAATAGCAATCCACCGGGCGCTGAATGGCGAAGATCTGCGTAGGCAAACATTGGACATACAATGCAAGACCATTTGAAAAATATGGAATGGTCTGTGCCAACGCGGACGCAGGTAACATGGTCATTATCTTAAACATGTTGACAGATTTTCAATGGCGGTGCGTGCAACCGGATACCTTTTCACCAGACAGCATCAGTGTTGAGATATGAGGGTTAATGTACAGACAATATTTGTTTATTATACCTTTCGTTGCCATTACATTTTTTCATGATCAGCGTTTGTGTAAACGGACAGGGATTACATCCATAAATCATCTATTTCAGCGTTATGGCCTCATTAACATATCGCGTCGTTTCGCCGAGTACGTTCACCGGATCCACGGTTACAACCATAAGCAGCTCTTGGCTGTTTGGGGACGGTCGCCGGGCGTTGCTACGAAACGTCCCCTTACGGAATACCCAAGCATTGTAAAGGAACACTGGCCGGCGGATGAGAATTTTGCGTTCGCCCACGTGACTATACTTAGGCGAACCAGTAAGTTCTGTGCTGTCATAAGTCTTCAGCGGACTTCTATCAGGCCGGTGCAATAGGCAACTCTGTCGACCTTCCGAAATTACATGAAGACATGGATTCTACAGTAGACATGGGCACACTCCCTAGACTCATTGGGGTTGCCACATATATATAACATTTCATCACAGCCGCATACCACATCGTTTGATTTCGGACGACGATGACCTTGAGCCCCAGGAAGCGCATGGTCCCCAAAGTCGTTCCCTATGGCTCTCCACCCATCTTTAACTGAGTTGGCCTGCTCGATGGGTAACAGCCCACGTCAGTCGTCTTCCCAGCAATACAACTGGGTGAATACAAACAAGCTTTTACAGGTACGGGATACATTTTTCTTAATCCGCAACTTCAGCTTTCAATACCGCAGCTCACTGTGGTGAAAATTCAAGCGCACCGCTTCGGAAAACGGATTCCGGTTGGTGCTTACACGTTAGCTTGAGTGTCCTATTCCTAGAGTCTACCTCTGACTCCTCCTTCAGCACCGTTCCTACAAGCGCTTGGAATGGCGGTCACCGAAGCATGTACTGAGGTTTCACCATTTTACTGCAGACGATATTGACCAACTGAAGAATAAACTGGAGTCCATAGGCGGTAACTTCATACATTGCTGAAACAGGGTATACAGTTGCAGGTAATGTTCAGCCGGCCGGTGGCCGAGTGGTCTGCACGTTTGCTTGCAACCATAAGGTCACCGGTTTGAATCCGCGAAGGGTGGGCGTCCTCGCGGTATACTCTGCCCGCGCGACTAGTGGTGGTTGCGCGGCAGCGAAGCGCCGTTACGGCGTACAGCTGGCACATTATTATCATTATCATTATTATTATTATTATTATTATTATTAATGTTCAGAAAATTAAGGAGACACTGGAGTATGTGAAGAGTTGCATGAGGTCAATGTCTGCGACCATTGCAGGGCAACCAGGGCAGCAGACAACGCAGCTTCCTTTGCCAATTACATCGGTGGATGGACTACAGTCGTTCAATATACTAATACAGGGTGCAGGATGCATGCAACAATGGGTAGGATTCTTTGCTTCCTCATACATGCATGCTGCATACTTATCTGAAAGTTGTGCATATAGACATTTTGTCATAGACTGTACGCCTCATGATGCAACAATATCTAACGCGGTCATCGATGGCGGAGATCAATTACTCCGGTTCTCGCAACAAACGTCGATTCCGGAAAACGAACTATTCACCGAAATGCAAGGTAAGCGACCTCTCTGCACTTTCATTCCTGTCTAGCTGCTCTACTAAAACGATTCTCCGGAAGCAATGTGGCACCAGATGATATGACACAGTATGTCAGGGACCACTTGAAATCGATTTCTGCCAACGCATATTGCGACTCTGCCAAAGAATATGCAATCAGCCAGCAGGTATGAAATGGTGGATTACTTATTAACATTTATTAACTAAAGTTTTCCACTTAGTGGACTTGGACGGCCCAGACGACAGCATAGAAGAAGCGTTACCGTTTCTAACGGAACATGGTCCTCTGTTGTCAGTATTGATGTGCTTTCATTTAATTTATTCACTACTATGCGTCCATAAACGGACTGATTACTGTAGAAAAATTGTATTCCATTCCCGCTATCTTTGTGCTTGTGGTGACGGAAATACAAAGGCATCACTATGAGTAGTGGGACTGGACCCTGCATGCCGTGTTAAACATGGTTGCTTCCATTCAGTAGCAGCAGGCAGTGTACCATGCTATATTATGTTGGCACCATGTGATCTCACGCTTCCCACTGTCATTCAGTTTGTTACGCCGCATGCGAAAAATGTCATATTGGCAGTTGGCTATGACTCGCACGTTTACATTGCGTTTGTAGGCGGTATTGATATCTGCGGTACATATTATTATTAATGGGAAGCGCACGTACGGGTCTGAGGTCCTCCTTCCAGTAGTGTGCGAGCGTGGGTGGGTAGCCAATACGTGAGGCGTACCGGGGTAAATGCTAGGTGCGGCGTACCGGGGTATCGCCTATGTGCGTGCATAGCGTCGTGGTGCGTGCACGGCCATTGGTCCACGTCGCCCAAAGTCAACCGTCAATGACCATTCATAGTCCTCTGGCGTGTCTGTCATTCACTGTTTAACCTGGGTTCTTGCTTGGACACCGGGAATCTCCTTCACTGTCTACTTAACGCAGCTGCAGTGGGCAAACAAATTTGGCCTTCAAACTGGTCGCCAAAGTCCTTAACCATGAATTCAGGTTTATAGTTTATGGTTAAGGACTTTCCTACACATTTTCGCCTTCAAAGTCTTTTTCTTGCTAGCAGGGTGCCCTTAGCGACAAAACGCGCTTTCAAGCTCAGATATGTGTGCAATTTCCAGGCAAAAACATGTTAAATGTTCCTAAATGTTTCCTGTTTTATTCAGGTAGACCTAGCTCATTTAGCCTTGATATAAACTTTGCAACCACTTAGAGTACTTAAAATTACTGGACTATATTCCTTGTGGTTTCTGTGGCTCAGTATCCACTCAAAATGGCAAACTGGTGCCTTCTGATCGTGGGATATTTATAAGTTGTGCTGAAGTCCATTACATATATAATATTCCTTAATGGATTCCTAGTCTTTTCGCGAAACATTATCGCTTACTTGCGTATTTTTGCTAAGTATGTCTGAACCGTTTGCTTTTCGGCCACCTACGTCGTACCTAGTTGTTGCGGGTAGTACGGGCTATATAGAGCCTTTCTAGATAGCTGCGCTTAGTTAGAACTTATACCGCTTCGCCACTTTTTACATAATCTTCTTTTTGCTGCCATCTACCTGCAATGTAGAGAGCCACTTTCAGTAAAAAATAATAGCGTTATTCGTAGACCGCCCTTCAATTGCAAACAACTCGTGAACTACTGCACGTATTGCGTTGTTCTTACTTTTAACGTAATAAGCTTTGAAAACGCTCTGCACAGGCTTAGAAAAGCTTTCCTTTTGTTCTGAGATTTACTCAGGTTTGAAGTTGCCGCTGGCTATCAAAGTTAGCCCCGGAACGTTTGAGTATATTTTCGTTAATGTATATCCTTCCAGTAAAGTACGCAAGCCCTAATACGTCTCTTAGCAAAAGCGCTTCATATTTTATTTGCCTTGACCAAAACTATTTTAAACCTTTCTTGTTCTTTATTATCCCGCCTCTTATTTCTTTCCATGTACGCACCCATAAATGTAACGAACGAGCAGGCGAAATTGTCCAAAAAGGTATAAGGAAATAGTGGCGAATAGAACCTTGTTTCCGTAGAAAACCTGAACAACTACGGTTCCGCTCAGCTTTCGCTACAAACAAAGTCGAGGAGTTCAATATCTCCTGAAAAAGCCAGAAGAATTTCAAGATAGGCGCGTACACCCCAACAGGTGTACCCCTAACAAAACCAGTGCAGTCGTAATTGCCAACAAATAACGGATACCCAAACTTTCCCTACTCCCATGCAAAGGCATAGGATTAATGTAAACCTTGACCTGACCCCTTACAAGGTTCATTTTTTCGCTCTCAAATTTTTCAGCCTTTGAAAAGAAGTTGTTGTCTTTAAAGTATATCTTATCACGAGTCATTTACTTTTTGGCTATACACACATAAATGAAACGTCACTGTACTGAGCGAAACGTTAGCAAAAGTCATGCAACTTGCTCAGGCGCCGTGAAGCACACAGACCACTGATGTGCATGAACCCCATTTGGCAGGGGAGCTACTTACACACATCGCTACTGGCCCTTATCACCCCTAGAGAAAAAGAACGGGCCAAGTCTCTAATATCAAAACGATTCATTATGCGCGAGACAGCCAATTTGGGGCCTATCGTGAGCAATCCGGAAAAAACACCTCTTCAGAGAGCGTTTGCATCTTCCGATAAAGTTCCGCCTAAGCAAATGGTGTAACCTACCCCAACCGGCACTGAGATAGTTACCCTACTCCTAGTAGATCTAGCTCTGTCATAACAGCATGTGGACCCAACTGTGCCGAAAGCTTACATTACTGAACTAACTTCGGTGGTACGGTATTAAGCTGCTATCGTCCAAGCTGAGATTGATACTGATAAACCTAACGATTCAGACATGTGTGACACCGATACACAACCTTTGACAGAGGTAGCTATCGGCAACACACCCAACAACCATATGACAAGCACCCCACTGACAACCAGGGAATTCTCGCGCAACTGCCGAATACGAAGGTTCATCAAGAAGCCTGCCACTTGCAACTCCCACGTGCCTAGACATTAATCCAGTGAACTTCGGAACGAAACCAAGCAGCCCACACCCTCCGTGCTATTCAACAAATGCTCATCTCGGAATAGTCCGACTGCACCCTTAAAGGCACTACCTAACAAATATGAACCACTGTGGGTGACTACGACTACTGACAAGCAAGTACAGCCCCCAGCAATGCATGCTTGCTTCCAACTCCAACACCAGCTGCTCACCATTTAGATGCCAATATCCTCAACCAAGGAAAGAACCTGCGCTATGCCCGTCCCACGCTAATTCCAATCGGTAGAGCTAACATGATGAACCGCGCTACTGCCCCACTACACGGCCATCAGAAAAACCAGTATCTCCCTCCGAGACTGTCCAATATAACACGGTCTGTTGGTGAACTCCCAAATACCACCATTTCCGCTGGGCCATTAATCTACTGTAGTTTTAATCAATGGCAGGTACCCAGCTACAAACCTGCTGTTTATAAATAAAATAAAAAAATAGATCGCTCCGCGAAGTAAAGAGCCATTTCACCCCACTCTCGCTTTCAATGGTTAATAGCCAGCGCCTTCCAAGCCTTCAAAACTGCCCAAACAGCCTTACCCATCAATACCCATTCCCGTTCTTTTTAATTGAGCACGCCACCAGTCAGTGCAGGAAGAAGCGGCTCGCTAGCAACGTTATATGCACTAAAACATCCTACAAATGCCCTTGAGCAATTGCTACTAGCCCTTCCAACACATCCTGCAGGCTCTGCCTCACTCAAAACCGTTCACAGGATTGGCATGCATCCTCAGCCCCTATCACTCCATGGTAACCTGCCTAAAAGTTCCCTTTTGCGTAACTTAGCGGTACCGGAATAACGGCAGCGGAGGATTTTGCTTCCCCTGAGACACTACTTGCCGCACCTTTGAACATGACTTCTACGCATCCAACCGACGACATAACCTGGAGCCTCTCCATTACAAGCGAGCATGCCCACTTCCCTCTCCGAATCTTAGTATGCGGTCCAGATAGCTCAGTAACCAACTCACTTGTGGCCGAGCTATGCCCCTCAGGATTGCGTGATCACTATAGTTCAACACTATTTTCCAACGTCTACATTTGACATATCCCTGCTTATACCTTAGTCGTCGCCAACAACGTTCCTCTCAATCACGAATCTCGCTCCTCTGCGTCGTTTCAGCATGGTAACCAAACGGATTCACTCCTACAACCTGACCTTTTGTATGAGAACGCGGACCTTGACCATGCTATCCCTGCTACAATGAACAGTACACTGACCACAAACGCAGTTGTGTTACATAACGCCTCAACTACAGTCTTCCACATCAACACTCGAGGAATCAAACAGAGAAGGCATCTTCTAGGACCTTTCCTTTTGTTGTCCAGCCCGCACGTAGTATTTATTACAGAAGCTTGGCATCCACTTGACGCCTCTGAGGCGCAGCGGCACATTCCAGTTTACACTGTTTTCCACAATGGACGTGGCAATCATATTGGAGGCTGGTGTCTTATTTACGTCAACAAAGACTTCCGTGCATCAACTTTCCAAGCTATTTCCATTGGCAACCCAGCAGCTTCCGTTTAGACTCAATCCGTCGAAGGCCAGCTCAACCTCCTATTTGGTTGTGTGGATAACCCACCCAATTCCGCTTATTCTATGGGTACCGATTTGGTACAGCTATTTCGCGAAGCATCCTTCGCGTCAGCAAGGTATAAGCTAATTGGCGGAGATTGTAATAGGCCCAATACTTATGGCTTTAGCAGTCCACATATTCCAGGTATAGAGCCATCGTTGACTGTTTTCATACATTATTGGACTCAACAGATGCATGCACCCACGAGAGGACCTAGTACCTTGGACCTGCTAATCACGAAAGGCATACCCCACACATGGGCTAACGTGGTAAACAACCCTCAGTGTGGTTCCCATAAGATAGTAAGGCTCATACTTTTACTCCCTAAACTTCCTCCTCCACAAGATATTATGAAATTTTCACCAAGACTTCTCCACCGTATCCCCACCCAGCACAACCTCATGATTTTAAAACGATTAACGACAATTACTTTACCATAAGCAGTCTTTATAAAATCGTTCAAAAACGAAGCTTTTGTTCTTAAGTGCCATGCGATAATCTTACGATTCACTAGATTATTTGCTCTCTGGAATCGTTCAGAACTCCTCTGGGACTCGTTTAGAAAAACTCTGGAAATCGTTTAATAATCCTCCGGAAATCGTTCGGAAATCCTTAAAATTTGTTAACAGCTCTTATGCAAATCATGAGAAATCCATGTGTTGGGAGTGATCGCGCTGTCGGTGGTCGTTATGGATCCGTCGAATCCCGTCGGCAGGCACTAACAATCCCCTGTTCGCACAAGGTATATTCACCGCATGCAGTACTCTAAAATATATGCTCTTCCCGTAGTCGCTGTTTCTACGAAACTTACTGATCCACGCCAATCTAGCACCAAGATGTTGTTAGCACACTTGCTAAATGCATATCTGTATAGTTCAAAGGGTATTTGTGCTACTTTAGCCAAGCAACATAATCCTATAGTGGGAAACGAAATGAAGACAAGGTGTAATGTTATTTGCCACCAGACCGCACAAAAAGGAGCGCAAACGCGTACCACATGCACCAAAGTGTTAACAACGCAGAAAGGAAGCACAGTTGTGTAGAAAAATAAGTTCAATCATAACAGTTTTACGATGAGATAAATAAATAAATAAATAAACTTTTATTCTCGACAAAGCGAGGCACACCTTTACAGGCATGATCATGCTTGGCTAACATAGAGTGATCAAAAATGTACAAAAAGTATATGTTTGGCATAACAGTGTATGTAAGTGTATGAGTGAATATACGTACTTAATTTTGTACGAATGTAGCTTGTGTCTTTGAATATGCCGGAGCATTTTTGGCTGTTTGTTATCCTCAGGAATGTGAGCATAAGCGATTGATGTCTGCGAGTTGGATAGCACTTTCCGGATATCCAGCGTGTATGGGTGTATATACTTATGTAATTTTGTATGAATGTAGCTTGTGTCTTTGAATATGCCGGAGCATTTTTGACTGTTTGTAATCCTCAGGAATGTGAGCATAAGCGATTGATGTCTGTGGGTTTGATGGCACTTTCCGGAAATCCACGGGCCAGTGACTTTATTTTGTGGCGAGTCACATCCGCGACGTCGCAGTGTTGTTAACAGACATTTGTAGCTTTTTATAGGGAGAACGCTTGCCAGGCGAAAACCCACCACGTCCTGAAACACTGCCGCCGAACTACTTGCTGGAACGGGTTAAACCCGAACCACCCAGCTGGCACCACGAGAAGGTTGTTCGGCTAGCCAGCCATGTTTCTGTTTAGGTCTACAGTTTCTACCGCCTGAAAGGAAAGTATGCGTACACAATATACGTCACTGCTTGCATCACCCGGCCTATTGAGGCTTCCGTCGGATGTTAGTTGTGGGACGTTTTGCCGTACGGTGTACAGCCAGTGTTTGAGAGCTTTCCTAATATCCGAGACGGTCGCACCGACAGACACTCACCGCGCAAACAGCACAGCTGCACTAGATCTACAAAGATAACGAGTACAACTTACAGTCGGATATGGGCTCTAAACTGATTCACGCCTTACAGTTTGCACTGAACAAGTGCTACACACACCTGCTTATCGCTGAAGACTTTAAGGTGCACGACATAGGAATGCCAGCAGCGGACGGTACGCAGTATAAAGCCTGCTTGCCTGCTTCTATGTAACCACATAACCACTCCTAACAGATTTCGAACTGCTAACAAGCCATCGATACTGAAGCTTGGACTCAATAATGAAGGATTCGTGGTTGATGGGATAATTACAAACACACCACTGGGTCTTACTGATCATGTTCCTCTACTCTTTGACTAAATATGCTATGCCGAGTACTTTGTAAAGGAGGATGATAAAGTTCCTTACGGTCAAGCACTATAATGTGTTATTTAAGCTAGTGAAGGGTACATCTTGAACTTTCTTAACCGAACTCCCGAGGATGTTGCCTGAGAAACCTTTACATGGACGTATAGCACATTGGTGGCGCAGGCTTCAAAACTGAAGCCCTTCCGACCTAAAAAAACAGGCATAAGCCATTTCCGAGGAGCAGAACACGTAACTGTATGTCTCTGAAGGGTTGGCATGGCGAGATCATTAGGTCTGCTCGAATGCCGAAACCTGGACTGAATAGGTGCCACATCTTAACTTCTGTATGAAACTGATCCGAAAAGGCCGAGACACGCATCATCAGGAGTTAATGAATCGGGTCTGCACGAACCCCAAATTTCTGTACGGGCACTTTAACGGCCTTCGAAAGGTAAAGCGTGGGATACCAGCCCTAGTCACGGCTGATGGGTGCACGCGATCAGCAATGGAAGCAGCTGTTCTCCTACGGATTCTTTACTCCAAAACTTTCCAGCAGGTAACGGGCCCAAAATTCTACTCTTTTCTATTACTCCATTGTCGGATTTAGACAAGCTGACAAATTCACTGCGAAAGCTGTGTTAAAGAGGTTGTTATCCTTGTGTATCCACCGTTTCCCTGGAGTCGACAACGTCCGACCAAGGGATCTGCATGCGGTAGCTAGTGATCTAGCAGAACCACTGGCTGTTTGCTACCAGCGACCTAAGTTGTGTCTCGTTTTACCTAGAAGGTATCATTTATTTATTTACTTATTTAGGAAAGACCAATATTGCGCCATTCTGGAAGCGAGGGATCATCACTCCTATCCATAAAGAAGCTAGCCGCACTCACCATCCCAACTACCGTCCAAAAACACTACTTCCTTTACTAGCCAAAGTGATGGAATAAATCATCGCCCATACGCTGATGCAGTACCTCGAAAGTCACATATTAATAGCCCAAGAGCAACGTGGCTTACGTTAAAAGTGTTCATGTGTTAATAACATATTGATTACACGTAATAGCTGGACTGAAGCCGTTGATGATGGAGCATGAGTCCATGTCATCTACCTGGACTTTTCAAATGCGTTCGATCTCTATGACCACCGAATTCTTCACAAGCATTGAATCTACGGCACTGGAAACCCAATCCTTAGCTGGACTAGCAATTTTCTGCACGAACGACGGCTAGCGGTAAGGGTTCGCAGTGCTTGTCTGGTGCAAATGATGTGGCGTGTGATGTAGCACATGGCCCGGTTCTTAGACCTTGTCTATTCTTGGTGTTCATTAACGATTTGGCGGGGCTAATTGCTCCCGATTTCCTATATTTCGAGGATGATATGGCAAAAGATCAGAAGACCGGACGACCAGGAACGGCTCCAGTGCGATCTTAACACGGTGTCGGACAGGTCAGCTCAAAATGCTCTACCGTTTACCATAGACAAATGTCACGTTGTACACTTACGCCATAGACATACCTACACCTTTTTGCTTGGAATATTCGGGTTGCAGATTAGCTCCTAAGAACGTGACCTTGGTGTGAACGCACAACCGTTCAAAACAGGCTGAGGTAGCTGCGCAAAGAGACAACCGGCACGTCGGCATGCTTCGAAGGCCTTTCGGGAGAATTGACCCATCAAACTTCCCAAAGGTGCACAATTCCTTCGTGCGCCCGCATGTTGAATACGCTATCCAGGCTCGGCAAGCTTGGTTGAATCGCGACCTGGATGCGTTAGAGGTACCACAACAAAGAGCTACAATGCATACGCTAGCACGCTTACCACCGAAGGCTGAAGTTGCGGGGAATTTTCAGCGGACGCTATCGAAGGCTGCGCGGTGATCTTAGTGTATCAGCTATTGAGTGACCCCAACTACGTATACCGCCGTTTGCTGCAACCAAGTCACAACACGCAGCTGAGGGGTAAATGATTAAAATTGCAGGAACGATATACCCGTCTAGGAGGTGGACGAAATTACTTTTCCCTTCCGGTTTGCCAACCCTGAAACGCACTCCCATACTCAGTTGTATCCTCCCCTACCTTGAAACTTTTCAAAGAAAGCTTAGATGTTGCTCTTAGCTCCCAGCATTTTGGTGCCTATAACTCTGCATTGTGGATTACTTTAAGCATGTTTTTCTACAAGATTTATGTATCAAATGGACCCAATTGTGGGAGCAGATTTCACATCTCACGCCTAATATCAACGGGCACGGCATCCCAGAGTATTTTTGAAGGTTTTTGCTCAACATTTTAATTTTACACTGATGTAATTTTTCAAAGTATTCATCTCGGCAGACATTCGGTAGCTGAGCTGGCTATATGTAGACTTCACCATATGCACTCCAACCATCCTACGGGACGTGTCAAGCACTCGCTTTTATCCTGTGATAAATCATTGTTCGTTGTTCATTGCAATTATGGTCTTCCGGAAATCAAAGACACTCTGCGCTTCGGAATAATTCATGCCTGATGCGGCACCGCGAGACATCAACGCGGACATCCTGTTAAATGGCGGCCTCGTGCACCTTTTCCGCAGGAATGGTATCCAAGTACTGGGCCTTATGTAATGATAGTTATATTGTTATAAGTTTACCAATGTGTCTATATATGGCTTTTCTCCCAGAGCAGCGTCAAATACCTGTAGCTCCGAATGAGAAGCAATTGGTACAGGGAAGTCTGATGTAGAGTTCGCACGTGACTGTCGTAAAGCATTCGTAAAGCATTTGCTTCTTTCGGACATGATTTTAAACAGGCTGTCGCACCGCCGATTCAGTTCTAGGAGACGATGTGTGCCTTTACCTAGATTGCACATGACAATTTGTTATTGTTTGCTATCTCAGCATTTTGTGTTCGTTGAACGCGCACAATTTTACCTGTGCGAGAGCAAAATGTATGATCTATACTTGCCAAGGCTAGACTCCTGCATTGATCTCAATGTGATGATTAATGGCTAACCGTTCCTGCAAATGACGGCGGAGCGTAGTAATTTTAAGGGAAAACAAGTGACAAGGGACGAGTGGACAAGTGACGTTAGTCCCAAGTTGAGGTATATGGGCCATCGGTTTGGTGCTGGGCCCGGCACCGCTGCTGTATGATGCCACGGGGTTGGCACAATGCATGCAGATTCTGACGCCAGCTTAGACCATGCTAGAGTTGGCGCGCGGTAGGTAGCATCGGCTGATATCTTCTGAGGAAGCTAAAGCCATCTAGGTGTAATTAAATGCAAAGCACATATGTTGGAAGCGTATACTTTCTACTCAAGATAGTACAAAATCCACTTCATAATCAAATATGTCCGTACATCCCAGAAGGCATGGAGAATGTTTCTGTATCCCTTAGAGCTCGCATCAGCGTTCTGTAGTCTTCCGGCAATGCAGGCAGGAATGATTAAATAACAAGTAATAATCTATTCACTGAAGCTGCACACCGTGCGCTGCTCCAAACCCATACGCATAATGAGCGCCGAACACCAGCGTCGTGCTTTTCCCACGACAGAACAGTATCCATGGGCAACGCGATCTCCATCATTAATGTCCTCTCAATCTAAACCTATATACATTAACATGTAAACCGCTTTCTTATGGGCGAAATCATGTTATCCTTAGGTGCTACTGAGGCAGATGATAGCGCTTAAGAATCAAAATCCACAGGGAGCAAATTATCTGCAAATAAAAAGAAAAAATGGTTTTCGCCTTTGGATGTGGATAAAAGTGCAGTGGTATTGTGCTAGCCTTGCAACTAATTCGAGTCCTAAGGTAGTCTAACCTACGGCGCAAATGCCGCTATCAAACTATTTTACTAGTTCGGTTAGATGGTAAAATATACGAAGTACGGTATTTGTCGAGCACACATGACACTAAAGACAAGGCGCATGTAAATCTACCATTGAAGCACAGCTAACTTACTATTAAATGGACCGGAGCGTAATATTCGAGAAAACTGTCCCCAAGACAAGCTTAGGACAAGGTAGAAAAAAGGTTGCACAATGCAAAATAAGGGATTCAAATGCATTAAAACGCTAGGTTTATATTGTAAAGGTATGTAAGAGGTGATGAAATATACAACTATTTATAACTATATTGACATACTGTTTAAACAATGGTCGTAAGTATAACATACAATGGAAAAAAGTGTAAATCCGAATCGTGAGGACCTTAGGACTTACAAAGTATGTAACACGATTTTTCATGGATGTGCTGCGTGGGTCAGTTGGAAAGCATTTTCCATACTTCTCCGAGGAGCATCTTGGGATGATCTTCTTGGCGGTCCATGTAGATATAACGCCTTGTGGGTTTTATAAAACATAACGAATTGCTTAAACGAGTTTGCCATAAAGCCCACCAAGATAAGCAAAATACAGTCACCCATGACGCCACCAAGCGCAGAGTCTCTACCAAGCTCAAGAAAATGAGCTCCACCTACACAAGACCAAGGAAATGTATCTCAGCTTTCCCATGAACGAAATCTTGGACAGTTGCAGAAACTCGCTAAACATGGAACAGATCCCAGCTGAGCACCGAGCGCTTAGTAGCCACAGCTAAGAATAAATCCCTTGCTAGACTTTTGAAACTTCGGATCGACCGCACCCATGTACCCATTACCTCTCTCATACCCCCTAACAAAAGGATATTTACTGATGCAGTCTATCTATGCGGTTACGTTAACATTCCCTTCCGGGACTCCTCCATCGCCACAGATTTGCTAGTACCAGATAGCATACCTAAGTACACTGACGGTCTGATGCACACTATTAACTTTAGCCTGTGCAAAAGCACACGAGCACTTCGGTTGCTGAAGATGTCACATTACCCTGGTTTAGGCGGTGTCTCCCCGACACTGCTGCAACTTGGGTGTCCGTACAACGCAGTCCCCTTAATGTTTTCACCTTGTCTATGAAGAACAGCTTCTACCCAAACGTTTGGAAGCACGCGACGGTTGTTCCACGACATAAACGAGGTAATGGTCAAACCGTTGACAGCAACCGTCCTATCAGCCCCCACCTATCGCCACTAGGGTATGGAGCGAATACTTAAGGAGGAAAGGCTTGCATTCCTGCTGCATCCCAACTTCACTAACAGGTCACAGCACGGGTTTCTACAATCAGCTTACTGCTAAACTTGCCAGTTTGAATTTCTGAACAACGTAACGCACTTTATAGACTTAGAGCAGGCACTAGTCATTGTCCTCGTTGACAGTAAAAAGGCATATGACTGAGTCTCACACCAGGGACTACTCACGAAGTTAGCCGCATCTGGCATGACAGGTAATCTCTACTCGTGATGTTCGTATTACCCCAGCCACCGAACGCGGTCAGTGCAACCGGGTAGCGTCACATCGAAGAGATGTTCTGTAAACGGCGCAGTGTGCTTCAGGTAAGCGTCTTTGGTCCATTGTTGTGTCTACTCTACATAAGTGACATTTTTCGCGTTTTCAGTCACCGCACACTGTACCAGTTTGCTGACGATGTGAAGGTGGTGCTTTCATTTGATCAAACGGGCATGTAAAGCAGAATCTCCCTTATTCAAAATGACCTCAATACACTCGAACTCTGGCGTGGTTTATGGAAAGTTGATTGCTCCCCATCAAATTGCAGCGTTCTCCCTGTACCACCTTACACGCTTATACTTAACGGTACTACTCTAGAAACCTGCTCTGGCGTGCAGGACCTGAGTGTGCACTACTCAGGCTCGCCAAATTTTGCTGAACCAAATCGAGGACACTTATTGAGTACAGCTTCAAAGCCAGGCGCTAAAGGGAATCTCGACTCCCTCTTTACAAATTATGTGCTCGACAAACCCTGGAATACTGTCCGTTAGTCATTTCCAACGCACACAAATTAGATGGCATGGTGCTAGAGGAGGTATAACGCTCGTTTATTCAGCGCCTACTAGGCCTTACTGCACTCAGTTACCAAGACCGGTGTAACTAGCTAGGGCTACAGCCACTTGGGCTTCGCAGACTTAAGGCCAAACTTATTTTCCTCTTTAAACTCGTCCATGGATCTAACGCAGATATTAGCTGTTTTTTCAAACTTTGGGCGATACCAGATACCATTCACATATAGCCGCACACATTTTTTCTACCTAAAGTACACTGTTCCATACGTTTTAACTTCTCCCCTACAGATACGCTATCGTATGGGATAAACTGCCAGAAGCCGTCTGGTAATCTGATTGTCATACTATTCTCCGCGTCTAAAGAAAGTACTCAGTTTCCGACGTAGCGGAAATACTGGGCACCTGCGCAGCCACAGACGGATTCTGGGAAAACAGACCTACCCATATATAGCTGCACAACAAACCTACGCTGCGTCTACCCGTCACTAAACACTACCATTCTCCCTCACTTTAGAACTTTCCTTCCATGCACACGTGTATGCCCTTCAACTACCTACGACATCTGCTTCGTACGATTCGGACTTGCACATCACTTCACCGTTACATGGTCCATGCTCGACTGAGCTCTCCCGGCGGCTCTTTGCCTACAGCCAGGCGATTGATGCATAACGCAACATGCGTCGCATTTCCTCCGATAATTTTCTTCTTCCTCCAGTAAGATCGTTTTTCCTCTTCACAATTTTTTCGAATTCATTTCGATCAAATCCATTGCTTATCCGTCTATGCCATTCACGAAACTACTAGCTCGCCTAGATTGCTTGTTATTTGCCTGTCGCCTTTGGTTCGCACTGTATGGTATAAGGCTCCTGCTTCGTGACCACCCGGTGACCCTACGGGATTAGACGTCTGACCTATTGCAGACCCAGCACGTTTCTTTATCTCACTAAGACCACGGAGGACTAAAAGAATGGTTTACAGCAGACTCATCCGTGGGTTTTCTTCAACCTTTTAACCTGGCTTTCAGTCCATTCTCACCCCTCCAAGCCATACCATCCTGTAAATTTGCTTAGCTGTCTGTGTATTACTTACTTGATCCCGCCTCAACCTGACATCTCTGTTCTGCATACCATCTTGGTTTAGCCCAGTGTTGTCTGTCTCTCCTATTAAGTAAATAAATAAATATTTTCTTCTTGACAAAGCGAGGCATGACTCTCGGGCATGATCAGTATATTGCAATATTGTACATGCTAACATGGTTAGCAGCACCAACGGCGGAAGTATTACAGACGTAGTCAGCAGCGTGAGCCCATATGGCCCAAAGGCTGTAGTAGTCTACGTTCACGGAATGCTAGATCTAGAGATACGACACAGATCATCAAAGTGGAGTATGTTGATGAGGAACTAGTCCGATGGGGTTACGTACACAGTGCAGGTCATGTGAGTAAAGCATGAGGAAAAAGCAGCAGAAGAAATTTAAGAATAGTGGCATGTAACTCAGCAATGTCTAGGCGTGTTCGTACGAGAGCAAACGGCACGGAATTTGTAAATGTGGTATTGATCAACATGACGAGGTGTGATTGGAGCGGTGACCTTATTGAGTGGCGGGTCACATCCGCCACGTCGCGGTGTTGTTAAACAGACATTTGTGACTTTTTGTAGGGAAAACGCATTCCAGACGAAAGCCCATCACGTCCTAGAACCCTGCCGAGTAGTGCAATGACAATGACAAGCTTGCATCTGACGGATTACTCTCGTTGATATTCGCAGTCACGTTTCTCACATTTGCTTCCTATGGTTGTGTAGTCTCATTTGGTGTCGACCGCAAATGTTTGGAGCTGTGGAATTTGGGCGACTCAATTGACTTGTAATGATTTGAATAGTTTTCTGGGTTCCTTTAAATTGTCAGCATTGGGGAGTGCGGGTGATTTATTTGTTCTGTGTTCATTCCGTGTCCAATGGAGCGTCATCGGTATGTCCTCAGCGGTGTTCCGTGCAGATACTGTTATCATGCACTACTATACACTACAGAGAACGGTATAGGCAGATACAATGCAGTGTCCATCTACCAGATCTCCGTAAATTGCTCTTTCCGATAATATTAGATTTTAGCTCCCAAACCTCCGCTTGCCTCCTAGAAAGTCACCTCACACCTGCTGGCTCGCACAGCTTCTTTATGCATATTCCATAATCGTCTGGGCCCTGTCGCCCATCCACTGACAGCTACGATCTAGGTATACTGACTCATGTTCGGCACTTCCACTGATCTCTCCTTTGCCTTTGCTTTGAGTGGTTTTCTTCCTCACCTTTTCCTCTAGCGCCATATCAATCCGATGATGCGCTTATTTGTTTGAGCCACTAATCCAACGCTCAGCTCTCCTGGCCTGATTGTTGTTTGCCTGTTTTCTTCGTCTCGTACTGCCTCATCAATTTTGATGTTCCTTACTCCGCTTAGACAATTGAGGCCTAAAATCCTGGTTTACAACAGATTCGCCCGATATTTATTTTAACATTAACCAGTCTAATGCTTTTTGACATGACCTTTCTAAGCCATATCCTCGTCAGCCAATGCTAACCTGTCGGACTACTCTTTTCTCGAGCCCGCCTAACCATGACCTTTTGAATCCATGCATGCTGCCCTGTTTGGCTCAGTAACACCTGATTTATCACACCTTTCGTCTCCCTAACCTCGGTAGGTGTCTTCACCTAGACGTATTTTCAGACTTTGTGTCCTGAAGCACTGCTTGCGTCCTCAAATGTCACCACTACACCTGCTGGCCCGGATGGCCTCTTCCGACTGCCTAATCCAGTCTAGTCAGACTCTCTCGCCTATCCTCTGACAACTGCGACTGAGGTACACAGATCCATGCTTGCCACTTCCACTGATCTATCCTTTGCCTTTGCTTTGATTGTGGTTCTTCCTCACCTTTTCCTCTAACGCCATTTCAATCCGATGATGCGCATATTTGTTTGAGCCACATGTCCAACGCTCAGCTCTCCTGGCCTGCATGTTGCCTGCCGGTTGCATTCCTCTCAAATTGCCTCACCTGTCTTTGATGTTTCCTTACCTTGCTTAGACCACTGAGATTTAAAAGTCTGGGTTGCAGCAGCTTCCAACGTGCTAAGTTTGGTTCTTCACCTTTACTTTCGCTTGTACTCGTCTTCCTTTTGTCCTCACTAATCCTGTCATTCCTGCTTCTGGTTATTAAGCAAACTTCGCCAACATATATTCTTTACATGGTCGCAGAACCTAAAATACCAAATTATTTTTGCCTTTTACATGTAGCAATTTTGCCAGGTTGTAACATATATGAGTTATACATTCACACCACGTGATGTCACATGTTTCCTTGGTGCGCTCCGCTGCTCTCCTTTACATTTCTCTCCTCTTCCCCGAGGTCTGAACATATCAACAGAAACTTACCAAGGATCCTACCTGGCCTGTGGTTCTGCGACTGAATGATGTTACAAAGATATATGTGGATCATATCATGCCTCAGACACACTCACTTCCGTTCTGGCCTACTTACACAGGTCAAATGGACCTGGATATCCTTAATCAGATGAGCGGATCAGCCATGACCCGCATGCAAATAAGCCTAGAATCCATTGCCTAACACAACGTACCTGAATCCAGCCAAAAGTTTTTACCTGTGGTCCCGCCTGTCAAGCATCCAGTCACACGCCTATGGTTTGTTAGCAATCTCAGGCTGCTCAATTTACAACGAAAATATGACTTCCCCAGTGTACCAACTGTTTAGCGATAGTGCTCCAGGACGTGGCGGGTGTTCGCTTGTCAAGCGTTCCCCCCATAAATGGCCACGTATGTCTGTTTAAGAACACAGCGACGAGGCGATGTGATTCGCCTCTAAATAACGTCACTACCATATGCTTACCCAACCAACCACACCCCACCACGGACGTCACTCAACCATTCTCACACTATCCACGCGATCATTCGCAATTGCAGTGGCACGTATTTAAATCCGTCTAACTTCTAGACACTTGAACTCCGAAATACATGTATGAACGTACGGATCCACATTTCTGGGCTACCTTGCACCATCTTTATTTATACCTTCCCAGATATTTAGTTGTACCTATAACATGATCACGCCTACATAAGAATATCTCGCGTTGCAAGGGAATTAAGCATATATTTAATTATTTAGTTATAAGGAGGAGGTTAAAAAGGATAAGGGAACAGGTTCCGCATAGCAGCGGTGGTTGTGACGACCTCAGGAAATAGGAGTAAATATGTATATTTGGAGGATTAAGCCTTTTAAATGTTTGTTTGATGTACTTAGCCACTGTCAGTTGGCCAAAAACAGTTCGCGGTTGATCAGTGCACGGGAGGGATGAGCTTTAAAATGCCATTCGAATGATGCGTGTAAAAGCTTCTGGGTAAAACTGACGCAGATGATTTCAGGACCAGAAACCGGCCAGTTGGCGAATGCAAGTCAGAAATGTATATGGTACAGAATTGTATAAGTGTAGTCGAATTAATTAAGCGCAACAAAGTAGGTAAGCTACCAAGATAAAACTTGGTGGCCATACGTACGGATTAACGATAAAGGCCTGGCATGCCGAAGCTTTAAAGCAAAGGCGTCAGTGCACGGGAATCGCTCTAGAGGCACGAGAGTGGTGAGACAATACGAGGGCAGTAAGCGGCTTGACCGGAAGTTTGGCTAAATTAGTGGCCACGGTAATTGTGAATAATAGAGCTAATATTGAAGAAATGGGAGGAGAATAGCAGCAGTTCGTAAGGAAACTATCCTAGAAATTTTTCACTTTGGAGCCGAGGCGCCAGTGGCCATAACCGCCTGCAATTGCACTCTATAGGTCAGAATTGAATAAGTCCCATTACAGTGAATTTAGATTTGTGCGCAAGTAGAAGAAGAACAAGCTGCAACCCTGCTTGGGATATGAGAGGCTCTGCCAAACAGTTGTATACCGTATAGCAGTAGATAGGTAGAGGGATATAAGGGTAAGTACAGGGAAGGGTAGGAATAAATGACTAACTGGTTTACGCTCGACATCACGAAACCCACAATCAAAACTATATACCAACGGACACAAGTAGCGCAAATACACTGAAATGATGCCGGCGGTTAATTAAAGAAAACAGAAGTACAAGCCAATATTTTTTCTTTTATAAATGGAAAATTGTCATGCAATCTTGATGTCGAGGTACAATAAATACGTTTATTCAAGGATGGCATGCGTCCCTGCATATAACCATAAGGTTGCAAGCCTTTATGCCTGAGATGCAATTGCAGCAGCAAGTAGTAAAACTGATGAGTTTGCGCAAGATCCACAAACAGTTGAAACAGTTGTATTGCGCAATGGTTATGATAGCGCGTACAAGAAAAGCTGACGCTGTCACCTTTTATAGGGTGGAGGGTGCGTGGTCCTACGGCTCACCATGATGGCATATTTTGCAAACAGCGGAGAACAGCGTAAATTGGAGACCCAGTCAATCTCACAGTGAATTTCTGTCTTCGATGAATTGTAAATGATCATTGGACAGTGTAATAATAATATATCAACGCTAGCTGCAGACGACCACCGCCTACTTGTCTATTTGTGTGAAGTTTCAAAGATGAGCAGCGGACAGTTTGGCCGCAGCGGCACGTGGTTGTATCTATCACCGCGGATTTAAGTTCGTTCGCTGTTTTACATGTTAAGGCAAAGCATCCGCGCTAAGTTCTGTTGTCCCGAGTTGAGCGTCTGCGACTCTGTGCTCAGCAAGGTGTTCAGGTGTATAACACATGTGCTAAGTGGGCTTGGCAGGCGAGTACTTTTTGTTCACATCCAACTTTCTCATGTTAGTCTGAGACCACCGGAAAGTTAAGGCTGGGGTATTTGGATCTCGATAACCGACGCAAGCATGCAGAGGCTGAGTGCAGACCACCAAAGAGAGACATGAACATGTATCCTAGGAACGGAAGAAGTTGATGTACTACATGTACAGAACAAACGGGGGGCCATTCTTTGTGTTGTGAGATGTAATATAATGGGTAGAGACACGCTGTTATTATAAACATTTCAGACCACTCAAAGTTGTACGGCATAAAAGCGCTGCTTTGCGCCGCGATCTTATGTCGCCTAAGGTTAATATGTAACATCAGCAAAAGCAGGTTGATTAGCAGAACACCAATGGAAAGTTGTGTGACAATTTACGGCAAAAAACAGAAGAGCAGGATTCAGGTAAGAGAGAGGGGAAGTTTAGAAGCTATAGGGTTGGGGCGCCGTTTCATGTGGTTCAGGTAAATAGTCTAGCTGGGTACAAGCAAGATAGATAATGCCGGTTGTTCCTCACCTCCCTTTTCTCCGAGACGCGGAACTTCTTGGAGATCTGGGATTGGACTGCTGAACAATTTTCGCCCAAGACGGACTCAAGCACCGATAGGGACTTACATGGAGCGTGGTTGGACACCAAAAGGACCCAACTACAATCACCAAAATCCTTGTCCAGTATGGAAAACTGGACACATCTTCATACTTCCATCCATTATACATCTGAAAAATCCAGACAGCAGAAACCTTGATCTTTTGCTCACCTGGACAAACGACAAGACAACTATTCGCGACATTCCCCTCCTCAACCGGCCTCAGCAATCATGGCGGCCCCGTTAAAACTACCTGGCCAACTAACAGAGGAAATTAAAAGCCATTTGTCTGCGAAGTACCGAATACGAAATCAGTCGTCAAAAGGATTTGCCCGTCATACATTAATGTTCAAAATGCTTTGCGGCAGTGCTGCAGGGAGTGGTGGGCTTTCGCCTGGCAAGCGGTCTCCCTATAAAAAGCCACAAATGTCTGCTTAACAATACTGCGACGTGGCGGATGTGACTCGCCACTGAATAAAGTCACTGCCCACAAGTACATACTAGCAGTCGACTAGACTCACCTCTTAACTCTTCCCGACACATGCAAGAATATGTTGCGCTCTATCTACAAGCACTGTTACATTGCACTTACACTGCCTTGACCGTTTCAAATATACACGATTGAACCCGAAGAATCGCCGTGCTGCACAACTGACTTTAAAACTTGATCACGCATGATTTGGTCTGTCTCAAGGAATTTGAGAACAAACTATTTATTCATATGACCAATTTGCTACTGTCATTGTTACAGTTACTATGATATGTTTGTATAGTCGCACATACCTGATCATGCATCCATGGGCATGCCTCGCATAGTCGAGAATAAATATTTATTTATTCTTAGCAGATAAGTTAACACAAGAGTGCTGCATGATTTAATTCCGGAATAATTTCTCTGCATATTTTCAAGTGCATACTACAGACGTGTGAATTTATAGCATCATGAAAGGAGCGCAGTTAAAATGCCAAATTGACAAAACTATACACACCTACATTCATGTCACTTTGTCATCTGTGCCCGGCCTGCTACCACGGCAAGGCCGGGGTCACAAATGCGTCTTCCTGCACACACAAAGTTGGGCTGAGTTGTTTGACAGCCACAGCCTCAGCATATCGTAAAGTTACGGGGTTCATTGATGCATAGATAACACAGAACGCCCGCACGGAGTCTACACAGTGCTTGTCAGCCAGCAGATGGCGGGCGATTGATGAAGCTGGTTGTTTGTATGGAACTTCATTTCTCTTCTTTGGCTGCGCATTCAAGGTGGTGGACGTGGTCATCTGCGAAACGTGTTTACTCACCCACGCCGGTATGTGCTCCGCTACCCTCACCCGCAAGTGTCGTTCTGTCATGCCCACGTATTCGGCCTTGTAAATACACGTAAATTGGTAAAGGATATGCAAACGGCTGGACAGTGACAGCGGGGGTTTAACCGATGGAGTAGGGATACGATTCGTTGTGTTGATGAGTACTGGTTCCGCCGCAGGGTATACGCGCGCCACTGCGGTTTTAAATCGGCGTTGAAAAGCCTGGCATACGTCGCCGCCCTTGAATGGCAATTGCAGGGTTACCTTCATATTTGGTACCGTGGGCACACATGTTTTTTTTCTCAGCCCTAAACTGAGCAATGAATGGCGGTGGGTACCCATTGCCTACGAGGGTGCCGGTTATCAGCTGCACCTCTTGTTCCGGCGTGTCAGCAGTGCAAATATTTTTAGCTCGGTTGAACAAAGTCTTCACTAGACCTTGTTTGTACCTCTTGGGGACACAACTGTAGAAGTTCAATTATTGTCCCTTCCACGTTGGCTTAGGGTAAACCGATCTGCGTACTGCACCGTCACTTCTACGCTCGATCAGGATGTCCAAGAACGGCAGCGTATCATGCTGTTCGTGCTCCGTTGTCACTTTAATGTTTGGGTGTAAGCCATTCAACTTAGTAACCAGTTGGGCTAAAGGATACTTGCTGTCGCAGATTAACAAAATGTCGTCCACATACCTACGAATCAACACCGTCTCATCGATCTCGTCCCTGACTTGATTCTCGAGATGGGCGAGGAAAATGTCTGCTAATACCGGTCCCAGTGGACTGCCCATTGCAACACCATCCACTTGGTGATAGCCCTGTTCTTGAAAGTAGAACTTGACATTTGATGTACATAGCAGAAGAAGTCGTTCTAATTCCGAGACTGGTACGCCTATTTTTACTTGATTCGCGACCACATGATTACAGATAATCTGAATCGTCTCCGTTAGTGGCACATTGGTAAATAGTGAGATGATATGTATGATAGCCATGAATTTTCCTCGCAATTCAATACCGTCCAGAAATTCCACTAACTCAAACGTATCGCTTAGACTATGTTTAACCATTGATCGTTTACCTGGCTCCAACAGTGCTACTAGCCACTTAGCTAGCTTGTGCTGTGGGGAATTGCTCATGGACAGAATCGGTCTCAGAGGGACGTCCACCTTGTGCAATTTTGGGTTGCCAAAATTACTAACCTTCGCTAACCTTCGCCACCTATGGTAACGGCGCGACATTACGCTCGCCATGAAGGGTAGATTGTACAATGCAGCGGTACGTTCGACCTTACCATACGGTTGCGAATCCCGGCCCATAAGATCGGCGGACATAAAGCGGCTGGTTACGTTCAACCATCGGTGCCCTAGCAGCTTGGCTCACATCTGGCGGGAACACCGCGTGAATAACGAGCGTGTACGACGCCTTGTTTAGGGCAGAGGAAAAGAAAGTGCACCGCTGAGCACCGTCATTTCACGCACCAGGCTCCGATGGCTGGGTCACGTGTTGCGCATGCAAGCCCACCGATTTCCGCGACTTTCGTTGTTTGTGCGCTAGGGGTGGGGATGGACGAAGAGGGGTAGCCAAGCGATGGCTTGGTCGAGAGGAATGAATGCTCTCACTTCTCAGCTGGCCTCGGTTGGAGCGTCACGGCACCCTGGTTGGGGTCCAAATACCGTGAACACGTTTAGCTGGATAAACTTGCTGACATAGCAAGGAGCCGCACTCAGTGGCGTTGGTACTGTGAGTTTCTGTCCCTCCCCATCCCTTTTGGCCTCCCCTCCACCTACGATCTCATTTCGTAGCGTACAACATAATAATTTTTCTTTTCGCTTAGTAGCTGGCTGGTAGCTTTCTGGAACGATGTCTTTCCGCTGCTAGTAGCTCAGCTGGCATGCAACTTTTGTAAATAAATAAATAAATATTTATTCTCGACTATGCGAGGCACGCCAATTGAGGCATGATCAGGTATGTACAGCTGTACAGACATTTTATGGAAACTGTAGTGACAGTAGAAAATTGTTCATATGTCCATGCTTGGAACTGTGCGATGGTGAACATGCGAAAGAACGATTTGGTTGTAGTGGGATCGGGATCCATTTGTTTGGACATAATCGCTCTGCCATATATCGCAGTCATACCTCGAGTAATAATAGATAAAGAATCCTGAGTGATCCATTGGAAGATAATTGAAGAGCAAGCTATCCAGTACGATGATTCTAATTGAGCTGCCAGTGTGAAGTTATGGGCTGTGACTTTATTCGGTGGCGAGTCACATTCGCCACGTTGCAGTGTTGTTAAACGGACATTTGTGGCTTTTTATAGGGAGAAAGCTTGCCAGGCGAAAACCCACCACGTCCTGAAATACTGCTGCCAATCCATTGAATGGCAACTTGTAACTGGCTATGTTTCTTGTTGAACGTTCTTTTGCTCCGTTATTCGCAGTCAAGTTGCGTCCCATTTTTCTGCTGACTGATGCGCTATGCGAGTGGCCATTGCTTGCTTGGGTCCTATCCTGTTCCAGCTCGGTAGGTCAGGAACTAAGCATTCTTTCTGGATATGATGTGTTGATCATCTGCAGAACCACGTGAAGTCTTGAAGAATATACGTTAAATATGTTGAAGTCTTGGAGGACAGGATAGGTTCCGAAGAAATAATCGCAGATCCCCGGGGCTGTATTGAAATTGATTAGAGATTGGGGAAACCACGGCCATTTATTTTCCTTTTTCTTTATGTACTGCGGCACAGTAGCTGAGGTGTTTCCCAAGTCTAGCTGGCGTGTATAAAGAATGAATGAATGAAGGAATATGAGAAGTACAGTCCAAATGTTTTCATCTGAATGTTTCTGTTTTGATATACCTCCATCAGCTTTCGTAACTGACAGGTATTAGTTGTCAAAATAGATGCTCCTCGACCTTTGTGTCTTCGGAAAGGGAATAAACATACAACCTTTGATATCTGTTTTTTTTAACAGTAATCCACCAGACCTAGGCCTCTTATTATAATCCAACATAGTTCGGCTATTGTTGCTGGAAGCTAACGTCGTTCAAACAGAGGGTGACGTATGGATGGTTTAAAGGTTCTAGACAAGAGCCTTTGCATTAGACGTACATATATAGGCATTCATGACCGACAGGTGCTAGGTATCACTCGTTGATGAGTTCACTGTGCGTAAGTAGAGACCTGCTATACTGCTGTCTTTAATTCCAGAAAACGTACACTTACTGGTAGATAAACTGCCAACTTTCAGATCCATGGTCCTCAGAAACAGTTCGTTTGCATTCAACTTTTGTTTTATTGGCCCATGTCTCCTTGCTTCTCTCTGACGTATACATATACTATTCAAAATGAAAAATAATGGCAGACCGGTTGCATAAAATATAAGCTCCTGTCATACTCCTCCTTTTGCCAGTATGATATTCACTATTTCGTTTAGGTGCCTGGCTCAAAGCAAATCACGGGCCAACGAGAGCCTGGCCACCTCGGTTAGCTGAACTTCCAGGAAGTTTGATCACCACTGTGCCTTACTTTGGCCATCCGTTTAAACTTTATCTTTTACCTGCCCAGCAAGTTTCATGAGCAGGGGTGGGTAGACATCTAGTGACCATTTTTGGGTACTTTGTTAATCCTAAGTTATACTACTATTCCATTATGTCGCGTGGCGCACGGGAGCGGCTGACATTACAGAAAGCAAAATATGCTAGCTGTTGGGACTTCCAAGCCTTATCTTGTAACACATGCACCTGCCTCGGACATCCAAAAAGAGAAAGTTGTTACAAAACGGGGTGATGCACAATGACGTGCCCCAAAAGGCGAGACACGATAATCATTCACTGGAGCAGGAGCTGACCTTTAAAACCTATGTTTTTCAGGCGATACCAGAGCAGGCTTCAGGAAGTTAAAAGCGGTCACATTTTTAGTCCTAAAAATCTTGGTTACTTATAAAGGAAATTTTTATTTCTCCAGTTAGGTATGCCTCCTTATTATGTCCCACCTTTCAGGAACATGTTTACCCGTTATTAGTTGTTATTAGTAGTTGTTAACCATTATCTTGTTCTTTCCGATACCGTCTGTATTTTGTTTCTTTCATTGTGCCCACAACTAAACAGAGCCACTGAATGCGTTATAACCTTCCAAGGGGTTTGCAGTAAAATTCATTGAGTCATGGATCTTGCTTCGAAACAATGCTGCGAATAAATCTGGCTGTTACCCACTTCGTCGCTATTAATACCTGGATACGCAAAGCTTGCCAAAGGAAGTCTTTTGAAAATCGCGGTTGGTGCGGCGCGTTTATTGGGGCAAACTTGTTTGACAATATACGACAGAAGTTTGTGCATAAGTTAAAAGTAAATGGAAAATTAGCGTTCTGAAATTGCCAAGTACTGTGAAAAATAATACAAAATTTATAGACTTACACGTTGGTATGGCAATCATGAACAACGAGCATTTACTCTTAAGGTTCTTACTATCTATGCAAGAGCATGGGATTTTTGTACATTTTGAGTTGTTCCCTAGAGGACACCACGTCTGGGAACAGTTTAGTAATATAGGTAATAGGTAGTAATATACCTTTATACTTTGTATTGTTATTATTATCCATTTGGATCACACTAAACTTTACTCTGAAGAATACCTTCATCGGTGAGATGCAATGTAGAGTGACGCTAATGCAGCTACCTTTGAAAGACTAACTATTTAACCACCTTAATATGCCGACAGTCCGCGTCGTTTGCATGAGTACGCTCAAGAGGCGATTGCGAAGGCACTTCAGTATGGATGGCCCTAACCAATCGTTACATTCATATGTGCTCAAACTTGGGATGGTGTTCAACAGCTCCTACTTTCTGGGCAATCACCGGTGGATGGGCGTGACTTCACAGCTCATGATTTAAGACATACTGAAGACGCTGCTAGACTTCATTACAAAATGTGAGAGGTTTGGGTCCGGGAGCTGTTGAAAGTACTCAGTAGCATGGCAAGAGAAGATTGCCAAAGGCATGGATCTTAACTTGGCTCCAATACAAAAGCTTACCAAACGTAAACCATGGTGTAATATGCGCTGTAATATCCGATGCCAACATCGATAAGGACTTGCATGATGCTGTGACGAAAAATACCATAGGTGAACCATACGCTTTACTGAATCCAACATCACCATGCACGATAGACGGGAAAGGCTCAAGGCGACATCGCTGAGCAGTGTTGTCTAACATAGTTACAGAGAATGTCGGGTATCCTTTATACAAAAGACGAGCAGCAGATGACCTTAACGCTATAACAATACAAATACGAAACTAAATCAATAAATAAATTTCTAGATTGGCCAGATGCTACGCCCGTAAGGGATCGGATCAATGCTGTAGGACTAGTTAATACTAGTCCGAGACGGTGCGCGGAATTAAGCGCGGATATCAGAAGGCAATTGGAGTCGGACACAGCGGACTGTATTCGATGGGACTACAACAAGAAACGGACGGATGAAGCGAGGCAAGAGCGTACACGTGAGCGCGGGAACTTACAAGGCAGTTGTGTGTCGAGCCGGTTGTAAGATTAAAACAAGAAGGAGTAATGTACAATCGGTCAACAAGTAAATTGTACACGAAAGATAAGAGTTATCTTTTTGGGCGCTACAGAGCTCCCCCCTAGAAGGCTGAACATAGAAAGCCTTCGAAATCGAAAAGGAATGTTGAAACCAGGTTCGTAAGGCGAAATCGTGCCGAGTAAAAATGGGCGTGCGTTCGTGTAAATGGGGGTTCGTCGGAAGTCGGAGTCCGCTGTGCCGTTTATGATTTGTTATTTATTGAATGTAGGGCGGGGTGCATTTCGGCGAGCCGTTGGAGCGGGCTTGTCGGACTACAAAAAACTGGCTTGCCCAGAAAAAGGCCGACAGGACCTCAGCCTCCGCTGCTGCCAAACGGTGCGCTTGGGAGTGGTCTCTCCCCCCGCCGCACCCCGCCCCGCGCCAAAACGACCCTCGTCCCACGAAGAAAACGACCATGGTCCCACGGAGAAGCGACCCTCGTCTCGCAGAGAAGCGATCCTCGTCCCGCGAAGAAGCGATGCTCGTCCCACGGAGAAGCGACCAGTGTTCGCGTCAGGGTCCTCGAAAACATTCCTCGTGTGGGCCAGTCGATCGAAGGAGAGGGTTGGAGCATGTAAAAACGAGAAAATAGAAAAACACGCGCAGAAAACGCCAAAAAGAACAAACGAATGCTCTGCGTGTTTAAAGATTTTTTGGTTTTTGAATATTTTTTTCGGAAAAGGTTTTTCGGGGTTTTTTGATATTTTTGTTTGTTTTCGAAACGTTAATCGACCAAAAATGAGGCAAATATATACAATATTTACAAAGTTAAAAGTATTTACACTGTACATAGTCGGAGAAGCGAACGGGCTTACGTACCTCCCGACCACGGCGATTGGTCGTGGGAGGCGGCGGACTAGGTTCGGGTGATGTCGGGATTGCTGAAGCTTGCAGACCGTGATCGTGGTCTGGTTGGACTTCATTAGCATGCAGAAAATTGGTACGGTGAGTTGTGACGTCGCACGAGGCACTACTAGACGAAGTAGGCGAGGTAGTTTCTTCCATAAAGGCGGGTTTCAGACGGTCGATGGTGACGACTTCGTGTCGACCACTGCGGTCAATAGTGTACGCCTTACTCGCACGATGCAGCACCTTGAAAGGTCCCATGTACGGCGACTGAAGAGGCTGTCGAACACCGTCTGCGCGAAGAAGGACGTGTGAACAAGTAGACAGCTTCTCGGGCACGTACACTGGTGTCTTCTGCGATCGAGGAGCGGGTGGACGTAACTCACGCATCTGGTGAGCCAATCGATCAGTGTAACTTCCGTAGTCAAAAGTGGAAGTACATGGGGCTGGTGCTACCAGCTGTCCGGGCAACCGCAGCGTGCAACCGTAGACTAGCTGCGCTGGTGTGGCGTCGAAGTCAGTCTTAACTGTGTATTTTAAGCCTAGGAGAACGAGGGGAAGCGTTTCAGACCATGAAGGATCTGCGTGCGCACGTAGCGCTGCCTTCAACTGGCGGTGAAAACGCTCCACCATGCCTTTCGCGGCCGGATGATACGCTGTCGTCTGAACGTGGCGACAGCCTAAATCCTTAAGCAGCGTAACAAACGTTGACGAAAAATGTGACCCTTGATCGGGGGTCACGATGGCGGGACAGCCGTATTGAGCTACCCAGCGCTCCATAAAAGCTTTCGCTACTGTTTCCGAGGAGCAATTTGAGATAGGGACGGCCTCAGGCCATCTAGTAAATCGATCGATGCAGGTCAGTAGATATACAGAGCCTTTGGAAGGCGGTATTGGACCAACGAGGTCGACGTGCACGTGATGAAAACGTGCGTCCGGCGTCGGTAAAGTGCCTAATGGGCTTCTCGTGTGCTTGTGCACCTGCGCGCGTTGACACGGAAGGCAAGCAGCTGCCCCAGTACGGACGTCTCGATTGACAGTGTGCCAAAGGAATAGTGCGGTTACGCGTTTAACCGATGCGCGAACGCCTGGATGAGACAAGCCGTGTAACGCGTCAAACACGGTCTGCCGAAACTCACGTGGGACGACTGGGCGCGGCGTGCCCAGAGATAGACCGCAGAGTATGGCGCCTTCTGATGATGTCAGCGGAATGGGTCGTATGTCCAATGAGGGAGACCTGCGTAGTAGATCAACCTCAGGGTCGTTAATTTGCGCTGTGGCCATGGCTGCCAAGTCGATAGCAGTGCCGGCGTCAGTGGAGATAGCCTGGATACGAGAGAGTGCATCGGCCACGGCGTTGTGCACACCTGAGACATGCCGTATATCGGTCGTAAACTGAGCGATATAGTCCAGGTGGCGCGATTATCTAGGAGAGTATCGGTCGGTAGTCGAGCCGATTGTAAGATTAAAACAAGAAGGAGTAATGTACAATCGGTCAACAAGTAAATTGTCCACGAAAGATAAGAGTTATCTTTTTGGGCGCTACAATGCTTATATTAATTTATGCTCTTGCATGGGAGTAGGAAAAGTGCAAGTATATGTTCCTTGTTGGCAATTACGTCTGCATTAGCTTTTTTAGTTTTACAGCCGTTGAGCTTGTATGCGCCTATCTTAAAATTCTTCTGGCTCCTTCAGGCGGTATTGCACTCCATGACTGTTTGTTGTGAAAGTTGCGCAGTGTCGTAATTGTGCAGGTTTCCTTTGGAAACAGGATCCAACTCAACACGAACTGGACTATAAATGTTTGGACTATTTCGGCCCGCTCAGTCGTTAAACTTATTGGTGCGCACATGGAAAGGAATATGAGCAGTGGATATATAAGGAACTTAGCGGAATAATTAAATAATTTATTCTCGGAGTTCATATACCACATTGACTTAGACATGAGTGAAACTTACAAGCGGTTATGTTTCGCAACAGACACGTTATTATTTACGTTACCTGCAGTAGCCGATGCTTGTACACGTTGCGGAAATTGCATTAGTAATCATGAGGACTATAGTCGTTAGAAGCTAACAATAGTTTGGGTTCAAGTGTGTGTAGTGTAAACAGTCAAAGCACTATACATGTAGTGAAACCGATAGATATAGACAGCGAGTAACTTATTTTTGTACGTGTCAAGGAAACATTGCAATATGACTCTAGTCGACTTGCTAGTATGTAGTTGTGGGCAGGGACTAGTTTGTAGTGTGACCTATATGCCATGTTTCAGTGTTGATAAACGGTCATTTGTAGTTTTTAATAGCAAAAGCGTTTGCCAGACGAGAACCTACCTAGTTCGGAAACGCTGCCGTGAATACTTCTAAACACTTATGTAAAACTGGCAAAGCAGCATGTGGAATGATTTTACTCTAGAATACATGCAGTCGTATGATTTCCAATTTTCGCTGCTGGCTTACCAGATAGCTTGGTCATGGCCGCCATATTCGTTGGGGCCGGTCAAGAATTGAAGAGTCACGAATAGTCGCATGCTGAGGGTCCAATTGGGTAGAACTTTAAAGGTACTGGTTTCTGAAGTTTGCAGATCATGTATAGTTGTTAGGAGTGTGCAGCTATCCACACTGGAAAACAATTGTGGTAGTTAGTGCACTTGAATACTTTTGGTGTACGGTCACGGTCTAGGTAGGTTCTTGTCGGTTACTGCTTCCTACCACAGACAAAGTCACCGGCCCTCAGTCTAATCCCGGATCCCCAAGAATTTCCAGACCTCGGAGAAAGGAAAAGTGTGTGAAAAGCAAGTGAGTTGTTCCGTATTTGCCGTTGCAATCACAAATTTTTAAAGGCACTCATAAGCGTGAAATATTGAAAAAGTTACATCGCTCAAAGGCATTTTTACGTTCTTGTATATCGGCAGCAACAACGCTGTCTGTGGTCTACTGCCAAACAGCATGGTCCTGAAGATGCAGAAACATAAGAAAGTAAAAATGAAACCTTATGGTGCGTTTTTGATTCCCCATACGGGTACAAACTACAACTGTTGTTCACAGCAGTACATCAGGAAAACGGACGACGCGTTTATCTTACAACTGCAAATGTTCACTAAATATTCTTAAATATACCAGCAACAGCACTAACTGCACTTTTAGCGTTTTGTAAATAGGACACGTTTACGATAAACCTCTGTATAAAGAACTGCCAATGGAATGTAGTAGCAAATATGGTGGACGGCGTAACCAAGGCGAGAAGGTCATCGAACAACCCAGCATTTTAATGGAAACTACTATTGTCAATCTGTGCTTCGTACCTCCAAAGCTAGGAAAGAGCTATTTTCTTCACAGCTTTTTAGTGTGTCTGGTTTGAAATATTTTAAGCCATTGAGAATGGTCAGCGGCTTTACGCATGTCACTTCCGCGGTGCACGTTATGCTCTGAGTTGATCGGGAATCGACCGATCCAGGAACATATACAATAATTACTCGTACACCAGATCATAGCAAAAGAAAATTCGCGTCTTGTTTGCAATCGTATAGACCACGTGCTTACCTTCGTCTGCTACAATGCTATGAAAAATATAAAACACTCATGGATGCAGATATTTTCCGTGGAATACGCATGAAAAATACCGATAGGGACATGAGTTTCCCACCAGGAATATACCAGAAAGCGTGACAATGATTAAGGTTTTGTGCTTAGAAATCGCGGAAAAGCTCACTATCAACTATGAATGCCAACAAGGACTCGATCCGCAGCTCTTTTGTTTGTGGTGAAACTGTGGCCTACACAAACCGCATTAAGGATTATCATTCTTCGTTTTGCAATCTAATACTAGGCTAAAACGTTATCATACGTCATTTAGCATCAAATATTGCAAACTGTCAGTAATGCGCTTGGCGCAAACTTCTACGTGCCCCAGGAGGACCAGCATGAACCATTCTGCTTACAGCAAGTCGATGCATAAATAACATAGCCTCAGCTCTCGCGTCGTCCGGAAAAGCAGATATTGCCACTGGGTGGGTGAACGGACATCGCGTTCAATTTACCATTGTACATGAAATTCACTGTAACTTAAATGCAACCGGTTTGAATGTCTCCGCATTTGTTAACGTATCGTTTGAGATGCATGCATAATAATGAAAAAAATGGCGCTCGATGCACTTGATCAAGCATCGCAAGATTTTCTTGGTAACGTCAGGACACTTAGGAACGCGCTGTTATTGTCTGCAAGCTATTTCGGGAAACATGGATTGTTATACCTCGACCTGCACCAGCGGCCGAACTAAATACTCATCTAAAGTATCCTACTGTTTGGCGAACAGTTAAGGCGCTAACATTAACTGCAAATATGCCTATCCAGCATTGACGCCATAATGCCACGGTGGTGTGCTCACTTCGATTACTGGATGTTGGAACCGGAAAGTCGCACTCTGGTTTGACCTCAAAAAGTAATGCATTACCTCATAACTTAAGCCATTGTGTTACGTCAAAATAAGGGCTGGCTGTAAGACTTTCACAATATTCCAAACAATCATCAGAATCTCGTTTGGTTGAGTGATCGAGCTGTTCATGCGGCCAAAAACAATGACCTGTACAAAAGTAATAATAAAATTCAGTTTACAATTCCGAGCCAACTAACTCAATCTAAGTCCGTCGACAATGTGTTGGAAGCAGATGAACCGATCAATTATCCAACCGAAATTTAAATTCACGACCTTCTTTGAATGCCACCACGCATACTGGATCTGAAATTTAACACAACGATTGTTGTGCCGTGAAATATCAGCTAACCAGTGCGTTGCAGTGGCACGCCACCTGCGGTAAAAGGATTATTCCGCAACGTAGTGCAAGCAACAATCATGGCGGGGCCATTCAACTTTATAGAGGTACTCTTTCTTCGCATTCCGATGATTCTTAATGCCACGCTATTTCCAGTTAAGAGAGTGCAAGCCTTTTGATGTCTGCAAACACAATTAACCTAGCTCAGAGCCAAAATTTTGAAGTTTGCGGTTTAAAACTAAACACCGACTGCCGCTCGCATGGACCATTATACGTTGCGCTATAGACGGCGAGAGAGTCTATGGTGCGCTGAGGCTGGTGATGACTATATCCTGACAGTTGGACTACCCACTGCTGCTACGGTTGTGCTATGGGCTGATGTCCTGAACGCGTCGTGGCGATCGCTGTGTGGGGAGTTGGGTAACCCCTTTCTCACGGACACCATACCTTAGGTGACAGTGAACTGACCACGTGCTATACCCGCTGTTTTTCCGGGGTACATTTAATCGAAGGCTTTGGCTGATGACACGGTCGTTGTGCTGTCACGTGTAGGCGTCTTAGAGGTTAGGAGCTGGTCGATTACACTCTTCCCGTAAACCAAGCCATGGGGGGAAACAGGTCTACCGGGCTTAGGCTCAAAGCTCGATTGGCGTAGAGCATTAGAGTCCAGCATTGTCTCTGACGGTGGGAGGTCACCACCAGGTGCTCAATTGTTTGCTGCTGTCCGCCTTAGGCCAGGCAGCCCCTGCTCAAATTGTTAAAAGCCAGCCAAAACCTGCATGCGTCTGGCCGTGGTCGCAGTTGCGTATCCTACTAAGGTCGTGAAACATGCGTATCGTTCCGATTCCTCATAGGCTGCGGGGCACGGACCTCAAGCAGTTCGAAATCTGTCTCTATACTTACATTCCTTATATGGAGTTGCCCACCACTACCTAGTGTATCAGGTTGTTGAGCCAAAGGCTCCGGGTGGAGTCCATCAAGCAAATTTCAAAGCTATTCACTGCCTTTTGGGTCAGACTATAGCCATAAATACATAAATAATAAATAAATAAATGATATATTTCTCGACATGCGAGACAGGCAGACTACGAGCCTGATCATGTGGTACAACAAAGTCGGGTAGTGGAGAGGGATATTCAGTGATCTATTGTGTTCACAGAGGTATGTTTCAGTGCTAAATCAATTAAAAATAGTAAAGGAGTAGGAGTAGTAGAAGTTGAGAGAAAGAATAAAAGTGGATATAAACTTTCAGTTTAATTGGAGTAATACGACCCATCATGAAACCGTCTCCCGGAGACCTGCTTCCACACTTCTCTTCCACATCTCATCTGGCCATGTGCTATTGTGGCGATATATATATACAGTTATGTGGGGGCCTGTCATATATATTAAGCTCTCCCCATCGTATAGCCATCTTTTATCTGATTTGTTTCCAGCACTGTATTGTGGGGGCCTGTGTTCAATGAAAAGCCCTCCCATCATACAGCTGTCTTTTAGCTGATTCAATTCCAGCACTGTACTGTGGGGGCCTGTGTTTCATATTAAGCTCTCCCCATCGCACAGCCATCATTTGGCTGTTTAGAATCAAGCACTTGTAATATGTGCCAGTGAGTTTGTGATAACTCATACTGCATGAGTGTGCCGCATTTTTTTCGGAAGCATTTATCCATAGCCTCGGGAGATCGGCCCAATTCTGGCCAACACTGGAGGGAGAGAAATAAGCAAATAAAAGTGGGCGGACGTACAGTAACGTGAAATGCTAGATTTTCGTCCGACGTTGTTCGATTCAGATTGTACAAGTTTCACTGCTAACTGATAACCTCAGGAATATACATGCTTTTTACAGAAAAGGAGAAGAATTTTCGGAGAAAATAGTAAGATAGCTCCAGCAGTTGTCGGAGATCAAAATGGGAAAATTGGCGGTGGGAAATAATTTTGTATGGCATTGAGAAATGTTGTATGGACGCATGGTATTTTTCAGGGAGGGAGAGAAAACTGTATGCTGTGTCCCTAAATCTTATCTAGTGAAGCAAAATTACCACAGTGCATGCGGTTGTCCACTAATGCAATCGCATACGTGCGCGCGATGCACTGAGAATCGTGTGCTGGAATGTGCGCGTACTACTGGACCGGAACGCGAATGAGCGCCCCGTGCGACGCACTGCTTTGGTCGCGATGGAACTGGCGCACTACAACATCGGTATTGCGCCGCTCAGTATGACCCGGCTCGCTGAGCTTGATATGCTGCATGAAGCAGGTGCCGGCTACTCATTTTAACCTATGGGCAAGGCCACCTCAGCCCCACCTGGATGTGAAGTCGGATTTACATTATCCGGTCGCCTCAATAACCAGGTGTTGGGTGCAACAACATGCATCAGCGCCCGTCTGCTGACTGTTCGACTACGACTCGGAAGGGGAAAGGTTGTCACCTTTATACACACATTCGGTCCGGTCATGTGTTATTTTGGCGACACTTGTGATCAATAATACACACAGCTGCCCTCCGCGATACGGTCAGTACCGAGAAGCGACCGACTATTGCTGCTGGGTGATTTCAACGCGCGCGTTGGGCGTGATGCATCTGGGTGGACAGATGTCATCTGTTCGCATGGCATTGGTTCAGCGAACGCGAACGGTGACACGCTGCTCTCGCTGTGCGCCACTCATGGCTCGATGATCACGAACTCTCGGTTTGCACTGGGTGCGATCGACAGCAACTTGTACGCACACACCCGGAGTGATCACGCTCATCTGCCCGACTATGTCAACATACGTCAGCATGATATGAGTAAAGTGTGCATAGTGCATGTACTACATGGAGCTAAGGGTGGCACAGATCACAACTTGGTACAGCTTAAACTGTGGATTTATTTTCGGGAAAATATGTGTTGCACTCCGGCCGTAAACCGGCGTAAATTTATCATTCTTACCCTCGGTATTGTAGAAAAGCTTGTTGTGCTAAGGAATGCGATGACTGTATGCCCTTGTGATGTGAAATGCCTACGCACAGGGAGCGACCTGTAACACATTAGTGAGCAAGGGACAGCTGCTGCTTAGGAGACCATCGGGCGCGCAGACTGTAAGCGGCCCGATTGGGTTGATGAAAATTGCGTACATTTGCGCATTGGTGTCGGAGAAGTTTGCCACGTTTGCGGCACATGTGGTCGACCCACGTAACTTGTGGTGTAGGAGAAAGTTTGGCAAAATTCATCAAAGACTGACCCGAGCGCTCCGTCGCATTATAAATGCATGGTACACTTGGAAGGCAAAGCAGCCAGCATGCTACGACGAACGCCGCCAACACAAGTTATTTCTTTTACTCCTTGAAGGCGGTATTTGGACGGAGGTTGGAGCCGTTGAGGACGCTAATCGATAATATTTACGGCGCTACTTGCACCCCGACATTAGACATTAAGCAGCTCTGGCAATAACACGTCCACTATTAGTTGAACAAACGTTCAGAGATCGACTGACCTACCTTTAACTGCCTCAAGCAGCACGATGTGTAGATGATTCTGGCGAACACGCCGACACTAAATGTGAGGTAGAGAGCACTTGTTTAGCTGCGGAATGACAAGTTTGCCGGTGCCGACGGGATCCCGCCTAAAGTATTGGAATAACGCGGACCCGCCTTGGTGACTGGGCTGTACCACAGTGCAACGCTCGTAGTTTGAGAAGGCGGTGCCTCATGGGATAAAGGATGTCCTTTTGCTACTAATGTGCCAGTGTAAAGGGAGCTGCAATGTTGCAAAAGTATCGTGGCACCAAGTTGCTGAGTTGTGTGGGCAGGTCAGTTGTCCGAATCCTGCTCAACCGCCGCGTCTATCAGGGTGTGAAACCGAACTTGGCGGAAGTGCAATGTGGATTCCGTTCGGGTCGCAGCACGATCGACATGGTGTGTGAGGCTGGTCAGTTGCGTGAGAAGTGTAGAGAACGACACCATGCTTGGTACGCTAATTTTGTTGATTTCACCGGCATTTGATACGGTGAACCGCGAGGTATTGTAGCTTGTATTTGGCAAGTTTGCTTGACCGAATAACTTTGTAAACCTAATTAAGTATTTGCACAGCGGTAAACCGGCGAGGGTGCGGCTAAGCGGACGGACCTAGGATAACTTTGCACTTGTCGATGGTGTGAAGCGGTGCCTTTGTTCCTGCCCTGGTTAATATTTATCTTTATGCTATAACGTTTGTGTTTTGAGACAGCTTATGCTTACGGTGTTCCTTGGAGCACCGTATTGATTTTGGGTTGCTAAACACCCGTCATTTTGGTGCGAGAACCCTGGCCTGTGAGACAACGATCCGTACGTTGTTGTTTGTTGCCGACTGTGGGTTGTTTGCACATAGCGAGGAAGAGTTGTAGCACATGCGTAGTGAGCTGGCTTTGACAGCGAATATATTCGAGCTCAGCAGCAAAAGAAGCAAAACTGCCTGTCTCTTTAGCCTTCGCTGGAGATGTAAGCTAAAGTGGTGTAGTAAGTCAGCATTAGTGATGACGTATTGAAAACCACTTTCCGCTTCTTCTACCTTGGTAGTGTGGTGTAGATTGACCAGCAGACACATTGAGCTGCGCATCAGCGTATCGGAGGCAGCAGCGGCCTTCGGGAAGCTGGTGTACCGAGTGTGGAACTACCATCGGCTTATCGTTAGCATGCAGCGGATAAGGTACTAATCCATAGTGCTGTCCGTTCTTATATACGGCAGCGACACGTTGACGATTTACCAGCGGGATGCGCGGTATCTCGATCAATTCCATCAACAGTGTTTGTGACGGATTCTGCACATCGTTTTGTGCGACAATTGCAGATACGGAGATGTTGCACGGAAGTGGAATGTATGCAGGCGACCGCATACTTTTGCTAAGAATTCTTAGATGGCTCGGGCATGGTTGGCGCATGGATTCAACGAAGATGCCGAACCAGCCAATACAAAATCACTTGAGGTTGAGGAAGTGACAGGTGGAAAAACCGAAGCTACGTTACCTGGTCATGATTAAAGTGAGCCTAGCAAGTCTTTACCTTGATTGCAGGTCAAGCGACTTTAAGCGCTTGTTTGTCGTGCCTGAGGTGATGTGATCACGATGGCCGTTGCCGAGATGCAAGAGAAATCCCTCGTGCATGCGGAGAAGTAGCGAAAATGGTGGAAACGACGAGCGCCGATTTGTTGAGCTCTATCGACCTCGAGCGTATGGTGCTGTAGCGCTTGCGGTCGCGAGTGTTTGAGTCAGGCTGGTCAAGTGAGCCATGAGCGAGGCCACTGGGGGCCACCACCGAAGCGATGACGAGTTCTGCGGAGAAGGTAGGCAGAACCGGCGCAGCGTTGGTAGGCAAACTGCATTCGACTTACTAACCGCGTGCTTGCATGCTAAGTCTCTTCACCTCAGGTGGTGGGTTTGATATACTGTCCCAACACGTTTTCATCCCATGTTGTTATATCTTACTGTTATCTTTTATAAACTTGCTCACTTACCTAAAATTAATTTAGCTAAGTTCGATTATACGTTTGTTTTTATGGGATATTCTTGCAATATCTTTTCCGACCCTCTTAACCTATCTGGGATTGTCCGTAATCAATTTATTTCAGGTCAGAGCAGGTCTGGGCAGGTTTCCGGAACGGCATAGGCTTCCGCCTACCAAGGCTCCGGATGCTTGGGCCGGCAAACAACCAAGGCCGCAGGTAATTTCGACTTCCATTTAAATAAATAAATAAATAGGCAACTAAGTCCTTTTACTCTCAACAAGGTGAGGCACTCCTTTACAGGTATGATCATTTTGACCCAACGATGTATGAGCAAGAATGTGCCAAAATACGATATGTTTGCCATAGACGTTTCTGTTTGTGTAGGGGGGTTTGTATGTATGTAACTGTGTGTGTATGTGTATGTAGCCGTTTATTTTGTGCTTGTAATTGTGCTGATCCAATCTTCAATGTTTGATATCATCATCAATATGCGAATAGGATGTCGTATACGGGACCCAAACCCAACATGGAGTGCTGTCATCCAAACAGACCATACAACTGTCCAGCCAATCACCACTAAGCTGCACCAACCAAAACGACATACCCTCAGTGGTTCTGGTAAACACGTGAACTTCCTGTTGACACTTTGTTGACTCTGCCTGCCTAGCATCTCTTGATCCGCTGTATCAATACTACCGGTCATTTCCGCGATCTAGTATTCTATCCACATACTGGAACAGTTCGGGTTATTTCACTGGCGACGGAATTGGTAAGTAAAATGTCAATTTCCAGCAGACGATCTCCTTGCAATTCTTCAACAACAGCAGTCGCAGTTCGAGACCGCTCAGCTCCGTTTACTCGATACTCTAACGCGTAACCTCTCCCTGGTTTCCTAGGACAAGGCACCGCAGGATGAACATACCATCATTTGGCTGTTTAGAATCAAGCACTTGTAATATGTGCCAGTGAGTTTGTGATAACTCATACTGCATGAGTGTGCCGCATTTTTTTCGGAAGCATTTATCCATAGCCTCGGGAGATCGGCCCAATTCTGGCCAACACTGGAGGGAGAGAAATAAGCAAATAAAACTGGGTGGACGTACAGTAACGTGAAATGCTAGATTTTCGTCCGACGTTGTTCGATTCAGATTGTACAAGTTTCACTGCTAACTGATAACCTCAGGAATATACATGCTTTTTACAGAAAAGGAGAAGAATTTTCGGAGGAAATAGTAAGATAGCTCCAGCAGTTGTCGGAGATCAAAATGGGAAAATTGGGGGTGGGAAATAATTTTGTATGGCATTGAGAAATGTTGTATGTACGCATGGTATTTTTCAGGGAGGGAGAGCAAACTGTATGCTGTGTCCCTAAATCTTATCTAGTGAAGCAAAATTACCACAGTGCATGCGGTTGCCCACTAATGCAATCGCATACGTGCGCGCGATGCACTGAGAATCGTGTGCTGGAATGTGCGCGTACTACTGGACCGGAACGCGAATGAGCGCCCCGTGCGACGCACTGCTTTGGTCGCGATGGAACTGGCGCACTACAACATCGGTATTGCGCCGCTCAGTATGACCCGGCTCGCTGAGCTTGATATGCTGCATGAAGCAGGTGCCGGCTACTCATTTTAACCTATGGGCAAGGCCACCTCAGCCCCACCTGGATGTGAAGTCGGATTTACATTATCCGGTCGCCTCAATAACCAGGTGTTGGGTGCAACAACATGCATCAGCTCCCGTCTGCTGACTGTTCGATTACGACTCGGAAGGGGAAAGGTTGTCACCTTTATACACACATACTTTCCGGCCATGTGTTATTTTGGCGACACTTGTGATCAATAATACACACAGCTGCCCTCCGCGATACGGTCAGTACCGAGAAGCGACCGACTATTGCTGCTGGGTGATTTCAACGCGCGCGTTGGGCGTGATGCATCTGGGTGGACAGATGTCATCAGTTCGCATGGCATTGGTTCAGCGAACGCGAACGGTGACACGCTGCTCTCGCTGTGCGCCACTCATGGCTCGATGATCACGAACTCTCGGTTTGCACTGGGTGCGATTGACAGCAACTTGGACGCACACACCCGGAGTGGTCACGCTCATCTGCCCGACTATGTCAACATACGTCAGCATGATATGAGTAAAGTGTGCATAGTGCATGTACTACATGGAGCTAAGGGTGGCACAGATCACAACTTGGTACAGCTTAAACTGTGGATTTATTTTCGGTAAAATATGTGTTGCACTCCGGCCGTAAACCGGCGTAAATTTATCATTCTTACCCTCGGTATTGTAGAAAAGCTTGTTGTGCTAAAGAATGCGATGACTGTAGGCCCTTGTGATGTGAAATGCCTACGCACAGGGAGCGACCTGTAACACATTAGTGAGCAAGGGACAGCTGCTGCTTAGGAGACCATCGGGCGCGCAGACTGTAAGCGGCCCGATTGGGTTGATGAAAATTGCGTACATTTGCGCATTGGTGTCGGAGAAGTTTGCCACGTTTGCAGCACATGTGGTCGACCCAAGTAACTTGTGGTGTAGGAGAAAGTTTGGCAAAATTCATCAAAGACTGACCCGAGCGCTCCGTCGCATTATAAATGCATGGTACACTTGGAAGGCAAAGCAGCCAGCATGCTACGACGAACGCCGCCAACACAAGAAGTTATTTCTTTTACTCCTTGAAGGCGGTATTTGGACGGAGGTTGGAGCCGTTGAGGACGCTAATCGATAATATTTACGGCGCTACTTGCACCCCGACATTAGACATTAATCAGCTCTGGCAATAACACCTCCACTATTAGTTGAACAAACGTTCAGAGATCGACTGACCTACCTTCAACTGCCTCAAGCAGCACGATGTGTAGATGATTCTGGCGGGCACGCCGACACTAAATGTGAGGTAGAGAGCACTTGTTTAGCTGCGGAATGACAAGTTTGCCGGTGCCGACGGGATCCCGCCTAAAGTATTGGAATAACGCGGACCCGCGTTGGTGACTGGGCTGTACCACAGTGCAACGCTCGTAGTTTGAGAAGGCGGTGCCTCATGGGATAAAGGATGCCCTTTTGCTACCAATGTGCCAGGGTAAAGGGAGCTGCAATGTTGCAAAAGTATCGTGGCACCAAGTAGCTGAGTTGTGTGGGCAGGTCAGTTGTCCGAATCCTGCTCAACCGCCGCGTCTCTCAGGGTGTGAAACCGAACTTGGCGGAAGTGCAATGTGGATTCCGTCCGGGTCGCAGCACGATCGACATGGTGTGTGAGGCTGGTCAGTTGCGTGAGAAGTGTAGAGAACGACACCATGCTTGGTACGCTAATTTTGTTGATTTCACCGGCATTTGATACGGTGAACCGCGAGGTACTGTAGCTTGTATTTGGCAAGTTTGCTTGACCGAATAACTTTGTAAACCTAATTAAGTATTTGCACAGCGGTAAACCGGCGAGGGTGCGGCTAAGTGGACAGACCTAGGATAACTTTGCACTTGTCGATGGTGTGAAGCGGTGTCTTTGTTCCTGCCCTGGTTAATATTTATCTTTATGCTATAACGTTTGTGTTTTGAGACAGCTTATGCTTACGGTGTTCCTTGGAGCACCGTATTGATTTTGGGTTGCTAACACCCGTCATTTTGATGCGAGAACCCTAGCCTGTGAGACAACGATCCGTACGTTGTTGTTTGTTGCCGACTGTGGGTTGTTTGCACATAGCGAGGAAGAGTTGTAGCACATGCGTAGTGAGCTGGCTTTGACAGCGAATATATTCGAGCTCAGCAGCAAAAGAAGCATAACTGCCTGTCTCTTTCAGCCTTCGCTGGAGATGTAAGCTAAAGTGGTGTAGTAAGTCAGCATTAGTGATGACGTATTGAAAACCACTTTCCGCTTCTTCTACCTTGGGAGTGTGGTGTAGATTGACCAGCAGACACACATTGAGCTGCGCATCAGCGTATCGGAGGCAGCAGCGGCCTTCGGGAAGCTGGTGTACCGAGTGTGGAACTACCATCAGCTTATCGTTAGCACGCAGCGGATAAGGTACTAATCCATAGTGCTGTCCGTTCTTATATACGGCAGCGACACGTTGACGATTTACCAGCAGGATGCGCGGTATCTCGATCAATTCTATCAACAGTGTTTGTGACGGATTTTGCACATCGTTTTGTGCGACAATTGCAGATACGGAGATGTTGCACGGAAGTGGAATGTATGCAGGCGACCGCATACTTTTGCTAAGAATTCTTAGATGGCTCGGCCATGGTTGGCGCATGGATTCAACGAGGATACCGAACCAGCCAATACAAAATGACTTGAAGTTGAGGAAGTGACAGGTGGAAAAACCGAAGCTACGTTACCTGGACATGATTAAAGTGAGCCTAGCAAGTCCTTACCTTGATTGCAGGTCAAGGGACTTTAAGCGCTTGTTTGTCGTGCCTGAGGTGATTTGACCACGAAGGCCGTTGCCGAGATGCAAGAGAAATCCCTCGTGCATGCGGAGAAGTAGCGAAAATGGTGGAAACAACGGGCGCCGATTTGTTGAACTCTATCGACCTCGAGCGTATGGTGCTGTAGCGCTTGCGGTCGCGAGTGTTTGAGTCAGGCTGGTCAAGTGCGTCATGAGCGAGGCCACTGGGGGCCACCACCGAAGCGATGACGAGTTCTGCGGAGAAGGTAGGCAGAACCGGCGCAGCGTTGGTAGGCAAACTGCATTCGACTTACTAACCGCGTGCTTGCATGCTGAGTCTCTTCACTTCAGGTGGTGGGTTTGATATACTGTCCCAACACGTTTTCATCCCATATTGTTATATCTTACTGTTATCTTTTATAAACTTGCACACTTACCTAAAATTAATTTAGCTAAGTTCGATTATACGTTTGTTTTTATGGGATATTCTTGCAATATCTTTTCCGACCCTCTTAACCTATCTGGGATTGTCCGTAATCCATTTATTTCAGGTCAGAGCAGGTCTGGTCAGGTTTCCGGAACGGCATAGGCTTCCGCCTACCAAGGCTCCGGCTGCTTGGGCCGGCAAACAACCAAGGCCGCAGGTAATTCGACTTCCATTTAAATAAATAAATAAATAGGCAACTAAGTCTTTTACTCTCAACAAGGTGAGGGGCGCCTTTACAGGTATGATCATTTTGACCCAACGATGTATGAGCAAGAATGTGCAAAAATACGATATGTTTGCCATAGACGTTTGTGTTTGTGTAGGGGGTATGTATGTATGTAACCGTGTGTGTATGTGTATGTAGCCGTTTATTTTGTGCTTGTAATTGTGCTGATCCAATCTTCAATGTTTGATATCATCATCAATATGCGAATAGGATGTCGTATACGGGACCCAACCCAACATGGAGTGCTGTCATCCAAACAGACCATACAACTGTCCAGCCAATCACCACTAAGCTGCAACCAACCAAACGACATACCTCAGTGATTCTGGTAAACACGTGAACTTCCTGTTGACACTTTGTTGACTCTGCCTGCTAGCATCTCTTGATCCGCTGTATCAATACTACCGGTCATTTCCGCGATCTAGTATTCTATCCACATACTGGAACAGTTCGGGTTATTTCAACTGGCGACGGAATTGGTAAGTAAAATGTCAATTTCAGCAGACGATCTCCTTGCAATTCTTCAACAACAGCAGTCGCAGTTCGAGACCGCTCAGCTCCGTTTACTCGATACTCTAACGCGTAACCTCTCCCTGGTTTCCTAGGACAAGGCACCGCAGGATGAACATACCAACCTTGAATCAATTGTTTCTTCAATTCAGATTATCCAGCATGACGTTGCATCGGGTGTTACTTTTGAGTCCTGGTTCAAGCGCTATGAGGACAATTTTCGTGTTGAGTTCGGTGGGAAGGAGGATTCATGGCGATCACGAACACTGCTTCGTAAGTTGGGGATCCCGGAGCATGATCGTTTCGTAAACTATATTTTGCCCAAACACCCACGCGAATTTTCTTTTGATGACACGGTTCAGTGCCTCACATCGATTCTTGGCGAACGTTCCTCGCTCTTCAGCACACGTTATCATTGCTTAAAACTCGTCAAACACTCCATGGACGACTACATTACCTACGCATGTTTTGTTAACCGCGAGTGTGAGCGTTTTAAACTTGCATCCATGACCGAGACACAGTTCAAGTGTCTCATGTTTATTTGTGGTCTACAATCTCCGTCAGTTGCGGACATCCGCACACGTCTTCTCACCAGACTGGAGCAAGACCCAGACATCACGTTTCAGAAAATGGCTGAGGAATGTCAGCGCCTGATCAAGTTGGAGCATGATTCCCGTATGGTGGAACAGCAGCAGATCAACCTGGCAGATGTCAGACCGGTCAGAGCACACAAACAGGAGTCCAAAAAGCCAACAACAGCGTGTTGGAACTGTGGCGCATGGCACTACGCCTCACAGTGCACTTTTCGCCGATATCGGTGCAATCAGTGTTAACGCTTTGGTCACAAAGATGGTTTCTGCAAGCCATGCAACTCAACTAAGGCTGACAATTCCAACAAACGGTTTCCGAAACCACCGCAGAAGGCTAGTCGCAGCATTGTTGCTAGCTATCAAGTCAACGCGACATGGCGAAGACGCTATCTAACAGTGAGTGTAAACAGGTATCCCGCGACTCTCCAGCTAGACACAGGATCGGACATAACGATTATTTCGCAAACGATTTGGGAATCCATCGGACGTCCTCCAGTTATGCCCACTCAACAGACGGCCCTCAGTGCATCCGGAACAACTCTCGGTTTGACTGGTGAGTTACGTTGCTTGGTATCATATAGTGGTCAAAAATTTGAGTCCATATGCCACCTCACTAACCAATCAGGATATAATATTCTCGGCATTGACTGGTTGGATAATTTCAATCTTTGGAGTATTCCGTTTGATAAAGTCTGCAAACTGACACTAGGCATCAGCATTCCTCCCGTAATAATCGATGCAGGGCTACAGCAGTCCATTCCACAACGGTTATTTCAGCGATATGCACTAATTTTCCAGGAAGGACTTGGTCTTTGTAGCAAAATGAAGGCTCAATTGAAGCTGCGAGCAGATGCTAAACCCGTTGTTCGTCCTTAACGTCCGGTGCCTTAATCTGTATTAACCAGTGCAGAGCTAGAGCTGGATCGCCTACAGCTAGCAGATGTCACACAACCAGTCGATTACTCGGACTGCGCTGCTCCAATCGTAGTGGTACGAAAGACCAATGGCTCAATTCGTGTGTGTGCAGATTTTTCAACGAGCCTCAATGACGCCGTTCAAACACATAGTTATCCACTACCAGTCCCAGAAGACAATTTTGCCAAACTTTCAGGCGGTAGACTGTTTGCCAAACTTGACATGGCTGATGCATATCTACTAATCGCCATTGACGATGAGTCAAAGGAATTGTTGACAATTAACACACACCGTGGATTGTTTCAGTTTAACCGATTGCCATTCGGGGTTGAAACAGCACCAGCTATTTTCCAGCAGCTTATGGATATCATGCTCACGGGCATTGACGGCGTTGCAGCTTACTTAGATGATATCTTAGTGGTCGGAACAAGTCCAGAAGAGTTAGCAGTGAGGCTCGACCAAGTTAAAGCGAGAAGCAGGATCGGTACGCTTTAGAACCAATACGCGAATATAAGGCCAACCTCCGATGCGTGGAGAACACCAAAAGTAACGCTAGGAAAAATTTATTAAGTGGGTGAAAGGCTATATAGTGCTAAAAATAAGGCACCGGAAGATGCCTAGCTAGGGGAATGGTGTGGTCGTGTGCGCGGAGAGCAAAGATGGCCACAGAGCCGTTTATTTTGTGCTTGTAATTGTGCTGATCCAATCTTCAATGTTTGATATCATCATCAATATGCGAATAGGATGTCGTATACGGGACCCAACCCAACATGGAGTGCTGTCATCCAAACAGACCATACAACTGTCTAGCCAATCACCACTAAGCTGCAACTAAACAAACGACATACCTCAGTGGTTCTGGTAAACACGTGAACTTCCTGTTGACACTTTGTTGACTCTGCCTGCCAGTCTCTCTTGATCCGCTGTTTCAATACTACCGGTCATTCCCACGATCTAGTATTCTATCCACCTACTGGAACAATTCGGGTTATATCAACTGGCGACGGAATTGGTAAGTAAAATGTCAATTTCAGCAGACGATCTCCTTGCAATTCTTCAACAACAGCAGTCGCAGTTCGAGACCGCTCAGCTCCGTTTACTCGATACTCTAACGCGTAACCTCTCCCTGGTTTCCAAGGACAAGGCACCGCAGGATGAACATACCAACCTTGAATCAATTGTTTCTTCAATTCAGATTATCCAGCATGACGTTGCATCGGGTGTTACTTTTGAGTCCTGGTTCAAGCGCTATGAGGACAATTTTCGTGTTGAGTTCGGTGGGAAGGAGGATTCATGGCGATCACGAACACTGCTTCGTAAGTTGGGGATCCCGGAGCATGATCGTTTCGTAAACTATATTTTGCCCAAACACCCACGCGAATTTTCTTTTGATGACACGGTTCAGTGCCTCACATCGATGCTTGGCGAACGTTCCTCGCTCTTCAGCACACGTTATCATTGCTTAAAACTCGTCAAACACTCCATGGACGACTACATTACCTACGCATGTTTTGTTAACCGCGAGTGTGAGCGTTTTAAACTTGCATCCATGACCGAGCCACAGTTCAAGTGTCTCATGTTTATTTGTGGTCTACAGTATCCGTCAGACGCGGACATCCGCACACGTCTTCTCACCAGACTGGAGCAAGACCCAGACATCGCGTTTCAGAAAATGGCTGAGGAATGTCAGCGCCTGATCAAGTTGGAGCATGATTCCCGTATGGCGGAACAGCAGCAGATCAACCTGGCAGATGTCAGACCGGTCAGAGCACGCAAACAGGAGTCCAAAAAGCCAACAACAGCATGTTGGAACTGTGGCGCATGGCACTACGCCTCACAGTGCACTTTTCGCCGATATCGGTGCAATCAGTGTTAACGCTTTGGTCACAAAGATGGTTTCTGCAAGCCATGCAACTCAAATAAGGCTGACAATTCCAACAAACGGTTTCCGAAACCACCGCAGAAGGCTAGTCGCAGCATTGTTGCTAGCTATCAAGTCAACGCGACATGGCGAAGACGCTATCTAACAGTGAGTGTAAACAGGTATCCCGCGACTCTCCAGCTAGACACAGGATCGGACATAACGATTATTTCGCAAACGATTTGGGAATCCATCGGACGTCCTCCAGTTATGCCCACTCAACAGACGGCCCTCAGTGCATCCGGAACAACTCTCGGTTTGACTGGTGAGTTACGTTGCTTGGTATCATATAGTGGTCAAAAATTTGAGTCTATATGCCACCTCACTAACCAATCAGGATATAATATTCTGGGCATTGACTGGTTGGATAATTTCAATCTTTGGAGTATTCCGTTTGATAAAGTCTGCAAACTGACACTAGGCATCAGCATTCCTCCCGTAATAATCGATGCAGGGCTACAGCAGTCCATTCCACAACGGTTATTTCAGCGATATGCACTAATTTTCCAGGAAGGACTTGGTCTTTGTAGCAAAATGAAGGCTCAATTGAAGCTGCGAGCAGATGCTAAACCCGTTGTTCGTCCTTAACGTCCGGTGCCTTATTCTGTATTAACCAGTGTAGAGCTAGAGCTGGATCGCCTACAGCTAGCAGATGTCACACAACCAGTCGATTACTCGGACTGCGCTGCTCCAATCGTAGTGGTACGAAAGACCAATGGCTCAATTCGTGTGTGTGCAGATTTTTCAACGAGCCTCAATGACGCCGTTCAGACACATAGTTATCCACTACCAGTCCCAGAAGACAATTTTGCCAAACTTTCAGGCGGTAGACTGTTTGCCAAACTTGACATGGCTGATGCATATCTACTAATCGCCATTGACGATGAGTCAAAGGAATTGTTGACAATTAACACACACCGTGGATTGTTTCAGTTTAACCGATTGCCATTCGGGGTTGAAACAGCACCAGCTATTTTCCAGCAGCTTATGGATATCATGCTCACGGGCATTGACGGCGTTGCAGCTTACTTAGATGATATCTTAGTGGTCGGAACAAGTCCAGAAGAGTTAGCAGTGAGGCTCGACCAAGTTAAAGCGAGAAGCAGGATCGGTACGCTTTGGAACCAATACGCGAATATAAGGCCAACCTCCGATGAGTGGAGAACACCAAAAGTAACGCTCGGAAAAATTTATTAAGTGGGCGAAAGGCTATATAGTGCTAAAAATAAGGCACCGGAAGATGCCTAGCTAGGGGAATGGTGTGGTCGTGTGCGCGGAGAGCAAAGATGGCCACAGAGCCGTTTATTTTGTGCTTGTAATTGTGCTGATCCAATCTTCAATGTTTGATATCATCATCAATATGCGAATAGGATGTCGTATACGGGACCCAACCCAACATGGAGTGCTGTCATCCAAACAGATCATACAACTGTCCAGCCAATCACCACTAAGCTGGAACCAACCAAACGACATACCTCAGTGGTTCTGGTAAACACGTGAACTTCCTGTTGACACTTTGTTGACTCTGCCTGCTAGTATCTCTTGATCCGCTGTATCAATACTACCGGTCATTTCCACGATCTAGTATTCTATCCACATACTGGACCAGTTCGGGTTATATCAACTGGCGACGGAAATGGTAAGTAAAACGTCAATTTCAGCAGACGATCTCCTTGCAATTCTTCAACAACAGCAGTCGCAGTTCGAGACCGCTCAGCTCCGTTTACTCGATACTCTAACGCGTAACCTCTCCCTGGTTTCCAAGGACAAGGCACCGCAGGATGAACATACCAACCTTGAATCAATTGTTTCTTCAATTCAGATTATCCAGCATGACGTTGCATCGGGTGTTACTTTTGAGTCCTGGTTCAAGCGCTATGAGGACAACTTTCGTGTTGAGTTCGGTGGGAAGGAGGATTCATGGCGATCACGAACACTGCTTCGTAAGTTGGGGATCCCGGAGCATGATCGTTTCGTAAACTATATTTTGCCCAAACACCCACGCGAATTTTCTTTTGATGACACGGTTCAGTGCCTCACATCGATTCATGGCGAACGTTCCTCGCTCTTCAGCACACGTTATCATTGCTTAAAACTCGTCAAACACTCCATGGACGACTACATTACCTACGCATGTTTTGTTAACCGCGAGTGTGAGCGTTTTAAACTTGCATCCATGACCGAGCCACAGTTCAAGTGTCTCATGTTTATTTGTGGTCTACAGTATCCGTCAGACGCGGACATCCGCACACGTCTTCTCACCAGACTGGAGCAAGACCCAGACATCACGTTTCAGAAAATGGCTGAGGAATGTCAGCGCCTGATCAAGTTGGAGCATGATTCCCGTATGGTGGAACAGCAGCAGATCAACCTGGCAGATGTCAGACCGGTCAGAGCACGCAAACAGGAGTCCAAAAAGCCAACAACAGCATGTTGGAACTGTGGCGCATGGCACTACGCCTCACAGTGCACTTTTCGCCGATATCGGTGCAATCAGTGTTAACGCTTTGGTCACAAAGACGGTTTCTGCAAGCCATGCAACTCAACTAAGGCTGACAATTCCAACAAACGGTTTCCGAAACCACCGCAGAAGGCTAGTCGCAGCATTATTGCTAGCTATCAAGTCAACGCGACATGGCGAAGACGCTATCTAACAGTGAGTGTAAACAGGTATCCCGCGACTCTCCAGCTAGACACAGGATCGGACAAAACGATTATTTCGCAAACGATTTGGGAATCCATCGGACGTCCTCCAGTTATGCCCACTCAACAGACGGCCCTCAGTGCATCCGGAACAACTCTCGGTTTGACTGGTGAGTTACGTTGCTTGGTATCATATAGTGGTCAAAAATTTGAGTCTATATGCCACCTCACTAACCAATCAGGATATAATATTCTTGGCATTGACTGGTTGGATAATTTCAATCTTTGGAGTATTCCGTTGGATAAAGTCTGCAAACTGACACTAGGCATCAGCATTCCTCCCGTAATAATCGATGCAGGGCTACAGCAGTCCATTCCACAACGGTTATTTCAGCGATATGCACTAATTTTCCAGGAAGGACTTGGTCTTTGTAGCAAAATGAAGGCTCAATTGAAGCTGCGAGCAGATGCTAAACCCGTTGTTCGTCCTTAACGTCCGGTGCCTTATTCTGTATTAACCAGTGTAGAGCTAGAGCTGGATCGCCTACAGCTAGCAGATGTCACACAACCAGTCGATTACTCGGACTGCGCTGCTCCAATCGTAGTGGTACGAAAGACCAATGGCTCAATTCGTGTGTGTGCAGATTTTTCAACGAGCCTCAATGACGCCGTTCAGACACATAGTTATTCACTACCAGTCCCAGAAGACAATTTTGCCAAACTTTCAGGCGGTAGACTGTTTGCCAAACTTGACATGGCTGATGCATATCTACTAATCGCCATTGACGATGAGTCAAAGGAATTGTTGACAATTAACACACACCGTGGATTGTTTCAGTTTAACCGATTGCCATTCGGGGTTGAAACAGCACCAGCTATTTTCCAGCAGCTTATGGATATCATGCTCACGGGCATTGACGGCGTTGCAGCTTACTTAGATGATATCTTAGTGGTCGGAACAAGTCCAGAAGAGTTAGCAGTGAGGCTCGACCAAGTTAAAGCGAGAAGCAGGGTCGGTACGCTTTGGAACCAATACGCGAATATAAGGCCAACCTCCGATGAGTGGAGAACACCAAAAGTAACGCTCGGAAAAATTTATTAAGTGGGCGAAAGGCTATATAGTGCTAAAAATAAGGCACCGGAAGATACCTAGCTAGGGGAATGGTGTGGTCATGTGCGCGGAGAGCAAAGATGGCCACAGAGCCGTTTATTTTGTGCTTGTAATTGTGCTGATCCAATCTTCAATGTTTGATATCATCATCAATATGCGAATAGGATGTCGTATACGGGACCCAACTCAACATGGAGTGCTGTCATCCAAACAGATCATACAACTGTCCAGCCAATCACCACTAAGCTGGAACCAACCAAACGACATACCTCAGTGATTCTGGTAAACACGTGAACTTCCTGTTGACACTTTGTTGACTCTGCCTGCTAGTATCTCTTGATCCGCTGTATCAATACTACCGGTCATTTCCACGATCTAGTATTCTATCCACATACTGGACCAGTTCGGGTTATATCAACTGGCGACGGAATTGGTAAGTAAAATGTCAATTTCAGCAGACGATCTCCTTGCAATTCTTCAACAACAGCAGTCGCAGTTCGAGACCGCTCAGCTCCGTTTACTCGATACTCTAACGCGTAACCTCTCCCTGTTTTCCAAGGACAAGGCACCGCAGGATGAACATACCAACCTTGAATCAATTGTTTCTTCAATTCAGCTTATCCAGCATGACGTGGCATCGGGTGTTACTTTTGAGTCCTGGTTCAAGCGCTATGAGGACAATTTTCGTGTTGAGTTCGGTGGGAAGGAGGATTCATGGCGATCACGAACACTGCTTCGTAAGTTGGGGATCCCGGAGCATGATCGTTTCGTAAACTATATTTTGCCCAAACACCCACGCGAATTTTCTTTTGATGACACGGTTCAGTGCCTCACATCGATTCTTGGCGAACGTTCCTCGCTCTTCAGCACACGTTATCATTGCTTTAAAACTCGTCAAACACTCCACGGACGACTACATTACCTACGCATGTTTTGTTAACCGCGAGTGTGAGCGTTTTAAACTTGCATCCATGACCGAGACACAGTTCAAGTGTCTCATGTTTATTTGTGGTCTACAGTCTCCGTCAGACGCGGACATCCGCACACGTCTTCTCACCAGACTGGAGCAAGACCCAGACATCACGTTTCAGAAAATGGCTGAGGAATGTCAGCGCCTGATCAAGTTGGAGCATGATTCCCGTATGGTGGAACAGCAGCAGATCAACCTGGCAGATGTCAGACCGGTCAGAGCACGCAAACAGGAGTCCAAAAAGCCAACAACAGCATGTTGGAACTGTGGCGCATGGCACTACGCCTCACAGTGCACTTTTCGCCGATATCGGTGCAATCAGTGTTAACGCTTTGGTCACAAAGACGGTTTCTGCAAGCCATGCAACTCAACTAAGGCTGACAATTCCAACAAACGGTTTCCGAAACCACCGCAGAAGGCTAGTCGCAGCATTATTGCTAGCTATCAAGTCAACGCGACATGGCGAAGACGCTATCTAACAGTGAGTGTAAACAGGTATCCCGCGACTCTCCAGCTAGACACAGGATCGGACATAACGATTATTTCGCAAACGATTTGGGAATCCATCGGACGTCCTCCAGTTATGCCCACTCAACAGACGGCCCTCAGTGCATCCGGAACAACTCTCGGTTTGACTGGTGAGTTACGTTGCTTGGTATCATATAGTGGTCAAAAATTTGAGTCTATATGCCACCTCACTAACCAATCAGGATATAATATTCTTGGCATTGACTGGTTGGATAATTTCAATCTTTGGAGTATTCCGTTGGATAAAGTCTGCAAACTGACACTAGGCATCAGCATTCCTCCCGTAATAATCGATGCAGGGCTACAGCAGTCCATTCCACAACGGTTTATTTCAGCGATATGCACTAATTTTCCAGGAAGGACTTGGTCTTTGTAGCAAAATGAAGGCTCAATTGAAGCTGCGAGCAGATGCTAAACCCGTTGTTCGTCCTTAACGTCCGGTGCCTTATTCTGTATTAACCAGTGTAGAGCTAGAGCTGGATCGCCTACAGCTAGCAGATGTCACACAACCAGTCGATTACTCGGACTGCGCTGCTCCAATCGTAGTGGTACGAAAGACCAATGGCTCAATTCGTGTGTGTGCAGATTTTTCAACGAGCCTCAATGACGCCGTTCAGACACATAGTTATTCACTACCAGTTCCAGAAGACAATTTTGCCAAACTTTCAGGCGGTAGACTGTTTGCCAAACTTGACATGGCTGATGCATATCTACTAATCGCCATTGACGATGAGTCAAAGGAATTGTTGACAATTAACACACACCGTGGATTGTTTCAGTTTAACCGATTGCCATTCGGGGTTGAAACAGCACCAGCTATTTTCCAGCAGCTTATGGATATCATGCTCACGGGCATTGACGGCGTTGCAGCTTACTTAGATGATATCTTAGTGGTCGGAACAAGTCCAGAAGAGTTAGCAGTGAGGCTCGACCAAGTTAAAGCGAGAAGCAGGGTCGGTACGCTTTGGAACCAATACGCGAATATAAGGCCAACCTCCGATGAGTGGAGAACACCAAAAGTAACGCTCGGAAAAATTTATTAAGTGGGCGAAAGGCTATATAGTGCTAAAAATAAGGCACCGGAAGATACCTAGCTAGGGGAATGGTGTGGTCATGTGCGCGGAGAGCAAAGATGGCCACAGAGCCGTTTATTTTGTGCTTGTAATTGTGCTGATCCAATCTTCAATGTTTGATATCATCATCAATATGCGAATAGGATGTCGTATACGGGACCCAACCCAACATGGAGTGCTGTCATCCAAACAGATCATACAACTGTCCAGCCAATCACCACTAAGCTGGAACCAACCAAACGACATACCTCAGTGGTTCTGGTAAACACGTGAACTTCCTGTTGACACTTTGTTGACTCTGCCTGCTAGTATCTCTTGATCCGCTGTATCAATACTACCGGTCATTTCCACGATCTAGTATTCTATCCACATACTGGACCAGTTCGGGTTATATCAACTGGCGACGGAATTGGTAAGTAAAATGTCAATTTCAGCAGACGATCTCCTTGCAATTCTTCAACAACAGCAGTCGCAGTTCGAGACCGCTCAGCTCCGTTTACTCGATACTCTAACGCGTAACCTCTCCCTGGTTTCCAAGGACAAGGCACCGCAGGATGAACATACCAACCTTGAATCAATTGTTTCTTCAATTCAGATTATCCAGCATGACGTTGCATCGGGTGTTACTTTTGAGTCCTGGTTCAAGCGCTATGAGGACAATTTTCGTGTTGAGTTCGGTGGGAAGGAGGATTCATGGCGATCACGAACACTGCTTCGTAAGTTGGGGATCCCGGAGCATGATCGTTTCGTAAACTATATTTTGCCCAAACACCCACGCGAATTTTCTTTTGATGACACGGTTCAGTGCCTCACATCGATGCTTGGCGAACGTTCCTCGCTCTTCAGCACACGTTATCATTGCTTAAAACTCGTCAAACACTCCACGGACGACTACATTACCTACGCATGTTTTGTTAACCGCGAGTGTGAGCGTTTTAAACTTGCATCCATGACCGAGACACAGTTCAAGTGTCTCATGTTTATTTGTGGTCTACAGTCTCCGTCAGACGCGGACATCCGCACACGTCTTCTCACCAGACTGGAGCAAGACCCAGACATCACGTTTCAGAAAATGGCTGAGGAATGTCAGCGCCTGATCAAGTTGGAGCATGATTCCCGTATGGTGGAACAGCAGCAGATCAACCTGGCAGATGTCAGACCGGTCAGAGCACGCAAACAGGAGTCCAAAAAGCCAACAACAGCATGTTGGAACTGTGGCGCATGGCACTACGCCTCACAGTGCACTTTTCGCCGATATCGGTGCAATCAGTGTTAACGCTTTGGTCACAAAGACGGTTTCTGCAAGCCATGCAACTCAACTAAGGCTGACAATTCCAACAAACGGTTTCCGAAACCACCGCAGAAGGCTAGTCGCAGCATTATTGCTAGCTATCAAGTCAACGCGACATGGCGAAGACGCTATCTAACAGTGAGTGTAAACAGGTATCCCGCGACTCTCCAGCTAGACACAGGATCGGACAAAACGATTATTTCGCAAACGATTTGGGAATCCATCGGACGTCCTCCAGTTATGCCCACTCAACAGACGGCCCTCAGTGCATCCGGAACAACTCTCGGTTTGACTGGTGAGTTACGTTGCTTGGTATCATATAGTGGTCAAAAATTTGAGTCTATATGCCACCTCACTAACCAATCAGGATATAATATTCTTGGCATTGACTGGTTGGATAATTTCAATCTTTGGAGTATTCCGTTGGATAAAGTCTGCAAACTGACACTAGGCATCAGCATTCCTCCCGTAATAATCGATGCAGGGCTACAGCAGTCCATTCCACAACGGTTATTTCAGCGATATGCACTAATTTTCCAGGAAGGACTTGGTCTTTGTAGCAAAATGAAGGCTCAATTGAAGCTGCGAGCAGATGCTAAACCCGTTGTTCGTCCTTAACGTCCGGTGCCTTAATCTGTATTAACCAGTGCAGAGCTAGAGCTGGATCGCCTACAGCTAGCAGATGTCACACAACCAGTCGATTACTCGGACTGCGCTGCTCCAATCGTAGTGGTACGAAAGACCAATGGCTCAATTCGTGTGTGTGCAGATTTTTCAACGAGCCTCAATGACGCCGTTCAAACACATAGTTATCCACTACCAGTCCCAGAAGACAATTTTGCCAAACTTTCAGGCGGTAGACTGTTTGCCAAACTTGACATGGCTGATGCATATCTACTAATCGCCATTGACGATGAGTCAAAGGAATTGTTGACAATTAACACACACCGTGGATTGTTTCAGTTTAACCGATTGCCATTCGGGGTTGAAACAGCACCAGCTATTTTCCAGCAGCTTATGGATATCATGCTCACGGGCATTGACGGCGTTGCAGCTTACTTAGATGATATCTTAGTGGTCGGAACAAGTCCAGAAGAGTTAGCAGTGAGGCTCGACCAAGTTAAAGCGAGAAGCAGGATCGGTACGCTTTAGAACCAATACGCGAATATAAGGCCAACCTCCGATGCGTGGAGAACACCAAAAGTAACGCTCGGAAAAATTTATTAAGTGGGTGAAAGGCTATATAGTGCTAAAAATAAGGCACCGGAAGATACCTAGCTAGGGGAATGGTGTGGTCGTGTGCGCGGAGAGCAAAGATGGCCACAGAGCCGTTTATTTTGTGCTTGTAATTGTGCTGATCCAATCTTCAATGTTTGATATCATCATCAATATGCGAATAGGATGTCGTATACGGGACCCAACCCAACATGGAGTGCTGTCATCCAAACAGACCATACAACTGTCTAGCCAATCACCACTAAGCTGCAACTAAACAAACGACATACCTCAGTGGTTCTGGTAAACACGTGAACTTCCTGTTGACACTTTGTTGACTCTGCCTGCCAGTCTCTCTTGATCCGCTGTTTCAATACTACCGGTCATTCCCACGATCTAGTATTCTATCCACCTACTGGAACAATTCGGGTTATATCATAGGAGATTGGTGTCCATGGGTTGGATAGAATTATCCGGATATCCACGGGACAATGACTTTATTTTGTGGCGAGTCACGACCACCACGTCACATTGTTGCTAAGCAGAAATGCGGCTTTTATAGGGAGAACGCTTGCTAGGCGAAAACCAACACGTCCTGGAACACTGCCGCCGAACTATTTGCTGGAACGGTTAAACCCGAACCACCCAGCTGACACCACGAGGAGGTTGTTTGGCTAACCAGCCTTATTTAAGAGTTATGCCACCGTATCTGTATGCATTACTCGTTTTATTTGAGCAGATATGGTCGTTTCGTGCTTGGCTGTTGGGTGTTATCCTCGGTGTGGCTGCGCTTCAGGTGCTTATTGACAAGTGCCTGCTCGTTTATTACGCACCACGTCGTCCGTATTAACTCCAGGAGACAGTTAGCCGTTGATGGAAGGGACGGGGTACACAGCCTTGGTGGCCGGGCTAGCCTCAAAGTGTGGTCCTATGCACGCAGTGTAGATCGGAGTAGGCCCAGAAACCGCCTTATGTGCGCTTGATTCCCCAAATGCAGTGTGCTTGTGTTTGCCTGTGAAGGCGTGTTGGCCGGTTCCATTGCTGAAACGTGGCTTCCATCCACATGCCTCCCGGTCTTATTACTTCGAGGTTACACTAGATTTGGGGTGTGTGGTTGGAACTGTGTGTGGTACAGCGCAAGCCACACACGGTCCCTCTGTAGGCGCAGTCTTGATGTGGCTGGCCACAGTGACAGACAAAATTAAAGCAGCTGCCGCCAACCGTGGCCGGCAAACCTGACCATCGCTACTTCAGCACCGACAACAAGACAACAAAAAACCTTGTATAGTATAGTATTGCAAACCTACATCCACTAGAAAGGTACGATTTCTTTTTTAATTACATTTAGCCACACGCATCCGCACTCATCCGAAGTCGTACACGGAAGTGGATTGCATGGAGAAACTATCACCCCCATCCAACGGCTACTCAGTGGGAATATTACCGAGCCAACCGTACCCAACGCGTCCGTCTTGTACTTGAAGATAAGAGTGAGCATCAGCGTCAGCTCATGCGTAAATTTTCATCCACTTCCAAAGCCTTGTATAGTCACGTCAACAGTCTTAGACAAGTAAAGCCCGGTGTCACCGCACTGACAACCGCCACAGGTCTAACGAAGTCAGCGAACGAGGCAGCAGAAGTCCTGTGCCATCAGTACGCATCGACATTCTCCGTTCCATCAATGCATACGACGATAGTACCTTCTACGGTCTCACTCCCAACTTCCATGACGACTGTTCATTTCACGCCGGAGAAGGTCTTGGCGGAACTCAAATCCATGAGGCTTACGCCCTCTCCCGGCGCCGATGGTTTCCACCCAAGACTCTTGCGAGCGTGCGCTGCAGCTTTAGCCTTACCCCTGGCGAAGCTGTTCACCCACTTCTTCTCGCAAGGCGAAGTTCCAAAGATCGGAAACGTGGGACTATTACACCAATCTACAAAGGCGGTATTCACAAAGACCCGGCCAATTACAGACCGACAACTCTCCTCTGTAAGATCTCCAAAGTGATGGCATCGATTGTTGCAGACGCTTTAATGGACCACATGGAGGCCCAGAAACTGCACTTTGATTGCCATCGCGGCTTCCGGTGGAAACAGTCGAACTTGAGTAACCTGCTACTTGCCAGGGGTAGCTGGACGACCGCTGTCAACTCTGGCCCAGAAACGCATGTTATATTCTCGGATTTCGCCAAAACCTTCGACAAGGTCGACCACAACATTCTACCACAGAAACTGTTGTCTTCCGGCTTTTCAGGGGCCTTGATGGACTGGATCCGAAACTAGCTTCAAGACCGTACCGTCCAAGTACGCGTCGACGGAGCGTTGTCTCCCAGCATCCTTGCAACAAGCAGAGTTCCACAGGGGTGTGTTCCCGGACCGGACCTCTTCCTGGCCTTCATAGATGACGTCATACCGCAAGTGGAGTCTTCTCTGCTACTATGTACGGAGGACGCGAGGCTGTGGCGCACAATTAACCTTCCGCAGGATGCCCACGCAGTTCAGACGGACCTCGACCCTCTACATCAGTGGTCCATAGAAAACAACCTTCCATTTAACGCTTCGAAATGTCGCGTCCTTTCTACCCGCCCTTCCGCTTTTCCTTCTGTATATTACCTGGGTGCGTCTATCCCCCAGATCCCTTCAGCCGAAAGAAACTTGGGTATCATTACCGAGACGAGTCTTTCCGGATCCGCTTCTTGCCGGAATGCAACTGCTGTTGCTACCCGCATGGTGGGATTGCTTGATCCTAGCTTTGGGGTCGAATTGACCCTAGCAATTTCTGCCTCCCCTCAACGCTTTTCCTCGACCCCACTTGGAGTTTGCTACTCAGGCTTGGAGCCCCTGGTTGTTGAAGAACCAACGTACACTCGAAGCCCCACAACGTCGAGTAACAAAAATGGTCCGAGGTCTCAAGGACTCCACTGCCTGGGCCTCTACTCGCTTAAGTACCGAGGTCTACGGGGCGACCTGATCCTTGTATCTATGATCATATCCAACCCTGGACATCCCTGTCGCAACCTACTCGCACTGCACTAGTCGTGCTCCCACTTACGTGGCCACCCACTGAGGCTCACACGTCAGCACAGTCGGCTGAACTACAGCCGACACTACTTCGCTTTGCGAAGCTGCCGACCATGGAATGTTCTGCTTGCCGATTTAGTCTTGGCACCCACTGTGGCGGATTTTAAGACCCGCCTGGACTGTCATCTGGCCGAGCTGCACCGCGGTATTCCCTGAAATAACTATCTTCTACTTGATGGAGTTTCTTACATTTTTACTTCTACCTACTTCCTTTCCATAATGGTTTCGAAGGGCTTGGTGGGATGTCACGCTTTGTGCCAGCGTGCATTCTGTTTAAATGCCGCATAAGCCCGGTGGAGGTACGGCAACACGCGAGTCCAACCCGCTATAAGGTTGCTTGGCCCTTCAATAGACCAGAATCGAATTCATTTTATCCTCTGGGTCATGTAAAGCCCGAGCTTTTATTCCCATTAAATACAATGTTCCAATGCTCCAATGTTCCCTCAGTAAGTAAAAACGGCACAATACAATGAGCGGAAAGGGGTACACCGTTTGAAAAGCATGGACTTTGTCCATACACTTATCAAGCTCCACCATCCTTGCTGTCTCAATCGCTGGTAACATGAGGCGCATGTTGCGCACTGCGTTCAGATAGGATGCGGTTGTCTCATTCGAAAGCATCGCGTAGAAAAATTAACCCCCTTTACGATGTACATCTACCAACATGCAGTGCCACAGTATGTAGCCACCACAGTTCATCTGGTGTGTCGCGTCCGCTAGCATTACCTCACTGTATAGCTCCACGAGGTCACGTACTTGCCTGGAAACGAAAAATAAGCACCGTACCTCCGATTCCTCATACTACACATTACATTGTCCGACGCTCTCAAGCAACTGTATTACTGCTTCCACTGAGTTCCCCCTACGTTGTTCCTCATCTTATTGTCTTATGGTCCGGACGTCGTAACGGTTCAATCTTCTACCGAAGTGCGTGAACGCATACCTCCTGAGCTCGAGTGTGTCATTACACGACCGCATCATACGACAGACGTTCTCTTCTGCGTGCCGCTGGAGCCGTCTGTCGGTCACATAGAGAAACGGCTTTCCTACATGAAAGGTACGGCTGTGTACAACGCTGTAGGACACTATGTCGTAGCACCAGTCGTTATGCGTATGACAATATCGGAATTGCAGTCATAACTTTTGTACATGCAGTTAATAAGCGTTTCATAAAGATCACATGTCAACTTGCCGCTTGTATGTGTACCCTCTTTGGCGACAATGAACGCATCTATAGTGTACGGATCTGTACCGCACACCCTCAGGAAACTCTTTACCGGTTCTCTTCCTATACGCCTCAGATGTCAGGACATCTGATTTGAAAAAAACATGATGCATTTCGCATTTGAAAGCGCTTTAAGTCACTTTCGAAATTCTCAACAGTGCGGTACACACGCTGAAGGAAGACAGCACGGAAAGCAGCGGTATCGTCGACAGCCATGACAGCGACTGAATCCGCCAACGCACTTTATGGTGCATTCAAACCATCATCATACTCATATAAACCTATGTCTGCTTTGCAACCCATAGCATTTTTCTCCAATGTAATCTCCGCTTTTCCTTCACCAAGGCAAAATTGCATATTGTCCGCTACGGCAACTTCCCATTCGCCTGCTGATCACCGACCGTTGTGGAGCACGGTCAACACTCCGTCCAAACATTCGACGCCCAACAACCTTCGCTCTAGCTAATTATCTTTGGATACCCTATTTTTAGCATTAGCTAACCCTTCTTCCATCCAATAACCTTTTTCCCTAGTGTACTTTTGTGGGTTCTACCCGTTGCTTCTGGTTGGCCGTCTATCCTTGTATCGGATATATAGCGCGCGATCATCGCGCTATACACAGACCAACCCAGATGGAGCAATTTAGGTAATCAAATGGAATACAAAACAATGAAGGACAGTCTAGCTTAAACCAGCACGCCTTTTGTTCGTTGCTAAAAGTTCCCAGATTTGTTCCGATAAGCGGATTTATCCGAAGCGTTCCTTCTCATAAAGTTAAGGGAAAGAAAGTACAAAAACACACAACTTTAGTTCATTCTTAACCGCTACTTTGGAGTTGCTTGATATTAAACAGTTATTTTTTACTTAAATGGATGTGGCATAAGCAGTGTGAGATTATTTACTCAAGTTCAACTGTGTAACGAGCAATCGTGGTACCATGCTCTATGAGGATGAAACGACCGGGTATGGAACGGCTTGGGAATGAAATGACTAGGGATGAAATGGTGGGAATGAATCAACCTGGAACCACTTTGATTAACCCCTTGAGCTTGTGGAAAAGGAAAATATCAAACGGAGCAAGGTTGAGTGAGCAGGGAGGTTGCTCGAGCACAGCGATGCTCTCGGCGTTGTGAACAGGTGCGTTGTCATGATGAAGCAGCCTAAGCGCCAGTCTCATCCCATCCAATGAACGATGCAGCCACTGCAGTGTCTCTTTGTGGCCGTGTTGGTTGAACGAAAACTGGCAAGGGACGATCACCATATAAAAGAATGTGAGCAACTTAACTCTGAGTTTGGACCTAAACTGTCGAGCTTTCTTCGGTCTTGGCAACTCCGGACTCCTTCACTGAATGCTCTGGTGTTTGGTCTCCAGGCGGTACTCGTAGATCCATGACTAAACCCCGGGGATGATTCACCCTATTAAGTACGGTTTGATTTCAAAACGACGTTAAACCTTCCCTAAGTTCATGAGGGCCATCAATGGTATCCGTTTTGAAGACGTGGACATCCAAAAGTCCGTGCTGACAGTTGCGGAGGCGCCCGGAAGAGTTCTTTCCAGAATTCATGCAAGCGTAGCGGCAAAGGAAGGGAAAGCGCATTAGACTCAGCGAGGATTGCCCAGAAAAGTAAAACAGTTAGTGGGACGTTTGGGTTTTGGAACTAAATGATAGGGTCTTTAGGTCGGCCGTTACCTTTCATTGAAACAGCTGCAACGGATTTATAAATTTTTACTAAATAATGAATACTTTTGAATTTTAGCCCGTTAGATTAGTTACAAAGTAAGTAACGTTGCCTACAGCCGATTTTTGGAAGTGTTTTGAGACATCCCGTATACTAGGCGAAACTATCGGAACGCGTTTTGTAACTTGAGGAATCTTCGGATCGATAAACTGGACACGGACATTGTACCGTCAACAATAGGCGGAATCGGAGCAAGTTACTCGAATGACACTTGTGCTTTTAATGCCATTTTTCCATATGTATAATTTTGTATTTCTAAGAATGTTGTTTCAGAACACCTGCATTAGCTACTGTAAAAGGCTGAAATGCACTCACTCGGTTACATGCAGCTTATATTGACTTGACTGGCAAGACCAGTACTGGGTTTAGAGGGTTGCCTGTACCGGGAGTCCAGAGAGCGATTCGAGAAGACGGATCGAGTTGCAGGGAAACTTTTATTGGTACAGTAGAAGATTCCCTGTTATCTAGCTATAAAAGAACGACACCGTGGACGCTCTAGCTAGGGGAATGGAGCACACACAGCACACAGGGCAGTTGCGAGTTGCAACCGAAGCGAGCGCCAAGCAAAAATGGCGATGAGCAAGTCAAGCATTCGAACTCAGCGATCAGTTCAACAAACCACACCGGCTGCCTAAGTGTACAATGAAATAATTTTAGTTAGAATTATACACAGGCAAACCGGGGAATCTCCAGACTGCTACATGGGGCTTTTCTAACACGTAGTTACGATTATTATATTGTCTATCCACGAACTAGCTCTCTGCTGGGTACAGCAGTACATGTTTCTACTTGGTTTCTACAGAGTATGTAGATTAGCCCCTCGGTAAACAGTTAAAAACGTTGAGCCAAAAAGTTTCTGTGCTGGTCGTTGATTGTCATTCATGCAAAAGCGGATGTGCACATTTGTACACAGGATTTAAAAATGACCATTTTTGTGTGTACAGAAGAAAAAGAAGGGGTTAGAGAGCAAGGAGTTCGGTGATGGAGATTGTTCAATGTATCAAACCTTTCCGCCGGTAACACCAGTCAGCAAACTACGTTTTTGACCAATACAATGCTAATCATTGTTGTGGTATTTATACACTGTGTCTGGCGCTGTCTGGATTGACGACATAATGTATTACGGCTAGACGTATTAAAAGCTTAGCAGTCCAGTAATCGGTATCTCCCGCTCGCTTGCAATTCATTAGAAGTTTGTGCGTCCAAACGCCAAACTTCCTCACGATCGCCGTACTCACACATCCTGATCACATGAGATTCATTGTAAAACAGAAACAACCGGAAACGGCTGGCTACAAGCAAACAGAAAGTAACTAAGCACTGTTAACGCCCTTGAGAGCAGTATGGAATCTCTTCCATCTCCATGGGATTTTAACATGAACCCGCAACAAAATTCCTTCTTCATGTAACATGTGCAAAAGCCAATATGTATGCTAATCCCCCTGCATAGGCGTAGTCAATTTAGCCTCGCCCTGGATAAGACGCTAGGAAAATGTGAAGGACTGATCAATTTAAGAACTACCACATTTCCGCACATGTACAATATTGTATTGCATGCTCAATGCGCAGAACAACAGTTGAGTATCCAGAGATAGGTTCCAAAGTGGGAACAGCCTCTCACATGTGTCCATTAGGTCCAAAATAGAAGCTCATTGGGTGTTCAGGAACCGATGCAACGATACTTCAGGCGTAGTATGAAGAGGAACTGCACCGAAAGAACCTAACACAGTTATAAGAAAGATCCGCCGAACAAACTTCGGGTCGATTGAGATTACCCGGTATCAAAAACATACTGCCGGTTTTGAAGCGAATAACATGAAGAACCTCTTTGGATGGACTCCCAGGGCTTCCATACACAATTACGACTGGAAGTTGAACCCAGGAAGTGTTAATCACTACCGACAGAGGTTCGACAGTTTTGTCTGCCGACTGAAAGATGTAGATAAGCAGAAGGGCATGATCACAGCTAACACAAAGCGCAAGGCCCCCACCTGGTCGGTCAACGAAGCGTTCACATCTAAATAGTGCATAGCCAGACTGATGTGCTCCACCGTGCATGATGTCCAGGGACAGCCACGTTTCAGTTTATGCGGGTATCTCGGGAGACGCATGTACAAGCAGAACTATCTCGTACATTTTATTCCTTAGGCGGCGCATACTGATGAGCACTAGGTAAACACTTTTGCAAAGAGCAAATCTGTATCGGACATTGCCAGAGCAGGCACTGACAGGGCGGAAATGGAGCGCTGGCTCACCACTTAAAAACTCACCGAACGGTCATCCTGTCCATCAAACGCTCGCCTGCGTTTGAGGTCCATCCACGCCACTTCCAGCATCAACCTATCTGTTAACAGGTCCGACTGAACACCAAAATTAGTGCCATTCCGTTTGAAAGCAAACCGAAATAGCGCGTTGCGTTACCCTGGAGTGTATAGCAGTACACGAAGTAACCGCCGTCCAAGGTTTTGCGTGTAATCCGGGACGTTACCAATGGTATACAGTTCCCTGACAGTAACACCGGGAAGCGCAGACCGAAGAACCTACTTTAGGCACATTTTAAGCCATTGCAGGTTGTCCAAAAAGCGTTCAGCGCAAAGTGCGACAGTGGATGATACTGCGTTACGGAACGTCACCCCACTATCCATGCGTCAGCAAGCGCTTTTGACATTATGGTGGGCACCACCGGTTGACCAACAAAGTTCATCTGCCCGTTTTGGCTTCAGCAAACGGACATTGCTATTGACCACAAGTGCATCTATCAGCTAGTCAATTTTACGATCGAGGGTGGCTAACACAGTGGCGACCACCGTGGCTGAATTCACCAAACTTTGCAGTCTCGACCGTGGAAACCCGGGCGACCTTGTCGGCGGCCACAGAAAAAGGACGTAGATTTAAACCAGCGTCGCTGGTAAATAGCATAGCGTGCGGTTTAGCAGTCAGACCGGTGCACTGGTAACATACCTCCGGTTGCAGTCGTCCCACTGCATGCCGCCGGAATCGTCAGTCACCAGTAAAGCAAAGCGTGCGCTCCCATAAGCGTCATAAGCCTCTACGCCCGCATAGGTGCATAATGAGACGGACAGTATAAAGTGGAAAGTAGCAGAATGTTAACACATATACGCAATATAACGACTAAGAGCGAAAAGGTAAAAACTGAAAAAAACGGGTTAGTAGACAGAAAAACCGAAAACTTCACCGGCAAGCGTCACATAAACGCTGGGTGCAACACCAATATCGTCGGGCAAAGTTGCCTTGGAGCACCTAGAATTAGAAAATAATCAAAATTTGTTCCTCGTGCTCCATCACACACTGCTTTCCGCAATCTTTACGCTAAAAATCCATTAGTATGGCACACCCGAAATTACGATTACCGCGTCGAGGCCAGTGCCGAAACAAGTTGTCATGGATCCTATTATTGAAAACCACCAGTGCCTGCAATATCCCTCATCGCTTCCCACGGAAGGCATCACGCTTGGAATGCATGCGGCGGAAATACACATACTGGTACGGGAAACCATCAGGCTGTGGAGTCACCAAAGAATACTTGAAAAAACTGCATGAGGTTGTGAACACCTTGTTATGCACCGCATCCTGCACTACGTCAGCGCTTTGGTAGCGATAACAAAGCATACGACAAAACACAGCAGCAGCATCCAACATGGCGAACGTTAACCAAATAAGTCTCGTCGCTTTATCGCTGTTTCAAACAATGCGCGATTCGGGCTCAACTTCAAGCGGGACTGGAACGATAGGCTTATCCCGTGAGTGTTCCTTTTCAGCGAGTCGTTGAACCAGGAGTTGGCGGACTTTGAAATATTGACGGACCTAAAACAAAGACCGCATCACACCCTGTCCAACCAATTAATGTCCACGTATGCTGCCATAGCAGTCCCTGCTGGGTCGGTTACGTGAAGTAGGAAAGAGAAAAAGTAAACAGAGGGCACGAAGAGGAAGTAGAAAGAGTTAAGCAAGTAGAATAACAAGGTATTTGAGTCATTAAAAAGGCACTGCAAAGTGAGGTGAGTCAGTTAGGAAAAAGGAAAGATTTGGTGTTGTTACCCAAGGGTATCGAGCTGGCGCGCAAAACCTTTAACCGTAGGTTCCCTAACCACGTGATCTGGAAGGGAATTCCAGCGATCTCTAACGGCGCGACAGACGAGTTTCCGTCCTAATCATATCAGACCGTGGTTTATGCAGTTTCATTGGGTGACCGCGGAGATTAGACAACGTAGCGGGACTAAATAGCCCTGACAAGTCCGGGCCGATCTTACCCGTCAAAAAAGGATAAGTGAGAATCTGGTACCCTTTTATCCCTCGGTAATGCATGAAGTACAGCCCCAAACTAAGCAAGTGTTCAGGATACGTTTGTCACCGTATACCCTGCACTAACCGAGTGCCCACTCGTAACACCCACTCCAAGTCCAATTTACCTCGGATAAGATGTGGTGAACAAGTTTGGATAAAATATTCCAGGTGGGGTCAGACGAATACTGAGATCAGTTTAACAAACAAATTAGCCATTAGGATTCCGAAAGAGCGGCAGATAAACCACATCATCCGAAACCCCCGACAAGCAGCCTTCTTCCAATTGTCACCAGAATGAAGTGCTAAGTGCACGACCCCTAAATCAACCGCAGAGTGACAACAAGGATTTCACCACCGCCAACAACATATCAAGTTGGAGGATTAGCAGCTCCGATTCGGAGAACAGAGCACTTGGCCCTATTTATGGGCACCAACCATAAGGTAGATATTCCCAAAACCTATCCAAGGCACTGTGAATTACCTCAGGACCCCCCGGGATATCCACAATATTCCAGTGCTTAAGGTCGTCAGCAAACATTGGTGGTGACACCCCTAGCTTTCCCGGCAAGTCATTTACATAGATCGCGAATAACAATGGCCCCAATACCGAGCCATGCGGGACGCCACTAAGGGCAGCTTGCTTGAGCGAAAGGCTACGCCCCACCCGTACGCACTCTTCCCTCCCCTCAAGGAAGGCACACACCAATTGAAGGGTGCGATCTGACATACCGTAAGATCTCAAATTTAATGAGAGTCGAAGATGAGGAACAGTGTCAAAAGCTTTCGAAAAGCACGAATAACGCGTCTATATTGTGGCCACCGTCTACCATTTCGGCCCAGCTTTCGCGAGCTACAAGTAGATTAGTCTGACATGAAAACCCCTTGCGGAATCCATGTTGCGAAACATTGAGAAGATTAAATCAATTTAGGTGCTTCTCCACTGAATCCCTTATCAGCTTGACTACTACGCTTGCCAAACTGACAGACTGGTAGTTCACGGACAGAGGTCTGGCACCACTCTTAAAAATCGGACAGATGATTGCCTCCTTCCATTCCGTAGGCATGATGCAGCTGTCAAGCGATATTGAAAACACGCATGTGAGAGGACCACTCTGCTCAGTGGCCAATTCGTGCAACAGTTTCGGAGGAATTGAATCAGGACCGGAAGCTCTAGAAGGATTAATGTCTTGCAGTAGCTCGAAGATTTGAGTCACTGTTATGTTAAATTCAGCTAAGCAAGAATCCGCTGGAAGTCTTGTAACCAATCCAACCTGCGGTAAAGAGGTCTCCGGAGCAAAGACCTTGGTAGCTTGATCACTAAGTATATCAGCCTTGTCATAATCAGTTTGCGGACGGGTCCCGTCTGCTTGGGGAAAATGCATGCATATGCTATTCAATTGCGATTGATTCCTTTTGAACTCAGTATTCCACATAAGTGTATTTACTCCTTATTCACGCAATGATCAACACTTTGGCTGGCGTACCCAAACGCAACGCTCCAGTACGGCTATTTTTCTTACAATAATTAGCCACTCCCTTAATAAAATCGAAACCGAACTGAGCGATGTAAAGTTACCATCCCACGACAGTTAATTCTGGCTGCCTTTATTACTGTACGTTTATAGGAGCCGTTGATTCACCTTCTTGTAGATTCGTTTTGCTCTATTTGACTGATTAACTTGGTTATGTAGAGTCGTGCCGAACTCGTGGATCATCCGGTTCGTGCTGACCTCGTTTTTCCTCTTTTGCTCGTTGAAGCGCTAACGTCACGTGTTTGCGTTGCACGGTTCGTACTCATCGTGTGCACCGTTTCCAGCTCAGACAGTTCTTCCGTAACCGGAAACTGTAGTACCGAATTCGTTACAGCGGAAAATCATTTGTCACACAGAGTATTAAAGCGTTAGAACTCGGTTTAGTATCACCATCTTAGGGCACCTACGATTTTGTACCTCAGCTCGAAGCTTTGGGATAGAAATACCAAATATTTCCTTGCTTCTAATTCACTCGTCTTCAGCATTTGTTTTCCTTTCTTTGATCCCTCATGTATCATAGTACAATATTCATTTAGCTACGTTCCTCTTCTTGCCTTCTGATTTAATTTTCCCCTTTCTTATTTCACATAACCGGCCCAGCAGGGGCTGTTAATGCAGGATACTTGGACTTTAATTGGTTGATCACTGTGATGCTGTCGGTTTTATGTCCATCTACGATTCAAGGCATTTCGTCAACTTGTTCAATGAGCTGGTGAAGGAGGAACGGTCATGGTTTAGTCCCAATTTTCCAGTTCCACTTGAACTTGAACATTAGCGCGATCGGACAGCATTTGACCTCCTATCGTGTCCTCCTACAGGTGCCGAAAAACAGGCAGAACATACTGTTTGATCATTTAATATTTCGCCACGGGATGTGCGGCGATGTTCGAGGATGGCGGATATGAAGTGAACATGAAAGGCAGGATGTGCGGCACGCAGTTTTGAGCAGAGCAAAATGGTAATGCCCGCACTTGCCGAGTGCAAGCACTTATTTTAAAAAGAAATTTTGTTTTAGGCTTCTAACAAATTTTGCTGTTTGTTGCGCTTCGGTTTAGCCAAAAGAAAGTGAAAGTGCCGAAAAGGACGTTAATCTTTTAGATGCGATGGCCAGTGTGCTCGTCCAACAGACCTTGTCGATACCGCTGTGAACGCGGTTAATTTCGGAACGGCTTCATGTCGCGATGTTTGGGGAGCGGGAACGGATGTGCCATCCGGTTTGGCTGGAAGTGGCGGAACTGGTGACCTAGGGTTATCTTCTAGGTTTTCGTCAGATTGGATATGTACGGCTTTGTGTGGGTCGAAGGTAATGGCTCTGCTTTTGCCGTAGTAGTGACTAGCACCTGAGCTTTCCAAGGGGAAAATGATGGCTAGATGATGTTTTCCTGTAGGAGACGGTTTATTTCGGAACGAACGAAAGTATTGTCTGTGGGACTGTGTCGTCTGGACTTCATCGTTATGAGCTTGCACTCCGATGCAAGATTACGGAAGAGTAATGGGGCTTCAACTTTTGCGCTGGTGAGGCTGTAGACAGACAGAGGAGGCTTCTTGCCATAGAAGGGAATCGCTAATTTCTCATGTAGTTGAAGTAAAACGTGCCAGAGTAAGACATCTGAGCACAAATTCTGTTACACTGTAAGTCCAACGTTGTGGTCCACGTCTCCTTTGTATGTGACTGTTACAATGCAATGCTCCGCGGTACACATCTGCACTCGATTTGAAGCCATAGATACGCGCGTGTGCGACGGAGTAATTTTCCATTTCGCCTTGTGAACAACAATAGCAGAGAAGTAGCTTTCGGAACTGCCGGTATCAATCAGCGCTTCCAGTTCAGAACCGTTAATTTGTATCCTGGTGATAGCTCGCATTAGTCAACCGGGGCAGCTGCGATCGTAGAGTAAGAAATTAGTGAAGTTGCCTGAGAAGTATTCTTTTTGGATGGATTTGACAAACAAGTTTGCTTGAAATGCCCCTTCTTACCCCAATTCGTGCAGACTGCCTCGCGAGCCGGACACTTTACCCGCCGATGTCGAGAATAAGCACAAAAGTAGCGCTTTTGGTTCGATGCAACGACAATGCATGGTGATGATGGTGATGGAGGCGATGGTGAAGATTTGGCAATCAAGTGAGTTGACCCGGGTTTGTTGGACATTGATGCGCATGGTGGGGAAAACAAGGTATTAAGGTAACAGTGTGAGTGCTGGTGTGTCACTTCCAGGGACCACGCTAAAGCAAATGCGGGTTGGAAGTTTAACGCGCCGTGTTCCGACAAGCGCTGTCGAAATTGTGGAGAGAGTAATCCAGGAATGAAGGTGTCGCGCATGGCGCCATCACGATTTTTCTCAGCGCAGACTGCGTTGAAGTTGCAGTCCTTAGCAACGGTTTTGAGTTTCTGAGCGAACTGGTCTAAGTTAGATCCGCAGTCTTGTTTGCTAGTAGCTAAAATGTGGCGTGCGAAAATTTCATTCTTAGGCTTGATATAAAGCCTCTCCAGTGATACGCCGTCGTCTGAACGTGGCGACAGGTTAAATCCTTAATCAAGGTGGCAAACGTTAACGAGAAATGTGACCCTCAATTGGTGGTCACGATGGCGGGATAGCCATATTGAGCTACCCAGCGCTCTAGAAGGCTTTCGCTACCGTTTCCGAGGAGCAATTTGGGATAATGACGGCCTCAGACCATCTAGTAAGTCGAGCGATACACGTCAGTAGATATACAGAGCCTTTGGACGGCGGGAAGAGTACTTACGAGGTCGAGGTGCACGTGATGAAAAAGTGCGTCTGGCGTCTGAAACGTGCCCAATGGGCTTCACGTGTGCTTGTGCACCTTCGCGTGTTGACACGGAAGGCAAGCAGCTGCCCAAGTACGGACGTCTCGATTGACAGTGTGCCAAAGGAATAGTGCGGTTACGAGTTTGACCGATGCACGAACGCCTGGGTGAGACAAGCCGTGCAACGTGTGGAACACGGTCTGCCGAAACTCGAGTGGGACGACTAGGCGCGGCGTGCCCAGAGATAAATCGCAAAGTATAGTGCCGTCTGATGATGTCAGCGGAGCGGGTAGTATGTCCAGTGAGAGAGACCTGCGTATTATATCAACCTCAGGATCACTGAGTTGCGCTGCGGCCATGGTTGCCAAGTCGATAGCCGTGCCGGCGTCAGCAGAGATGGCTTGGATTCGGCGATGGAGTTGTGAACACCGGAGACATGCCGTATATCGGTCGTAAACTGAGCGATATAGTCAAGGTGGTGCGAATCACTAGGATAGTATCGATCGGTAGTCGAACCGAGCACGTACGTTAGGGGATTGGGGTCGGTGAAGACGGCAAAGGAGCGGCCTTCTAAGACGTGACGAAATTGACGTATCGCTAGATATACAGTTACTAGTTCTTTACCGAACGTTCTGCAGCGAGATTCGGTAGGTTGTGGGCGCTTGGAGAAGAACGCTAAGGGTTGCCACGTGTCGGCTACTCGTTGCTACAAAACAGCGCCGACTGTCACGTCCGAAGCGTCAGTACTGAGGGATAGTGAGGCGGCCGGATCGTGAAGCGCTATAAAAGCTATGTTGGAGATAGCTTCTTTCAGCGACTTAAAAGCAGCGCGTACTACGATAGAACATTTGAATTTCTTGAGTTTCTTTCGGAGAAAGTCTGTGAGGGATTGCATCAGCGAGACGCAGTTGGTTATGAACGGTCGGTAAAAGTTGACAAGGCCATAAAAACGCTTGAGCTGTTTAAAAGAACGTGGCTCAGACTAGTCGATGGTGGCTTGAATTTTATCCTGTAGTGGCAGGATGTCTGCAGAGTAGATACGATGGCCGAGGAAGTTTACTGAGCCGACACCAAACGAACACATTTCTGCGTTGATCGTCATCCCGTGTTGAGATAAACGATCAATAAGTGTTCGTATGTGGAGCATGTGCTCTTCTTGTGAAGAGCTCGCGATTAAAACGTCGTCGAGATAAGCGCAATCGAAGTCTAAGCCGCGACAAACTTGGTAGATGAAGCGCTGAAAAGTTTGCGCGGCATTCTTTAGGCCAAATGGCATGCGCAGAAACGCAAACAAACCAACTGGAGTCGTCACGGCAGTTTTAGCGATGTCCGCTTCAGCTACCGGAATTTGGTTGTATGCGCGTACCAAGTCAATGTTGCTGAAGATATTTTTACCCGCCAGACTGGCGGTGAGATCCACGATGTGTGGGATCAGATAGCGATCGGGCGTGGTAACCCTATTCAAGGTTCGATAGTCGCCGCAAGGACGCCAGTCCCACATGACGTTCTTCGGGACCATGGCAGAGGCGGCGCCCATGGACTGTTGGACGGTCTGACGATATCGAGCTGAAGCATGTGGTCGAATTCGGCTCGTGCTGCCCGTAGTTTGTCTGGAGCAAGCCGTCTTGGCCGTGCGCTAACTGGTTGACCATGCGTGACTCTGTGGTGAGCGACCTCTGTCGTGACTGGAGGAAGCTCTGCAGCCGGTCGAACCAGTCGCGGGTATTCGGAGAGGAGGCTCAAGTAGTCGGACGGTGCGTCTGCGATCCGAAATACAGGGCTAATTATCGGGGCATCTGAAAAGATGCCAACAACACCTAGTTCAGTAAGGTCGTCCAAAAGTCTGTGGCGAGCAGCATCAACAAGTAACCCAAAATGTCGGAGGAAGTCGATACCGATAATTGAGAAGGGTACAGACGCAACCATGAAGACCCACTGAAAATCTCAGCGAAGATTGAGGTCCAGGTTCATCATGCGCTGACCGAATGAAGCTATCGGAGAACCGTTGGCCGCACGCAAATTGTACGTAGGCTCTGAGTGCTTGTCGTTCGCGTTCGCTGGGATGACGCTGACTTCTGCTCCCGTGTCGATGAGGAACCTGATGAAAAAACGTCGATCCTTAACGTAAAACAGGGGATTTGCTTGGTTATTGACGGATACGTTGGTCGTGCTAATATACGGGCTGTTTGTCTTCCGTGAAGCGGCTGAGTCGTGTTTAATGAAGGGAACCCGACAACATTTAGCTCTTCCATATTAGCGGTGAGACCAACATAATTCTTCGACGGATTTGGTAGTATCTGACTGAGAAGGTGCAGGGAAAATGTTGTGCTTTCGTGCCGATCGACATGTAATCGGTGAAGGCACAGACGAGCCGCAATGAACGGTAGCCAACACATGATCAGCACTGGACCGTGGCACACACTGCTTCGAAGTCTGCAATGCTGTTATCCTGCTGCGAAGTAGCGCCATTTCCTCCTCTCTAGGGTCAGATCGGCATGACGACTGGGAACAAATATAGGATTCGGTTTTCATCGGTGAGAATACGTCACCGGAGCTACTGGTCGTCTGCTGCGGAAAATGTTCGAACGCAACGTCCGCCTTGGCAGCTAATTCTTTCAGGGGCGTTTAGAGAAACATGGACAGCATTACCGGCAATGGCTCTGGGACACGAGCAAACCCTTCTTCGCTCAAGAATAAGGGACCAGCGATGCTCTGAAGTTCGCGGAGCAACGCCGACGGCTTGCGATCTCCAGGCTTGAGACCATTGAACTGTTCAAATCAAGCTCGTGTGCTGGGCCGTAACCCTTCTAAAATCGCTTGCTTCATCGTTTCATACTTTGCCTCATTCGATGGGCAGAGTAGAATGTCCTCAACCAGCGTCACAACCGATGAAGCAAGGCGTGGGACGAGCTGACTGTACATCGGACGGTTCGTCGTAATGCCCTTATTTTCCAGTTCCATCTCGAACTAACTGCAGATAGCGTCCTCCGGTCGGTTATTTTTGGCTGTGTTGACAAGATCACTTTGTGTTAACTTTCTGCGTTCATTGGAAGTATTTCGTGGAAGTTGAGCTACAATTCAGGTTCATTTCCGATTCTGAAATTTCCGACCAGAAATACTTGTATTTCATCGCTTGGTTTCGGCGAGCTTGCTATCGCCACTTTCTTCGTCAATTGACCGCCATCTTTTTTTCGGATTATTCGCAATGCCGAAGCAGTCATCCTGTGGTACTTGCTCCAAACTAGTCGGATACCATGCAAATGCCCTCACGTGTGCATTTTGCCAAGTTAAATACCATATTTCATGTGTTGGATTATCAGTTGAGCATTTTCATCGTCTTCGCGAGATCCAACACGATTTCGTCCAAACTATATGTGAAAATTGCCGAAATCAGATACAGCCAGAAAGAGTAAAGCCGACGTGTAGTCCTCAGCGTTTCGTTGCGAACAGCTCCGTGTGTTTGGCCCAACAACCTAGCGCGAAGACCCTTCAGGTTTCGGCTCAGTCGTCCTCTTCTACCCGTGCAAACTCACTGACACGAAGTCCAACCGTTGTGAGAAGCCCAGTTGCACCTGGGCTAAATTGTTTACCTTTGTTGTGTCCACCGGACACTGATGTCCCAGCAGGTGAAAGTCTGAGTGCTGAAGACCAGTGGAAAGATCAGAGAACGAAATTACGAAGGAACGTTGGGCGTTTACGTTCTGTAAGTCAACAGTTAGCCAAACCACTTGAGGCTGGTAGTATACTTCGCCCTGCAAGGCCAACCTCGTCCGAACAGAGGCGTTATAATCTCGTGATCTTTCACGCACCGGAGTCCAGTGATCCATCACCCCAAGTGCGCTACGATCACGATGTCGAGTTTTTACAGGGTCTAATTGATAGACTCCTCGACGCTGGTGAGGACTCGGAAAAGTGAGGCAGATTACCCGTCTTGGAAAGCAAGGTGATCAACAAAATCGGCCTATGAGAATCACTTTTGTGGACGAAGCCAGTCCAAGACTTATCATGTCCCGCCTAAGTAGGCTGAAATGTTTGAAGATCCATGTTCTTCCCGACCTGGACCCAGTAGACAGGGAGCGGCTCAAGTCTGCCATCATTGAGTTGAAAAGACGCACTGGTGAGGGGGAAACAAATCTTCGTATCGTAAATTTTCGGGTGGTTTCTAAGAATTTGCGAATCAGGATAAACAGGCTGATCACACTTCAAGCACGCCCGGTGGCTCCTGCTGCGGCCTGCGAGTAGCCTTCACAAACGTTTGCAGTATTATGAATAAGCGCGATGAGCTTTGTTGTTTCGTTGCGTCTGAGCGGCCAGACGTAGTGGGACTCGCAGAGACATGGTTGCATGCAGAGTTATACACCCAAAAACTTGAACTCAACGGTTACTCATGTTTCCAATGCGATAGACTAAAGAATGCCCACGGTGGTGTCTTACTTTACATCCGGTCTTCCCTGCGTGGGAGACTTGTGAGCACCTACCGAAGTGACGATGGTCTGTGTGAGCTACTGTGGTGCTCCCTCCGCCTCAGGCGCGGAGAACTGCTTGTGGGCGCAGTTTATCGCAGTCCCCTGAGTCGTTGTTTGGATTGACTGCCCTATCTTCGGATCCACATGAGTCGTCCACACTTTCTGCTTATGGGCGATTTTAACTGTCCTCGAATACGATGGCCTGATGTGCAATTGATGCCTGGACGTAGTGAGGTTGAAGCAAAGTTCGTGGATTTGGTACTTGAAACTGGTGCATCGCAACACATATGCCAGCCAACACGCATATCAACACGTTCAACCTCGTCCTGTCTCGACCTGATGTTAACGAGCTACGAACAACGGGTGCGTGACGTTAGGATCCTGGAGCCCCTGGCTACGAGCGACCACTAAGTACTGATAGCTGATATGGAATTATCTTCGCCGTATTCACATCCGCTGCAACCAGCTCCCAACTACCGGAAAACGGACTTCGATGGTCTAGCTCGAGCCGCGAGCAAACTGGATTGGTCTCTGTCACAAACTGCATCTGTGGAAGATTGTTGGATATTTATAAAAGAGAGATTGACATCATTGTGTTCCAAATTTGTGCCATTGAAATGTCGAAAGGTTGGACCGATTAAGCCTCATTAGTTTGATAAGGAGTATGGAAACCTGGCTCGGAGGCGGCGCAGGCTGTGGGAAAAATTCCTTCTCTCTGGCTCTGCCAATGATTACGGAGGGTATAAATGTCAGCGGAATCTCTGCAACAGTGCAAAAAGAATAAACGCCGACACTTTGAAGAGCAGTTCGCATTAGCCGCGAAGACCGCCCCAAAGAGAATCTTTGCATACGTGAAGCGACGCCTGAAGCCGTCAGGTGATGTGCCAGTGCTGGATGGCATGGATGGACAGCCCCTAACCTCCAGCACTGAGCGTGCGTCCACGTTGGCGGCGCACTTCGCTTCTGTATTTGCGAATAACCAGCTGTCTGTTCCGAGTTCGACGTGTACCGCTTTTACCGAACTCGATAGTCTGCAATGCGGCGTTGAAGAGGTAGCTCAACTACTTGCCAACCTTGACGGCACCAAACCTGCCGGACCTGATGGGCTTCACCCACTGGTTCTCAAGTCACTTTCAACCATCCTCTCTCCTATCGTGACTGACCTTTTCAACAGGTCGCTCTCCGAAGGTTTGTTGCCGGTTGACTGGAAATGTGCGGTGGTGAAGCCTATTCCGAAAGGCGGCGACCCTAGCAAAGTAGACAATTACAGGCCAATTTGTCTGACACCTATATTGGCAAAGGCTGCTGGGAAAATCGTGAAGAAGAGATTGCTGCAGTTGCTACAGTCAAACGAGGTCCTGACGCCCGCACAGCACGGTTTTATGCAAGGTCGCTCATGCATTACGAACCTGCTTGGGACGAGGCATGAGTGGTTGAAGGCAATAAACAAGGGGAAGTCCGTCGACGTGATATTCATCGATTTCAGTAAAGCGTTCGACAAGGTCAGTCATGAGGTTCTCCTTCACAAACTCAGCATGTGTAGCGTCGGTGGCTCACTGCACCGGTGGATCCGCGACTTTCTTGTTGGACGAAAGTGGAGGGTACAGGTCGACGACCATCTAACTGACTGGTACCCCTCTACAAGTGGCGTGCCTCAAGGCACTGTGCTGGGGCCCACTCTGTTCCTGATCCACATCAACGATCTACCGCAGCTTCTCCTGTCGCCGTGTGCCTTGTTTGCAGACGACATGAAGATTTGGAGAGAAATCGACGCTCCCGACGACTGTGGCCTACTTCAGCAAGATCTCAACCGCTTATCCACATGGTCTGCAGAAGTTCTTCTCCCGGTCAACCCAGCCAAGTCGGTATTTATGAGCCTTGGGAAGGGTGCTAACGGCCGAACCTACACCCTTGACGGCCAAACGCTATATCCCACACCCTCCGTGAAGGACCTAGGTGTACTCTCACGCTACGATTTGAAGTCCGTGGACAACACGAACAGGCTATATCGGAACGGACTGCGCATGCTTTGGGCGCTCAAACGTAGCTTCGGCACATGGTCTGAAGCGGTTGCCACTCGCCTGTTCTCTTCTATCATTAGGCCAATGCTAGAGTACGGTTCGCCCGCCTACTTTCCGATTACCCGAGGCGAGGCACAAAAGATCGAACGGGTCCAACACGTTGCTACCAGGCTGATCCCGAGTTTACTTGGCTTTGGGTATGAAGACCGGTGCGAGAAACTAGGACTCTACACCTTGTCCTACCGTCGGGTACGAGTCGACCTCATTATGACCTACCGAATTCTACATCTCGGTGAGTTCCCCATGTTAAGGCCAATGCTGCACTTACGAGGGCCATGCAGCACACGCGGACACAGATACAAACTTGCTGTGCCGGATATGAAACGTGTTCCACACCCACTGTGCTTCGAACGGAGAGTGGTAAATATTTGGAATAGTTTGCCCGAACATGTGATTGAGGCAACATCTGTGCAACAGTTCAAAACGTTGTTAGATGTGCATTTTGCTTCTATTCGATTCAGGGAACGACTGCACACTTACGATGACATATCACATTTGTGAATCCTGAAATATCGTAAGTCGAATATTTTAAATATTACATGAGAACGACAAGGATATTCACGTTTGACAACTATTATAATGTTTTTCACAATATTTCGAAAGAGTTGTACAGAATCTATTTCTACTTGCTCTATAATACAGTATTCAAAACATCGTAAACCAAACCTCTGGGCTGTGTTCCATGAAATTTGGAACAGCCAAAGTAAGCACGTTTACGCTGCGAAACGAAACAGATGCCACTCTCGAAATGTGAGTCGAGAAAAAAAGGATGAACAAAAACACGATAAAAGTACTAAAATTACGCAAGAAACAAATGAATACACCTATATAATCGATAAAAAGGAACGAATTCACCAAAAAATACAAAAGAGGAAAAAAGTAGAGTTCGCGCGTGCGATTCGGGGTAACCAATTTGTAGGACTAGTAAATACTAGTCTAAGACGGTGTGCGAAAGTAAGCGCGGATATAATCGTCGTGAAGAAAAACATTGAACAACCGTCCAAAACTTTCCTGCACATTCGTTTTACAAATACTCGACCTAGTGAAAAAATCTGAGGTGCAAGCAAAACTGCTTATTGTTCGCATAGCGTATACTGGGTGCATCGGTGCTGACTAACGGAACATCCACTCATGTTCGCATTAATTGTTGGAGGTTTCATGGCGCGAGTTTCGTTCTGTGTCTAGCGGTTGTGTGGTGTGCGTTGCTTATGCGTCCATTCCTCGTGCGCATACAACTGTGGTGCCAAAGTGTTCCTAACCATTAGGGGAGTCATTATGGCCTGCTGTTCGCCGTTAAACATCCTGGAATTTCTATGCTACTGACAAATAGCGTAGTAAAGTCTGCCTTTGGTCCAACACAATAGGACAATTGCACACTGGCAATGACATCATATATTTGTAAGCTTTGTGATTCTGAGCCAGACAACTTCAAATGTTACACGATAATCCGAGAATGATCAGGATATTACCAGGTGACATGTTTTTTATAACATTTATGAGTAGAACTCGTGGAGTTTTACAGATTTAAAGTTCTACCGACGCCGACAGTTTGGCATTGGAAGTGTTGGAAAGTGCACCTTGAATGCGGTTTTATTTCGGAATTCTTGCCTTTGCTTAGTATTCCACAAATTGAAGCTGGCTTGATCTGACTCAGACTCATTGAATTTCAGGTAACCGTTTGTATGGTGGTAAAACACGACGAATGAGCCATCGCCTGTCTAAAACAAATTCCTGTCGTCATTTTATAAGGCAAACTTATCAGGACCCTCGATAAAGCATTAAAAAAGCGATGTGCATGTAAGCAAAGAAAAAGATTTCTAACGAAAATACTTGTGGGTTGCATCTCAACCTTCACCTGTGAAGTATCGAGCCGCTGTGACTTCGAAGATTACAAGTGAATTGGTCTACCTTACAAAATTGTCCACCGAATGATACACATCGTTTGCTATCAGCCAACATCCCAAGAATCATGCCAGTAAAACCCAATAAACAAACACTATGCGATAAAACTACCACATAGTCGCATACATCTAAGGTGCAAATTCTTTACTATTAAATATATCCCATGCTATGGAAGCGGTTGTTTCACGCCGTCAGAAACGCACCTGTATTTTCGGTTCGGATATTTAACATGTTAGTAAAAGAGTACTTAGCTACTAAAATATCAGAGAACTGCTTTGCGTTGGTTGTACAGATGAACGTATTGTTGAGGGTACGTCTGATAAGATTTAGGCACACACGAATCTCACACGACGAAAGCACGGTTGGAGATTGGGAGAAGAATTCGTCGATCCGTGTGTCCACCTTTGTATTCAGCAATAAACCGTTTTCTTCTGTAAGTTATATCGGCTCCATCATTCACTCCTTCCTCCGTTGTCACATCCTTCACTTTCTGATTCTGACCTTTTATTCTGTTTCTTGTTCCCCTCTCTACGATGGCTCATGAAAACTTGCGCATATCGGTGGGTTGAAAAATTAGCTTTATTCTCGGCCCTCCGTTATTGCATCATCTACAGCCCCCAGCCAGATGATAAACGCATGACTGCCTGCAATACAGACTAGTTGGGAGTTTGAACTTTCGATGCACTTTTAATAAACCATCTAACTTATGTACATACTTCGGTTTTCCCTCTGGTATCATATCTCGTCAGCTGTGTGCAGCACGTCTTTCGTTCCAACTGACTTAAGTCGTTCATAACAACGACGGTCCCCAGGTTAGCTGTCCAAATGCTTTTTTGTTGTCTTCTCTCACTTTGCCGCTGAAACTAATCACATAGCAATACTGAAACTCTGGTTAACTGCACTCTCCTATGCACATTGCTCCACTTGGGCAAACTTGAAAGCCCGCTGACTGTCGTCCATTCCGAAACGTTGTTGGAACGAAATTGATGATGAAAGAATTAACGGAAAAGGAATAATATTTAGTTTTATAAAACAATCATGGTAATGTCCGTATGAATTTCTTCTGTACCGTATGATCAGACTAGCTTCGATGGACGGTAGCTCAGCCCGTTGGGAATATATCTATTACACACTACAACAAAAACTTATATTCTATAACAGAAATGCCAATGCACTCACCGTATAGAATACATTCCAATGATTGTAGATATGTATTCCGATGTTACGTAGCACGTCAGGTTACATGGTTATAAGCAAATGATTATTTGCAGTAAGGTCAAGGCCATGTCATACAAATTATATGTAAATGTACTGAATCACAACATATACAGAATGCATGTATGTGGCAAAACGTTTAAAACATCACTGCAACATTTGACGCGAACTCCTGACTGCAGCTTGGCACTGGGAAAGGAGGACTTCGCCGAGATCGTTGCTTGTATGAGCCAGTACCCACACACTGCAGAAAGTAGGCGTGTACTTGCCACTGTACCGCTGCTCCATGACTGAAATGTCTTAGTAATAATCATTAGTATCGAACGTACCCCTGTTAACCAGCATACTTTGAGGATAGAGTAGAATAATGCTAGAGGTGAAGAGTTATGGCCAACTTTTAAGTGGTTTATCTGAACAAAACCACTGTCGTTTACGGAAGCGACGTGATCCAAAGACAGCACGTGGTTCACGGAAGTGATACCTAAATGCAACCTGATGTAGAAGTACACATTCCGAATAGTGTTCGAAGTCAAGGTGTAAGAAATCGGAGGTGTCTGATAACTCGTTTACAACAAAGAGGACATGCTTTTGTGCGACATCGTTCAGTTACATCTAAGGAGATCAACTATGCAATTTAGCCTGTGAACTGGTAGTTCATACAATACTATTTGGTGACACACAAAGGTTACATATCTGGCCTGAGGAGCAGCAGGCATTTTGGTTAACACCCCTGGATTCAACCTGAAGAGGTTTGCGTTCACCAACAGAGCGTGTCGATGGCAATGGCTGTCTTGTAGTGACCTGGAGATTCCCCTGTTTGGCTGCCGCATGCTGCGTAAAATATTACAAAATCACAAAATTATATTTTCTTGATGTACATAGCAAAATAGCCGCTCGCCTGTTTGAACGTCGCTCGCGTTTGTTTGAGTCAGATAGCATCCGCCTTCGAACGGCGCGACGCTTCTCGGCTCCGCGGCCATCTGCTCTCCGCGCACGCGACCACACCTTTCCCTAGCTAGCTATCTTTCGTTGCCTTATTTTTAGCACTAGATAGCCTTTTGCCCACTTAATAAATTTTTCCTAGCGTTACTTTTGGTGTTCTCCACTCAGCGGAGGTTGGCCTTATATCCGCGTATTTGTTCTAAAGCGTACCGATCCCGCTTCGCGCTTTATTGGTGACCCCGAATTTTGGTCATTATCCGGTGAGTTTTCGCTAACCTTTCTTTTCAGATTTGGCCACAGTTTTTCGCTAACCCGTCTGATTTTCACTTTTCATTTTCCGGTTTAATCTCGCTGGCTCGCTATTTAGCTCGCTATGGCAACTGATCGTGTAGATTCTGACGTTCAGATCGGCACAGTTACGCTTCCTATCGCACCTTTTCGCGAGACTAATCCTAAGTCTTGGTTTGGTCAGCTAGAATCGCAATTTTCTTTGCGTGGTATTAGGTCCGAAAAGACCAAGTTCCACCTTGTCGTTTCCGCGCTTCCGCTAAATGTCATCGATGACATTGATGACATTCTAGATCTTCCTGACGACCAAAAGACTTACGATGCAGTCAAGACAGCTGTTCTAAGAAGAACAGGCTTATCCGATCGACAACGAGTTACGAAACTCCTCAACGAAACCGATCTTGGTGATCTTAAGCCTTCTCAGCTGCTTCGAAAGATGCAGAGCCTAGCTAAACCCACTTCGATAGATGATTCTTTTCTTCGGGAAATGTGGTTGCAACGACTTCCGCGCGAGATGCTACACATCCTCTGCGCTAGTGAGGATGCACCTTTACCCAAACTGGCCGATACAGCCGACCGAATTTGGGAGTCGTACGGCCAGGTTTCGCAGGTCCACACGAAACCGGACAACGATATCGCTACGCTCAAATCCCAGATGGCAACGTTGACTCGACAATTCGCAGACTTTTCGGCCTCCAGACATAACCGCTGTAAATGCTCTAGGAGCCGTTCGCGTTCACGTTCGAAGTCTCCTTCGCGATCACCGAATAGAAACGGTTACTGCTGGTACCACGAACGCTTCGGCCAGCAAGCTAAATCATGTCGCCCGCCCTGTTCCTTCAAAGGACAGCAGCAGGGAAACGGGCGGACCAGCACGTAGGGGCGACGGACGTAGCTGGTCAACGCAGTCGCTTTTTCTTCGTCACCGATCCTAGAACCGGAGTTCGCTATCTCGTCGATACTGGCGCAGAAGTCAGCGTTCTCCCGCGTGATCCAAATGACCCGACCGAAAAGGTGACTAGCTCATTGCGCGCAGCTAACGGGACCATCAACCGCGTATATGGTCAACGCTCGCGCACGCTAAATCTCAGCCTCCGACGCGCTTTCAAATGGATATTCCTCGTTGCCGATGTTCAAACGCCTATCCTTGGTCTCGACTTCTTACGTCATTACGACCTACTCGTCGACGTTAAGCGACACCGTCTAGTCGACCGTCTTACGAATCTCGCAGTCATTGGGACTTTGACCGACACCGCGTCAATCAGTCCCGTGTACGCGACTCAACTTACTTCACCCGTCGGGCAAACGCTGCTCGACAGTTTTCCGCAGGTCTTCCGTCCTGCCGTCCCGTTGCCTTCCGTAACCGACGCCGCGACACATCACATCGTTACGAAAGGTCCGCCTGTGTTCGCAAAAGCCAGGCGCATGACCCCCGACAAGCTCAAAATTGCACGCTCCGAATTCGAGCACATGTTAGACTTAGGCATTATTCGCCCGTCTAAGAGCCCGTGGGCATCGCCTATACACTTGGTGCCTAAAAAGTCAGGAGACTGGCGTCCATGTGGCGACTATCGCGCTCTCAATAACGCTACCGTCCCCGACCGCTATCCGATTCCGCACATTCAGGACATCACGGCTAGCCTACGTGGCGCCCGTGTGTTCTCGAAGATCGATCTGGTTCGCGCTTACCACCAGATCTCTGTAGCCGAGGATGACATTCCGAAAACCGCAGTCATCACGCCTTTCGGACTTTTTGAATTCTTGCGAATGCCCTTCGGTCTTCGTAACGCAGCTCAAACTTTTCAACGCTTCATAGACTCTGTCACCAGAGGTCTCGACTTTGTTTATCCTTATATAGACGACATCGTAGTAGCTAGTTCTTCTGAAGAACAGCACGCGAAGCACCTCAAAATGCTTTTCGAGAGGTTAGCCTCTAATAGCATTACTGTCAACGCTGACAAATGCATCTTTCAGCAACCATCTATCGAATTTCTTGGTCATCGAATTGACCAGCGTGGCATACGGCCGCTCGAAGACCGAGTCAGCGCTATTAAGGACTTCCCGTTCCGACTACTTTGGCCGCCATCCGCCGTTTTAGTGGGATGATTAACTACTACCGTCGATTTCTGCCACGTTGTGCCGACTTGCTCAGTCCATTGACCGACTTACTTCGTGGACGCAAGAACGGCAATGTCGAATTGACGCCCGCTGCAACCGAAGCCTTCAAAGCCTGCAAAGAGGCCTTGGCCGAAGCCATTATGCTTCATCATTTCGACCCGAAGGCTCCACTCAGCGTTGCAGTCGATGCATCGGACACCGCCATTGGCGCCGTCCTGCAGCAATTCACTGAGGGATGCTGGAAGCCACCCGCTTTCTACTCCCGACGCTTACAACCGGCAGAAGCCAAGTACAGCACGTTCAGCCGCGAACTGCTGGCAGTTTATTCTACCGTTCGACATTGCAGGCACGTCTTAGAAGGTAATTCGTTCGTTATCTTCACCGACCATAAGCCGCTTATTTATGCCTTTCGAAATCAATCAGCTCGACACTCACCACGTGAGGTTCGTCAGCTGGATTTCGTGGCTCAATTTTCTACTGACCTCCGACACATTTCTGGTCAGAATAACGTCGTTGCTGACGCCCTTTCGCGCGTCTCCGCAATCCACACCGCTGGCCAGGCAATCGACTTATCTGCCATGGCTACCGCGCAACAGACCGACACTGACTGTCAGAACGTGAAACAAGATTCTTCGCTACAAATCATACCGCATCCACTACCGTTGTCTGATGGCACAAGCTTGTGCGATACTTCTACTGGACGACCTCGACCCGTCGTTCCAGAAACCTTTCGACGTCTAGTTTTCGACACACTTCATAACATCGCTCATCCAGGCATCCGAGCCACGATCAAGCTCATATCCGAGAGATACGTTTGGCCCGGAATGCAACGCGATCTTAAGCGCTGGGCACGCGGTTGTCTAACGTGTCAACAGGCCAAGATACAGCGGCACGTGTCCGTCCCGCTTGGTCGTTTTCCGCAAGTCTCAGCTCGCTTCGCCCATGTCCATCTCGACATAGTTGGACCCTTGGCACCATCCAGAGGAATGGTCTACATTCTGACCATGATCGACCGATACACCCGTTGGCCCGAGGCAGTACCTATACCCGACGTATCCGCGGACACCGTAACGCGCGCTTTTGTGGAGCGCTGGGTCGCTTCACATGGCTGTCCAGCCACAGTGACTACCGACCGCGGTCCGCAGTTCGAATCCTCGACTTTCAACGATCTTCTCAAAGTCCTCGGATGTCAACGCATCCGGACTACCGCCTATCACCCGCAATCCAACGGCATGGTGGAACGTTTCCACCGACAGCTGAAGGCCTCACTTAGTGCCGCTAAGGCACTAAGCTGGACCGAAGCACTGCCTATGATACTACTTGGTATCCGATCAGCTCTTAAAGCTGATTTGCACACGTCCAGCGCCGAATTGGTATATGGACAACCTCTTCGACTACCTGGGGACTTTTCTGAAAACCCTAGAACACCCCGCTACGACGCGAATTACGCTCGGCAGTTAGCCGCGAGCATGCGCCATAGTAAAGTAACCGACGTGCGAGAACAACGACGTAAATCGTTCGTTCCACAAGATCTACTGCATTGCGCTTACGTTTTCCTTCGAGTCGATGGTCTACGCAGACCACTCGAACGACCCTACGAAGGTCCATTTAAGGTTCTTAAACGTAAGGACCGCGTATTCATTATCGACCGCCACGGTAAACGTGAAACCGTCTCTATCGACCGTCTCAAGGTTGCCCATGTGGAACCTGAGATCGACGATGACTCCTGTCCACCTTCGGACGAGTCAACGCAGCCCATGATCGAAGATACGCCTACTTCCGATGCTACGAAGCATCGTCCGAGCAGCCCTTCCTACTCAGTTCCTTCCGATTCTATCGAGCCGAAAGCGTCCTCATCCAACAAAACTGCTGGATCGACAACGCCTCCGACCGGACGTCCGAAATCGACTAGGTCAGGTAGGCGGGTCCATTGGCCAGCGCGATTAAAAGATTAGTCTTCTTTTCCCGCTTCCTTTTTGCTTGTGGCCTAACTCGCCCAACAAAAACGTTTTGAAAACCCAAAAAATTTGCAAAGCGTTTTGAAAACCCCAAAAACCGCAAAGACGTTTTGAAAACCCAAAAAAGGAGAAAATCGTTTTGAAAACACAAAATGGTTCTCGCTTTATTCGCTTATCGCACTCGGTAAGTGCTATCGCCTTTTGTTAGCTCTGTCGCTCGCACCTGTTTGACACTCCGCGTTTCCGCTTCTTTTTCATATCCCCGACACGCGGACGTTCAACGATAATCGAACGTTACGTTTGCGGACACTACGTGCTCAAACATCATGTGCTGTGACACTACGCACTCGAACGCTACGAACATTTCCCCCCATTTTGTGTTTTTGGCACCTGTAGGGAGGACACGGGTGGGAGCCCCTCTAGCGTCCGATCGCATTGGTTCTCCCCCAGCAGCTGCATCAGGTTTCACCGCCTGGTCTCGCAGAAGGCTGGCCGGCGACGGACAGTCCTCACGTAGATCGAAGGGTCACCTACGGTTCCCTTCTAAGAGGGGGGCTGTGTAGTGACCTGGAGATTCCCCTGTTTGGCTGCCGCATGCTGCGTAAAATATTACAAAATCACAAAATTATATTTTCTCGATGTACATAGCAAAATAGCCGCTCGCCTGTTTGAACGTTGCTCGCGTTTGTTTGAGTCAGATAGCATCCGCCTTCGAACGGCGCGACGCTCCTCGGCTCCGCGGCCATCTGCTCTCCGCGTACGCGACCACACCTTTCCCTAGCTAGCTATCTTTCGGTGCCTTATTTTTAGCACCAGATAGCCTTCCGCCCACTTAATAAATTTTTCCTAGCGTTACTTTTGGTGTTCTCCACTCACCGGAGGTTGGCCTTATATCCGCGTATTTGTTCTAAAGCGTACCGATCCCGCTTCGCGCTTTAGTCTCGAATAGCCGCCAGAATCATGATTTCTGCAATTACCATTAAACAAACAAAATGTGTGTTAATCATGTACTCCTGAAGAAGTTATCGACTTTGGAATCAAAAGTTTAATGCAGCCCTCATGATCGCCCGTGGGTAATTCGCACCTCAGTTTACAACTTCGGAACCGGAGAATTTGTGTACACAGAGCCACAAACCAAAGCGAACAAATTCAAAAGACAACTATCGTCAGTAAATCAGGCTTTAGCCAATTTGATAATTACATCGCAGAATAACAAATTTAAGGCAAAGCAACAATATACAAAAATCAAGGGCATCGGGTTGTCCAGCTGGGAGCAGAATGATTGTAAGTGAACTGCTAGAAGTCATCGCAGCATCAATCACGCCACGTGAGTTGCAGACTGACTTGTAAGAAGGCGTAAACGTCTGCGATTTCCTCGATCTAAAGAGGAAGAAAAGCGAGACAAACTGAATGTGTGGAGAAAAACGGGAAATCGCATTGTAAGCATGCAGAGCGGAAAGCGGTGTCTGACGTACAACACAACCACTGACCCGGTGGTGGTGGTGGTGGTTGGTGCCAAATGTTGTATGCCCACTTACCGAAACACGATGCAACTCGTGCGAATTTAATTCCTATGAATGGACAACATGCTGCGTGCAAAAAAGCACGTATAACAGACACTAAACCACACAGGCTGACTGTGAGCTGCAGTGAGAGCCCAGTATGTCTTAATGTCGAAATCCACATGGTGAGGTTGGAACAGAGATCTCTAGGAAAAATCTTTTCGAGAGTATTGATAGCATATATAATGAATAAGCGTCAATTCGATGTGACGGTCGTCTATTGGATGACACTGGAATCTCTGGGTTGAAGAGCAATTTGATGGTGAGTACTGCCCGAGACTGAGTTGCCAGTGTCCACAAAGAAGGTAAAATCCAATTCGTATGAGAATATTGAAAACTGGGAGCAAGCAGACATACACCCGAGTTGCTTCACCGATATAACATCGGGCAGGCACGCAGAACAGCGTCAGCAAGTACCGCGTACACCTAACATGGTCCGGCTATGAGAAGTGCTATCCAGGCGCGATACGCTCTCGAAATCTGCATTCCGCAAAGTTGTTGTCTTGAATTCATACACGGATTTAGCCTCCACTACTGTCTCGAGCAAAATGCCACAATATTTCATCAATCGACGCTTGAAACACAAAGGGTGAGTTAACCGCTACGCTTTATGAGCCTAAGGCTGTTTTCCATGGAGCGGCGCAGATTTAGAGGCGACTTGATAGAAAGTTTCAAAACCATGGAGTGCCTTAGTGACGCAAGGCCTTCCGACCTGTTTGAACCAGCTGCCTCCGAGCACCTGCAGGGGCACGGACTTAAGTGTAAGCAACAGACGTCTAGGCTAGAAATTAGGGGCAAATTCTTCGCGAATTGTGTGCCTCGTGGTTGGGATAAGCACCCTTATACCTTGAATCGAAATACCAATGTAAAAGCCTTCAGAGAAGGCTCAGATAAGTATCGGCTGGATGTTTCCCTGGGATTATTGTTAGTGAGGATTGTTGAATCTCGTAGTCCATGACCCGAGAAAGCAAAGGTTGCCCTTGTTCTTGCTCCACTTCTTTGTCGAGGCAAGGAAATCAATCCAAATGTTGAAGTACCGGAGGCCCTAGATTGCTTGCCGGAACGAGAAACGGGACGCTCGTTAGGCGGGAGCCTATTTTGTCCTTGGAACTTTACCTGACCAATAAGAATGTACCCGTTCCTGCGAATACTATCTGGTGCGCGCAAGTGTAGCAGCGGCCTCAACATGGAGTAGTGCCCCAGATATAATATCCTGTGCATCATAATGAGGTCAGGGTGTACAACCCTAGTCTCCTTCATCACTCATTGTAAACATACCTGTGAACTGAGGATGAGCTTGGTAACGGGGTTATGAACACTTTCCCGGAATCAAGAACGTCTGTCACACACTGATTACTGTCTAGAAGTAGCAAGAAAAGATATCTCTGTGTAGCTGCATCTAATATCACAGCAATGTGTTTGTTCAGGAATTTCTTGAATTCCGACACCGACTTTACGCCAACTAAGTGTTGCGGCAGGTTGTTCCATACATTCACCTCTCTCCGTTCGAAACAGAGTTGGTGGGCGACCCGCTTCAAAGCCGGTGCTACAAGTTTGTTCCGAAGGAAAATGAACCCAGCTGCCGATTTTTCGGTTGCGGGCACAAAACATGAGAAGAGTTGCCCAGCATGGGGCGGAAACTGAGTGCGCTTGTAATAAGAAGAACAACTTCGCATGTTGCTGCCGATCTGGCAAGGTCGATTCAGTGGACAGTGACCGTCGGTAAGGGTCGCAAGAACTAACCATCAATAATAGAGGAGAACGTGAACGGTAAATTTGTATAGCTACGACGATGCTCCCACAAAAACAGCTGGTGCATTCTCAGTTGGATGCGGGAATCAGTGTTAACATCCTGACCCAGTGGTACTGCCTTGGAGCAGAACGTCACAAAACATAGAGACCTGCCTCAGAATGTGGTATGGTACAAAAGTACGACTGAAGAGCTGTCACGGTGAAGGTTGTAAATCCAAAAAACGGATATGCATACTTGCTCGAGTATCTCGTGGCCATCCTGGGCACTGATTACATTCAAAGTTTGGGTTTTATTTCTTTTAGTCATGACCGTTCGTTTGTAAAGAGCTCAAACAGATATCGTCAAACAATATCCTAGCGCGCTTAACGGTGCCGTGCGGAAGTTCAAAGAGAATGCTCATCAGTCGTTGAAAAAGTCTGCGCGACGAGCAGCACTGCCAGCTAGAAAAGTGTCTGTTAGTTGGAGTAGAAATTTCTCAAGTGGATTGCTGCGCTTGATCAGTTTTGGCGTTATAGCCAAGGTTTGCAAACCGAAAGATTTTGTTACCCTGTGATAGTCAGTAAGAAGTCAGGTGATTTACACATGTGCATCGGTCTTAAACCGCTGAACGTCAAACTCAGAACGGTATGCTGCACGCTATCGACATTTTATGATGTCCTACCAGAGTTCCCCAAAGCCAAGTTCACCAACAGGCCAAATAGCTAACATAAACAGATAACAACTCGTATTATGAGTGAATGCACAATGAACAATGATTTATATCGGGCGAAGAAGCATTGATTGACGACCGAAGTGGCGATTATAAAATGATTGTTTAAAGTAACAGGAAAAATGGAAAATTCCGGTTTGTGGTGACTCACTGAGTCATTCACATGAACACATATGCTGGTCTGTTCACCGCTACCTGACGGAGAGGGCTAGTAAACACAACGTTTGCGTTAATCCGTCTTCTGATGGAAACGGGTTATGCCACGTAATCTAACTGAGATAGTGTGGTACAATCCTTTTTTTAAAAGCGTTAGTGCGGAGGCGAAAAGAACGTGAGAAGGAGAAGTGTTCCACGTTCTGGTTACCCGAAGGACGGAAAAGTTTTGTTGACAATCAAGTCAACTGTAGTGTGTGGACAGTTTGAGTTGGTGACCTCTCAGGTTGGTATTGTGCTTGACTTGCAACAAATGGCGACAGGCGTGACTGGAGTTAATCAGTATTTGGTATACCATAATAAGATCTTCTCGTAGGCACCGGTATTCACCAGTTACAGTCTGCATTCGTAAGAGAAGTGAAGCAGTTCTCTGACGATTTTCGTCGCACGACGTTGTGGAGCTTCGATCGTATCAGCACCTTGTTTACGCCAAGGTCTCACATAGGCATTCAGCATTTGTAGTAAGATTGATGGCTCAAAATTCCCGAACGCCCTTCGTAGAAGGCCAAAGTGCTGACTGGCTCTTCTCCATACCTTTTCAGTCTGTTACGAGCACCCAAGATCGTCCTGAACGATTACTCCTAGGTTGCTTTTCAGCGTAGTATGTTGCAGTAGCTGCTCTCCTAGTCGATATTCATGAGTACATTAATGAAAGAAATAAAGGCGTTAGCAGTACGCCAGTACGTAGTACCGACGCGTCGCTGTTGCACAACCACTGCCGGTCGCAGGTGAGCTAAGGATACTGCCAGGGTCGCTTTGCCCCAATGCAGGCTCGAACTCCCACCGCAAGATTGCGAGACAAGCTCGTTAGCTGCAGGCTACGAGCCAGCAGTACATTGATTGCGTATGCACAGAAATTTGCATTTCTCCAAATTAAACTGGAACCGGCTTTCGGATGATCAACTTTGGATAACACTGGGAAGACGGTGACTGGACGGTAGTTAGAAGGCTTCGCATGATCCCACACTTGAAAATAGGAGTGACTATTACCTGTTTCCACATGGTTGGAATCTGCATTTCCCCAAGGCATCGTGGGAAGAACCAGACCAACGATTAGGCAATGTTCATGGCGACGGTTTTTAGTGCCTACGGTCCGATGCTGTCCACACCAGGAGAGCTGTGCATGCGCAAGAACAATGGCATTTTCATCACATCTGCAGCAATGAAGAATAAGTGGCTTAATTCTGGGGGCGGAGTGAGCCGTGTCTTGTCCGAGTGAGGTGACGATTCCCTTTGGAAACAACGGGCAAACTGTTGCCGAACTGTGTTTGTCGCATCATGTGTAGTGAGCACCGGGCTCTATACCGTAGGTAGAACTGGGATCCGGAGCTGCACTCTTCGGAGCTTGTTGACGTGCCTGTAGAGCATCTCAGGATTAGTAATGCATATCGTCGTTAAGTTCCGTTGGTGTATGAGTTTGTCTTCCCGGACTAAGTTGACAGTGATTTCGCTGTTATATAGGCATTTCAGGCCTACGCAGCCGGACAGGCCTTATGTGCACGCTAGGCCGAAGCATTTAGAGCCGTGTTTTCGTGTCCGGCTGATCAAGGAGGATTGCATTTCCTTCGGACGAAAGACTCTGGTTTCCGAAGTATTTGCCACTGGTCCGGTGAACAGGGTGACAAATCTCTTCCAGGCGACTTCGGGAGGTTGCTCAGTTAGGAAAGACCAGTTAGTTTCTTGAACGAGGTCAGACAATACATTGTAATAGGTGACGACGTGAACTTCCTAGCTGTTTTCACAGATATGTTCGGCGCAGAAAATTTAGCGGAAGAGCAGCGTCGCGTGATCGCTATGGCCAAGCGGTGCAATTAGGCTTACTGCATCAATTATTGGCCCTTCGTTGGTGAACACAAGGTTTAAGATAGATAGAGCGTTTCCAGTCCTGAATCTCGTGGGATGGGTGACGTGGTGGTAGAGCGGTATATGGGCGATTACTTCTTGCAACTCCGCTTTGAATTGTTTGCAGAGCGAAGATGGGATTTCGGTTGCGTGCAGGTTGAAGTCCACCACCAAAAGGAGGTGACTGTATGACCGTGCCAGGATTCGCATCACAGCAGACACCAGCCGGCGATGCAATTTCAGGGTGGGACTTGGAGGGCGGTATGTTATTGCAAGTAAGCTAGTAAGCACATGTCACCACGTTTCGGAGGCAGGCGACATCACGGAGACTAGACAACTTTTGTACCTGGATCGTCGATGATATCCATATGCAGGTAAGATCGGTAATACAAGAGCATTCCGCCTCCTCTGCTGGGTCGATCGTTTCGTATGAGAATCATGCCAAGCAGGGTTATCACGCCATCAGTGGTTTCAGTATTCAGCGGTGTTTCAGCTATCATGACGATATCCCAAGGAGTGGAAGCGTGACGAGTATGAAGTTCGGGTAACTTACTGAGAAGACCTTGAGTGTTGATATACAAGCAGGTGAAGGCCTCAGAGGTTAGCAGGGTACTTGTAAATGCGGCTTCTGGGTGGGAAGTGATACCAACCGTTGTAGGGCTGTTTTCTTGCTGAGTCGCAATCGCTGTTCTGGGGCAAATCCGCACTGGCACGTATAGTTCTCAGCGTCGGTAGATGGCTGCAAAAATAGTCATCCTTCAGCTGACGGAGTGTTATGACTGCGTCCCGGTTCCGAGCGGTTTGCTAACGGGGTCATACATAAAAGCTTGGTGTCCATCAACTTAATGCGTATATCGGATAGCACCTTACTGCGCATTTTTAGCCACGTTTTCAGCAGCTTTTCTACTATGGGTTTGGTTCGCAGTGTTACTTTTACCACTAGCGGACCACTCCCTCTTTAGTTAGGCGATCATGACAACCTTGCGATCGAATTGGCGATCCAATTTTCGAGTGCGGGTACTTCACGGATGGTGTCATTCATTCCAGTCATGTACTTTGACCTATAGCTCGCTCGGAGTCTGAAGCTCGAGGACACCGCTGAGAAGAAGCGATTTTACGTACTTTTGTTTGCGGTCGTCGTCTGAGTTTAGTTTGCGTTTCTGGCGTTCGCTCCATGGAAGATCTACAAAATGCAAACAGTGCATTGAGTTTGACATTGAGGGTCATTTCGAAGCGTACGTTGTGCGGATGGATTGCGACATGTAATCCATCCACACAACGTGCGCTTCAATCATTAACCGCTGTGCCAAACGTTGCCAATCGTGTACCGGTGGCTTATGGGTAGCGCTCACAACTAACATCACAATGGTCCCGGGTTCGACGCCTGCTATCGCTATCTGATGAGATTAAATAACATCGAAACGCGTCAGAGGAGTGCAGTGTTCTCGGGCTGGCAACACCCAATTTCTAAGTGCATTAAGTTGTTTGGAGGCGAGTGGCTGACAAGAGAATGACATCTGCATCATCTCCTGACTGAAGCGTCACTTGCATTAGTCGTGGTCCACCAAACTGTGCTGAGCTTGGATGACGGACAAGGTGCGTCATAGTGGACGGCTTTGCTTAGACTCGGATAAATTGAAAAATGGCGTCCGATTGTTTCTGGTCGTCCAGCAGCTTGCATTTGATGGAGTTCGACTTGGATTCAAGGACATTTAAGCATATAACAGTAAGGTAACTATGATATTGTTTAGTGTTCTTCTTTTACGAAGAGTGTACGACTGCTATCTTTGGTCTGAGAACAGGTGGCACAGTAGGTCCATAGGTTGTACTGATAACCATAACTGCTCCTAGTTGGAATGCGATCGAGGCTATGGTGGATGGGTGTGGGTGGCAACAATGGACGCATATGTTGTTGTTCCCTCAGCAGTGCTGAGTGTACCGCGAGGCTTTGATGAAGTATTCTATTCGAGATCATCATTAGGAGCGGGCAGTCATACCTCGGCAGAAGTCAGCGTGTTGGGGGTGCCCCCAATTCTTGACCATTATTCTCACGTCCGACTTAGTCGCTCTGTTCCGAATTGATGTTTGACGTTGTACATCCAGCTCCAGGCACTAATTCCTCTAGGTCCAATGAGTCAGATTGTGCGGCACTTGCTCGCTCCACTATCTCTGCCGGTCTGTAGCACTTCAACACCAGCATTTGACGAATGGAATAGTCGTACATTATGCGCAGAGCCAAAAAATCGGTCGCTTTATTCGTTACTTTACCTCGCTTAGATTGAGGAGACAGCGGCTAGAGCGAAATTTGTAAAACAGGTAGTGCATTCTATTCCAGTTCGTACATCCTTAAAACACCCTCCATAATTAATGTTCAACTGTAATACTTTAGGTTTAGCTCACCGTGAACAGGCGGTGCGTGCGATGATCACCGCCAATCCAGTTCGTTAGTTGCAGTGTCGAACACTGCGAGATCTATCCGAGCAGTCGCTGTGGTAATGGCGCCCACACACATTTGATAATTGTGTTTCGAATGGTTCATACGATTGTGGTCGTCGCATCTGACAATGCATGCGCGACAGATGGCCAAAGCAGAGCCAGAGCTACCCAAAATACACCTTTGCAACCCATTCTACACCATTTCCCGTCCAAGTTGTCCTCTTGGGCAACCGAAATAATCTGAGGTGGCATTCAACATGAGTCTACTCAATTAATTTGTTCCGTGCGTATGAGCTGAAGCGTCCCACCTGCACCCCTATGACGTAGCGCATCTGAGGTCCAATTGGCTGAAGGAGACGGGCTATTCACACACACACCTACACATCTGCACAAGTGACTGGCGTACGCACGGAATAAGTTAATTGAGTAGACTCATGTTTAATGCCCCATCAGATTATTTCAGTTGCCCAAGAGGACAACTTGGCCGGGAAATGGTATAGATAAGAGCAATTAGCCGCACCACGCAGTGGAAAGTGGTTGGCAGATTTACTTGAACCGACGAGACAGTAATTAGCCACTCACAGTTTAAAGGACTATACCATTTCCCGGCCAAGTTGTCCTCTTGGGCAACAGAAATAATCTGAGGGGCATTCAACATGAGTCTACTCATATTTCAGTGGTCAGGCCAGGTGTCAACTCGTCCTATTGCTCTATCATCGCCTCATACTAGGTACGTCCATTCGGCCGTGCATGTGCTCCCCGGTCGCCATATGGAATTCGAATGCGTTGGTGTGACCAAACTGTCCACGACCAACTGGACGAGGCAAGTCACGGACTTTGGTATCCGATGGCAACAACCGGCGTTATGCACAGGAGACACTGATAAGTGTCGCGAAATCCTGTGCTATGTTGCAAGGGTAGTGTGTGACAGACGTAACACCGAAACAGAAAATTCCTCATCCTTGCTACTTGGGGATCGTGCTACCGTGCCATCGCGTTGTAACAAGAGGACGCATCCAAAAACGCAGACATCTCCAATTAGCAAGGATGAGGAATTTGCTGTTTCCGTGTTACGTCTGTCACACACTACCCTTGCAACATAGCACAGGATTTCGCGACACTTATCAGTGTCTCCTGTGCATAACTCCGGTTGTTGCCATCGGATACCAAAGTCCGTAACTTGCCTCGTCCAATTGGTCGTGGGCAGTTTTGTCTCACCATCGCATTCGAATTCCATATGGCGACCGGGGAGCACATGCACGGCCGAATAGACGTACCTAGTATGAGGCGATGATAGAGCAATAGGACGAGTTGACACCTGGCCTGACCACTGAAATATGAGTAGACTCATGTTGAATGCCCCTCAGATTATTTCTGTTGCCCAAGAGGACAACTTGGCCGGGAAATGGTATAGTTTTAGTTTAAAAGTGAAACACAAAAAGGTATTTTCCCTTGATGTCGCCACGCTAATTACAAATATCCTCGTTAAGAAGATAATTGATTACCTAAGCAAATATAACGAGAACAAAGGCAGATCAGTGAAGAATCAGAAGGGGTTGCTTTAGCAGTGCACTCACAATGTCCAATGGACATTTATGTCCGCTGTAATCATGACAAGATTAGAGAGAACAGCAAATGAACTGTACTAACTGAATGCGTTGTGTTGACGATATCGTGTGCGTGGCGGACGACTCAGACGATCAGGTTGAATTGATGCAAAATTTTAACCAAGCGCATAGAAACTTTCATTTCAACATACAGCCTGAGTCGGACGAAGGTATAGGTTTCTTAGATGTGCAAATGTCGCGTCGAGCCGGCGGAATGTAACTACGTCCAAATTATAGGAAGGCAATGGGGAGTGGTTAGTATAGCCATTTTGGCAGTTTTGTGCAGCGACAACGAAGGCAAAATTTGATTCGATGTCTTACGCAAAGAGCAACGAAAAGATACCGGGAGCAAAGGAACGAAAATGAGCGCGTAAAACAAAGGGATCATACCTTAGCGAATGATACTAGGAGCCACTCATCAATATAAACATGTTGGCTGACGAGCAAGGCGTAAAAATGCAGACAGTCGAAAAGAAACTCGGGTATCGCTTGTTGCCTTTCACGGGCAATAACAGCCATATAATATGCAGAAAACTCAAAGTGTAATCAGGAACACAATCTCGCAGCACGGCAACGAATTTTCTTCCAGTCCAGACCCGTGCTACGTCGAAAACCGAAGGAAAAATTGGCTGTGGATACCACCTTTTGTGTGTATCAAGTTACTTGTTTCTGGGGGGGGGGACAACCTACATAGGCTGCCGTTGTAGCTCAATGATTGCATACTTTAGTTTCTACTTGTCTTACGGGTCCGAAGCGAGACAACGACTTCGGACTGGCTTCATCAACAAAAGTGACTCAAATAAACCAAGTCTTTTCCCCATCTCTCTTTCGAAGACCGGTGATTTGTCGCAACCCCTGCTCATCCACCTCGAAGAGTCAATCACCATGCAAAAACTCACCATGCTGATAATAGCGGGCATGAGGATGCAACGCCTCTAGTGGCTGGCGACTGCCCTCATTGTTTGCTTTGCGTTTTCGCCTGACCAACCTCTTGTAGGTCATCGCATAATGGGACATTCGTGCTCGTAGGACGCAACTTGGACATACCAGCTAAATCTCCCGCAACGGATGGACAATGTTCCGGAAAGCTTGCAGCCGACGGGCAAGTGGAATAGTTAAAACGCAGAAGTGTCTGGGTTTCGGATTCTTGGGATGAAACCACGGAGCTCCTCGCTGTGGCAGGTTTTGTTTTCTTTGCTGGCTCGTGAGATTTAGTGAATTCCTCTGGTTGTAATTTACGCTGGCACTTTAACAAAATATTTGGACTACATCGTGCTGAATCCCACGAAGAGGTTTAAATTTGTCGATGCATAGACAAATACACGAAATATGACAGTTCTCATGACATATAAAGCATGAAATAGCGTTTGTTCTATAACCGACAATTTTTGTAACAAGTACCACAGAGTCTGCCTAGTCAATACAAATAGCGTAGTAAATATGGTGACTAAATAGCAAACGGGCGACAGAGATCGGGACAATTGGAAAATTACACAACGAAATGCACAATAAGCATGTTCACAAGACAAATTCAGAATCGGAAAGCAGACAAAGAATAACCCTAAAATACTGTTAGGCATAAAATAATACACAGAGCAAACGGGTTTGACAACGGAGCTTGTAATCGGAATGATGAGCGCTATGCACAGTCAGACGATCGGTAAGGTTAGTAAGGATTAACGACCGTTGTAAGAGCACGCACAGAGTTAGTGGCCAAGTTAAGCGTCAGTATACAATGTGCGGCCGAAGAAGCGAATGTCAAGGGAGCGGAAGGAGGAATTGTCTTACAGAAATAGTTGACAAAAATGTGAGTCATCTCCTAAAGGCTGGGATTAGGTTGAAAATACATGAATTCAAAGATGAATTAATCCTAAGGTGGGCGAGTAACGAGAACTTGTGACCTTCTTACTTGTTTCGAGGTCGGTTTTCCAGCGCCGTGACCAGCCTTTGTCTCAATACGGGCTAACAAAGGATTCGTTTGTTTCGAGGAATGCTGCCCGATAGCTGACTGCAGAGTGGCAATGAATTTGAAGGCGTGTAACGGAACGACGCGATCGTCATGATCAGCAGTTAAGATAAGAAACGCAGGGTATTGGATATTGGGGTCTGACGGGACCTTGACATTGTGCAGCGGAGAATATCTGCGGTAGGAATGGGGATTATGCATGGGAGTTGTCGAGTATCCAGCGGTGGGAAAACTCTGATCAGTCGATGGAAAACAGGGGAAAAACGACTCAAAAATGAGGTACAGATAGTGGTTCAGAGAAAAGTATAGGCGATCCATGACGCACAGTATATTCCTATACAAAAACGACCCTGGATTTCTAAAACGAACAAGAATACAGATTGCCTCTCTTCAATCGCGCGTCAGTTGGAATTATGGGGCGAACACAACGGTGTCCAATATCGGTGGTAACGATACGCTGAAAACCGAACGTAGTATTAAGCATTCCATGTCTGCGAAACTAAACTCTACCGACCTCCGGAAAAAAGAGGTAAAGAACTAGATTCGGGCGGACAGGGAAGGTGAAAATTAATTTGAATGGTGGGAGAGAACAAGTGATCCAGGTGTGAGAGATGAACGAATCACGCAACGGAAAAATGAAGACGCTAACGTGTATGTGAAACAGAGGAGGAATGTCAGTGGATATGTAGGGACAGTAAGTGCTGTGCAAGACTGTGGCTGATAGTGGATATAAGCTACCAATCGAAGAAGATCGTGGCAGAAACTAACCGGAACAACACTTCGAAATCCTCCTTTGAGTCCGGGTCACCGTAATCGCTGGTCCAGGCATGACCAATGGTGAATTTATGAAAACGCACCAGATCGCAAACAGGCACGTGCGCAACGCACGCACCGAAGAGATCCGGACGTTGATTGGCACATGCGCAAACAAGCAAGCCCCCGTTGCTGCCCCCAGCTATGTACAACCTAAAAGAGGAAAAAGAAATAACATGGAGAAACTGAGAACAACCCATATTCAAAATGGTGAATTGCAATCGAACTGGACAAGGGAGTGGATTTAAGAAGTCGATGCTCACTCTCATGGTTGTTCACAGGATTGAATGGTGTGAATCCCGAGAACAAAAGACAGATTGACTATATGAAAGGTGTCGTTTCAACATTGCTACACGTGAAAATGAGGCTGGGAACAGGCAAATAAATATGTTAGAACGCAGGCAGCAAAACTGAAGATAATCAACGCAAAGCAGAAGTAACATAAGTATGCGTTATAGTGAAGGTTTAGAAATTCAGACAATCTTAGAATCTGGTGTAGACGCAGACACATTCCAATATTTGTGGTGATGGTCCGGTAATCCGGAACCAAGAGGCTAGATATAGCTAGCTTGTCTGATGGCCATGCCCGGCCCGTAGCCTAAAGGTAACAAGCTTGTCTTGTAATCTGACGCCGCTGGTTCGAGCCTGCGTAGGGGCGCGGCGACCTTTGCAGTAACCTTAGCCCACTTGCAACTGGTGGTGGTTGCGCGGCAGCGAGGCGTCAGTACTGCGTACCGGCGTACTGCTGATGCCTTCAGATAGCCACAGATTTTAGACCAGGTTAGGCGAGGGGGTAATGGATGAAAGACTAAGGTTTGCAGCGAGCGCTTCGAAGTCACTTGCTCCAACGGTCAAGAGTGTCTGTTTCTGTCTTCCTTTGTCACTGTGACTGTGTACAGGTACAGGACGACTGCACTCACACGGATGTGACAGGTGACTTGCGAGGTACCCAGCGCAGCTGCGTCCATCGATAACATGTTCGGCGCAAACCAGGGAGACTAGACGGGAGCCAGCTCAAACACCACTCGACGCATATCACTGGCACACATACCAGAAGTACACAATGTGGTCGCACTGTTCCCTCGTGCACCTTAGGTACCAGCGCTGCCAAGCACCACACAGCAAGATTTTTTGCAGTCACCTTGAAAACAATTACAGTGAGAACAGCCAAAAATCACAAGTCAAGATGGATGAGACAATGAACAAGTCTATAAGTGGTGAAAATCTAATAGCTAAGTAGAATTATTTGGGTGTTGCTTCTCCCACCACTGGCATCCCATGACCGCGGTTTCGTCCTGATTTGGACTCACACGTAAGTAATCCAGCAGGGAGGTCAAGGTGAGAAATCGGGGTGATAAGGTATGCGCGTTGTTAAAGCGCGTCAGTCACGAGACAGTGAAATGACCATACCCTAAGGGTAAAGAAGAATGTGTCAAATGCGCTAATGTATGCAGGAGTTGGGGATTGAACATCAGTATGGAAAACCGGGTGCTGGTAACTATTGTCACTTATGGGGAATAAACGTTCACTCCCCGCGACACGCCCAGGTATCCCTGTGGCATATAATTCCAGTAAGCGTAAGGCACTGAGAAGTGTTTCAGAGTATCACGATTTACGTAACACAGCGCAAGGAAGCCAACAACAGCCTCCAGTAGCTGTTTGAAGGTAATCAAAGTAGGAACGGAAACAATGGATTGGAGAGAACGTTTCAGAGATGGCAAACTAAAAGGGGAAGTTAATGCGGTCGGCACTCTAGATGGGTGTAATGTTGATCCAGTTCCCAGTGGTCACTGCTGACGGTCTTATGGCTGAGGCAGAGCAAACGGTGCCATGCGTGATTGGGACCACTTAACAGTTGGTACGCCAACGTGAGAGCAATGCGAAGTTGTCGGCAGTGTCCACGGGAAATTCCAAATGCCTCCAGTCTCTAATGTCAAGAAAGGTGGCAGACCTACGGCATTCTTCGTCGCCCGACGTCCCACTTCAACCAAGTGTCAAACTTGAGAACTATAGTTAGCAAGACGCATGGAAAAGAGACGTGTCAAAAGACAGGAGTGCACTCCGCAACAGATCGAAGCGTTGGTTACTCCTTTTAGAAATTAACTGACACGGAGGTCGAATTCATGGGATGTGGTCTGCAGGCTGCGTACTCCAGGCCTAGGGTGCCTTACAGACGGTTACTGATAAAGAAAGCTTTAATTAGAGTCAAGGACCCAATACTCGGTTGGTTACCCTCATAGCTTAACGATCGCTCTCAAATAGTCACCCTAGGCGATCATCGCTTTTCCCCATATCCAATTACCAACGGGGTTATATAAGGAAGTGAGCTCGATCCATTACTTTTCCTGCCTTAGATCAATGACAACAGTTTGGTCTTCAAATATGGCGTGCCGTCCTTATTTGCTGATGATATAAAGATTGCCTACTAGTTCCGATGAGTTGACCTTCAGAATGTATTACTACTCATTAAAGATGAGGTTCAGTCCCTTGCGACAAGAGGATGATGAAGTTCGCAGTACAAAAGTCAAGTATCATATGTTTCGGTTTTTTAATATCTGTATTCATCTGGCATAGCGGTCTACACGCGACCTTTAACTTTTCTGGACAGATTGAGTACCAGATAGCTCAACCCAGAAAATCTATGGCTAATATATCTCAAAAGGTGCACACAATCTCAGCCAGAGTCGAACTTTCTAAAATTCTCACTCGTCCCATCAGAATTGTAGCATAATTTGTGGCAACATGAGGAAATCTGACAGAACAGCGGTAGAAAGCCTGTAACGGTCCTTTACGAAACAGCTATTAAGCAAAAACTCTAATTTGAATTATCGGGAGCGGTGCCAGCAACTCCATCTCGATTCGCTTTGGACGAGAAGACTAACACATAATTGATACTGTTATACAATCTGATTCATTGCAATGCCTATTGAAATCTATCCATATTAACGTTGCAGCACAGTTCCGATTGGAACCTTGTTAACAAGGAATTTACCCTGATTATACTACGATGCACGACAAATTTTTAATCAGATATGCTTCTTTGTGGAATCGGCCCCTAAGGTCATGTGAGATGGTGCAATCATTTCGCAGTAAGCTGTGTAGCTACTTTGACCTGGACACTACTACGTCATTTTGTTTGTGGGGAAGATTATTTGACGATGTAGTTAGTGATGGCCCGTCTGTCGATGGCCCAGTGGTCTGCACGCCTAGGTTGTTATGATAAGGTCACCGCTTCGAATCCGCGTGGAGGTGGGGGTCGTCGCGGTATACTCAGCCCGCGCGCAAGTGGTGGTGGTCGGGCGGCAGCGATGCGCTTTTACGGTGTACAGGTGGCACATTATTATTATTATTATTATTATTATTAATGATGGCCCAGATAGCGTTTAATGGGTGCCATTCCACAACTTTGCGCAATGTGATCAACCCTAAGTGATTCTAATATACTCAATAAAAACTTTATTTATTTATTTACAAAAGTGCCTCCTACCTGCGCAAAAAGATAAACATATGAGACACATACCTTGCCAGAAAAACGGATAAATATAGGACCATCACATTGTATTGCCCATGCAGGAGCATGATATTACCTGTTCATATTTGATCTGTGTCAAGTATGGACACAGCTTCTCACTTGATGATTAATATACTTATTATTATTATTAATATTATTATTATTATGCTTGCGCAACGATGGTATAAATGAACAACTCCATGCTTATGCAACTTGAATGATAAGCTATGATAAACGAGCCATTTTGAAACCACATCATGCCATTTAACAAGGAAATTCAAGACAATAACACTCGCTAGAATGTTGATGAAAGGTAAGAATAGATGAAACGCTAGCATGGAAACTCGCGATACATCGCATCCAACTTTGACTGGGCGGCACAGGGGTCTCTGAACTATCACTTCAGAGTGACATTTTTGGAGAAAATTTCCGAACCTATCTATGATTAAGTGCCATTATTCCGGAGTTTGTAGATCACAAAATAATTGGTGATTCAAGTAATCAAATGGTACCGAGAAGTCTAAGCAGACGAAGCGACTGGTTCCCATCCCGCCATCAACTGCTTCGGTTCAAATGCCGCGCAATCAGTAGGTAAGTGGTACTCGATTGATGTGACTAAAAACCATGGTGAATCGGTGCTGTGACAGGATGGTTTCACAAGTAGTTCAACATTGCGTCCGTGATTATTGTTACCATGATTTTGGTCAGAATAAGAAGCAGCGTTGCAGGGCAGTCATATGCAGGATCAGTGCATCACTCCTAATGGCCAGGGTGAACAAATAATCGCTGCTGACCCCCCACACGCTCCAAGTCCTAGTTGGTTCAGTGGTGCAATAACTGACAGTTCATATGGGCCGATCTTTGCTTGCTGAAAACAAAGATTTGCTTCTGAACAATTCCGATAGGCGAGAAAGAACCTATGATTAGGTCTTTCGGTGGTTAACCATGAAAAGTCCAGAACAGTAGATCCCAACATATTGCTGAGAAATGTGCAATCCAAAACCAGTCTGCAGCTGCCGGTGAAAGCATAGACGCAAGTTGTGAGAGGCTCCGGTCATTTGGTGCATTAGCATCGAGCGCAAACCTGCAACCAGTGGCAGACATCTAAACAAGGTCATATTAGATCGATAAATGGAGAAGTGGTGAGCAACTGGTGTGCTGGGTACGTTTAGTCATCTGTAGCTGTTTTCGCACGCCGAGTGATGCACACTCGCGATCGATAACATGGCTTCGGTCCTAATGTGCAATCAGTGGCCACATATTCCCAAGTGACAGAGTAGTTTCCAAGAAGAGTTGGGTATACGGCTGTTATGATCAACCCCATGCGTCTAATGAAAATGGAAACAAGTAGCACGAAAAATAACCAAAGGTGGCTGCAACAATAAACTCACTTATCACGGCAGGTGTAGTGCTGGTCAATCAAATAAGACGCAGCCGCTTGGAAATCATCAAAACAATTTTGTTTAAACTTCCGACGACCGGCATCGTGCCATGCTTTTCCATATTCCCTGAAACGGTAGGTGAGAAGGTAGCAGAATCAATGAGGGTATATATATATATATATATATATATATATATATATATATCAGGCGACGTTTGACGGTGAAAAAGATCTGTTGGAAGCCAAGCATTAGTGACAAGGATAGCACATCAAGTCGTCATGAAAGTTGAAGTGGACATACTCAGCATAGCTTTGATGCACACCATTATTTGTACTAGTTAGCAGCGGCGTCTAGCAGAGAGAGGAAGAGAGCTAAAAACCCGGCAACAACGCTGCAAATGAGACATAAAGTGTGGCTGCTCCCCTGCGACCAGGCACTTCTGGAAATATGTCTTAAATCGGGCATCTGAAGTAAAAATCGGTCAATCTGTAATTAAACAAGTGGTCTCATCGCCATGCGCTAAGTGAAATGAGCATATCTGCTTGAGATGAAAAAGACTCTAGCAATTGAAATGATCACAGCAAACACGTGCGGGAGACGCAAACAAGAGAGGAATAAAGCCATCAATTGCACGAGGAACAGTAAGTCAGATGACATAGTTAGGAAGCAGAGGTTTGTAAATCCGGCACAAATATCCCAGTTGGCCCGATTTGCCTGCCTTTCAGCACTGGACGGAAAAAGTTAACAATATTAAAAGATATAAAATAAAACATCTAAATAGTAAATCACTTCAAGTCACGAAAGCCGAAAACTCTTGGAGAAACTGACTAGTACACGATATCATGTTTGGACCTCAGAGTTTGATCAAACGAAGCCATACAAAATCGGTGACATGAGTGGTTCTGAGCGAGGACATCCTAACTTACTCGTTTCTAAGTGTGTCTAGTATGCAAACCATATAGACATGAGGGAAACGGGCCTTGCTCCATCGTGCCCATAGGGTTCGAGCTCCATATATTCTAGAAACCGAGAAAGTTGGTATTGTTGTTTTTCGAAACGTTGCATCCTAATGGCAATTAGCTGCAATTCATCAAGCGCTTCTTTGACACGACAAAACGAGGTCGAGTATAACAACTGTACAAAAGAGACTGCCGTTTACTGACCATCCAGTGAAAGCTATCGCTGGACGGATAAGCACCCCATTGAAAATGGCATAAAACGCAGTCGAATTACCGGTGCTCGTGTCGACGAGATCACTAGTGATCAATGAAGGCACCAGTGTCGAAGCGGTGCACGTCCCACTCTCTATGCGAGTTCAGTTGTAACTGCGGAGGTGGATATGTTGGATAGATTGATCGGTGTTGGAATCGATGTACACATTCCAAAGGGATTATGGAAATCAGGTGAGTTAACAATCAGGAATGCCATAGAAATCACGAAGCAATACCGAACAGCGCCCACTAAGCCAGCCCTGGTGTGCTATTCACAATCTTTATGCGCAGTCAAAAGCCTCAAAATTCCAAGCTATTCAAAGTCACTGGTATCGATCGAAAATGCCTCACACACTATGCTCAAAACGGTTGACGGCGGCACTAAGCTTACCGTTACAGCACAACAACCATTTACGAACTGGCCACCAAAGCGATTTCAGGTGACCTTGTTATTGAATTTTTTGCACGTGCGCACGAAACGACACAGTCATCGCACAGTATGCGTCCACCGATTTCCCCATTTGGAGTTTCTAACCAGTATAACAGATGTTGCTGGCGAAATTCAGCGGTCCAGTGACAAGTTTTACCTACCAACCAATAGATCCGATGTCCTGCCTGCAAGTCCGGCTATTTGCATTTGAAGAATCCAAGCAATGAGGATACCGGTGGAGAAAAGCCCTGTAGGAGACGAGAGCCACTGAAGACTCTCCATTTCGGATATCGTTCAAGTGATCGGAATTACTGATCTCTACCTCCTCGTGAGTCGATGTGCTAAGTGAGATAGTGGGTCGCAACCAAAACGTACGGTTAGCGCTCTATAAGTGATGATAGCATAAGTCTTACTCATTGACTTTTGTTCAGTTCACCATGGTTCAAAGATGAAATCAATGTTGTGTATATTCAAGATGGAATGCATATGATTGAAAATCAATGTCAGTCGGAGGTTCTCATAGACTTACCCTCCTCCGCGAATGTTGGCGATTGCGACAATGCCGCCAAAATGCAACAATAGCAACAATCGGCCAACAGAAAAGGTGGGTGTGATAGAGATTTGAAAACCACCGTATCCATACAACTGACATGGGTTGGAACCGTCCAAAACCAGGTCCTGTGAACACATGAGGGAGGTAAAGAAAGATAGGAATGCAATACCATATCTAACAATGTATTCCTCGTGGATAGCATAAATGGCACAGAGACAAAAACCTGTAAGTGAAATAGGGTGAAGAAGGACTAGTCAGGGTTTTTAATAATGGTAACCTAACAGCTATGTCATCCTGTACCTTGGCACTAGGATCTAATACAATAAGACATGGGCGGTAATAAATCCAATCCTTTCAGTGAACAATTTGTAGACTTCGGAGAGAATCTGACAAAGTTGGACCGGAGATGAATGCATCTTCAGGTAACCTCCGCACCAAAAGGGGAGCTGGGACGGCGGCGGCAGCAGCAGCAGTGTCTCGGGTGCAAAAGCGACAAAGCTCTTGCCGCTGAAGACTTAGTGAATACGTATCAAGAAGAGCAACGAGCATATAGCCAACATACGTCCAATGTAATTCCGTGGAGTGCTTGCGAATTTGATATATCTAAGTGCATCTCGGCACACGCATGACTTCGTATACTATCTGGTCTGTGACTGCAAAACATCCAGACTGCATGTGACCGTTGCTACATCCGCTCTCTGGATGGTATTTGTAAGCTATCTCCAAAAAGAGGATGAAGATAGACGAGTAAACACAAGATGTCTTCAACTGTGAAAGACGTACTCGAGGTGCTACAATGAACATCGGGATTTGGGTTTTGTCCTGGCTCTCGTAAAATACCTGTTTCGCACAGAAACCGGAGAGATCAACGCCATTGAGACGAGATTCGCGGAACAACTAGGTGTTTGGACAAAAAAACAGAAAAGACAGGCTCGTTATAGTTAGGTTTAGTCAAGTCAAGTCAAGATTTATGCAACCGGATGGATGCGTTTATAGCATTTGTACTGTCGACTGCCGATAGACTAAAACGACATCAGAATACATGCATGTTTCAAGAAAGAACAAAATTAGAAAATTGTGTAAAGATGCCACTCGAGCAAACAGTCCCAATTTTGAGCAACGATAGCGTATTTCTGGGGAAGGGATTATCAGGATTCATGCCCAGTTGACGAGACAGTTATACCAGAGCGTTTCCCAGCAGATGGTTTCATTTCGTCGAAAGTAACAAATGGCGAAATATGCGCAATATATCGATGCATTATTTAAGGAATCGGTGGAGTAAAACGGTATGTGACCTCTAAAGATAGCTTCGCAAAGGAATTTGTTAAAAGATCCACAAAAATTGATATATCCACAACAGAGCATAAAAATGGTGCAAACGTTAACTGGAGCTGAAAAATTCAACAGCAGACAGATAGAACGCGAGGTGTCACTGCCATAGTTAGGTGACCGCACACTATCGAATGTTTGACATTTCGGAAAAAAAGTGAATTTGTAGTTGTATTAGCCCCCAATTTGTGTTAGAGGGAGTTTGCCAAGGCAGGACGTGAATAGCTGGAGAGGACTCACCGTTTAATAATTCACATAGACACATACATAACCTATCTTCAGTACCCGTGCATAGGCGCAATTTGGAAACCTAATTGACAAACTACCGGAATTAAATTGGATGACTCAATTACGCTACAACTGATAACAGTATAAGCATAGTGATGCCGCAAACAGTTTCACGACAATACAGGTTCCTAAATCTTGTTGGTTAGAGAGCAATCATGTGCGCGATTTGAAAGCCAGAGGTATGATAGTTTTTAAATCGAGCAAAGGTGGAGGAGTGGTTACTAAGGGGATAAATTAAAGGAAAAAACGAGATGGCGAAAATCCCCAAAAAACAAGTGCAAGCTACAGAGGTAGAAAAGAGGAACAAAGGTAATACAAAACACCAGGAGACATGAAAAACGACATACAGCTATTCAAAGACAAAGGCGCAACCAAAGATTCACAAGGTTAATACACCACCTAAGCCAAAACAATCCTTTTGCGATTCTCCTTATCCCAAACTGGTACGTTGGTTGGTTTAACAAAAGGGATGGTTAAGTTACTGGGTCCGCGATCGTCTAAGGTGACTAAAGATAGGATTGCTGTGGCATACATGCAAGTCATTACAATTGCTGACTGAGTACATCGTAGTATCGCACACCGAGCCTGGTATCCAGATTCTGTGGTTGATATAAGTGTGCCAACTGATATGTTTGCCAACATCTGCGGAGGATAGGTGAAATAATCATTTGGGCAGAGGCAAACAGAAATTAGGAACAGATGGACGAACCCGAATAATAGTGGAATTAAACGCAGCAACATGAGAATACCGATGGAGTGCGAAAAAATGGCTCACCTTCAGCCTGGCAGGTTTTTCTGTCAAATCACATGAAAACACTTGACCGGGGACGAGAAATGAGGTGAATTTCACAAATGCCTTTGGAATAGTAGAGATAAAAAGACAAGTTAGGGAAATGTCAGTGAGAGAGATATGTTGGTTATAAGACAGAAAAGTTTCTGGCGGATATGACCAAAAACGGATGCTATGCCATTGTACACAACCGGCAAACAGCACATCCACTGAGGCACTGTCACTTCGGTAAACGAAAATTATGCGTGGAAATGGAGGTGGGGATGCAGACGAGATAAGGAATTCACTGTAGCAATAAAGCACAGCGCAAAGGTGAAATAGAGAATTAGGGCGGAGCAGAACTCTGATGGGACCGGTGTTTGGATTAAGAGGCATCCCCAGTGTGATCTGTGGAACTGGTGCAGCATTGGCGAATTCACAAGTGGATTCATAAAATAAGGCCTCAAAGGCTTACATAAAAACCTCTACACGCCTACACTCGGTGTCGATGTTGTGGCCACAGTGGCCGAGACAGGCGAATTCAACTCGAGCTAGTCCGAGTAGCGTGCTAAGGATGCCAAAGTAGCAGAACAGCGACTTACCATAGTGTCCCGCTTGCGTCCAACGATGGCATCAACGGTGCCTAGTGGAAGATCCAGATCAGCCAGTTTCTCCCCAGTTTGCAGTGCGTGGACAGACAAACAACTCTAGAAGAGAGCGGTGGATAGCCGAAACGAACGTATGTTAGGTTAGAGGCCATTTACAAATGCTTACATTCGTAAAATGTCAAGATAAGAGCAAGGATAGGTATCAGAACGCACGCAGTCCAGTAGAAGACTCCTTTACGTAGCAAAACCAAGAATGGAGAATCAATCGTGGCCGCCCATGGGCTGCCATTAGAATCGTGCGCGCACGGATTGTGCCAAGCAGAAAATGAGAGCTTTTGATGTCATACAGGGCTGAAGCACCAAGTTCATTGATAAAACTAAATAATACCTTAGACAAATCACGCAGTGCGACAGCAGCGGCTGAAGGAAATGGATCGGGAGCAGCAGTGGTAAACATTGCCGTTAAGGCAGACCATGTGTATTTCAAAAGGGCCTTTCAAGAAGCGATTAATGTATTCACTGGGTTTGTTGGGCCATAAACCTAAGGTTGAATAGTCGACTTCGGATACATGCTGTATCATTAAGCTTGTCCGAAGTTGTCTTTCAGAGTCCTTAAGTATCTACCGACCCCGGTTTAATTCCTATTCATTACGGACGTCACTATTTTGTGTTCAATCACCTTGGATTGTCCTGTAATTAAATGTCCCGACATTTTTAAAATAATTTGCGTTACTCGTTACCAGTGTAAGTTTATCCTTATCCAACTTGATAACATCAGGATCGTTCCGTAGTGTATTTACCGTTACTTGTTCGGTTGGTTCAAGATTCTGCACCCGGTTATTGAAATCTGATTGCATTTGCAAACCGTGCACGTATGTCTTCTGTCTTTTCAACGGTTGCAACGCTAGAAGGCACGTCTTCTACTTTTATTTCAGGTTTACTCGTAAGGAGAGTTAAACCTTTTCCTAATACTACACACTGTTACACTTAATACCTTATCTGATTTATTAACAAACCCACATATGTTGTAATTACATACAGGATTATCAGTATGACTGTTTTGTATAGCTATCAAATGTCCTACCTTTAATTACCATCTTCCTGCTACCTTAACGCTGGTAACTCTAATGAAAAGTCTGTCATAAGCCGTAGATCGATCACGCAAGTACGGAAAAATTGACATAATCAACGATGTTTACATTGGTGACCATAAGTGTTAAATAGAAAAATCCTACCTTAAACCGCATAATATAACTGGTAAAGTGCATGGTATCAGGGGAGGCTGAGTGGAGTGGTCCAAATTGGTCAACTTATTCGGTAGAAACCAGGTTTTGGATAAGAACTCCGTGCAGTGAAACCATGCATAACTAACTTCCTGAAGTATGTGTGCTAAGCGAAGTTGATTGAAGCCTTTGTACAGTTTGATGTGGTAGTGGAAGTAAGCGGAAAGTGGATGAAAGTCGCTCTTGCTACACAATAGCTCAAGCGCACAATGTTGAACCCCGGATTCGTGCTTCCACTCTTACATGAATGCGTCTGCAGTGTCGGAACCTGTGTGCAACTTCATGTGGTTGCATGGTTGCCAGACAGGACCACGAAGTGCGCTGAATAACCGTTACCCTCCTTAGACTCAGTAAGTAGGGAGGATGGCTTTTACAGGAAACTAAATGCGGTTGTACTAGCGCAAGAAATTGAACGTGGAGTGGTACATCGTAATTCTGGGCTCAAGACCCACAACACACAGCGCCATGACTCAAGCTTTCTGCATTCCCGAGACAGAGGACTGGCGCCTTCAAAAGATGGACCAAGGTCTACAAGCTAGATCCGTCAGCACAGGAGAAAAGGATCACCGTCAAAGAAGAGAGTACAAACTCTTAGTGATGCGATGGGCAGACTGAAGTCCTAATGACCAGAAGAGATGCCTACTACATTGGCTGTCACGCAAACTGCAACCAGAATGACCGAGTGGGTAGGTGAGACTCCATGCATAAGTTTAAATTACCAATCTTACTGCACTGCATTAGCAGAATCATCCTTTAGTCAACCGTTGTATAGCAGCGAAACATCAGCTGCAGAGAAGCATGACATGTACCGCAGGCTAGACTCCACTGAAGGATCGCTCTGCGCGATATACTTAAAGTGAACATTATGTTGGTCGAGTTGTATCAGTGTGTCCGTACCGAAGGTGAGTATCGGGAGGCAATGGTCAAGGTAGCTCGTTAGAGCAACCCGTAAAAGTGAATAGGCTGCGTCCCCTTGGGTACGTAACACATGCCAGCTTATTAGGTGGCGAAGAGAGTTGCTTCTGTTTACTTGATGTTGAGTGGTTTAAGTTTGGAGAAAAATAACCAATGACCTGAAAAAGGAAAATCAAGTCGTTAACTATATAGTTGAATGGTGTAGATCCGCCCGGTCAGAGAAACTACAGTGTATGGATTGCAACCGGAGCAAGAGGAGTGCTGTAGTCTCTAATCAACAACAGCAGTACATCAGCCATTTGAACAGATGCTTCGCTGCCATACAACTATGATGACCTATGGAATAAAGAATAATAAGAGGGTGAGAATAGGGACTTACCTGAAAACCTTAATGCCCTAAGCAAACATTCAGGGTCAATACGGCTACACCTTATGTAGACAACATACCGTCACAAACAGTTGGCTATGGTGTAAAGATAAGGTGGCATCAGCGAGACAGCTTCCTTGCGGCTTTCACTGCCACGCGTCATAATCAGCAATTACCCCGCTGATAAGTCAGCATTAAACACACTTCAAACAGGAAGTCCGACTAGGAGACGGCAACAGACACGCCACTGGTGTCGATTGTGAGCCATGTCCTGTAAAGTCTTGAGCCAAGCACAAGGCGTGTCACGTGGACCCCAGCCTGGAAGGGATAACAGCACCTAGTTTGGCCGTCAGTGATTTCATTTCCCGCTGCCAAATCAACTTTTGTCCACCTCGAGCCTTGCGCCACCAAACATCTGGCAGACTAAACAAGGCCCTCTTAGATAAGCGGTGACAAAGAATTCGCAGTAGGTGCCCCAGCCAACGAAACTTATTCAGTGCTATCTGTTGTTCCAAGGAACTAGCCTAGTACTCATCTACGCACATCAGCATTGCGGAGACGCTGGTGCCACCTGACAACAGCAACACTCTGCGGACAACGATGAGTAAAGACTTGAACGCGCCTCAGACCTTCACTCTCATAGAGCCAAACGGCCCTCAATGTGGCCTTCTATACACGGTCCTTCGGACGGAGGGAAACTCCATTCTGTCGCCAAAGATGCCGCACTTTCATGCAGGCAGTTCTGGCTTTTGAAATGAGTGAACTGACTTCAGTCTTTCTGCGCACATCGTTGCTGATGCAGCTGTCAAGGCAATTGAATCGATTAACTACCTCGTGTTCCACGTAATCAAGGGGTCATCAAGTGGCTGGTGGTCCTGCACCAACACTTTGCACTTTGAAGGTGCGAAGCGCATACCAAATAATGGGACAATTCTACAGGCTATTCAGAGTTAACTGTGCCGCCCAAAAATCGGTACACAGCAACAACACACAACGTCCGCATCATCAAGATCAACTAACCTTTCACCAGGCAGCACCTCGCCGCCTACATCGTGAGATTCCGCAAAGGAACACTCCATGATAGAATCCATGACGAAATTGAATAAAAACGAGAAAATCAGACAACCCTGACGAACGTCACTTGTGGTCGGAAAGCTATCCGCTAGGCCACCGTAGACCCTGACGCGACCTGTAGTGTTCGAGTGTAGAGCACGAAGGATGTTCACATATTTCGTGGCTACACCTTTCCGCGCAAGTATTTCGAACAGAATGGATCGAGCGACTGAATCGAACGCACTCTTGACATCGAGGAACACAGCTATTGTCGACCTGCGGTATGCGTGGTGCTGCTATAGCACCTACCACAGAGTGAATATATGGTCTATACAGTCACATCCTTGGCGGAAACCTACCTGCTCTTCTTTAATCCGAGATCCCCGTTCCACTTTGAGGCGACGAACGATAAGTGAAGCCAGTAATTTTGTCACAAATGGCGTTAGGCTAATGCCCCTGTGGTCAGCACAGTCTGTGTGACTGCCCTTCTTGTATATTACCACTATCGATTCGCTCCAATTAGCCGGGACACTCACTTCCTTACATATATATTCGAATAGGGAGGTCAGTGCTTTGCAGAGGACCTCACCTCCATCCTTAAATAATGCAGGTGGGAGGGAATCCGGGCCAGCAGCACGAAAACGACTAGGGCTGTGATCGCGTTTCGAACCTCAGCCTCCGATAGAGCCTCTAAACTAACTGACTACGGATCGTCCTGCATCACCTGAGTAGGAAGAGGTCCGGGAGCAGGGGGCCAGCTGAACTGATCTTGAAAGTGTTCTGCCCAACGAGCCATACGGCGCTCCTTATTGTGAATCAGCGCATCCGCGCTGTCTCTGATGGTCTCACTGACGCGTGGTTTTCTGGGACCAGTGGTGCGGATTAGCTGGAAGAGCTTGCGGTAATTGCCTACTGCTCCTGCCTACTCCATTTCTTGAGCCCGACTGGTCTACCAGGCACTCTTGTCAGCCCGCAGGCTGCGCTTTAGCTCACGTCGAATAATCCGTCTGGTCACATCGTGTTCAGAGTCAGTCGGGAGATTTCTTCTGGATCCCAACAGGTACACCGACCTCTCGGATATCCAGTGACTAGTGCGGTGACGACTGATAGTACCACAAGCAGATGCTCCTGCGTTGTGCATGGCATCCAAGATCCTATTCCACTGAAGCTCAGTGCCATTAGAACAAGACAGCGAAAGTTCGGTATGCCGTGCGTCTTGACAGGTTAGCCTGACCGAGGGCTGAGACAATTTCTCAGTTGTCAATTGGAGGAGACGTTTGGTGCGCCTCCCGGTAAAGTTCATGGAGAAACGACAACGTACCAAGGCCCGATCAGAGTCAACGCAGGTACTCCAGTACGAGCGGCAATCCAGGATGGAACCACTTCAACTGTAACTTATGGTTATGTGGTCAATTTGGGTCCATCGCTGGCCAGCTACAGGAGGACGCCAAGTGGCACTTCGGCGCCCACTGTGTCTAAAAGCAGTGCTACTAAGAAACAACTGATGCTCCGCACACAGGTGCAGCAGACGCTCACCATTGTCAGTCGGTTCGTAGTTGAGCCCATGATTACCACCCAGCTGAGCTTCTGAAGAGCTCAGATGCCTTACGTGTGCGTTCATATCTCCTGCAAGTACTATGATATCTGAACTAGTAGTACTGCGTAGTAGTGCGTTCAGTTCGTGATAGAATGTGTCCTTGACAGCGTCAGAACTGCAGCCGGTGGGAGCATAAGCGGAAACCACAAACAAACAGCGTTTTGTTTTACTTCACGAACTCACCTTAGCTGATGTCGTCAAACGAGCTGCACATAAGCGACTGTTCACCGGAATCCAATCAACTAATGATGGCTCAACCTTGGAGCTGAGAATGACACCTACACCAGCTTGACCCGTGAGTACTGCATTGGCGTCTCCAGATGCGTGCAACCAATAACGAGAGGATAAGCCGGGTGCAGTTAATTCAACAACCCCGTTAGGGTCGTTGATCCTAGTTTCGGACACACAACATACATTAATACCGGATTGCGTGTGTATAATGAGTAAAGAGGTGAGTTAGCTATGAAATAAGATTGGCTATGATGTGGGGCAGTGAAAGCCGAAATGAAGCAGTCATAAAAGCATGATAGCTAGCTGTTTGTGCTCTTGTGTTGTAAGCAAGATTTAAACGCCGTGGTTTGAAAGATAGCTCCGAGCAGTTGGGATGTACGCCAATATGCCGACACACTGCTACAGTTGAAGTTTGTGTTATTGTTGTTACACTGACGAAAAGGAAAATCCAAGTTCAAAATTACCTTGACATCTTTCAGGCGGTTGATAATCAAGTTGTCCTTGTGCACACACATTGCCTCCTCTAGCAAAGTGGTTTCGTCATGAGGAACAAGATCCCTCCAGTTGATCTGAAGAAGAGAAAGAACAAATGTGACAGCAGATTACAAAGAGAAAAACGATGCCTACGCAATCTTCATTAGTTTACCGAGCAGGCATTGTGAATCTCGATAGTTGAGAATCTGCTGACCGCGTCCGAAAGAAACGAGAGGAGTGGAAGCCAGACAATCATTTGGTCAAGAGGAATGACGGCTGTGACTTTGAGTTTGGCCCTAGCCAGTGTCGTCCGATAACCGCGTTAAGGTCCGAAAGAACCACAACATGCTTTTCATGACAAATGGGGCGTTTGTGTTGTGCTGTTTGTCCCTTAACAACGAACTGATCCCTAAGGCATGAGGAAGCAAGGAATAATGTCGATCGTATTGTTTACTACATGTGTTTTGCTTGCGTTTTTATGACTGCTATTGTATTGTAACGCAGCACAATAGCTAAAGTGTCTATCGTCTTTGACTAACGTGAATCGATGATGAATATGATGAAGTCATGTAGGTGTTGTTTGTGCCGTACAATGACATTTGTGGATGAGTGCAATCAATATGTGGAATTCTGTTGTTGCGTGAAAATCAAGAGCTGCATATGCAGATTTCAATGCTTTGCATATCATAGAACGCAGGGTGTAAATGATCAGCGAATCAATGTTTGTCAGAGCATGTCAAGTAAGAACACTTAGGACAATACATGGCATTGCTGTAAACCAGCAGGAACAGGATATCGAAACAAGGATTCAGTCGACATAGATAGTCCATCTGTGCCTGGACTGAGATAACTCTTTCGCGCCGTTCGCGAACAACACGTTTGCCCTACAATTAGAGGGACACAGTGCGTATAAGCCACTACGGCAAAGCTTACTGTAGAAGAATAAGTCAGCGAAAAATACATGTATGACCTGGAAAGCGCTTTAATTTATCATGCTTTTTCGTTCATATTAATAACGATATCTTCGGCGGATGACGACCCTCCTCTGTTAGGCGAAGGAGAAATCTCATTGACACGCAGCAGAATATGAAATCATCAGAGGAGCCGTGTAGAAGGATGCTTGTGCCTGGTGTATTCAACAGCCGAAGGTTTAAGTCTCGCCTCCAATGGGCTGATTCGTCCCTTGGACACATCTGTTCACTCCCATCATGGACAGTGGCGAAAATATAAATGGTACGATTTGAGCTCAGCTAAAGACATTGGTTAGCACCAAGAGACCATGGCCATCGGCATCAAGACGATACAAAAGAGGTTGTCCAATCCCCGATGTGTATTCATGTCACCAGTAAAGTGTGAAATATACACATTTCCAGCCGCATGTATGAAAGATTAGAGCAGATGGTGATATTCATTTTTGACAGTTCCAAGCCGAGAACAGCCGGTAATCAGGCCGGCTTGCCGAACTACCACCTCCTGGTGCCAGCTGGGTGACTCGGGATTATCCCGTTCCAGCGAAAGTTTCGGCGGCAGTGTTCCAGGACGTGATGGGTTGCCGCCTGGCAACCGTTCTCCCTATAAAAAACCACATATGTCCGTTTAACAACGCTGCGATGTAGTGGACGTGACTCGCCACTAAATAAAGTCACCGCCCTTTGCTTCACCTCGCTGGAGCATTGTAATCATTCAGCTTGACGCTGAATTACTGGGAGTATTGGGCCCCTGTTTGACAGCCAGCCAAACGAAAGGCGTATGAACCGAGCAATCGGTCACCGGCTCCCAATGGGCGCGATTCCCTGAATTCGCCCCGCTGCCTTGCGGGTCAGGTCCCTATGATCAAAGGCTCCGGGTGGGGCACCCTAAGCCAACCCCCTTCCTCGGCCTGGGCAACCGGGACGCTGTATGCCCACACAACATATGAAATGATGGATTTACAACTCTCTGCCCACGTCTCTCGCTCTCTGAACTCTCTCTCTTTGGCCGGGGTGCTGGCGGCCGGGCATGCTAAACCTCACTCTACCTCACCGCAAACCACACTCTTCGTTCCACGTTTATTCAACCCTCCTGTTCTTGGCAAGCCGCCTTCAATTTCGAGTCTCCAAAAGTGCAGTACAAATAAAAGCGGTACCTCTGGCCTCCTCAATGAACCGCTCAAAACCGATCGCACACATTCCAATACCAACAGCAAGACTTTTATTGCACCCCGCTCGCTTTCCAAGCAAGCTACGTTCAATGTTCGAACGCTCGTACAGATTGGTTCACAAGCTGCTCATACGCGAACCTTGAAAACCCTCTCAATCGACGTTTGCTACCTAACCGCTGCGATTGCTCTCACCGTCCCCAAGTCCCAATTGCGCATTCACCTTGTGCTTATCTGGAGATGCGACAGCGGTAGCCTCTGGTTGCGCCGGCGTAGGAGTTGCGTTAAGCGTGCGTGCTCAAGCAGCGCTGATTGACTGGTTCCCGGTCAACAGCCGTCTTTGTGCAGTCCGCTTGGAAAGCTCAGTGCGATCTTCCAGCCACGGGACCAGTAGGCGCTGCTTATTCATTGTGGCGGCGTACGCTCCAATTGACTGCAGCCCGGACGAAGCTAAAGACGAGTTTTACCGCCAACCAACATCGACGTCCTCCGCAAGAAACGCCGCACGGACATCGTGATACTCGCTGATGACCTAAATGCGCAGATCGGTAGACTAGAGGTTCATGAGCACGAAGTTGGGGGTCAACACAGCCACGGTACTCGCAGGACTGACAACGGCAATCGACTCCTGCAACTGTATGCCGACCACGGCTTGTTCCTCTCCAACACCAATTTCCGACGTTCCTGGCGCCAACGAGCCACCTGGCGACCTCCGGCGTCTGGTCAATCTTGGACATAAGTTGACCACATCGATGTTAGTTACCGTTGGCGAGGCTGCATAACGGACTGCAAGTCAATCTGGAACACTTAGTTGACTTCGGATCATGCGCTCGTGTGTGCTAAGGTCATTCTGAGCTTTGGAGGCACAAAACAGCGTGGCCGGAAACGGCTTGACACAGACAAGCTCGCCGTTCCAAATGTATTCATAGCATTTCAGAACACATTAGCCTCCAACCGACGTTCTCTATCCTCCGATGTTGAGACACTGGATCCAGAGCTCCTTACGAAAGTCCGCTACCCTTGTCTGTGGCTTCACTAGACGAGCTGTTAGTCATTGGATCTCCGCACAGTCTCTCCAATTAATGGAAAGTCGTCGAACAATTCCCGCCGGAGTTGAGTACAACGCACTACGCAGAACCACAGGTGCTGAGCTCAGACAGCTCCTCAGGAAGGATCGCGAGGTTTGGTGGACACAGCGCGTCGTTGAGATGGAGCGGGCAGCCTCATCAGGAAACTCCCGCAAACTCTTCCAACTTATTCGCTCCACGGGAGGCAGAAGACCAACAGTGAGTGAGGTTTTGCGTGAAAATGACGGTGAACTAATTCACAGTCGTCACCGTCGTCTGGTACGATGGGCAGAGCACTTTGAAGATCAATTCAACTGGCCAGCAGCGCAACCGAGTCTATCTTCCGGGGTTCACAGTGCTCCCTGGTGCGTGGATGTTTCTCCACCGACAGAGGCTGAGGTTTCCAATGAGCTTCGCCTACTAAAGCGCCACAAGTCACCTGGCCCAGATGAACTTCCTCCTGCCCTCTTCAAATATGGGGGTCCTGCTCTCACTCGCGAACTGACATCTCTATTCCATCAGATTTGGACTACTGAAACCATTCCATCCGACTGGAATTTAGCGGATGTTGTACCTGTTTACAAAAAAGAGACCGGACCATTTGCTCCAACCATCGTGGCATCAGTCTCATTTGTGTCGCATCCAAACTGCTCGCTGCCCTACTCTTACGGAGGCTCAGTTGCGTACGGGAACAGCACCTGCGTGAACAACAAGCTGGATTTCGCCCGGGTCGCGGTTGCGTCGATCACATCTTTACGATCCGCCAGATACTTGAACATCGCCATACGTTCAGTCGACCAACTATAGTCATATTCTTGGATATTCGAGCCGCTTTTGACTCTGTTGACAGAGTGGCTCTTTGGGACTGCTTACTGAAGAGGGGAGTACCTGAGAAGTACATCAGCATTCTCCGTGCTATTTACCATCAAACTTCGGGCCGCGTGCGAGCATACGGAGAAATTTCGCCCCTTTCAGTATCACTAGCGGTGTTAGACAGGGTTGCCCAGCCTCTCCATTCTTGTTCAACTTCGCCATGGACGAGATCCTGGATACTGCCCTGGATAACTCAGTCCTGCGGTGTTGAACTGCTCCCTGGTGACCGCCTTCGGGACTTAGAGTACGCCGATGACATCGCTGTGATTTGCGAGTCCTCCCAAGCCGCCCAGCATGTGCTGCTCAGACTGGAGATGTCCGCCGCCCAATTTGGGTTGAGCTTTGCCCCTTCCAAATGTAAGGTCCTATTACAGAACTGGCCAAGCGCATGTCCTTCTCTCACCCTTTCGGGGCATCCGTTGGAAGTGGTCGACAAATTCATTTATCTTGGGAGTTGTCTTAGTATTGGCGGTTTGACAGATGAGATCTCCCTGCGTGTCTCCAAGGCTAGAGTCGCTTTCGCTAACCTTCGTCACCTGTGGTTTCGACGTGATCACGGCCTCGCTCTCAAGGGACGAGTCTATAATGCTACGGTACGAGCGATTCTGCTGTACGGCTGTGAGACTTGGCCCGTTCTCAAAAGCGATGTTCAGCGGCTATCTGTCTTCGATCACCGCTGCCTGCGAAGCATTGCTGGTGTGCGATGGCAGCATCACGTCAGTAATGCGGAAATCCGTCGGCGAGCCTTCAGATCTAACGAACTCCGCCGATCGATTGATATTATCATTGCACCGCGGAGGCTTCGCTGGCTTGGCCATGTGCTTCGCATGCCTACCCAACGGCTATGACAACGAGCCCTAGTTGCGAGCACAGGCGTGGCTTGGAAGCGACGAAAAGGAGGGCAATGTAAAAAGCGCAAACGTTGAAGCTGGCTGTTGCCCGGCGTTCCAGAGTCCCGAGGTGGGGAGCAAAGGACCACGAGCACACCTAGTTGCAAACGCTGGAGGACATGGCTAAGGACCGTAGCAATGGCGCACTTGCTGTGCAACTCTTCTACCCTAACAGTTGATTTACCTTTCATGTTATCCTTTATTCTCCTTATGTGTTGGGACACCCAGCCAATTATACCGTAATTGGTATCGTGTTGAATAGTATATATATATATATATATATATATATATATATATATATATATATACACCATTTTCACTTTAAATTGGACATTTTGCAAACCAAAGTGGACATTTTGTAAACCAAAGTGGACGTTTTGTAAACCAAACTGGACATTTTGCAAACCAAAGTGGACATTTTGCAAACCAAAGTGGACATTTTGCAAACCAAAGTGGACATTTTGCAAACCAAAGTGGACATTTTGCAAACCACATTGGACATTTTGCAAACCAAAGTGGACATTTTGCAAAACAAATTGGACACGTTGCAATCCAAGTAGCAACTGGCCAATTTGTTGGTAAGAAACGAGCAGTAAGACTGCTGAATGATGTTCAGAATATACATTGTGATGACGCTAATACACCGGCATTGTGTAAGCAGCGGGCTACACTGTAAAACATTTGCTTGATCGTGAGCAGCGACCGAAGTTCTGAACTACGCTCCCCTCTCCCCATTGACATTCGCCTAGTTGGTGTGCAGTGCCCATACGCATCAACCTGTGTTGGTGTGTGACAATTGGAAAATCCGACTTCCGAATCGTAATTGTGTATCAATCATTTTGTGAGTGGATTGCGATGCGCAATCTCAATGTGCACCGTTATTCTCATTAGAGAGAACCTTGTCCGATTCGGTCAATGGGACCATGTCGGATGAAGCAGGTAGGCGGTGTCCCAGCTTCGCCCGTCTCTCTATTAGCTTTCGCAACTGCCACGTTATTGTATCAGCGTAGGCTGTAATGACCCCCAGCAAAACCAGTCTAGAGCTATAGCCTATTGTTGCAACATTTCAACTACTGAGGAGTGGGCCGATTACACGATGTTCAGGCCACATTGTGGTCACGATAATGTAACCGAACTGCGTACGTAGCGGGTGATTGTGTAAGCCCTTCTCTTGACATGAGTGCCGTTCGCTTCGGTCAAAATCGGTGACCTATTTTCCCCTACACCCCCCATAGGAATTCGTGTGTTTTGTCTGGGTGTGTGGACCGACCTATGCAGCGGTACCACTATTGGAGCCGAGCATACGATAATGGTTCCACTCAACCCAACTTAGCTTTATTAGCTCCGTGCCGCACGAAACGACCAAAATGAGTGACGAACAACAGGAGAGCTGGTGTCCGACGCGACGGCACTGCAGGCGAACATCATTTGCGCAAAGAGAAATTCTCACAAAACTTGTGCTGGTCGACGGCAAAACTACTCGGGAAGCCGCTGGATTCGCCGGTGTTAACGCGAGTACGGCAAGGAACATCATTAATGCCTACAAGCGAGAAGGCTCAAATACACAGCGCACCTACGGTGGAAACAATAGGGAGAAGCTGACTCCCAATGTATTGCAGCGTGTCGAAGAAGCGGTTGAACGGCACTCTGAGGACACGTTGGTGCAGCTGCAGATGCGCCTGAGAGAGGATGGGATAAACCTATCAGTATCCTCTGTCTCCAAAACCCTCAGAAGACTAAAGATAAATCCCAAAAAGTGTCATTACGAGCTCGACCGAGTCAACGGTGCCACGACAATCGCTAGCCGACAGGCGTACGCTCTCGAGTTTTTTTTAACTCAAAAAACAAAAAAATTCAAAATGGCGTGTGTAAAACCGAAAAACCGTTTTCCATTAGTATTATTATTATCGCAGTTCGTGTTTCTATCTTCTCCACTTTTTTCTTCTGCTATGGTTCTGATGGCACAATGTCTGTTGACAGACTATGTATAAATAAATAAAAAATAAATGTATATATATGGTGCGCTGAGGCTGGTGATGGTTAGATCCTGACAGATGATTTACCCATTGCTTCTACGATTGTGCCATTGGCTCATGTCCTGGACGCCTACACGTGGCGACCGCTGGGTGGGTGTTGGCTTTCGCCCTTCTCCCTGCTAAGATCCCGGAGACCAATCCGCATGAGTCAGTGAACTAACCATGTGCAAGACTCGCTGCCTTTCGAGTGTACATTTAATCGAAGGCTTTGGCTGAGGACCCGAGGTTAGGAAGTGGCCGATGGCCCTCTTCCCGAATAACCTAGCCATGGGAAACAACAGGCCTACGGGTTATAAGCTTACAGATCGATTGCTGTAGAGCACGAGCGCCACGCATTACCTCTGACGGTGGGAGGGCACCTCCAGGTGTTCAATGGTTTGCTACTGCCCGTCCCAAGCTAGGCAGCCCCTAGTCAAATTGGTGCAAACCTGCCAAAACCCACCTGCGTCTGGCCGTGATCGCAGGTGTATCCTACTACGGTCGAAAAACATATATAAATCGTTCCAGTACCTAAAAGGATGCGTGTCACGGCCGTCAAGCCGAACCCAATCTGTCTCTGCAATCACATTCCCGAGCTGAATCTGCTCTCTACTGTCGTGTGGGTCAGGTTATTGAGTCAAAGGCTCCGGGAGGAGTCCCTCAAGTAAAGCTCCGAAGCACAACGACCGCCTCGCGTGCGACTGCCCATCAATGCAACCATATGTCTGCGCACAAAGCACTCAGCATCGGGTGCCGGAATGTGCGCACACTACTGGACCGAACTCTAGCGAGCGCCCCGAGCGACGCACTGCACTCGTCCCGATGGAACTGGCGCGTTACCACATCGATATTGCGGCGCTCAGGGAAACCCGGCTCGCTGAGCAAGGTAAGTTGCATGAAGCAGGTGCTGGCTACACATTCAACTGGGTGGGCAACGCCGCCTCAGCACCACGTGAACATGGGGCCGGATTTGCAATCTCCGATCGCCTCCATGGCCAGCTGGTGGGTGAACCAACAGGCATCAGGGCGTGACTGATGACTGTTCGCTTACGACTCGGAAGAGGTAAGTTTGCCACCTTCATATGCACGTACGGTCCGACCATGTGTTATCCTGATGACGCGTGATCAATACTACACTCAGCTATCCTCCGTGATACAGTCTGTGCCGAGAAGCGACCAACTATTTCCGCTGGGTGATTCTAACACGCGCGTTGGGTGTGATGCATCGGTGTGAACAGATGTCACCGGTTCGCATGGCATTGGTTCAGCGAATGCGAACGGTGACAGGCTGCTCTCATTGTGTGCCACTCACGGCCTGACGATCACGAACACTCGGTTTGCACTGAGTGCGAATGATATAGCAACTTGGACGCACCCACGGAGTGGTCACGCCTACCTGCTCGACTATGTCATCGTACGTCAGCGTGATATGCGTGAAGTGCGCATGACACGCATACTGCGTGGAGCTGAGTGAGGCACTGAGCACAAAATGTTGCGGACCAAACTGTACATATATTTTCGTAAATCTATGTATTGCACTCCCGCCGTGAATCGGCGTAAATTTAACATTTTCTCCCCCGGTACTGATGCCAAACGTACTGAGCTGGCGAAGGCGATGGCTGCACGCCTGTGTGATGTGGACTGTATAGCTATAGTGGGCGACCTGTGGCACCATATTCGCACCCAGGTGACAGCTGCTGCCGAGGAGACCATCGGGCGTGCAAACTCTAAGCGGCCTGATTGGTTTGATGAGAACAATGCGACGATTGGCGCACTGGTGTCGGGGAAGAATGCAGCATATGCTGCACATATCGCAGACCCCAGTGACTTGGGGAAGAGTAGTCAGTTTCGCAAACTTCGACGGCGACTGACCCGAGAGCTCCGTCGCATTAAAAATGCATGGTGGACGAAGAAGGTGAATCAGATGGAATGCTACGCCGAACGCCGTCAACACAAGGAATTCTTTGACTCCTTGAAGGCAATGTATGGACTGAGATTGGAGCCGCTGAGGACGCTGATCGGTGGTAGTTCAGGCACTACCTGCACATAAACCGCAGACTTAGTGCAGATCTGGCGATAACACTTTGACTCTCTCTTGAACAACTGTTCAGAGATCGACTGGCCTACGTTGAACGGCCTCTTGCAGAACGATGTGAAGACGAGTCTGGCAGACACGCCAACACTGGATGAGACGCAGAGAGCACTTGCTCAGCTCCGAAACGGAAAGTGTGCTGGGGCCGCCGAGATCCCGCCTGAAGTATTAAAACACGGCGGACCCGCGTTGTTGACTGCGCTGCACCACTTGGTGCAACGCGTATGGATTGAGGACGAGGTGCCTCCTGAGCTGAAGGATGCCCTTGTGCTACCACTGTACAAGGGCAAAGGGAGCAAGCAATGTTGCACGAATTATCGTGGCATCAACTTGCTGAGTTGTGTGGGCAAGGTGATTTCCCGAATCCTGCTCAATCGCCTCGTCAGTCAGGTTGTGGAACCTAACGTGCCGGAAGAGCAGTGCGAATTCCGTTCGGGTGGCAGCACTATAGATATGGTGTTTGTAGCTCGTCAGTTGCAGGAGAAGTGCAGAGAATGACACCAGCCATTGTACTCGCTTTTTGTTGATTTCACCAAGGCATTTGATACGGTGAACTGCGAAGCATTGTGGCTGGTGTTGGGTAGGTTTAGTTGCCCGAGTAAGTTTGTAACTTGAATTGAATGTCTGCACAGTGGTATGCCAGCGAGGGTACAGCTGAATGACTTTGCAGTTATCTCTGGTGTGAAGCAAGGGTGTGTCTTAGCTCCTGCCTTGTTTAATATATATCTTCATGCAACGTTGTCTTGTGCTTTTGATGCCGCTTGTGCTTACGGTGTTCGTGTGGAGCACCGTATTGATGGTGGGTTGCTGAACATCCGTCGTTTTGGTGCGAGAACTCTAGTCTGTGAGACAACTATCCATATGTTGCTTTTTGCTGACGACTGTGCGTTGCTTGCACACAGCGCGGATGAGTTGCAGCATATGATTAGTGCTCTGGCTTCGACAGCGGCCAAAGTCGGGCTCACCATCAATACAAACAAAACTCTCTGTCTCTTTTAGCCTTCGTCGGAGGTGCAATCTGCAGTATTGCGGCGAATCAGCATTGGTGCTGAAGTATTGGAAACCACCTCCCGCTTTTGCTACCTTGGGAGTGTGATGTCGACTGACCATCAGAAGCACAGTGAGCTGTGTATCCGCGTGTCGAAGGCAACGGCGGCATTCGGGAAGCTTGAGTACCGAGTGTGGAACAACCATCAGTTAACCATTGGCACGAAGCTGATGGGTTTCAAATCCATGGTGCTGTCTGTTCTTCTATACGGCAGTGAAACGTGGACGATGTACCATCGGGATGTGCGATATCTCGAGCGGTTCCATCAGCATTGTTTGCGACGGATTTTGCGCATCGGTTGGGGCGCCAGAGTGGCAGACACGGAAGTGTTGCGACAAAGTGGGATGTATGCAGTGGACTGCATACTTTTGCTGAGACACCTGAGGTGGCTCGGTTATGTGTGGTGTATACGTTCGACGCGGATACTGAACCAACTAGTAAATGGTCAGTTGAGTATTGGGAAGCGGCATGTGGAGAAACCAAAGTTACGTTACCAGGATATGATCAAAGCGAGTCTATAACGTTCTAATCTAGATTGCAGGTCATGGGAATCGAAGGCGGTTGATCGGCGTACATGGCGCGATCTAATCACGAAAGCAGTTGCCGAAATGCGGGAGAAAGACCTCATACATGCAGAGAAGAAGCGGCAAGCACCGATGGGTTGTACTCCATCGACATCGAGCGCATGGTGCTGTAGCACATGCGGTCGCGAGCGCCTGAGTCAGGCAGGCCTAGTGAGCCATGAGCGAGGCCACTCGGGACCACTACCGAAGCGACGACGGGTCTTGTAGAGAACGTAGGCAGAACCGGCGCAGCGCTTATAGGCACGCTGCATTCGATTTACTAACCGCGTGCTTGCATGCTAAGTCTATTTATTTCAGTTGGTTGGTTCGGTATATTGCCTCAGTAATGTCTACGTGAACTGTCTTCTATTAGCTTGCACAAGTCGCTCAAGCTAACTGTAGTTAACTTTGATAACATTTTCGCGTTTGTGGCATTTAGTTAAAATATATCTTCTGACGTCTTGAACCTATGGTAGATTTATTGGCAACCAATTTATTGCATATGCTCATTTATTGAATAGCTATGTCGGCATATCTGTATGCATCATTGGATTTATTTTATTTGATATTGTCGTTTCAAGTGATTGGCTGTTGTTTGACACTCCCGGTGTGGCTGCGCTTGATGTGCATGTTGACAAGGTGCCTACCTGTCTATTACCCACTACCTCGTCCATACGGCCTCTAGGAGACAGTTGGTCGTTGTGGAGGGGACCGGGTGCACGGTCCTTGTGGCCGTGCTAGGCTCGAAGAGTGGTTCCATGCACTCAGTGTGGAGAGGACTACGGTCCAGTCACCGCATTGTGTGCGCTTGATTCCCAAATACAGCGTGCTTGTGTTTGCCTGTGAAGGAGTGTGGGCCGGCTCCGTTGATGAAACGTGGTTCTCATCCATATGCCTCCCGGTCTTATTCTTTCGGGTTTACACTGGATATGGGGTGTGTGGGTGGAAAAGTGATGGTGCAGCGCAAGCCACCCATGGTCCCTCAGTAGGCGCAGACGTCCTGTGGCTGGCCACAGTGACAGGGAAATCCGAAACCGCATACTGTCAACCATGGGGAATCGAATATGGAAACACAGAATGCGTGAACCTGGGCGATAATGAAACAGTACAGGGCATAAGGTGTGGTTTCTGGGGCAACTATGACACACTGAAACAAAATCTAAGCTATTTGTGCGATACAGTGACAGACTTTCATAATATATTTACTCGCAATCTCGGCCAGTCGTGCTAGTGGTGGTCGCCTTGAGCAGGTGGTATAACGCCTGGGGACCACAAAAGCGTGGTCGCGGTTGCGTTACACAGGTGGACGCCATAGACAGGTTAAGACCAATGAGAAAATATAGGAAAATGGTTGGGGATATTTGTGACTGATCGTCATGGGTAGGTTGGACTGTATATCAGTTTCATTTGCAGGTCAAACGAACGACAGGCACAGTTATGGCCCAATACAAGCCTTGGAAACACCGTTACATATGAGTTGGTGTGGATAAGTAGATGCGATGCTCAGTGGGCAACAATGGGCGTCAACAGCTGTAGGCGCTCGAATTCCCAAACCAATGAGCGTGTTCGGTGTGTCGCGTTTGGTACAGGAAGAGCAAGGAAACCGCATAGCATTGTTATTTCACGAACCAAGTTCTGGTGGATGTGTTGCGTATGCTAGCACACCGACTCCCGCGACGTGCGCTGCTTGCGCGTCGGTAAGGTGGATGAAAGAAGAGGAGAGGGAGCCAATCAGTGATTTGAGCAAGAGAAATGAAGTCCTTCCCTTCGAAGTTGGCGTCGGTTGGTATTTCCAGACTGCATGACAGAGGTCCGAAGGAGGATGAACATGTTCGGTTTGATGCAATTGTTGCTATGGGGAAGAGCCAATCGCAGTGGCGTTTGTGAGCTTCTTTGTGTTTCCCCATACCGCTCAACCGACCCTACTAACCACGACCTCACTCACGGTACACGATATGAAAGCATGATAGTACGTACTTTTATTTTGTTTTCTCTACTAGTTAGCATCTCACTTTTTCGCATGTCTTATCTGCTTGTATTTCTGCACAATAGCTAACGTGTAAAATGAGGATGAGGCTTTAGTGCCGCATAGGAAAACCGATCTAAAGGCTGGGAAAATCCCCACCTGGGATAAAAAGTGTGGCGGGTTCAAAAACGCAGTTCTCGCTTCTGCAAAAAGTCAGCTGGTTCCAGTAGACGCAGGCTGCCAAAACAAATGAATCGATAGGCCGTAACCACTTCTTATCATTAGAAATAAAAAACCAATCAACTGGCTTATGGTGGTCCAGCAACCGTGCTTCGCGCTTTTAAGGATTAAGCGCAGATCAGCAGTGGGGGATATTAGAAAGTTTAAGCAGGGTTTACTAGTGCATAGTGATTTTCGAACGGCAATACGGTGCCGCCCGCATGATTCGGACCAAGCACTTCTATAAGACAGGACTCCAATACTTGTATCGAGAGATGAAAAAAGGCAGCAATACGATAAAATCCAAACGAAACGGGGAAATGGAACAACTTTGGATTGGGAACTGACGGAATTGACAGTTCTCGAGTACCGTGCACATAGACGTAGCCAAATCTCAAGGGGACATCTTCACAGTCAAGTATGTCCACAAGGAGAAAGCGGTCGATCAAGCTGAATGTGCTCTTGAAATGGAAAAACAGTGTCAGTCGGCTGCCGGTCACATGACGCTGCTCTAGTAACTGCTACAACGTGGAAATGTAGCCTAAGCAATGTGGCTCCGGTCGGAAACTTTCTCGCGCACCTTTCATTCGGGACTCCGGCACGGTAAAAGGGTGATGGAAGAGAGCAAACTAAGCTGATGCGTCTGTGGTCATCGGCAATGATGTGGTCGCATTAATAGAATATCGTCAACATAAAAGATTCATTCCACTAAAGGGGAAAAAGATAATGCAAAAAGTACAGAGTAAATCATCAGGAGGTTATGTGGGTTCTGTGTGTGAGGGAAGTGGTTTATCTCACGTTTCACACTCAGCCACTAAATCAGCAATTTAAACCAACAATGCAGCAGTATGTAAAGAGACTTTTACGGGAGGATCTAGACGGAGACTGACAATATCCTGATGCACAAGGCATTGGGGAACAGGTCCAGATCGAAAGTGCTCAGAATAATCTGGGCAGGGTTAGCGTCGTATCGCAGGATACACATGTGATCACAGCCAACCATAGGTAGAGTTGGAACTAATGACGCTCGGAATTTACGCCAATTGGTCCTAGCGCAAAAATCGTACATCGCTATTTCTCATCAGTGAATTAGAGGAAGTGTCAGAGACCGCCCACCAACTCCCGACAACGAGAGAGTGCCAATATCGGACTCGCACGACATATAACAACGGACCAGTCTGACATGAGTGGCACGCACAAAATGCTCCACAACGTAGCTCGATGTATCACGGGAACAGCAGTGCTGTTAAACGGAACGTCGAAGAATGGAGAACGGTCACAACAAAGTAGGAAAAAGAAAATGCTCACCTTATCCGGTTTGGTAAGATCTACGCTAATTAACTTGTACATAGGGGCGTCCAAATTAGTGCGCATGGTGATCACAGGTCCGTCGCTTGTCACGTATTCGTAAACCGCTTCAAATTTGTCCACAAGCGGTATGAGATTCAAAGGACCTACGGAGAAGCAGGATCGATCATGAAAACAATCCAACTGAATAATTGAAATGCACCTGATTCGGAAAATTGTGCTCAAAGAGACACGCATCTACAGAACGCGGTGACAACGACGGACAAAAAGCAAATCTCCTTCCCGATTCCGCCCGATGTGGTGTAAGATCAGCAGACGAAGCAATCGTTAAGCAATTTGACATCACAGATGATAAAAAGAATTCAAAATTCGCCCGTCCAAAAAGAGGAATCATTGTGAACGACAAGTACGTATGATGTCCGACCATCAATGGATGGTCTAATCCACATGTGTCAAACACGTGACCCGCGGGCCGGATGTAGCTCGCCGTACAATTATATCTGGCCCGCGATAGGTTTTAAACAAAGCTATTTTCAATGGTCCTAGATTACGTAATCCTATCTGAGCTGCAGTATACTGTTGACTGGTGCTACCACTGCCGTGGATGTATGCAGGAAGGGTTTTTAGGATAGCTGTAACGTGATGAACTACGCAAGGAATTTTCCTGATCGAGAATTATCTGTATCCTACTATTCCTCATGTCTGACGCAAGGTCCTATTCTCTGTGTGTGCACGCGCGTGGGTATTCAACCTTAACAACGTTCGGCGCTTGTCATACACCTCGTATTCTCCAGGGCACTCCGGTAGTTATCGACCATCGTTCATGGTGCGAACTTTTGTACACATTCGCCCACCTCGGATGTCTGAAGCCAATACATGCGCGTTGTTTGTGTGTATGTTTTTAAGTGTAATTTCTCCACATCTCCGTCTTCCGTACACTGTGGGACCGCAAATGACCTCGACAATCCCACTCCACCAGTCACCAGACGATTGCCTTCACCCAATTCACCGAATGTGATCGCGCATTGAGCGGTGTGTATCATTCCGGACCACAGACTACTGAACGGTTGTCCGCACATGGTAGCGGCTACGTAATTTGATCAAGGCAGAAAGAAGACATAGATTGCGATATGTCAACATTTCGATTGTCCTCCGCAGTCGCATACACAATACAAGTAGAAACATATCCACAAATAGATACTTAGAAAAACTCGGCACACCAATCAAAACGTCAAAATCAAGACCAAGGTAATCTGATTGATTGCCTCAAAAGTTTCTGTGCAAATAGCACAGGTTGATAGGCCCTAATTAGCAACGCTTCACTGATTGCCAACATTATCGGATCCCGGTTAAGTAATAGCACTTTGAACGCACAGTTCAACTGAACGGTGTTGTCTCACGTAATTTATGTTGTAATTAGCACCGTATCGTCGTATTTTACTGTGTGCTATATCGATGTCGTTTCTGCTATTTTTAAATCTGTTGTTATACGCCGTAGGTTACATATGTTACAAGTTAATGTTGTTCGTTCATATGGCTACCACTATGTGTTTACGCATCGTCGTGATCGACAATAATCGTTTATTTGTTAATCCGTTTGTCACACATACCTGCATACAATGGTCAAGAGAAAAGTTGATTCCGACAACAGAGCCTTTCAAAACCGCTCGGAGGTTGAATATATGCTTACTGATATTGGCGGTAAATCTGTGTCTAATTTGAGGAGATAATGTAATGTAATGTAATGAAGTATTGTAATCTGAGACGGCACTATGAGACTAAACATCAAGACAAGTTTAGAAACCTGAATGCAGATAAGTTACGGAAGGTTGAAGAATGTAGGAGAAATATGTCATCACAACAGACGATGTTCACCAAAGCAAAATCACAGAGTGAAGCTGCTGTGAAAGCAAGTTTTATTCTGGCAGAAGAGATCGCCAAATAAGCATAATGAAAGTGTATGACGTCATGTGTCCAGACAAAAAGCAGATGTTTGGAAATTAAAAGCCTTAGTGAAAACACGGTTACCGATGCAGTTTGTGAGATG